>JBBGZY010000324.1:1210000-1810000 GCA_037952925.1 Lithobates clamitans | reverse complement strand
TCCTAAACAAAGACAATGCATTGTAAGGGGCTCTTATCATGAATGTGTTATAAATCACTGACCACCAATTCAAGGTTATTGGTCTTATTATTATTATTATTATACAGAATTTATATAGAGCCAACAATTTACGCAGTGCTTTACAATATAAAAGGGAGACAACACAGTTATAATACAATAAAATACAAGAGGATTTAGAGGGCCCTGCTCAGAAGAGCTTACAATCTAATAGGGTGGGGCAGGTGGTACAAAAGGTTGTAACTGTGGGGAATGAGCTGTTGTAAGTGGTAGGAGATTAGTTGGAGATGTGATAAGCTTTCCTGAAGAGATGAGTTTTCAGGGATCGCCTGAAGGTAGCAGGAGTAAGGGATAGCCGGATAGAAGGTGGTAGCGAGTTCCAGAGGATGGGAGAGGCTCTGGAGAAATCCTGGAGACGAGCATGGGAGGAGGAGATGAGAGAGCTTGAAAGCAGGAGGTCTTGAGAAGAGCTGAGAGGTCGATTTGGGTGATATTTGAAGACAAGATTGGTGATGGCTTTGTATGTTGTGGTTAGTATTTTAAAATTAATTCGCTGGGTGATTGGGAGCCAGTGTAGGGATTGGAGTAGAGGGTTGGCAGACACTGAGCGGTTGGTAAGGTGGATAGGTCTGGCAGCAGCATTCATGATAGACTGAAGAGGGGGTAGCCTATGGAGAGGTAGGCCAATGAGAAGGGAGTTGCAATAGTCAAGGCGAGAGATAACAAGGGAGTGAATGAGGAGCTTGGTGGTTTCATTTGTTAAAGAGGGGCAAATTTTAGAGATGTTGCGGAGGTGACTTCCATAAACTTTTGACAACGATTGGATTTGAGGCTGAAATGACAAGTCAGAGTCTAGGATTACACCTAGTACCCTGGCGTGAGGGGAGGGCCTGTTGATTTTGATGGAAAAGTCATGGAGGGGGGCACGGGCAGGGGGGAATATTAATAGCTCAGTTTTAGAGAGATTTCATTTAGGAAGGAAGTGGTGCGATATCCATGCTGATATGTCAATTAGTAAGTTAGTAATGCGAAAGGAGACTGAAGGAGTAAGGTGAGGAGTAGGCAGATAGATTTGGGTGTCATCAGCATATAAGTGGTATTGGAAGCCGTGGGTGGTTATTAAGTGACCAAGGGAGGAGGTGTAGATAGAGAAGAGAAGGGGTCCAAGAACAGAGCCTTGGGGGCCCCCACAGAAAGGGGCAATGGAGAGGAGGAGACAGAGTTGTAGGTGACACTGAAGGAGCGCTGTGATAAATAGGCAGAGAACCAGGATAGAGCACAATCTCGGAGGCCAAGGGAATGTAGTTTATTGAGAAGGAGCGGGTGGTCAACAGTATCAAAGGCCACAGAGAATTCAAGTAATAGGAGTATGGAGTACTGGCTGTTGGTTTTAGCAGTTAGTAAATCGTTAGTGAGTTTTAGTAAGGCCATTTCCGTGGAGTGCTGCGAGCGAAAGCCAGACTGTAAGGGGTCAAGAAGGTTATTTTCACTGAGGTAGGAGCTAAGACGGTTGTAGACTAAGCGTTCTAGAAGTTTAGAGGTGAATGGGAGGTCAAGGGTATTACCAGAGAGAGTCTTGCAGAGAGAGGTCTTTGTGGTAGGTTGATGAATCAGGAAAGAAGGGGGACATCATTTTGTTCTCACCGTATAACTCACTTTGGCAAGATGTAATTTCCTTTTGTTGTGCACTAGTCCTGCCTTTTTGCTCTCTCTTAGTGAGTGAAAAACGTAAAATTGTGTAGGCATGTGTCCATTCATTTCTTTTATCAGTGTCCTAACTTGTTGCTCCCTTTAGATAAGACCTATTTTGTCCTTCCCTCTGAAAATGTATCAGTTTTTTCAATGTGCAGAGGAGTCCTGGCTTGCAGCTCTCACTTTGTGACTCACTTTCAGAAATCTACTGGAATATAGTCATTTGTTTTTATCCATATGAATGAAAAGGTATGGAACGGCGCTGTGTCTAATTGCATAGAGTGGAATAAAAATAAACCTGCATAAATATATACCAAAGAATTGTGCTAAAAGCATCAAAAAAATATTTTAAATAATCCTAACTGTGAAAAACAACACTGTATAAACACAAATGAGCAATATAAACACAAATATTAAATAATGTGCAACATTCAGCATGTAATGCATATAAGTCCAGTTTAGTAAAATATATAAAGAAAAAGTGATAAATCCAAGTCCAGAGCAAAATGATGGTGAAACCAAGAAAAAAAGTTTATATCGGTAAGTACTGTGATCCAATGAAATCAAACTAAATAGTAATTCAAGTGGTGCTCTCTCCCAACAACAACAATCCACCACTGTGTGCAGTGGCCGCTCACCTTACAAAAAATAATATTTCACTTTTAACGGGTCAATCATCAACTGGTGAAGATAATTCCATAGCAGGTGAAACTGAAATGCACACGAAATGGAAATAAGGGTCTCCATAGTGTAGTAAATTAAAACAACATATCTTGCCCATAGTTTAGGCTGAACCTCTGAGCATTCTCTGATTAAGTTGGGAAAGTCTGGATTAGCATTTTTCAGCTCCACATAGTTCTGTTCAATAAAGTCTCTGACCCCCTGACTCTCCAGAGACCTCTGGCACACATGGATCCTGACCTCCCTCAGGTTCCCTCAGCTGTTAATCTCATATCCTGTTCATAAGGCCTCTGTGCCCTCTATTCTCCTGGCCATTGGTCTTGCACATTCACCCCTGTAGTTCAGGCTCTTGATGCAGGAGGCAGAGGCATATCTAGTGCAAATGGCACCTATGGAAAGCACTGAAACTGCGCCCATGTCAAAACATTGGAAACAAATCTTTCAGATAACCTTAACAAAAAAAAAACCTGATGCCTGTAATAATAAGACCTCTCATGATGCGCTGCTTCCCTTTATGTCACAGACCCCCCACTCCGGGGAGAAAATGATGCCACGCAAAGGAGAGTAGGTGGAGCATTAGGCTCTGCCTCCACCAGTTATGTGGACCCAGTCTGGCCAGTCATCGCCATCATGGGGGCGCCTGTCGCTCCCCTCCCCAGGCCAAGTAACTTTTAGCAAGTGCAGGCTGGGGTCTATATTAGTGCGGGAGGCAAGTGAAAAAGGAATGCCACTCACTAAGCTTCCGCACCTGACTGAAAGCTCCTGCCCTACTTCGAACTCTCAGGCGCTGGCTCTGCACAAATCTGTAGAGAGAAAAAAGTCCTGGAATGCCGCACTCCGTAGAAAAGGCATCTTTATTTTGGAGAAATGAAGAAAAAATTTAACATACAGTCAAATCAAACGTGGACGGAACAGAGATCAAAACCTAACGCGTTTCACATCGTTTGATGCTTACTCATAGCTAATTTCACAAAGATCAGCAGTGTATATAAGAAGGAAGTTAAGGAAGAAAATACACCAATCAGAATTTTGCAATTAGGTGAACATGCCTTCTACACAGTTGGATTTTGAAATCCCAGAAAATAGAGTGCACCTGTAGGACAGAAAACGAAAGTTGATACAAAAAAAAAATTAATGGCAGTGTTAATATTATAGATAATAAAAAAAATTAATAAAAATTGGCAAGTTCTGTCAAGGTGCACACATATAAATGGGAAAAAGTACATCCAAGGGTATGAAAGAAAGAAAGATGTGTTCATGATATGCAGGAATAATTATATGAAATAATAATAATAATTATATGAAATAATAGCCAAAAAGGCAAAAAAAGGTGTGAAAAGGGAGAAAACATCTCTCCTTCACAGTAAAATGTTTTTGTTATATTAAAAATATTCACTTGAAAGAGTGTTGTTGTAATAACAACCATACCATACCAAAGGGAAGACCCTAGCAACCACTCGTATAATATGTTATGTTTGAAAAATCAATTTAAAGATATACTGGGTCTATCCAAAGTCATGTGGAGAAGATGTGAAGCAAATCTAAAAAGAAGAAAAACGACACACATAGGGAAAGTAAAATACCAGATTATCAGGTTAAATACCAGATAATAAGTGTATGATAACAAGCTGGTACCTCACTCCTCTAACAAAATATATTCTGTAAAAAGTAGAAAAGGAACAAGACCAAAATTCAGGGAGACATTATGGGAAAATTGATATAAAAGATGGGAAGATCACAGGGAAAACAAAGAAAAACTGATCTCCAAAGGGCGATATACAGTCCGTGAGCAGGTGTATAGTGAGACCAAAAAGTCTCACCTCACCCGCTACAAACAGGATCATGGTCGCACATAGGTCCTATGGCTGTCACAGCAATAAGCCCAAGAGAGGGGTGATACAGAGACTATGAGCAGGTGCACAGTGAGATCGAGAGTCTCACTCTGCCCACTGCAGACAAAATCATAATCACACAAAAAAAGCCATGGCTATCACAAGACTATTCCTGAAAATGTATGGGATAACAAGGGACATAATGTGTGTTTGTTACCAAGTGCATCAAGCTATTAATGGAACAAAGGTTAATATAAGGAGGGATATGGTCTCACCACCATGCAGAATTTATAGCAAAAAAAGTAAATAGGCAAACACAAATTGTTGAATGTAATCTATTGGTAAAAATGAGATACATCCCATTCAAAGTTAAATCCCAAAGGGCATCTAGTGTTTAAAATGAAAATCCACCGGACTTCGCGTTTGCATAGAATGTTAAATTTGTCACCACCTCTTGGTGGTTTCACAATTTTGTCAATGCCTTGAAAAACAAGGCTAGATGTATCCTTTTGGTGAAACTCATTCCAGTGTCATGCAACATTTGTCGGATGGTTTTTCTCTATGTCATGAAGATGGTCATAAAGACGATCTTTAAGCCCGCGCGTTGTCCTGTCCACATGTTGTATAGAGCATGTTGTGCAGGTGATGGCATATATGATGTAATGTGTGTTGCAATTGATGAAGGAGTGTATTTTATGGGATTTGCCCGTAGATGAAGATATGATGGTGTCTCTCTTTTTAATGAAAGCCTCCACCACCACACTTGAATGTTCCTTATACTTATTATTTACATGTCCTTAACTCATGGAATCTTGAGCCAAGCTGGGAGATGATCCGTTTCTTTGGATATTAATGAGCTGAGTTACCATTAAAGAGCCATTTGGATTACCCACCATTGATTGGGAAGAGGAAGTGAGAGCAAAGAGCTTGTGGGAAGATCTGCATATGAGTTTTGACTCATCTGGGAGGTGAGCACGCATTTTTACTGGCGGTGGTGTGCACTCCTTTTGAGGACGAACAATCACTGTGGTGGAATTGATTTGAGGTGATCTCGTTGCTTTCCCCTGTCAATTTGACATCCAGGAAATCTATACAATAGTTTCCCTGTGAATGTCAAGTTAAGCTCATTGTCATTCAAGTAGGCTAACCATTGTTCTAGATTCACATGTGGATCTGAGATGATAAACAGGAGGTCGTCTATAAATCTACAATAGAATATAGTGTCTTTTTGGCGGGGACTATCAACCCCAAAAATGCGGAGCCTCTCCCACCATCCCATATACAAGTTGGCCAAGGACGGTAAGAATTTGGCACCCATGGAGGCTCTGCATTTCTGGAGGTAGTAGTCCCTGTCAAACATGAAGAAATTATGGATCAATAGGTATTCTAGACACATAATAATAAATTCTTGTAAAACCAAAGAAAATCTTGTAATCTTGTAAATATTCAGTGAGGGTATTAACGTCCCAAAATGCTTTGATTTCTTTAGCCATAAGGCTTTCCAGGGGAACTTTCATTTCTCTTAGATAGAGCTGTATCTACAGGTATATTTACATCTAAGGAGAAAGAAATGCTTATTTCTGCTTTTCCCGTGATGCCCATCTTCCACCATCTTCCCAAACTACATAAGGGGATCACACCCTTAACTGGAAGACCCATTGTTGTGGGCATTGATTTGCTCAATGAGCGTTTGCGACAATGGGTGGATCAGCAGTTGCAACCACTTGTTACTGATCTGCCAGGATATCTTCGCGACACTAAGCAACTTGATAAAATGACATGGGACAATGACTTTTGCTGGATTACATGTGATGTTTCTAATCTGTATTCTTCAATCCCACATTCCCTTGATTTGCAGGCTGTATTGTTTTTTTTCTAAGTAAGTCAGGGCAGTTTTCTTTGGGTTTACAAGAATTTATTATTATGTTTCTAGAATATCTATTGACCCATCATTTCTTCATGTTTGACAGGGACTACTACCTCCAGAAATGTGGAGCCTCCATGGGTGCCAAATTCTCACCGTCCTTGGCCAACTTGAATATGGGATGGTGGGAGAGGCTCCGCATTTTTGGGGTTGATAGTCCCCGCAGAACAGACACTATATTCTATTGCAGAAGAAAATCCCATAAAATACACTCCTTTATCAATTGCAACACATGTTACCTCATATATGCCATCACCTGCACAACATGCTCTATACAATATGTGGACAGGATGACTAACTAACTACACAGGGCTAAAGTGCAAAAGTTATCACTATTCTGGAGTAAAGAGTATGACCCTTGCCATGGTTCAAGATCAAAGCTGTAAACAAACTTAGCACTGAAAACCCCACAGTTTGGTCCATATGTGGTCTGAATTCCTCTTGTAAATTTGTGTTCTGGATCTGTCGTGCTTGATTATACTCAGAGTACTTAGGGTCCCCATCATATTATGATCAGACCATACAGTCTGTGTAATATGAGGTCCTTCCTAAACTATCCAATCAATCTGTATCCAGTCAGGCAGTTCCTCGCAGTACCTAGTTTTTGGTAGCTCTAAAGGGGATTGTACAATCAGTGTACAGTCACAACTGTGGAGGCTATAAATTGCCAATAACATACATGACCAACGGAGCAGAAACTCTGCTCTAATTACTGTAGTTATTAATTGGGCAGGCCAGGCTCTTTACAGTATATAGGAAACCTGAACAGGGCCAGACTCTTCACAAAGGTAATATTTTACACAACTGACTTAATTTACACAACATCAAATTGGTTTTAATGCAAGATTCCCCGTAAACAGTTGAATCTCATTTTATATTGACATTTAATTGACAATTCCTTGAGTTTAATGAGATTTTATTCAAACAACTGACTCTAATTATGAATGTGAATGTGTATAACCCCTTTGAAAAGTGAATGTTTACTGCACTTAATAAATAGGGAGAAGATATATTCACTTTTTTTACCCAATCACGTGCATTGGAAACAAGATTTTTGCTTGAAAATAATTGGATGGGGGGTGCATGCGCGGAGTCTAGCAGGGCAGACATGCATTGTTAGAGCTCCACACCTCTGAGGAGAGAAGAGAAGGCCAAAGCAGAGCCTGCAGGCTCAAAAGGTATCCATTTGAACCTTTTTGCCCCAGGGAACAAACTGTGAAAGTTTGGGCAGGAAAAATGGTACTGGGAGGAAGCCGTGGCAGAAATAAAAATCACCTCACAAAGAGCTCACAGGCACTCACTGCAACTAAAGCAGCTCCAGTCACCTCACAATATACAGCATCAGGGCGCTCTCACAGACAGAAAATGTCACAGCAAGACTCTCCATTTGAGTCAGATACAGAACAAATCCTCTCACAAACTTCTCCACAAGCCTCCTCAGTATCCCCAGTAATATTATTACAATTTGAAAAGATGCTTCATAAGGCTTTAAAACAAACCTCAGACCAAATAACAAACAGCCTAACCAAAGAAATAAGAGAGCTGGGAAACCGCACCGCAGCCTTAGAAATAAAAATGGATGAAATTGAAATTACAACCCAAGAAAATATAACAGAATTGGAACAATTAAAAGAAGAGAATTTATTACTTCAAACTAAGCTTGAAGATTACGAAAATAGAGCCAGACATTCAAACTTGCGCATAAGGGGAATACCTGAAACTGTGACAGACCTGCAATCTACTATTACTGCTCTATTACAAGAACTAAAGCCAGATATCCCTATTGAACGTTTAGAACTGGACAGAGTACACAGAGCCCTCACAGCCAAAAAGAAAGATGGACCCTAACGTGATATAATCACAAAATTTCATTATTACAGAACGAAAGAACAAATACTAATTGCTGTAAGAGAAAAAAAGGAACTTAATTTTCAAGGACACAGTTATCAAATTTTTGCTGACCTATCCCAACTTACTATTACTAAAAGACGATCCATGAAACCCCAACTAATGGAACTGCAACGCCACAACATTATGTATCAATGGGGTTTCCCCTTTTCAGTCAGATTTAACTACCAGGGTACAATTTACAGAAGCAGATCAGCAGATGAACTACAACAAACCCTTTTAAAATTAAATCTGACAGAACCCACAAGCAGCAACTCTCCCACACGCAGAAGAATGGCATCATCTTCACCTTCAGGCAGCACCCAGAAAATATCAGAACAAAATGGGAATCATCATTCTCACAAAAGAGGCCGTTTTGCCACATCATCCATGGACCAAGAAGATTCAATGGACTGACATCCTATTTCCTGATATCTCTTCATTTATTATACTAAGAGATGGTTCTCTATAAAAAACCTGTATTTATAACTGAATGTAACTGCATTCTGATAGTCACACACTGTGTGGGCAGGGCCAGATTAAGAGCATCATGGGCCTGGTGCTGAGAATTTCGGTGGGCCTCTTTATGGAACCAAAATGAAAATGCAAACAATTTTTCGCTAAAATGAATTAAATATACTCTCACCAGTAATACCAGCCGTGCAGCCTCTGAGCAGCAGCAATACCACCTGCTATGTGGTCTCTCACCAGCAGCAAGATAGGGAGACCACATTTACAAACTGTCATTTAGGGACAACCCCTCTTCCCAAAAAAAGATGAGGGTGGAGGATGTAGTCTCGGGGTTGGCAGGGAAATCAGCAGTGGAGGTGATTTGTCAGGCAAATGGCTGGTGTTAGTACTTAAAATCAATCATCCTGACACCATGCTTGATATGGTGTCAGGATGATCAAATTCCATTATTTCGGTTACTACATTGTAATATATAATGAAATAGTTCAACTCACCATCATGCAGAATCAGTGGGAACCTGAGGGTTGTCACTTGCCACCCATAGCCTGCCACCAGATGTAGAGTATCACTTTCTACAGTTGCCTGCCGCTAGATGCAGCATGTCACTTGCCACCAGCAGCCTGCCACCAGATACAGTGTGCCACTTGCTACCCACAGCCTGCCACAGATACAGTGTGCCACTTGCCACTAGCAGCCTGCCACCAGATACAGCGTGCCACTTGCCACCAGCAGCCTGCCACCAGATACAATGTGCCACTTGCCACCAGATACAGTGTGCCACTTGCCACTAGCAGCCAGCCACCAGATACAGTGGGCCACTTGACACCAGCAGCATGCCAAAAGATACAGTGGGCCACTTGACACCAGCAGCCTGCCACCAGATACAATGTGCCACTTGCCACCAGATACAGTGTGCCACTTGCCACTAGCAGCCAGCCACCAAATACAGTGGGCCACTTGACACCAGCAGCATGCCACCATATACAGTGGGCCACTTGCCACCAGCAGCCTTTCACCAGATACAGTGCGCCACTTGCCAACCACAGCCTGCTACCAGATACAGTGTGCCATTTGCCACCAGCAGCCTGCCACCAGATACAGTGTGTCACTCGCCACCAGCAGCCTGTCACCAGATACATTGTGCCACTTTCCACCAGATACAGTGTGCCGCCTGCCACCAGATACAGTGTTTCACATGCCACCACCAGCCTGTCACCATATACATTGTGCCACTTGCCACCAGATACAGTGTGCCACTTGCCACCAGCAGCCTGCCACCAGATACAGTGTATCACTTGCTACCAGCAGCCTGCCACCAGATACAGTGTGTCACTTGCCACCAGCACCCTGCCACCAGATACACAGTGTGCCACTTGCCACCAGCAGCCTGCCACCAGATACAGTGTCACTTGCCACCAGCAGACTTCCACCAGATACAGTGTGCCACTTGCCACCAGCAGCCTGCCACCAGATAGTGTGCCACTTGCCACCAGATACAGTGTGCCACTTGCCACCAGCAGCCTTTCACCAGATACAGTGTGCCACTTGCTACCAGCAGCCTGCCACCAGATACAGTGTGCCACTTGCCACCAGATACAGTGTGCCACTTGCCACCAGCACCCTGCCACCAGATACAGTGTGCCACTTGCCACCAGCAGCCTTCCATCAGATACAGTGTGCCACTTGCCAACCACAGCCTGCCACCAGATACAGTGTGCCACTTGCCACCAGCAGCCTGCCACCAGATAGTGTACCACTTGCCACCAGCAGCCTGCCACCAGATACAGTGTGCCACTTGCCACCAGATACAGTGTGCCACTTGCCACTAGCAGCCTGCCACTAGATACAGTGTGCCACTTGTCACATGCAGCCTACCACCAGATACAGTGTGCCACCAGCAGCCTTTCACCAGATACAGTGTGCCACTTGCCACTGACAGCCTGTCACCAGATACAGCATGTCACTTGCCACCAGCAGCCTGCCACTAGCAGCGTGCCATCAGATGCAATGTGCCACTTGCCACCAGCAGCCTGACCCCAGATACAGAGTGTCACTTGCCACCAGCAGCCTGCCACTCCCTCCAGGACTCTTCCAGGATGGAAAGAAGGGACAGGGCCTGCATAGTCAAACAAATCCCTGGAGCCCCCACCCCTCCTCATCTGGGATGGTATGGTTGTGTGTAAATTGAATGCCAGCAGTATTGATCAGACCAAGTTCTACAGAGGGTTGTGTGTACAAGCCTTTGGGCTCACACTGGTGTGCTGCAGTTTGGGCGCACTGCTTGTGTATCTGCAGTTTTAGCTGCAGACCTATTGCTTTATATCAGGTTGCATATTTTTGCCGCATTTTCTGACAGTGCGCCAAAGATAAAATGCAGCACGCAGGAATTTTGGTACGCTTTCAGAAAAAACATGCAACCTAATAGAAATCAATAGGACTGTGGGTAAAACGCAGGAAAACTGCGGATACACCAGCAATGGGCCAAAACACAGCAAAGCAGTGTGAACCCACCTAAAAGCACAAAGAGCCAAATCTACATATTGGCTGCAGTTATAACAGCCATTGCTGAAGATAAAGGTAAAAGAGGGGGAGAGAAGGGAGATAAGAGTCCAGTCACTGAGCTCACACTTGGATGGGAAGCTTATCACTCAGATATCTGTTCAGTTCACCTTCTATTTGCCGGCTGCTCTGTTCACAATTTCCCAGCCCACACGGCTCCTTCACTGCACACAGAGAGAGGAGAGAGAGGGGAGGGGGAAGGCAGAGCCATTTGTGTAGGGGGGGAACAGTGCACTGTGACACTAATAACCACAGTAAGCCAACACAGATGCAGCCAGACACCCCTACATTTACACACAGCGTCTCCTGTCCCATAGACGTTTATGGACAGGAGAAATTGGGCTTATAATGTTGGCTGGGAGGGCCGTTTTTAAGGCAGGGGCCTGGAGCTGCAGCTCCATCAGCCTCTATGTTAATCCGGCCCTGTGTGTAGGATCATGTTACATTCCAGTTATATTTCTTATTACTTCTGATTCATATAGCCTTAGAATATATAAGTGAAACAAGGAAATTCTTGTTCAGTTATATATTTTCAGGTAATAACAATAGATTTATTACTTTTTAGGACAAATATGTTCAATAATCCAGAAGTAATGGAAGCTTTTTCTTTCTTTTCTTAAAACAAATATATATACAACCTCAATTTTATGAGTTAACATATCTAAACAGTTACATATGAATAAAATATGTAATTGTTTACTCTAACCATCTTCATCAATACCAAAGTTATTAACAGTACCTTTCTAACTGAATTATTTAGCCTAGGGCAAAACTAACCATATACAACCACCCTGGAATAAATAATTTTAACAAAAACTATATTCTGCACTTCAATTAATGAATCATCATTTTGATGTCTTTTGACATAGCACTTCTCTCCTGTAAGCGGAAGATCCGTGTACCCCCATTAGCCCTCCTCATTCTCCCAACCATATTATGTGGGAGTGTGACGAAGGCACTTACTCCCCTGAGAGAGATATTTATTCTCTTTCATGGGTAAATTGTGATTACTTGCAAAAAATAATTTATACAATGTATCATCTAATCTCATATGTTTTTTGTTTACTCTTTACTCCAGAATTAACTGGTTTCTTTCCTATCTTTTCATCTCTTCAGTCCACACAGGTTGATCTGTGCAGTCAGCTCTGCATAACAAAAAGTAAGTCAAAACTATTTGATCTGTTACCATGGCACCACTAAATATACTTTCCCTGAATGGTCAGGGAATAAATGTCCCTCAAAAAAGGACCAAAGCCTTCCGTACTTTCCATAACAAGAAGGCTCACATAGTATGCCTCCAAGAAACACACTTCACCAAAGATTCTACTCCAAAATATATTTGTCCTTTTTATCAACAAATTTACACGGCTTCTGCCTGTACCAAACAAAGGGGTACTCTAATTGCATTTCACCGATCCACACCATTCACCTTATCACCAGAAATTAAAGACCCAGAAGGTAGATACCTGATACTCATGAGTTATATAATGGATACAGCAATCACTGTGATTTCCTACTACGCTCCTAACAAACAACCTACACCATTCCTCTCACATATATTACAAGTGATTAATACACACAAAATAGGAACAGTGATAATGTGCGGGGATTCGAACCAGGTCCTCCTCCCATTTCTAGATAAATCACCTTTTACACCATCTAAAATAACCTCTAGATTACCTTTTCCTCAACTTCTTTCCAAATACAATCTGGTATATTCGTGGAGAGAAAGTAACCCAATGAAAAAGAAATTCACTTATTTCTCACACCCTCATCAAACCTTCACCAGAATAGATCATATTTTTCTAACAATAGGAATGATACCAGAAATTATTGCATCAGATATAATTCCGATTCCGTGGTCTGACCATAATGCAGTATACACTACTATAGCCTCAGCCATACCAAAAGCGCATGACCCAACGTGGTACTTACCGGACATAATGCTCAAACACCCACTACATCAGATGGCCATTAGACAAGCATTAAAGGAATACATAACATTTAATAATACAACAGACATTTCCCCAATAACACTGTGGGAAGCTCATAAGCCTGTCTTGCGTGGTACAATACAAAGACAAATGGCACTATTTAAACGGGAACGCAAAAATCTAGCAAAAAAACTAAAACTCAATTTTAATGCAGCCTACATATCATTCCAAGATAATCCATCTCAGAGTACAAAATCTCATCTGGAAAAATCTAGATTGGAATACGATCTATTTCTCACTGAGTCAGTTGATAAATCCCTCAAACGCTCCAAACACAATTTCTACATGAATACAAACAAACCAGGCACATATTTGGCACGGGCATTAAATTTAACTAACAAATCTTTCAAACCAATACGTTTGAAATTATCAAAAAATGTTTATACTTGTAATTCAGTTAAAATAGTCCATAAATTTCACTCACACCTCGCAACTTTATACAAGACAAACAATGAATTTAATCCTACAGAGGCTGAATCCTTCTTCTCAAAAATAACCTTACCTGAGTTGTCTCAGAATCAAAAAAGCAGTTTGGATGAGCCTATAACTATAGATGAAGTTGCTAACGCCATAAAAGACCTAAAACTTAACAAAAGACCAGGCCCAGACGGCTACTCGGCTTTATACTATAAAACATTCTCAGAAATACTCTCTCCCATTCTCACTGAAACTTTTAACAAACTTCTAGAAGGACATTCTTTTCGGCAAGAAACATTAATGGCAATTGTTTGTATGATCCCAAAACCCCTTTCTGATGATACTTCCTGTGTGAATTATCGGCCTATCTCTCTGTTAAACCTTGATATTAAATTATTAGCAAAAATAATAGCAAAACGCCTCAATAGCATTATAGGAAAATTAATACATAGAGATCAAGTAGGCTTCATGCCAAATAGACAGGCAGGCGATAATATACGCAGGGCAGTGTTATTGGCACATATTGCTAAAAAACGGAAAATCCCTTTATGTTTTCTATCTCTCGATATTAAGAGGGCATTTGATACAGTATCCTGGCAATATATGCAATATTCATTACAAAAATGGGGTTTTGGACCCCACTTTTTAACATGGATCAAAGTATTATATAATAAACCCAAAGCCTATATAAAATATGCTGGATACAAATCTGATGCCTTTAATATCGAAAGAGGTACCCGACAGGGTTGCCCATTATCTCCCTTATTATTTGCCCTTATACTCGAACCCATGGCCCAATACATCAGAACAAACCAAACTATAACTGGCATTGAAGTAGGAGGTATTACACACAAATTATGTATATTTGCAGACGATATATTACTTTTTCTATCATCACCACAGGTCTCTGGTCCTAACTTAATACCAGCTCTTGATGGATTTGCAGCCCTATCCGGCCTTATGATTAATCCTAAGAAATGCCTAGTGCTTAATATTTCGCTCACAAACATGGAATTGATCCCGGCTAGGGCTGCACTCCCATTCACATAGGCAGAAAAATCAATCCCATATCTTGGAATTCATTTAACAGCATCTCATTCTGACTTATTCTCAACCAATTATCCTCCTGTATTAGGACAGATCACAAATCTAATAAAACAATGGTCGCAACTTCCTTTATCCTGGATAGGGAAGATTAATGCAATCAAAATGACTATTCTACCCAAATTGCTTTATCTATTCAGAGTCCTCCCTATTCCAATTCCTTCCTATTTTTTGAGAATAGTACAAAAAAGAGCAACTTTGTTTATATGGGGCTCTTCTAAACCACGTATACCTATACACACACTACATCTTCCCAAAAATAAAGGATGCCTGGGATACCCTAATTTTACTAACTACTACAGAGCAGCACATTTGGCCAGTCTGTCCAAATACCATGCAAAACAGGAAATCCCATTATGGGTATTTATAGAGGCTTCAGAAAATGACCCTCTATTAATATCAAACTTGTTATGGCTTGATCCTAAAGACCGCTTTAAAATTCATAATCCCATAACTAAACACTTCTTATCTCTCTGGGATAAACTAAAAACCAAATATCAGTTACAATCTCCACACAATCCTCTCCTTTCTTTTATCAGAAATCCGGCCTTTTATCCGGCATGGATCTACCCAAATTCTTTTAAAGCTTGGACAACATCAAGCATTCAGACACTAAATGACTTCATAGCATCTAAATCATTCCTTTCATTCCCATCGCTTAGAGAAAAATATGATCTACCAAACTCTGAGATATTTAGATATCTCCAAATTAAAAATTTCTATACACCATTCCTAAAGGAGGATACACCATTATCACAATTATCCATTTTTGAATCAATCTGTACAAAAGATCCATTTGCTAAAGGTACAATTTCATCACTTTATAATCAATTTTATGGAGTAGTAAATCTTAATAGACCCTCTTACGTTCAGAGGTGGGAGGAGGACCTGGGAAGAACTTTAGAAGACACGGACTAACATATGGCTCACATCTAAGTCATCTTCACCCAACATCTTAGCACTGGAGACAAATTATAAAGTCCTAACTCGCTGGTACCTTGTACCCGCTAGAGTGGCAAAATATTCACCTAATACCTCAGCTCTTTGTTTTCGAGGATGCCCAGAAATAGGCACACATTTACACATATGGGGGACATGCCCAGTAATCCAAACCTTCTGGAAGGAAGTCTTCGTGATTGCATCTAAAATATTTAAAAAAATAATACAACCAGATCCATATATAACTTTACTTAATCTAAAACCGGAATGGTTAACACTCTCTCAATTCAAACTTATGATCCAACTAATAACGGCTGCAAAACAAACAGTGGCCAAGGCATGGAAATCTCCTACATTGGTACTAGCAGAAACAATTCACAGAATGAATAATACAATGTCCCATGCTAAGATGGTAGCCATCGATCAAAATCAAATTCCAAAATTTGAAAAACTTTGGCATCCTTGGATAAAACAACAGTTCCTGTCAAATTTCAATGACTCTGTCCTGTTGCCATGGTAACAGATTAAATGACTTACAGAGATACCCATTCTAAGGCTTCAAAGAGAACTAAAAAGAATAATAAACTGACGAGCGGGACAACCTTGTGGACCATACCTCTGCCTTTCTACCCTTTTTTCTTCTTTCTCTTTCCTTTTCTCCACCTTACGATTAAAGCTCATTATCAGAATTTATTTGACCTATATACACTCTACCTGTAAATAATATGTATAGTAGGTATAAATCATTTAAATACCTACAAAAGTAACTAAGGAAATGATATATATCTTTAATTTAGGTTTATGTGAACCCAATGTTTAATATTTGAAATTTCATGATACCTATATAAACCCTACTGTAAAACAATGAGCTTACTTTATAGATCCTTGTAAACTTACTTTATGTATCTTTATAATATTGTATACTCAATAAACTTCTTTTGACAAGGAAAATAATTGGATGATTCAAGTGAACACAGCTCCTCCGGGTTTACAAAGCTCACTTGCATTCATTTTGCAAAGTGAACTAGATGTCTTGTTTATTTTACAATTAGTAAAATAAAAATATAGTAAATAAAAAATTACCTTTCTCACCATCTCATCTTAGGACAGACAGGAAAAGGAGAATTTTACTATTTAATCAATGCAATAAAAAGTTAAATATGTATGAATTATGGTACTGAAATGCCATATATTCATTAAAATTTTAAGTAGCTTGCTCTTTTGTTTGTTGTATAATATTAAGTCTGTTCACACTATCTTTTTACACAAAACAACATTACAATAATTAACTTGTTTTACCACCCTCAGATTACCGCTACTTTCAAATATTTTATATTCTGATTACTATAATTTTATTTCCCACTAGGAAATAACTTGGTCAGTGTTGCTTGGAGTTATCTAATATTGTTGTTTATATTACATAAATGAACTCAAAATATTTTCAGCTGTCTGGACTATGAAGAAAAATAGTTCACGAAACAATAACTTCTGCAGTTTTAATAATAAATACTGTTTTTTAAGAGATTATGAGCAAAATAGCCACTGGCATTCCATGAACAACAAACTACAGAAAGAATTTACAATCTGAAAACAAGAAAAAGAAAATAATACTAGTTATTTTTCCCTTGGGGTTTCTTTGGATTTTTTATCAGATTCTGAGAGAACCTAGATTAAAATTGAAATGACTTACATGCTTTGCTGTCTTGTTCCATAATATCAATATTATTAAATTGTTAGAGAGAGGCAGCCAATATTAAACTTTAACCACTTCAATACCTGCCACTTTCGCCCCTTCCCGCCCAGGACAATTTTCAGCTTTCAGCGCTGTCGCACTTTGAATGACAATTGTGCAGTCATGCTACACTGTACCCAAATAACATTTTAAGCATTTTGTTCTCACAAATAGAGCTTTCTTTGGGTGGTGCTTGATCAGATCACCTCTGCGGTTTTTATTTTTTGCTAAACAAACTAAAAAAAAAAAGAAAAAAGTTTTTCTTTTGTTTTGGTTATAAAATTTTGTTTTCTCCTTCACTGATGGGCACTGATGAGGCAGCACTGATGGGCACTTATGAGGTGGCACTGATAAGATGTCACTGATGGGCACTGATGAGGAGGCACTGATATTTAGAATTCATGGGCACTGATATGCAGCACTGATGGGCACCAATAGGTGACACTGATATGCAGCACTGATGGGCACTGATAGGCGGCACTGATAGGTGGCACTGATGGGCACTGACTGGCGGCTGTGATGGGCACTGACTGGCGGCTGTGATGAGCACTGACAGGCGGCACTAATTGGTACTGATAGGCGGTACTGATTGGCACTGACAGGTGGCACTGACAGGTGGCACTGATGGGCAGCACTGATGATGAGGTACTGATGAGGTACTGACAGGTTTTACTGCTGGGCACAGAATGGCACTGTGAATGACACTGGCTGGCACTGTGGTGAGCACTGATTGGTGCTGATCTGGGCACTGTCATCTGTTTTTTTATGGGGAACTGACTGCCAGCTTATGGGCACTGACTGGCAGCTGTGGTAGCACATCTTATGGGGCTGTGCTGATAATCAATGTGTGGATTATCAGCACAGATCCCCTCTGACAGGGAGAGCTGCCAATCGTCAGCACGAAACCGAGGAATGCCCTTTACCACCACTTCCTGGTTCATGCGATGATCAGCTGCGATCGGTCACAGCTGATCATGTGGTAAGAAGTCTCTGTCAGAGGCTTCTTACCACGATCGGCGATACGGCGTGTAAGGTAAGCACGCCGCACTCGCAATGGCATGTTATCCTGATTGGGCGTCATATGACAACCAGTCGGGATAACCAAACCACTTCCTGGCCGTCATTCTGCTATAGGCCAGGCGTGAAGTGGTTAAGAAGCTCAGAATACTCATTAGAACCACTGTCAACAATACAATTCACATAAAAGGACCACCATAGCAAAGAATTTTGTAAATGTCTTCGATTATAAGCTCTAACGAGCAGGGCCCTCTGATTCCTCTTGTACCAAATTGTAATGTAACTGTACTGTCTGCCTTCATTTTGTTAAGTGCTGTGCAAACTGTTGGCGCTATATAAATTCTGTATTATAATAATAATAATAATAATAATATTAATAAATGTGTCAGGTAACTGTTTTGTGGCCAGTATATTTTGTGGCCTTTATTCAAAAATGTCTCCACATTTTCAGGTAGAACAAGCTTCCCAGCCAAAGTACAGTTACAGTGGTTGGAACAAACGATTACACTACTTGGAGTGCTTACAACTTTCAGCATTAAATTTGCTACATAAATCAATGTGTAATTTGTTGTTATTAAAATGTCAATCCCATTCAGTACCATCTTATCTGCAAACCTTTTTCGTAAACTGACAAAATATTCAATGCGATATGGCAACCTGAATGCGTTTTGTACACAACTGGTATAAGGAATGCCCCTAAATGTAATGTTCTACTTCTGTGAGTGACTTACTGTTTTTCCCAGAAGTCTGCACTAAAATACAAGTAAAAATGTACGCATCCCCTGCAATAGCAATTTTATTTTTGTGAGACACTCCCTAAAAGCTGGTACATGTTTGCAGAATTTTGGCCAGTATTGGGGCAGGTTCAACAGAAATTAGATGACAATTGGCCCTTGTGTACAGCGGCTTGTCTGACAGAAGCCTGTCAAGCGGCTGTTGAATGGGCATGCTGGAAAAACAGTGTCCGATCAGTGCTGGCAGCCAATGGCTGCGAGGGCTGACCGGTGTGTACTGGTGGTGGGGGGCAGTCTCCTTGTCAGAACACAATAGCTCAGTGGGGGGGTTGCTGTACTAACATCACATAGTTAGTACAATGAGCCCCTCGCAAGCTCCTTATTTTTTTTCATTCAGTCCTCCGAATTTGAATGAAAAAAAATGGCTTTGTGTACCAGGCATTAGGCTTGCCTGCTAAAAGAATTCACACGCTGCAGCTCTTCTCATTAGAACTCTGAAAGTGCACAAAGTATGTTGCATTATAATGAAGTCTGACCCTCCAATTTAGTAATCCTCCAGGAAAGGATATAGTAAAACAAACAGCAATTTATTAAAAAAAAAAGGAAAAGGTAGAAATCCACAACAAAGTCTGTTAAAACCAAACAATTTCCCAAACTATTTATCTGTAAAACTGCTGTCAGGTAAAGCCAAACAGCTGCAAGAGGTGACTGGGCTTACAAAATGTAGCCCTATTTGGAATAATATAATGTACCTGGAACTGGCAAAACTTACCTATTCTCCTAAGTGGTGATTATATGGTATCACGTACATGCAGCATATTTTTAGGGCTGTAAATTACTATCCTTTTCTTCGTTACAGACTCTGTATGATCTACATACATTTATGATTTCTTGGTCATTTTTCATAGAATATGAATGATAACTTTTATTTCACGCATGGTTAGCATTTGGCTGAAGCCATTTATTATCAATCAACTGTGTTTACTCTTTTTAAATCATAATCACAACAGAAACTAGCCAAATGACCCTGATCAAAAGTTTACATACCACAGTTTTTAATACCGTGTATTGCCCCCTTTAACATCAATGACAGCTTAAAGTCTTTTGTGGTATTTGTGGATAGGGCTCTTTATCTTCTCAGATGTAAAGCTGCTTATTCATCTTGGCAAAAAGCCTCCAGTTCCTGTAAATTCTTGGGCTGTCTTGCATTAACTGCAATTTGGGATCTTCCCAGAGTGGCTCAATGATATTGAGGTCAGGAGACTGAGATGGCCACTCCAAAACCTTCACTTTATTCTGCTGTAGCCAATGACAGGTCGACTTGGTCTTGTGTTTTGGATCATTGTCATGTTGGAATGTCCAAGTATGTCCCATGTGCAGCTTCCTGGCTGATGAATGCAAATGTTTCTCCAGTACAATATTTTTTGATAACATACTGCATTTATCTTGCCATCGATTTTGACCAAATTTCCTGTGCCTTTGTAGCTCACACATCCCCAAAATATCACCGATCCACCTCCGTGTTTCACAGTAGGAATGGGGCTTTCATCATAGGCCTTGTTGACTCCTCTCCAAATATAGTGTTTATGGTTATGGCCAAAAAGCTCAATTTTGGTCTCATCACTCCAAATGACTTTGTGCCAGAAAGTTTGAGCTTTCAGCTATCTCTGTGCTGTTCGGTGTATTGTAAGCGGGATACATTGTGGCATTTGCATAGTAATGGCTTTCTTCTGGCGACTCGACCATGCAGCCCATCTTTCTTTAAGTGCCTCCTTATTGTGCATCTTCAAACAGCGACACCACATGTTTTTAGAGAGTCCTGTATTTCACCTGAAGTTATTTGTGGGTTTTTCTTTGCATCCCACAGGATTTCCCTGGCAGTTGTGTTTGAAACCTTAGTTGGTCTACCTGACTGTGGTTTGGTTTCAACAGAACCCCTAATTTTCCACTTCTTGATTAGCGTTTGAACACTGCTGATTGGCATTCTCAATTTCTTGGATATCTTTTTATATCCCTTTCCTGTTTTATACAGGAAAACCTTTTCCCGCAAATCCTTTGGCAATTCTTTTGCTTTCCCCATGACTCAGAATCCAATAACGTCAGTGCAGCACTGGATGAAACATGCAAGGGTCTGTCAGGAGTCCAGAAACTCATTGACCTTTTATACACACACACTAATTACAAGCAAACAAATCACAGGTTTGGATGGTTACCTTTAATAGCCATTCAAACCCCCTTTGTGTCAAATTGTGTGCATGTTATCAGGCCAAAATCACCAGGGTATGTACATTTTGATCAAGGTCATTTGGGTAGTTTCTGTTTATTATGATTTAACCACTTCAGCCTCGGACCATTATGCTGCCTAAGGACCAGAGGACTTTTTCCAATTTGGCACTGCGTCGATTTAACTGCTAATTGCACGGTCATGCAATGCTGTACCCAAACAAAATTTGCGTCCTATTCTTCCCACGAATAGAGCTTTCTTTTGATAGTATTTGATCAACTCTGCGGTTTTTATTTTTTGTGCTATAAACGGAAAAAGACTGAAAATTTTGAAAAAAAATGATATTTTCTACTTTTTGTTATAAAAAAAATCCAATAAACTCAATTTTAGTCATACATTTAGGCCAAAATGTATTCGGCCACATGTCTTTGGTAAAAAAATGTCAATAAGCGTATATTTATTGGTTTGCGCAAAAGTTATAGCATCTACAAGCAAGGGTACATTTTCTGGAATTTACACAGCTTTTAGTTTATGACTGCCTATGTCATTTCTTGAGGTACTAAAATGGCAGGTGTCAGAGAGCTCACCTTGCTGGTCATGGGATTGGCCACCTGGGGGCGTGCCTGTGAGCAAGCCGGCCTATTTAAGTTTGTCAGGCACTCTGTTCAGTGCTGCCTGATCATCAGCTTCCTGTGCCATAGTTCCTGTTTCCTGTCTTGTCTTCCTGTTTACCTGATCTCCTGACGACCCAGATTGCCCTTGGATTCTCTTGTTTGCTGCCTGTACCTGACCTTGGCCTGTTTGACTCCGCTTCTGCCTGCTCCTATTGTACCTTGCTGCCAGTCTGTTGCCGAACCCTGCTTGTGTCCCGATCTTCCTGTCTTGCTCCTGCTCAGCACCTGTTACCAGTGTTACGGACTACTGACCTGTTGTCTGAAGATCATCTCTCATCCTGTACCTGGATCTCTTCAGCAGGCTCTCATACCATTCCACACTCTCGTGCCTCCTGTCTGCTCTACCAGGGGCCGTGAGTCGGATAAGTAAGGGAGTCTTCCCTCTGCCCAAGCAGACTCATCAGTCTGGTAAGTAAAAGTCTGACAGCAGGGCAGTACAAACCCCCCCAAATGACCCCATTTTGGAAAGTAGACACCCCAAGGAAATTGCTGAGAGGCATGTTGAGCCCATTGAATATTAATTTTTTTTGTCTCAAGTGATTGAATAATGACAAAAAAAAAATTACAAAAAGTTGTCACTAAATGATATATTGCTCACACAGGCCATGGGTATATGTGGAATTGCACCCCAAAATACATTCAGCTGCTTCTCCTGAGTACGGGGATACCACATGTGTGTGACTTTTTGGGAGCCTAGCCGCGTACGGGGCCCCGAAAACCAATCACCGCCTTCAGGATTTCTAAGGGCGTAAATTTTTGATTTCACTCCTCACTACCTATCACAGTTTTGAAGGCCATAAAATGCCCAGATGGCACAACCCCCCCCACAATGACCCCATTTTGGAAAGTAGACACCCCAAGCTATTTGCTGAGAGGCATGTTGAGTCCATGGAATATTTTATATTTTGACACAAGTTGCGGGAAAGTGACAATTTTTTTTTTTTGCACAAAGTTGTCACTAAATGATATATTGCTCACACAGGCCATGGGCATATGTGGAATTGCACCCCAAAATACATTTAGCTGCTTCTCCTGAGTATGGGGATACCACATGTGTGGGAATTTTTGGGAGCCTAGCTGCGTACGGGGCCCCGAAAACCAATCACCGCCTTCAGGATTTCTAAGGGTGTAAATTTTTGATTTCACTCTTCACTGCGTATCACAGTTTCGGAGGCCATGGAATGCCCAGGTGGCACAAACCCCCCCAAATGACCCCATTTTGGAAAGTAGACACCCCAAGCTATTTGCTGAGAGGCATGGTGAGTATTTTGCAGCTCTCATTTGTTTTTGAAAATGAAGAAAGACAAGAAAAAACTTTTTTTTTCTTTTTTCAATTTTCAAAAATTGAGGTCTGCAAAATACTCACTATACCTCTCAGCAAATAGCTTGGGGTGTCTACTTTCCAAAATGGGGAAATTTGGGGGGGGGGGGTTGTGCCACCTGGGCATTCCATGGCCTCCGAAACTGTGATAGGCAGTGAAGAGTGAAATAAAAAATTTACGCCCTTAGAAAGCCTGAAGGCAGTGCTTGGTTTTCGGGGTCCCGTACGCGGCTAGGCTCCCAAAAAGTCTAACACATGTGGTATCCCCGTACTCAGGAGAAGCAACAGAATGTATTTTGGGGTGTAATTTCACATATTCCCATGGCATGTTTGAGCAATATATCATTTAGTGACAACTTTGTGCAAAAAAATAAAATAAATAAATCTGTCTCTTTCCTGCAACCTGTGTCACAATATAAAATATTACATGGACTCGACATGACTCTCAGCAAATAGCTTGGGGTATCTACTTTCCAAAATGGGGTCATTTGGGGGGGTTTTGAACTGTCCCGGCATTTTATGCACAACATTTAGAAGCTTATGTCACACATCACCCACTCTTCTAACCACTTGAAGACAAAGCCCTTTCTGACACTTTTTGTTTACATGAAAAAATTATTTTTTTTGCAAGAAAATTACTTTGAACCCTTAAACATTTTATATTTTTTTAAAGCAAATGCCCTACAGATTAAAATGGTGGGTGTTTCATTTTTTTTTTTCACACAGTATTTGCGCAGCGATTTTTCAAACGCATTTTTTGGGGAAAAAACACACTTTTCTATTTTTTTTTTAAAACAAGATTTTTATTGAGCATATTGACATGTTACATCACATTCTGTAACCAATAGGTTGTTGTGCATCTCATTAAATATATCATATTACCTCTACACACATAACATATCCATTTTCACTTGTTTTATATTTATTCCTTTCAACGGTAGAGATGCCTTTACTTCATTCAACCTGAGTGTTTTGCTCTCTTTTTTTAAAATTTATTTATATATATATATATATAATATTTTATTGAAGAACCTCTCAAAAGAAGAGCGTCGGAACAGTCAACATGAACATTAGAAACTTATTTTCAACCAGAAAAAAACAAACCCCCCCCCTAGATGGACTCCCTCCCCTCCCTTCCCACCCCCCCCCCGCATTATTAATCTGCTCATAATATTGTATGCATCCTTTCTTTCAACACCCTACTGTTTACCTTCATCATTGCCTACATTCTTTCATCTCTTTTGCTCCCCTCCTCTTCTACCGATTTTTGGACTCAGTCCACCTATACCACACTTTTCTAAATTTCTTGGGGGCTCCTCTCGCCTTGTAGGTCATTAAAAGGTCTATATAAAAGTATATCAGCATTTATTATTTTTATCCACATTCCCAAGGTGAGTTGATCAACATGAATCCATTGTCGAGCGATCAGTTTTCTCACCCCAAAATAGAGAAGTCTAAGAAACAGTTTTGTATTTGTATTAATCTCTTCTTAATCAAAAATCCCCAACAGACACCTCATAGGAGAACATATGTTTGGAAGATCAAAGTGGTCAGATATGAACTCGGTCACCTGAGACCACAATGGTCTTATCCTAGGGCACTCCCACACCATGTGAAGGAAAGTTCCCTCATCTCCCCCACATTTATGACACTCTGGATTGTCCCTTCTGTGCATTTTAAATAATCTGGTTGGAGTGTAGTACATCTGGTGTAAATATCTAAGCTGTATCATTCTGTCCGTGGAGGAAATCACCGATATGAGATACGTATCGAGTACCTCCTGCCACAATTCCTCAGTCAGTTCCGGAATGAAAGTCATCCACCTACTTCTGGTCTTAGCAGTCAGGTCAGGGCCTCCCAATCTAATCTCCTTGTAGTATCTAGATATACGCTTAGTCGGTTCCGAGTCAATCAGGACCCTTTCCAAGGCTGTGTTTTGTACCTTCACCTCCCCCCCCCGAACTGGGCTGTCGCTGCATGCTGCAGTTGGGTATATCTGAACTGCCAGGTCCTAGGTACACCAAACTGCTCCCTTAGTTGTGCAAAAGATGTTAGCCTGCCATCCTGGTATATATGATGCAGATATTTTATCCCAAATTTGGCCCATCTATGCCCATCTTCTATTTTGCAGAACTCTTTTAGGGATTTATTATACCAGAGAGGACAATTAGGTGATAACCATAACGGGTCATCCATTATTTTCTGCGCGCAAAGGTGAAACACTCTACCTGGTAGTGCCATAACAGAACCCATCCCTCTCCCTGGTATCTCTTTTCTAAACAGCATATTCAGTAATGTTTCCTGAGATGTGGCTACAGCCGCCTCCAATAGAGTAGTGGCATTAGGTATCTGGGGGAAACACCGCCAATGCAAGAATGTCATTTGGGATGCGAAGAAATAGGATCTCATGTCCGGCATAGCCAACCCCCCCCGAGTTATTGGTAGTGTCAGGATTGCTAGGGATAACCTGGGAGCCTTGGCTCCCCACAAGAAATCCACCACAATGGAGTCTATGCGTTTAAACAGTTTCACCGAGACATATACAGGCGAGTTCGATAGAACGTACAGCAGCTTTGGAAGGACAATCATTTTGAATAGGTTTATACGACCCATCACTGTCAATGGCATATTCCTCCACCGCTGCACCTTCTCACAAAGATCCTCCATTACCGGTCTCAGATTAAGGTCCAGATACCCTGAGATGGGAAGTTGAATCACAACTCCCAGATATTTAAATGATTGGGACAGTTGAATGGGGGAATCTGCCGGGACCGACACTGTGTCATCCATAGCAAACAGGGATGATTTGCTCCAATTGATACGGAACCCAGAATAGTCTCCGGACTCCTCTATCAACTGGATGGCCGCGGATAATAAAGCACCCGGATCCTGCAGATACAGGTGCATGTCATCCGCATAAAGGGAGACTCGTTCCTCAATCCCCCCCACCCAAAGTCCATTCATGTGGGGAGTATCCCTTAGTTTTGCCGCAAGAGGCTCTATGGCCAAAGCAAAAAGAAGGGGGGATAGCGGGCACCCCTGTCTGGTCCCCCGGAGGACAGAAAAGGGCTCAGATATAATTCCATTCACCCTCACCCTGATCAATGGGTCAGTGTATAACAGCTTCACCCAGGATATAAATATAGGCCCGAATCCCAATATCTCCAGGAGACCAAACAGATAGCTCCACTCCACTGAATCAAAGGCCTTCTTGGTGTCCAAGGAGGCCACTACTCTCTCCCGGGAATTGTCATGTTCCGTCTGTAGGTTAATAAACAACCTTCTAACATTCATTTGTGCACAACGCCCTTTTATAAAGCCCTTCTGATCCGGGTTAACTAGTTTCAAGATTACCGACTGTAGCCTCCCGCCAATACTTTCGCTAGAATTTTGGTGTCGACATTCATCAACGAGATGGGTCTATAGGATTCACATTCTTTAGGATCTTTTCCCCCTTTATGTATTAGGACCACCAAAGCCTCTCTAATAGAGGGGGGAAGTCTCCCCTCCCGCCGCGCAGTCAAGAACACTCGTAATAGTCGGGGAGCCAGTCCACCACTAAAGGTATTATAGCACTCCGAGGGTATACCATCTAGGCCCGGAGATTTCCTAGGGGCAAAAGAAGCTATCGCCCCCTCAACCTCCTCCACAGTTATGTCAGCGTCCAGTTCTTCACGGTCTACATTTGTTAACTTAGGAAGATCAATATCCTTCAGGTAATTTTCTAAAGTGTTACCTCCCGGTGGGATGCATGACTTGTAAAGTTCTTTGTAAAACTGGACAAAGACCTTTAGTATACCCTCGGAATTACTCACCTCCACCCCACCTTGGTCATAAATACTCATTATACATATGGGTGTGTATTCTGGTCGTGCCAAATATGCCAACAGTCTACTATTTTTGTCCCCAAATTCAAAGATACGTCTATGCTGCGCAAGTCTAAGTTTGGTAGTCTGGTCAGACAGTATTTCCTTGTATGCCCACGTCTTATCCTGGAGAATACGCAGACCCTCCCTAGTCGGTCGCCTAACGTATTCTGCCTCAGCTAGAGATACCTCTCGTTCCCTGTCCAATATTGAAGAGGCTAATTGCTTCTTGAAGCCACTCACCTCCGCCATGAACACCCCTCGTAGAGTAGCTTTGAATGCCTCCCACTTTATTAGATCAGAGCCAGCGTCCCTATTTTCCTTCCAGAACAGCTGAATAGTCTCAGTACATTTAATTTTAACATATTCCTCCTGTAACCAACTAGCCTCCATCCTACAGTGTCTGATTCCCTGTCTCTGTCCCACTACAATATCCACTAGTATAGGTGAATGGTCCGAGTGCACTCTAGGTAAGTATCTCGCCCCAGCCACTATTTGCAATCCCTCAGGTTCAACCAATACAGTGTCTATCCTAGACAATGTTTTATGTGTCTCAGAGTAACAAGAATTTTCCCTACTCTCTGGGTGTCTCGCCCGCCATGCATCACAGAAGCCGTGGGCTGACATCCATTTCGCTAGTTGTGTTGGCGTTCTTGGCGGTGCATCCAACTTGTCCATTGTCGGATCCACCACCGCATTCAAGTCTCCCAAAATAAAGATCCTCCCTTCCGCTATCTCAAAAGTCGCTTGAAGCATATCATCCAGATGAGACAAGGAGAAGGGAGGCGGGACATATAAGTTCACAAAGGTCATGAATCTATTATGAACTTTTATCACTATGATAACATATCTACCCTTTATATCCGTTTTAATTGCATGGATACATATGAGTAGGGATTTAGCTACTAGTGTGGAAACTCCCCTAGCATATGACGAGTAACTTGCATGATAAGCCCCAGCAATATGCGCCCTTTTTAGAGAGAGAGTCCTGGAGCCCTGCAGATGTGTTTTCTGTATCAATAAATAAATGTGGTTTATATTTTTTGAGATAGTCAAAGACCAGTGATGTTTTAAATTTGGAGATAAGGCCTCTGACATTCGAAGAGATCACTCTAAGGTTCACAGCCATAGTATATAAAGCAAGAATCCCCCCCTCACTCCCAATGCTTGGGTATGGTATCTTCCAGGGCTCCAGCACTCCCTCCCCCCGCCCTGTTGGGCAGCAACATATAAGGCAGACAGCAAATATTGAAAATGAGCTTGAAATCAGGAGCATACATAAAGCATAATGACAATTTTCCCAGTTACTCCCCCCCTCCTTCCCCCATGTTCCCCTCCCCCCACCCTGTACCCGCCCCCAACTTGGAAGACACTTCATTCCCAAAACCTTTAACCCAAAAGAGGTTATAACGGATGTGCGACTTCAAAAAGTCACACAGGCTCCAGCACTGTGAGGAGTAAGTTCAAGTGTGGGAAAAAAAAACCCCACAAAAAAAACCTATAACAGGAAAATAAAAATATATGTGTTCAGGGAGAAGAGGAAAAATTCTTGTTCCACTCCTCAAGTTTCAAGTAAAAATAGAAAAAACAAAAAAACCTTTGCCATTATCCACAATGCGTAGTTTTGCTGGATATAGCATACTGTATATCAGGTTCAGTTCTCTAAGCCGTTTCTTTATCTGATAGAAGGAAGCCCTCCGTTTTTGCGTGGTGACAGAGAAATCAGGATAGATAGGTATCCGATAATTATGACACTTCAGCTCAGGGCCTGTCCTGGCTCCTTTCAGGATGTTTTCTCTGTCTCTGAAGTGCAGAATCTTTGCTATCATGGGTCTGGGGATTGCTCCCTTTGGTGGGGGTTTACCTGGTACTCGGTGCGCCCTCTCTATGGCAAACATAGCAGTGAAAGTTCCAGGGGCCATATTCTCTTTTAGCCAGTCCTCAAAGAATTCCTCAGGATGGCTACCTTCCACTCCTTCAGGGAACCCCACCAGCCTTATGTTATTTCTTCTCATGCGGTCCTCCATGTCGGCCATTTTAAGAGAATGCTCAGAGAGGGTCTTTTTAATACTTTGGTTATCAGTGCTCATAGGTCTAACAGTGTCCTCCAGAGCAGCAATGTGATGATTAGTAACCTGGGCCTTTTCTCTAAGCTTCTGCATATCGTGTTTCATAAAGGAGAATTCCATTTGCAGTTCCCCAAAATGATCTAGCAGCTTAGTTTGACACCCTTGTATGGCAGCCATTATTTGCTTAAGGGACGGCTCTTCTTCCTCCTCCTGTCTGCACCATGTATGAGCACATCTTCCCTGTCCAGTGATCTCCCCCTGCGTATAGTGTGGTCTCTCTGTGCTCTGGGACTCACCCGACCCAAGGAAGCAGGCTTCGGTCTTTCTGTGTCCTCATGCTGCCGGAGCGGCGGCCATTCCTCATCCTCCTCTCTTCTCGACTCCGCGGCGCCATCTTGAGAGCCCCAGGCATAACGGACCAGTCTCTCCCCCGGTATTTTTGGCCATGGAGGCCCGTATTTCACCATTCCCTGAGGCTCTCCGGAGGGTCCGCCACTCATGCCCCAGCAGTCCAGGGCAAAACGCCGGCTTTTGCTCACAGGATTTGGTCAGGATTTGGAATCTGCAGGGAGAGCTCCTCTCAAGACGTCCTCACCTGCTGCGCGCCGGCTCCACCCCCCCACTTTTTAAAATTTTAATGCACTAAAACACACTATATTGCCCAAATGTTTGATGAAATAAAACAAGATGATCTTAGGCCGAGTACATGGATACCAAACATGACATGCTTTAAAATTGCGCACAAACGTGCAGTGGCGACAAACTAGATACATTTTTAAAAGCCTTTAAAAGTCTTTACAGGATACCACTTTAGATTTACAGAGGAGGTCTACTGCTAAAATTACTGCCCTCGATCTGACGTTTGCGGTGACACCTCACATGCATGGTGCAATTGCTGTTTACATTTGACGCCAGACCGACGCTTGCGTTCGCCTTTGCGCGAGAGCAGGGGGGGACAGGGGTGCTTTTTTTTTTTTTTTTCTTTATTATTTTTTTGCTTTTTTATCTTATTTTTAAACTGTTCCTTTCATTTTTTTTAATCATTTTTATTGTTATCTCAGGGAATGTAAATATCCCCCATGATAGCAATAGGTAGTGACAGGTACTCTTTTTTGAAAAAATTGGGGTCTATTAGACCCTAGATCTCTCCTCTGCCCTCAAAGCATCTGACCACACCAAGATCGGTGTGATAAAATGCTTTCCCAATTTCCCAATGGCGCTGTTTACATCCGGTGAAATTCATGAAATGCTTGAAGCTTCCAGTTTCTTAGGCCATAGAGATGTTTGGAGCCACTCTGGTCTCTGATCAGCTTTATGGTCAGCTGGCTGAATCACCGGCTGCATTCTCAGGTTCCCTGTTGAGACAGGAGAGCCAGAGAAAAACACGGAAGATGGTGGTGGGGGGGCATTCCCTCCCACTGCTTGTAAAAGCAGTCTAGAGGCTAATTAGCCGCTAGGATTGCTTTTACATGAAAGCTGACCACTGGCTGAAAAGAATGATACCAAGATGATACCTAAACCTGCAGGCATCATTCTGGTATAACCACTCAAAGTCGTGAATGGCGTACCTGAAGACAAAAAAATTGTTAACAATAAAACACAGGTAAAGTATAAAAAATTGCATACCTGAAAAGCAAACATGATAAAACATAATAACAATAAAACATTGCATAATAGAATACAATAAAAAAGAGCAGAACAATAGAGAGAGAATAGAGAGAAAGAGAACAATAAAACAACAACTATTTTTTTTAATTTTATATATATATATATTTTTTTTACACTTTTTTTGTAACTAACTTTTATAACTGTAACCGGTTCCAGGTTCGGGTCTCTCAAAATGCGATGGCATCTTGGGAGACCCTGTGAAAGTGTGCCTAGTCTGTGCAGTGCTGTACCCTACGCTAACACTCAACTAGTAAATGGTAGCGTTCAAAACATTCACCAATGCAAAGACTAGGATTGTCAGGACAGAAGGGACAATAATAGTGGGTGTGATGCCTATATCCGCACTTGCTGCAGACACAACATCTTTTTTGGGAGGGGTTCGCTGGGTAGGGGTACTCGGGAGGACATAAAGAAAATGCCTCTCATGCAGCCGATTGCATTTGGTTGGGGATGTGAATGGGGGAAGTACGGGCGCTGCAGAGGTGGTGGGTTGCCAATTAGGATTGCTTGCCAGTTCACCAAAACGCTACCAAAAAAACTGTTAGCGATCGCAGGGATCAGGCCTGACTCTGCGAACGCTGCAGTTATGCGTTTAGTGTTTTGTAAGTGACAGTGATCGATCGATACTGCACTTGGGTGGGCTGGGCTGGGCCAGGCGGAGGGGCAAAACGCAGGTGCTAGCAGGTATCTGGGCTGATTCCATTAACACTGCATTTTTGGGAACCCTAAACTGCTGGGGACGCTAGTATAGATCTGATCGGATCAGATATTGATCCGTTCAGATGCTATACCACTAAGGGAGGCGTATGCTGCGTGCGTGGGTGTTAGCGGTACTGGCGCTAACCTGATGCTGCTTGGGGCTGGTGCTTGCCAGTTCACCAAAACGCTACCAAAAAAACTGTTAGCGATCGCAGGGATCAGGCCTGACTCTGCGAACACTGCAGTTATGCGTTTAGTGTTTTGTAAGTGACAGTGATCGATCGATACTGCACTTGGGTGGGCTGGGCCGGGCGGAGGGGCAAAACGCAGGTGCTAGCAGGTATCTGGGCTGATTCCGCTAACACTGCGTTTTTGGGAACCCTAAACTGCTGGGGACGCTAGTATAGATCTGATCGGATCAGATATTGATCCGTTCAGATACTATACCACTAAGGGAGGTGTACGGTGCGTGCATGGGTGTTAGCGGTACTGGCGCTAATCTGACACTGCCTGGGGCGACGCATATCACCGACGGGTGATCAGGGGGTAAACCTTTATTTGGTAATAAACGGCAGGTGCCCTGACACTATAAAAAATAAACGAACTAACCAGCATCACCCGTAACACTTATACGGTGATCAGTGGTGAAAGGGTTAACTAGGGGGCAATCAAGGGGTTAAAACATTTATTAGGTAGTATATAGGGGTCCCTGTCACTATAAAACGCTGACGGCGAACCTAAATATTTACGTCCCTAACTAGCGTCACCAGCAACACTGATCAGAAAAAATGATCAGAAAAATTATCAGAAATGATCAGAAAAATGATCGATCAGAAAAATGATCGCTTAGCGACACTGGCAACAGGGGGTGATCAAGGGGTTAAAACTTTATTAGGGGGGGTTAGGGGGGTACCCTAGACCTAAAGGGGGCTAACCCTAACTGCCCTACCACAGTAACTGTCACAAACGGACACCATGCAGTAATCAAAAAAAAAAACTGCTTGGTGTCAGTGTGACAGGGGGGGAGGGGTGATTGGGGGGTGATCGGGGGCGATCGGGGGGGGATCAGGGGTGTTTTGCATGCCTGGTAGGGATGAGCCGAACACCCCCCTGTTCGGTTCGCACCAGAACATGCCAACAGGAAAAAAGTTTGTTCGAACATGCGAACACCGTTAAAGTCTATGGGACACGAACATGAATAATCAAAAGTGCTAATTTTAAAGGCTTATATGCAAGTTATTGTCATAAAAAGTGTTTGGGGACCTGGGTCCTGCCCCAGGGGACATGGATCAATGCAAAAAAAAGTTTTATAAACTGCCGTTTTTTCAGGAGCAGTGATTTTAATAATGCTTAAAGTCAAACAATAAAAGTGTAATATCCCTTTAAATTCCGTAGCTGGGGGTGTCTATAGTATGCCTGTAAAGGGGCGCATGTTTCCTGTGTTTAGAACAGTCTGACAGCAAAATGACATTTCAAAGGAAAATACCCATTTAAAACTACTCGCGGCTATTGCATTGCCGGTCCGACAATACACATAGAAGTTCATTGATAAAAACGGCATGGGAATTCCCCACAGGGGAACCCCGAACCAAAATTAAAAAAAAAAAATGACGTGGGGGGTCCCCCTAAATTCCATACCAGGCCCTTCAGGTCTGGTATGGATTTCAAGCGGAACCCCGTGCCAAAAAAAAAAAAAAACGGCGTGGGGTCCCCCCAAAAATCTATACCAGACCCTTATCCGAGCACGCAACCTGGCAGGCCGCAGGAAAAGAGGAGGGGATGAGAGTGCAGCCCCCCCTCCTGAACCGTACCAGGCCACATGCCCTCAACATTGGGAGGGTGCTTTGGGGTAGCCCCCCAAAACACCTTGTCCCCATGTTGATGAGGACAAGGGCCTCATCCCCACAACCCTGGCCGGTGGTTGTGGGGGTCTGCAGGCGGGGGGCTTATCGGAATCTGGAAGCCCCTTTTAACAAGGGGACCCCCAGATCCCGCCCCCCCGTGTGAAATGGTAAGGGGGTACTTACCCCTACCATTTCACAAAAAACTGTCAAAAATGTTAAAAATGACAAGAGACAGTTTTTGACAATTCCTTTATTTAAATGCTTCTTCTTTCTTCTATCTTCCTTCATCTTTTTCTTCTGGTTCTTTGGGTTCTTCCTCCGGCGTTCTCGTCCAGCATCTCCTCCGCGGCGTCGACTTCCCTGTGACGTCATGAGGAATGCCATAGGGAAGTCCCGTCATGTCCCGTGCGTCAGAGGGGGGTGTGGTCACCGGGTGGCCCCGTCCCCCATTATTTAAGAACCGTCAGAGGAGGAGACGCCGTCACACAGCGGGAGCCTCCCTTCATGACAGCATGGATGCGGAGCGGCCTGGAGAGGAAAGAAGAAGAAAATGAAGAAGAGAAGAAGAGAAGAAAAGAAGAAGAGAAGAAAATGAAGAGAAGAGCGGGAGCCTCCCCCCATGCCATGGGTGCGGAGCGGCCCGAGCAGAAGAAGATAGAAGATGCCGCGGAGGAGATGCTGGACAAGAATGCCGGAGGAAGAACCAGAAGAAGATGAAGGAAGATAGAAGAAAGAAGAAGCATATAAATAAAGGAATTGTCAAAAACTGTCTCGTCATTTTTAACATTTTTGAGAGTTTTTTAGTGAAATGGTAGGGGTAAGTACCCCCTTACCATTTCACACAGGGGGGGCCGGGATCTGGGGGTCCCCTTGTTAAAGGGGGCTTCCAGATTCTGATAAGCCCCCCCGCTCGCAGACCCCCACACCCACCTGCCAGGGTTGTGGGGATGAGGCCCTTGTCCTCATCAACATGGGGACAAGGTGTTTTGGGGGGCTACCCCAAAGCACCCTCCCAATGTTGAGGGCATGTGGCCTGGTACGGTTCAGGAGGGGGGGTGCACTCTCATCCCCCCTCTTTTCCTGCGGCCTGCCAGATTGCGTGCTCGGATAAGGGTCTGGTATGGATTCTTGGGGGGGCGGTTCCCCTTAAAATTCATACCAGACCTGAAGGGTCTAGTATGGAATTTAGGGGGACCCCCACGTCATTTTTTTTTAAAATTTTGGCCGGGGTTCCCCTTCAAACCCATACCAGACATGAAGGGCCTGGTATGGAATTTAGGGGGACCCCCACGTAATTTTTTTTTAAATTTTGGTTCTGGGTTTCCCTGTGGGGAATTCTCATGCCGTTTTTATCAATTAACTTCTATGTGTATTGTCGGACCGGCAATGCAATAGCCGCGAGTGGTTTTAAATGGGTTTTTTCCTTCGAAATGTCATTTTGCTGTCAGACTGTTCTAAACACAGGAAACATGCACCCCTTTACAGGCATACTATAGACACCCTTCAGCTACGAAATTTAAAGGGATATTACACTTTTATTGTTTGACTTTAAGCATTATTAAAATTACTGCTCCCGAAAAAATGGCCGTTTTTAAAACTTTTTTTTGCATTGATCCATGTCCCCTGGGGCAGGACCCAGGTCCCCAAACACTTTTTATGACAATAACTTGCATATAAGCCTTTAAAATTAGCACTTTTGATTTCTCCCATAGACTTTTAAAGGGTGTTCCGCGGCATTCGAATTTGCCGCGAACACCCCAAATTGTTCGCTGTTCGGCGAACTTGCGAACAGCCAATGTTCGAATCGAACATGAGTTCGACTCGAACTCGAAGCTCATCCCTAGTGCCTGGCATGTTCTACTGAGTGTGTGTGTTTGTGCACTCACATTGATGTCTTCTCTCCTCGGCGCCGAAACGGAAAATACCGAGCCGAGGAGAGATGACATCATTTCCTTTGCTGCTGTTTAGCATACAACAGCAAAGGAATGTTCTGATTGGCCGGCGGTGATCGCAAGGGAGAGGCCACGAATAGATGGCCTCCCCCTCACCTCTGATTGTCAGGGGACAAAAGAGGACCACCTCGGGCACCAAGGGGGGGTCCGATCGGACCCCCCACCCGCGGGAGGCAGATCACGTATATGTACGTGATTCTGCCTGCCCGTGCCGCCTTGCCGACGTAAATCGGCGTGAGGCGGTCCTTAAGTGGTTAAAAAGAGTAAACACAGTTGATTGATAATACATGGCTTCAGCCAAACACTAACCATGAGTGAAAGAAATGTTTTTGTGTTATCATTCATATTCTCTGAAAAATAGCCAAGAAATCATAAATTCTGCCAGGGTATGTAACCTTATGAGCACAACTGTATTTGGAGGCCTATCCCTGTAAGGACATGGATCTGTGGGAGTCTGATGTGGGGGATTTGTCCGGTAAACAGTGGGAAAATGCTCTGGAAGCAGTGCAAGCTAGCTCTCTTAATACTTCTTAGCATTTATCACAATTATACCTTTAATTGCGAGTCCATTATACCCCAGGGGAAATTGTTTAAAATTGTACTTTTGTCAGAGCCAGTTTGTCCTAAATGTAGAAGGGACCATGGGGATCTCATACACATGCTGTGGAGATGTTTCATGTTACACATGTACTGAGCGTCTGTTCTTGCAACAACTAACAGAGTATTCAAAACAGGCATCCCTTCCAGCCACAGGCGCTGTTTGCTGGGAGCTTTTGGTGACATTATACTGGATGCCTTTACTAAGGAGCCTTGTTTCAGGCACTTAAAATGATCCTCCTCCACTGGAAAAGCAGTATATTACAACTTCACATTCTTTTGTGAGTGTTTATGGAACATGTACTGTATGCTTGAAAGTGTTCAAATTAAAATATTTTACTGATTAAAAAAAAAAACTGTAGTCAGGAAAAAAAAAATCAAAAATACCAGCTAACATTTTACTTAGATTTTTATTTTAGATTTAATTTTTTATTTTGCTTTTTGATTGTGATCTGCAGCAGTTTTTGCACTTATGTAATGGTTCTAATTTATTCGTTAGGTTGCCTGATGTATTATTTATGTTATTTGTGTAAAAGTTAGTGTGTTTCTGAAACCCACAGAAATAGCATGTTTTCTGAGCCTGCCTTCATTTTCCAGCTACAAGCCCCATGAATTATGGAAAAATATTTTCCCTTTTAAAGTAGCCAAGTACACAAAACAGGCATATAAGGAGTCTTTGAGTTTGAAAATGTATATCTGAATGTGTTTTTGCCTAGAGGTCTGCTATGGGAGCTTTAGTTACTTCCATGGTTGTTCAGTGTTAATTTTCTGTCACCATCTTGGGAAATAGAAAATGTTGCTGAATACAGCAAGTGCCTACTGAAAGCATTCTATGCCAGTAAACATGGTAATGGCTTGAAAAAACTACAGTTGTCTTTTTCTTTTTTCTTGTGCTCATCTGCTAGAGAAAATACAAAATGGCAGCCACAAGTGCATTTTGAATACTGTAACCAGACCATTTAATTCAGTCTCAGAATATTATTGTGTATCCAAATACAACAATGAAAATGTCATATATTTTAGCTTACTAGTCCTTAGATGAGGGGTCTCAAACTGGTGGCCCTCCAGCCCTTGCAAAATTATAAGTCCCATCATAGGGATGAGCTGAACACCCCCCCCCCCCGGTTCAGTTCGCAGCATAACATGGAAACAGGCACCCACGAATGTGAAAAATCAAAAGTGCTCATTTTAAAGGCTTATATCCAAGTTATTGCAATAAAAAGTGTTTGGGGACCTGGAGCCTGCCCCATGAGACATGTATCAATGCAAAAAAAAGTTTTAAAAACTGAAGTTTTTTCAGGAGCAGTGATTTTAAGAATGCTTAAAGTGGAACAATAAAAATGACATTTTTCTTTAACCACTTCCCTACCCAGCCATAGTCATATGACGTCCTGGGATGGGATCTCCCATCCTGAGTGGATGTCATATGACGTCCCGGGATTCCCGGCCGTCTAGGGGGCGCGCGCGCCCGCCGCATTGCTCGGGACCCGGTGCGTGTGCCCAGCGGCCGCGATTTCCGCCGGGCACCCGCGATTGCCCGTTAACCGGGCCGGACCGTGGATCTGTGTGTGTAAACACACAGACCCACAGCCTGTCAGCTCTGAGGAGAGCGATCTGTGTTCCCAGAACGGAGGAACACTGATCGGTCTCCTCCCCTTGTGCATCCCCTCCCCCTACAGTTAGAATCATTCCCTAGGAAACATATTAACCCCCCCCGCTCCCTAGTGGTTAACCCCTTCACTGCCTGTCACATTTACACAGTAATCAATGCAATTTTATAGCATTGATCGCTGTATAAATGTGAATGGTCCCAAAAATGTGTCCATAATGTCGCAGTCACGAAAAAAAAATCACGATCGCCGCTAAAAAAATAAATAAATATTTTTTTTTAAAAATGCCATAAATCTATCCCGTATTTTGTAGACGCTATAACTTTTGCGCAAACCAATCAATATACGCTTATTGCGATTTTTTTACCAAAAATATGTAGAAGAATACGTATCAGCCAAAACTAAGGAAAAAATTGGTTTTAAAAAAAAAAAATTGGGATATTTATTATAGCAAAAAGTAAAAAATATTGTGTTTTTTTCAAAATTGTTGCTCTTCTTTTGTTTATAGCGCAAAAAATAAAAAACGCAGAGGCGATCAAATACCACCAAAAGAAAGCTCTATTTGTGGGGAAAAAAGGACGTCAATTTTTTTTGGGTACAACGTTGCACGACCGCGCAATTGACGTTTAAAGTGCAACAGCGCTGAAAAATAAAAATTGGCCTGGGAAGGAAGGGGGTGAAATTGCCCTGTATTGAACCGGTTAAATATCATGCCTGGGGGGTCTCCTTAGTCTGTCTGTAAAGTAGCGCATCTTTCCCTTGTTTATAACAGTACCACAGCAAAATTACATTTCTAAAGGAAAAAATTTAATTTAAAACTGCTCACGGCTGTAATGTATTGTCGGATCCCAGCAATATAGATAAAAATCATTGAAAAAAAACAGCGTGGGTTCCCCCCCAGTCCATTACCAGGCCCCTTGGGTCTGGTATAGATATTAAGGGGAACCCCTCACCAAAATCTTTTTAAAAAATGGCGTGGGGTTCCCCTCAAAATCCATACCAGGGACTTCAGGTCTGGTATGGATATTGAGGGGAACCCCGTGCCAAAATAAAAAAAATGCCATGGGGTCCCCCCCAAAATTCATACCAGGACCTTCAGGTCTGGTATGGATATTAAGGGGAACCCCACACCAAAATAAAAAATTGCCATGGGGTCCCCCCAAAATTCATACCAGGCCCTTCAGGTCTGGTGTGGATATTAAGGGGACTCCACACCACAATAAAAAAAATGGTGTGGGTGTCCCCCAAAATCCATACCAAACCCTTATCCAAGCACACAACCTGGCAGGCCGCAGGAAAGAGGGGGATGAGAGCGCCCCCCTTGAACCATACCAGGCCACATGCCCTCAACATGGGGAGGGTGCTTTGCGGGGATAAGGAGACACCTAGCATAGCTGATTTAGAGTGATTCAGCTTGTACATGGATACCTGACTAAACTGCTTTAGGAGATCACAGAGTGGGGAAAGGGATTTCAAAGGATCCATGAGCCAGATGATTATGTCATCGGCATACAGGCCAATCTTGTGGGAGGCTTGATCAACCAACAAGCCAGCTATGTCTGGGTGTGATCTTATGACTTGAGCTAGTGATTAATATACTAGTGCAAATATTGGGGGGGGCAAGGGGCAGCCTTGACTGGTCCCATTTGTAATAGGTAAGGAAGTGGATATCTTGCCCTATGTGAGGACTTTCTCGCTAGGTATGGCGTATAAGCCTAAGATAGCTTGGAGGAAAGGACCTTGGATGCCATTTGTTAATTTATGTCCCTGTTCATTGAGAAAGAATGTGATTCTAGATTGTGTGGCTCTACGTTTATACTGCTGGGCCAGGAGTTTTCCAGCTTTGTTTCTCTGAGCGTACCAGGTAAGGCGTAGTCACCTAAGGTAAAAGTCATGACCTTTTTGCAAGTGAGAGCTGAGGTCATTCCCCAGTTTACCTAGTCCCTCAGAGTTGGATTGGGAAGGGTTTTGTTTAATTAGGGGTTTGAGCACTCAAATGTGATCAAGGAGGGTATTAGTAGTATGGGTTTTCTTTTCCTTTTCCTGAGCGCCCAACTTCAGCAAAGTTCCCCGTATAATGGACTTGTGGGCATTCTAGAGTAGAGTGGGATTACTAACGGTTCCAATATTAGAGGCAAAGAATGAAGATTTTTCAGATTGAACCTGTTCTCGGGTCTCCGCAGCACTGAGGATTAAGGAATTCACGCACCACATAGTATCTCTGGGAGTAGAGGGAGATAGAAAAATGGTGATGGATACTGGAGCATGGTCCGACCACGTAATAAATCCCCCAATGCTCCCACAAATTATTTCCCCACTGTTTCCAGGCACTGGCTGACAAGAAAGTAAGGAGAGTCATGATCGCAATGTGATCTTCGGTATCCTTCACTCTCACCCATATTAATCAGGACCCCTCAGGCAGATACTTGATCCTATCAGCCACCATCAATAATCACCCTTTCATCATTGTGAATATTTACACCCCCAACCTCCAACAGAAATCATTTTATAGGACCATTTTGCAACAAATCCAACATCACCCTAAAGATTAAATTACTGTATGTCATAGAGGTCTTGATCTGAGTAAACAACAAATCAAATCTGATTGCAATTATAAACCAGAAAAACAAGTGAATGAAAAACAAGGAATGTGCTTAGCACACTAAAGCAGTGGAGCGTGGAAGGAATATCATGGAGTCTTCCACTCCTCCACTACTAAATCAAACAACTAAGAGAAATAATATCCAACCTTAGGTATGTATCTCTATGGCAGTGAGGAACAGATAAGTGAGCATGCCATAGTTATGGCGGAGCTTGTGAATCCCATAAGTTGGGATTCTAGAATATGATCTTGCATCAGGGTGGGTGGAGGTACTCGTGAAATTAAACCCCAATTGTTAAACTGTTTGATACCCTCCTTAGGGGTTAAAATGGTGACTTGTTGGTTGCGGTAAGTTACTAGCAGCTTCGTGGGATATCTCCATTTGTAGGGGATTTTATGCTCATTCAATACTGAGGTGAACGGAGCAAAGGCCTTGCGTGCTTGGGAGGTAGCAGCTGATATGTCGTTGTAGACTGATACCTTGGTAAAGGGTTCCGGTAAGGAATGTAGGGACCTCATTGCGTGCATGAGATCTTCTTTGACATGAAAGAAGAGTACTCTTGCTAGAATGTCTCTGAGGACAGAGGCTGGCAAGTGTTGTGGTTTGTGGATCCTGTGCGCATGGTCAATGAGCATGTCATTCATTGTTAGCTCTGGAACAAGCTTGCAAAAAACTAGTGTAGATACAGCACTAATCCAGGGGTGGCGAGGGATTCAGGGACCCCTCTAATTGTAATATTGTTCCGTCCTGACTGATCTTCAAGGTCTGCAATTTTTAAACGGAGCATGTGAATAGTATCGACTTGGTCATCTTGTATGTCCACAATAGGGATGAGCTTCATGTTCGAGTCGAACCCATGTTCGACTCGAACATCGGCTGTTCGGTCGTTCGCCGAATTGCGAACGATATGGGCCGTTCGCGCCAAATTCGTGTGGCGCGTCACGGCCCATAATTCACTGCGGCATCGCAGTGCATTGCTGGCTGATGATTGGCCAAGCATGCACTATGACCCGCATGCTTGGCCAATCACAGCGCCGTCAGTAGAGAGAGCTGTAATTGGCCAAAGCCAGGGTGGCTTTGGCCAATTATGGCTCAGGGGATTTAGTACACACCCCACACTATATAAGGCCGTCTGCACGGCGGCCCTGTGTAGTGTGTGTTCCGGTGTGCTGAGAGATAGAGAGAGAGAGAGACAGTGTCATTTGATTTGAGTTAGATAGATTAGGCAGAACAGTCAGTCAGTTAGCTGCACTTACAGTGTATTGTGTATATATATGCATCCCAGGTGTTGCATATATATATATACACTGTATTCAGTTTAGCTAGATCCGTTCCTGTTATCTTCTATCTAGACTATTTACATTTAGTGCAGTGTGTCCTGCTCACAGTGTTCAGCTAGATCCGTTCCTGCTATTTACATTCAGTGCAGTGCGTCCTGCTCACAGTGTTCAGCTAGATCCGTTCCTGGTATTTACATTTAGTGCAGTGCGTCCTGCTCACAGTGTTCAGCTAGATCCGTTCCTGCTATTTACATTCAGTGCAGTGCGTCCTGCTCACAGTGTTCAGCTAGATCTGTTCCTGGTATTTACATTTAGTGCAGTGCGTCCTGCTCACAGTGTTCAGCTAGATCCGTTCCTGCTATTTACATTCAGTGCAGTGCGTCCTGCTCACAGTGTTCAGCTAGATCCGTTCCTGCTATTTACATTCAGTGCAGTGCGTCCTGCTCACAGTGTTCAGCTAGATCCGTTCCTGGTATTTACATTTAGTGCAGTGCGTCCTGCTCACAGTGTTCAGCTAGATCCGTTCCTGCTATTTACATTCAGTGCAGTGCGTCCTGCTCACAGTGTTCAGCTAGATCCGTTCCTGGTATTTACATTTAGTGCAGTGCGTCCTGCTCACAGTGTTCAGCTAGATCCGTTCCTGCTATTTACATTCAGTGCAGTGCGTCCTGCTCACAGTGTTCAGCTAGATCCGTTCCTGCTATTTACATTCAGTGCAGTGCGTCCTGCTCACAGTGTTCAGCTAGATCCGTTCCTGGTATTTACATTTAGTGCAGTGCGTCCTGCTCACAGTGTTCAGCTAGATCCGTTCCTGCTATTTACATTCAGTGCAGTGCGTCCTGCTCACAGTGTTCAGCTAGATCCGTTCCTGGTATTTACATTTAGTGCAGTGCGTTGTGCTCACAGTGTTCAGCTACATCCGTTCCTGCTATTTACATTCAGTGCAGTGCGTCCTGCTCACAGTGTTCAGCTAGATCCGTTCCTGCTATTTACATTCAGTGCAGTGCGTCCTGCTCACAGTGTTCAGCTAGATCCGTTCCTGGTATTTACATTTAGTGCAGTGCGTCCTGCTCACAGTGTTCAGCTAGATCCGTTCCTGGTATTTACATTTAGTGCAGTGCGTCCTGCTCACAGTGTTCAGCTAGATCCGTTCCTGCTATTTACATTCAGTGCAGTGCGTCCTGCTCACAGTGTTCAGCTAGATCCGTTCCTGCTATATACATTTAGTGCAGTACGTCCTGCTCACAGTGTTCAGCTAGATCCGTTCCTGTTATCTTCCTACTGACAGGCAGGCTTGTCTGGTTACAGTATATAAAGCTACCTTAAGAAAATTACAGGTGTTCTTTTTGATCCTATTAGTACCACGGTCAGGCAGCTAGACTATTTACATTTAGTACAGTGCGTCCTGCTCACAGTGTTCAGCTAGATCCGTTCCTGCTATTTACATTCAGTGCAGTGCGTCCTGCTCACAGTGTTCAGCTAGATCCGTTCCTGCTATTTACATTCAGTGCAGTGCGTCCTGCTCACAGTGTTCAGCTAGATCCGTTCCTGGTATTTACATTTAGTGCAGTGCGTCCTGCTCACAGTGTTCAGCTAGATCCGTTCCTGCTATTTACATTCAGTGCAGTGCGTCCTGCTCACAGTGTTCAGCTAGATCCGTTCCTGCTATATACATTTAGTGCAGTACGTCCTGCTCACAGTGTTCAGCTGGATCCGTTCCTGTTATCTTCCTACTGACAGGCAGGCTTGTCTGGTTACAGTATATAAAGCTACCTTAAGAAAATTACAGGTGTTCTTTTTGATCCTATTAGTACCACGGTCAGGCAGCTAGACTATTTACATTTAGTACAGTGCGTCCTGCTCACAGTGTTCAGCTAGATCCGTTCCTGTTATCTTCCTACTGACAGGCAGGCTTGTCTGGTTACAGTATATAAAGCTACCTGAAGAAAATTACAGGTGTTCTTTTTGATCCTATTAGTACCACGGTCAGGCAGCTAGACTATTTACATTTAGTACAGTGTGTCCTGCTCACAGTGTTCAGCTAGATCCGTTCCTGTTATCTTCCTACTGACAGGCAGGCTTGTCTGGTTACAGTATATAAAGCTACCTTAAGAAAATTACAGGTGTTCTTTTTGATCCTATTAGTACCACGGTCAGGCAGCTAGACTATTTACATTTAGTGCAGTGCGTCCTGCTCACAGTGTTCAGCTAGATCCGTTCTTGCTATTTACATTCAGTGCAGTGCGTCCTGCTCACAGTGTTCAGCTAGATCCGTTCCTGGTATTTACATTTAGTGCAGTGCGTCCTGCTCACAGTGTTCAGCTAGATCCGTTCCTGCTATTTACATTCAGTGCAGTGCGTCCTGCTCACAGTGTTCAGCTAGATCCGTTCCTGCTATATACATTTAGTGCAGTACGTCCTGCTCACAGTGTTCAGCTAGATCCGTTCCTGTTATCTTCCTACTGACAGGCAGGCTTGTCTGGTTACAGTATATAAAGCTACCTTAAGAAAATTACAGGTGTTCTTTTTGATCCTATTAGTACCACGGTCAGGCAGCTAGACTATTTACATTTAGTACAGTGCGTCCTGCTCACAGTGTTCAGCTAGATCCGTTCTTGCTATTTACATTCAGTGCAGTGCGTCCTGCTCACAGTGTTCAGCTAGATCCGTTCCTGGTATTTACATTTAGTGCAGTGCGTCCTGCTCACAGTGTTCAGCTAGATCCGTTCCTGCTATTTACATTCAGTGCAGTGCGTCCTGCTCACAGTGTTCAGCTAGATCCGTTCCTGCTATATACATTTAGTGCAGTATGTCCTGCTCACAGTGTTCAGCTAGATCCGTTCCTGTTATCTTCCTACTGACAGGCAGGCTTGTCTGGTTACAGTATATAAAGCTACCTTAAGAAAATTACAGGTGTTCTTTTTGATCCTATTAGTACCACGGTCAGGCAGCTAGACTATTTACATTTAGTACAGTGCGTCCTGCTCACAGTGTTCAGCTAGATCCGTTCTTGCTATTTACATTCAGTGCAGTGCGTCCTGCTCACAGTGTTCAGCTAGATCCGTTCCTGGTATTTACATTTAGTGCAGTGCGTCCTGCTCACAGTGTTCAGCTAGATCCGTTCCTGCTATTTACATTCAGTGCAGTGCGTCCTGCTCACAGTGTTCAGCTAGATCCGTTCCTGCTATATACATTTAGTGCAGTACGTCCTGCTCACAGTGTTCAGCTAGATCCGTTCCTGTTATCTTCCTACTGACAGGCAGGCTTGTCTGGTTACAGTATATAAAGCTACCTTAAGAAAATTACAGGTGTTCTTTTTGATCCTATTAGTACCACGGTCAGGCAGCTAGACTATTTACATTTAGTACAGTGCGTCCTGCTCACAGTGTTCAGCTAGATCCGTTCTTGCTATTTACATTCAGTGCAGTGCGTCCTGCTCACAGTGTTCAGCTAGATCCGTTCCTGGTATTTACATTTAGTGCAGTGCGTCCTGCTCACAGTGTTCAGCTAGATCCGTTCCTGCTATTTACATTCAGTGCAGTGCGTCCTGCTCACAGTGTTCAGCTAGATCCGTTCCTGCTATATACATTTAGTGCAGTACGTCCTGCTCACAGTGTTCAGCTAGATCCGTTCCTGTTATCTTCCTACTGACAGGCAGGCTTGTCTGGTTACAGTATATAAAGCTACCTTAAGAAAATTACAGGTGTTCTTTTTGATCCTATTAGTACCACGGTCAGGCAGCTAGACTATTTACATTTAGTACAGTGCGTCCTGCTCACAGTGTTCAGCTAGATCCGTTCTTGCTATTTACATTCAGTGCAGTGCGTCCTGCTCACAGTGTTCAGCTAGATCCGTTCCTGGTATTTACATTTAGTGCAGTGCGTCCTGCTCACAGTGTTCAGCTAGATCCGTTCCTGCTATTTACATTCAGTGCAGTGCGTCCTGCTCACAGTGTTCAGCTAGATCCGTTCCTGCTATATACATTTAGTGCAGTACGTCCTGCTCACAGTGTTCAGCTAGATCCGTTCCTGTTATCTTCCTACTGACAGGCAGGCTTGTCTGGTTACAGTATATAAAGCTACCTTAAGAAAATTACAGGTGTTCTTTTTGATCCTATTAGTACCACGGTCAGGCAGCTAGACTATTTACATTTAGTACAGTGCGTCCTGCTCACAGTGTTCAGCTAGATCCGTTCTTGCTATTTACATTCAGTGCAGTGCGTCCTGCTCACAGTGTTCAGCTAGATCCGTTCCTGGTATTTACATTTAGTGCAGTGCGTCCTGCTCACAGTGTTCAGCTAGATCCGTTCCTGCTATTTACATTCAGTGCAGTGCGTCCTGCTCACAGTGTTCAGCTAGATCCGTTCCTGCTATATACATTTAGTGCAGTACGTCCTGCTCACAGTGTTCAGCTAGATCCGTTCCTGTTATCTTCCTACTGACAGGCAGGCTTGTCTGGTTACAGTATATAAAGCTACCTTAAGAAAATTACAGGTGTTCTTTTTGATCCTATTAGTACCACGGTCAGGCAGCTAGACTATTTACATTTAGTACAGTGCGTCCTGCTCACAGTGTTCAGCTAGATCCGTTCTTGCTATTTACATTCAGTGCAGTGCGTCCTGCTCACAGTGTTCAGCTAGATCCGTTCCTGGTATTTACATTTAGTGCAGTGCGTCCTGCTCACAGTGTTCAGCTAGATCCGTTCCTACTATTTACATTCAGTGCAGTGCGTCCTGCTCACAGTGTTCAGCTAGATCCGTTCCTGCTATATACATTTAGTGCAGTACGTCCTGCTCACAGTGTTCAGCTAGATCCGTTCCTGTTATCTTCCTACTGACAGGCAGGCTTGTCTGGTTACAGTATATAAAGCTACCTTAAGAAAATTACAGGTGTTCTTTTTGATCCTATTAGTACCACGGTCAGGCAGCTAGACTATTTACATTTAGTACAGTGCGTCCTGCTCACAGTGTTCAGCTAGATCCGTTCCTGTTATCTTCCTACTGACAGGCAGGCTTGTCTGGTTACAGTATATAAAGCTACCTTAAGAAAATTACAGGTGTTCTATCCCAGCTTAGTGCAGCTACAGGCCATTAGTATGTCTGGAAGGCCAAGAAGGAGAGGCAGACAGTCACAAGCCATTAAGAGAGGGCAAGCAGGCTCTGTGTCTAGTGCTGGTCGTGGAGACGGTGCATCCTCATCAGCACGTGGCCATGGGACACGCTTTGCCTTTTTTTCGGCAGCTGGCCGTGTTGAGCCGCAACATGCGGAAGACTTGGTCGAGTGGATGACCAAGCCGTCCTCATCCTCCTCATCCTCTCTCACCCATGCCCAGGGTGCTTTGTCTGGCAAAGCAGCGGCCTCTTCCCTCAGCTCAATGTCATCAGTGACTCCTTCCCTAGCTCCACCATGTCCTCATGAGGATTCCCTCGAACTGTTTGACCACAGTGTTGGGTACATGCTCCAGGAGGATGCCCAGCGTTTGGAAGGCTCTGATGATGATACTGAGCTCAATGAAAGCAGTAACATGAGCACGGACAGAGGGGGTGCCCAAGAAGGACAGCAATCTGGCAGTCATGCTCCCCCTGCTGCAGCATACTGCCAGGTTTGCTCCAGTGATGAGGAGGGAGGGGATGATGAGGTCACTGACTCAACGTGGGTGCCTGATAGGAGAGAGGAGGAGGAGGAGGAGGAGGAGGAGGTGGCACATCACCAACTAGGCAGGATGCCCTCCAGGGGCCAGCCTAAGGGCAGCACATTGACTGCATCACACCCCAAAGCTCCACATGTGCAGGGCGCTGCAGTCTCTGCGCGTTATTCAAAAAGTTCTTTGGTGTGGGCCTTTTTTGAGACGAGTGCATCAGATCGCACCGCTGCTATTTGCAACATATGTCTCAAGCGTATCTCGCGTGGCCAAAACATCTCCCGCTTGGGTACCACATGCTTGACCAGACATATGTTGACCTGCCATGCAGTTCGTTGGCAAGCGTATCTAAAAGACCCACACCAAAGAACAAAGACGATCTCTCCTTGCTCCTCATCAGCTGAGATTTCCAACCCCACTAGACCTTCAGTCCTCTCTGAGACCTGCAGTGAGAGGAATGAAGGTGTAGAATTAGGTGTGTCACAGCCAAGTACTTGTGGGCAATCTGCTTTTGGTACACCGACGTCAGATTGTACCAGGCAAATTTCCCTGCCCCAGCTGCTGCACCGCCGAAAGAAGTTTGCTCCCAGCCATCCACATGCCCAGCGGTTGAATGCTAGCTTGGCAAAATTGCTAGCACTTCAACTGCTGCCTTTTCAGTTGGTAGACTCTGCCCCCTTCCGTGAGTTTGTGGAATGTGCGGTTCCTCAGTGGCAGGTACCCAAACGCCACTTTTTCTCACGGAAGGCGATTCCGGCTCTCTACCGGCATGTGGAAGGCAATGTCCATGCCTCGCTGGACAGGGCGGTCAGCGGTAAGGTGCATATTACCGCTGACTCATGGTCCAGCAGGCATGGACAGGGACGTTACTTAAGTTTCACGGCGCATTGGGTGACTCTGCTGGCAGCTGGGAAGGATGCAGGACAAGGTGCAGTAGTGTTGGAGGTTGTTCCGCCACCACGCCTCCAAAATGCTGATTGTGACACACCTCTCTCCTCCACCCCCTGCTCTTCTTCTTCCTCCATGGCCTCTTCCTCGGAACCAGCGGTGCTCCGTAGGCGTTCAAGGGGCTACGCAAGTACGCAGGCCAAAAGATGCCATGCGGTGCTTGAGCTGGTGTGCTTGGGGGACAGGAGCCACACTGGGGCAGAGGTTCTGTCAGCTCTGCAGGGGCAGGTTCAGAGGTGGTTGACGCCACGCCAACTTAAGGCAGGAATGGTGGTTTGCGACAATGGCACCAACCTCCTCTCTGCCCTCCGACAGGGACAACTGACCCATGTGCCCTGTTTGGCTCACGTCCTTAACTTGGTGGTGCAGCGGTTCTTGGGCAGGTACCCGGGCTTACAGGATGTCCTGAGGCAGGCCAGGAAAGTCTCTGTGCATTTCCGCCGGTCATATAATGCCAGTGCTCGGCTGACGGACCTCCAAAAGGAGTTTAACCTGCCCAAGAACCGCCTAATCTGTGACATGCCCACCAGGTGGAACTCGACGTTGGCCATGCTGCAGCGGCTGCACACGCAGCAGAGGGCCATCAATGAGTACCTGTGCGACTATGGCACCAGGACAGGGTCAGGGGACCTTGGTTTTTTTTCCCCACGCCAGTGGGCCATGATCAGGGATGCATGCACTGTCCTGTCACCATTCGAGGAGGCCACGAGGATGGTGAGCACTGACAGTGCATGCATCAGTGACACTGTCCCCCTTGTCCACCTTTTGGAGCACACGCTGCGTGGAATAATGGACAGGGCACTTGAGGCAGAACAGAGGCAGGAAGAGGAGGACTTCCTTAGCTCTCAAGGCCCCCTTTATCCAGACAGTGTTCCTGCGTGCCCGCCGATCACACAGGAAGAGGACGAGGAGGAGGAGGAGGAGGAGGAGGAAGATTGTGTCAGTATGGAGGTGGAGCCTGGCACTCAGCATCAGCAGTCTTTAAGGGATCAGTCCCAAGGAACACATGGACTTGTACGTGGCTGGGAGGAGGTGGCTGCGGACGTTGTTGTCCTTAGTGACCCAGAGGACTCCGGACCGAATGCCTCAGCAAACCTACGCTGCATGGCCTCCCTGATCCTGCAAAGCCTGCGTAAGGATCCTCGTATTCGTGGTATCAAGGAGAAGGACCAATACTGGCTGGCAACCCTCCTTGATCCACGTTACAAGGGTAAGGTTGCGGACCTTATCTTGCCATCGCAGAGGGAGCAGAGGATGAAACATCTTCGGGAGGCCTTGCAGAAAGGTCTGTGCAACGCGTTCCCAGAGACTGGGAGGTTACAAACTCCTGTTTCTGGACAACGTGTTGCTGAGGCTTCGGTCAGTCAAAGAAGGAGCGGTGGAGAAGGTGGCCGTCTGACCGATGCGTTCAGACAATTTTTTGGTCCGCAGCCCCAAGGTATGATCGGTTCCAGCAACCATCGCCAGCGTCTGTTTTACATGGTGCAGGAATACCTAGGGGCAAGATCAGACTTGGACACCTTTCCCACCGAAAATCCTCTGGGTTACTGGGTCTTGAGGATGGATCACTGGCCAGAGCTTGCACAGTATGCAATTGAGCTACTGGCCTGTCCTGCATCCAGCGTTCTTTCGGAACGCACATTCAGTGCTGCTGGAGGCGTGGTAACCGATCACAGGGTGCGTCTGTCCACCGACTCGGTCGATCGGCTGACCTTCATAAAAATGAATCAGTCTTGGATCACCACCAGCTACCAAGCACCTGATGCAGATGTAACCGAATAATTTTTTTTGAAATCTCAGATCCCTTCAAAGACTGCCTATGCTGATGCTGAGTGACTATCCCTGAGTAATTATCCTCTTCCTCCTCAATCATCACGCTGATAGCTTGTAAGAACATTTTTGGTTCTGGGCGCCACCACCAGTGCCTAAGGCACAATTTTTCAGCCCCTGTTTAACAGGGGCGTGTAATTACAATTTTTGATGTAATACTTTGCAGCAGGGCTCGTTCCTGCATTCCAACTAGAGTGTCTGTGAGGGGTTGCAGTGTTGTGGCACCAGCACCAGTGCCTAAGACCCAATTTTTCAGCCCCTGTCTAACAGGGGCGTGTAATTACAATTTTTGATGCAATACTTTGCAGCAGGGCTTGTTCCTGCGTTTCAACTAGAGTGTCTGTGAGGGGTTGCAGTGTTGTGGCACCAGCACCAGTGCCTAAGACCCAATTTTTCTGCCCCTGTCTAACAGGGGCGTGTAATTACAATTTTTGATGCAATACTTTGCAGCAGGGCTCGTTCCTGCGTTCCAACTAGAGTGTCTGTGAGGGGTTGCAGTGTTGTGGCACCAGCACCAGTGCCTAAGACCCAATTTTTCAGCCCCTGTCTAACAGGGGCGTGTAATTACAATTTTTGATGCAATACTTTGCAGCAGGGCTTGTTCCTGCGTTTCAACTAGAGTGTCTGTGAGGGGTTGCAGTGTTGTGGCACCAGCACCAGTGCCTAAGACCCAATTTTTCTGCCCCTGTCTAACAGGGGCGTGTAATTACAATTTTTGATGCAATACTTTGCAGCAGGGCTCGTTCCTGCGTTCCAACTAGAGTGTCTGTGAGGGGTTGCAGTGTTGTGGCACCAGCACCAGTGCCTAAGGCCCAATTTTTCTGCCCCTGTCTAACAGGGGCGTGTAATTACAATTTTTGATGCAATACTTTGCAGCAGGGCTCGTTCCTGCGTTCCAACTAGAGTGTCTGTGAGGGGTTGCAGTGTTGTGGCACCAGCACCAGTGCCTAAGGCCTAATTTTTCAGCTCCTGTTCAACAGGGGCATGTAATTACAATTCTTGATCTAATATTTCACAGCAGGGCCCTGTGAGGGCTTACAGTGTTTTGGCCACAGCAACACCTAAGGCCCAAATTTCTGCTGAGTATATAGGGCAGGACCCTACTTTCAAACATCTAACTTACAAACGACTCCTACTTGCAAACGGAAGGAGACAACAGGAAGTGAGATGAAATCTACCCCTAAGGAAGGGAAATTCTCTCCTGTAAGAGTTAATATGGGAAAACAATTTCTCCTTTCCACTGATGCTTTCCAATCCTTGTTCCACAAAAAAACCCAAATTTTCAAAAAACATTTTTCATTGGGACAAAAAAGTGAGGTGAAATCTTCTGAAGAGGAGGAAAGACGCAAAACAAATGTCACAGGGGTGATAACCCTTCCCTATGTTTTCCAAAAAGCTTAGAAAAGATTTTTTGGCTGGAGCTAAACACATTAAAAATGTTCAAAATTACAAACAGATTCTACTTAACAACAAACCTACAGTCCCTGTCTTGTTTGCACCGCCTGAATACTGCTGTTCAGAGTATATAGGGACCTTTCCTTATTTTAATTTGGGTGCGGGGTTCCCCTTAATATCCATACAAGACCCAAAGGGCCTGGTAATGGACTGGGGGGTACCCATGCCGTTTGTCTCACTGATTTTCATCCATATTGCCATGACCCGACATGACATTAAACCCGCAAGCAGTTTTAAATGAGATTTTTTCCTTTAAAAATGACATTTGGTGCAGGGACTGTTATAAACATGGGAAACACGCGTCACTTTACAGGCATACTATAGACACCCCCCAGGTACGATATTTAAAGGAATATTTCACTTTTTTTTTTTTTACTTTAAGCATCATTAAAATCACTGCTCCCGAAAAAACGGCCGTTTTTAAAAGTTTTTTTTGCATTGATACATGTCCCCTGGGGTAGGACCCGGGTCCCCAAACCCTTTTTAGGACAATACCATGCAAATTAGCCTTTAAAATGAGCACTTTTGATTTCGAACGTTCGAGTCCCATAGACGTCAATGGGGTTCTAACGTTCGTGCGAACTTGCGGTCCGTTCGCGGGTTCTGGTGCGAACCGAACCGGGGGGTGTTCGGCTCATCCCTAGTCCACAATAGTATTATGAGCTTTAGTGGCTTCAGATAAATGCTGCTCAATATGGTCACTACATTCCTTTACAGCAGTGGTCATCAAACTTGTCCTCAGGGCCCACTAACAGGTCAGGTTTTAGGTCTTACCTTGGGGAGATGCAGACTAGAATGCTGCAATCACCGAGCAGCAAATGATATCATCTGTGATTTGTTTCAGTTATCTTGCAAACCTGGCCTGTTAGTGGGCCCTAAGGACAGGGTTTATGACCACTGCTTTACAGAGTTAACTCTGTCTTGCAATTGATTAATAGAGACTTTTAATTTCCTGTGGAGATCAACCTGTTAGGATAATAGCATGGCTTTAAGGGAATGTTCCGATGCCTGATTATCAGTAGTAGGGTATGCTGCAAGGGACTGTGTGGGTGGAATGTCTGCTGTGGAACTACAGGTCCCAGAGCCATATTGCTTCTTCACAGGAGAATGTTTGTCAGGGGAGTGAGCAGGGGAATCTGCCAGTCTCTAACGTCTATCTCCTGGAGAGGTGATCTGCTCAGGGAGGCAAGCTGCTGTGACCTCCATGTCAGAGGGAGCAGCTGCAGCTGTAGCTTGATGTTCCAATAGCTGCCTTGGCTCTCCTCATTCCCAGCCATGCCATGTTGGTTTCCCTGTTGTGTGGGCTGCATGTAGAAGTCTAAGAGCCTGGGGTCCCTTGGGTTGTGATTTCTTGCGGGACATAGTCCGGCGATGCCCAGGATAAATCCCTCTGTTCTGGAGGGTGGATGCTGGGTGTAAAGAGGCTGGCGATGCTCATCTGTGGCATGAAGGAGCGGAGTAGAGGACTCAAGCAGCCATCTTCAGCAGCAGACAGGCCATGGCCCCTGTTTCTTTTTTTTTATTGTCATCTGGTGATTCTGCCAGTAACACGAAGTAAAACACGAGGTGACGTCAGCAAGTTGCTCTGCCCTACGTGCTTTGTCAAAGATGATGTCGTCCAGGGGCACTGGACAACATCATCTCTGACGATGCGTGTAGGGCGGAGCGACGTGCTGACATCACCTCGTGTTTTACTTCATGTCCCGGAAGGACGGGTTTCCCTTCATAATTCTTTTTGGGGCCAAAAGGGTATGTCCTCCCTCTTTTACTGTTTATATACTTATAATTTCTTGGGATTTTTTTTGTTCTCTTCCGCTATGATACATAGTAGGTGAGGTATAAAAAAAAAACACAAGTCCATTAAGTCCAACTTATGTGGGTGATTGTCAGTATTACCTTGTATATCCCTGTATGTTGTGGTCATTCAAGTGCGTATCTTATAGTTTCTTGAAACTATCGATGATCGATGCTGTATTTCGTGTTCTATCTTAGCCGCCCTAATTGCTCCCTTACATTTCTTGTTGCATTCTTTGTAAATTTTGAATGCTGATGATGATCCCTCAGCCTTGTATTTCTTGAAGGCCTTCTCTTTTGCTTTTATATACATTTTCACATTGGAGTTACAAAAAATAACAGGAATTTTGCCTGGATCAACCAAAATTAATTAATTACCAGTGAATCACAATAGCAAGTGAGTATGAATCATTCATCCAAATAAACGCAGTTGGATGCAGTTCTGATTGCCCTAAGTGTATACAAGAAAAACCAAGAGAATAAATCTCTGAAGAAACCAGCGTCCATTGGCTGGTGAAATGCGTCAGCAGTGTGATGTCAGCATGTCACTGGGAACCGCGCGCTCTACGATCTGGGTGTTTGTCAGCATGGAACAAACAGCTAATGGCTGTTTTCCTTTCCTGCAATGAACGACATCCGATGATCCAATCTATTGGCCAGTGCGGAGCAGCACCCATGGCCACAGTGTTCTGGGGGTAAAGTTATGCTATCGATGGATGACGGACTCTGTGCGATTGGTGAGAGTTTTTATGCCCCATTCAGCACCTGTATTATACGTCCATACTGATTACAGTATTCCCCCTGATGTTATCTGCATGTATATACATCCGCTGCCTCTGCACTTACTTTTCATCAATCTTTTGCTGACAAAGGAACTTTCTAACTTTGCTGCTTGCTTCATATGCTGCATTATCTGATCACCTACACATGCCTAGGGTCTGTGTTCCCACTGGAATGATCCTGCTGTATTGCTAATTTTTATACCAGATTAGCACATTCAGATCGTCCACCCACATAACCAGTATACCACACTGTTGGTTTATGCTTGTTCAATTTACCTTTGGGAGTCTCTCTATAAGAATACCTTATTCATCCAGAATTACCTACATCTGCTTTGGACTTACCAATATTTAATCAGTCCACTTACAGTTTGGGCTAGTGGTGAATATCTGGTGTGTATGTGTGGGATGTGTAGCCGCAGCTCCCTCTGTTTTTAACCCTTTGCCAACGTTGTCTTAGTTTTAACAGGTCTGTGCCAGCCGTCTATCTATTGCCTTCCCCCCTTTTTTTGTTCAAATTGTAGTGGTTAGCTTTTTGTAAAGCCTGTTTGTATTTATCCTAGTGTTCTGCGTTGACCTTCTTAAGGGAACTTTATTCTCTTGGTTTTTCTCATATTGGAGTTAAGCCATTCAGGACTTTTGTTTGCTCTTTTAAATGTATTTCCCAATGGGATGCACTAATTAATGCTCTTATTTAATATGCTCTTAAAGCAAACCCATCTCTCCTCCGTGTTGGTTGTTCCTAAGATTTTATCCCAATTTATCTTCTAGCAAGGTTCATAGTTTAGGGAAGTTGGCTCTTTTGAAATTCAGTGTCAATGGGATGCACTAGTTAAGGCTCTTATTTAATATGCTCTTAAAGCAAACCCATCTCTCCTCCAAGTTGGTTGTTTCTAAGATTTTATCCCAATTTATCTTCTAGCAGGGTTCATAGTTTAGGGAAGTTGGCTCTTTTGAAATTCAGTGTCTTTGTATTCCCCTTATGTTTCCTATTTGTGTGATTTATACTGAAGCTAATTGACTTGTGATTGCTGTTTCCTAATTGCCCCTTATTTCCACATCGGTGATCAGGTCTGTATTATTGTGAATCAGTAGGTCTAGTAACGCTTTGTTTCTAGTTGGTGTGTCTATCATCTGACTCATGAAATTGTCCAGTAAGACATTTAGGAATTGGCGAGCCTTAGATGAATGCGTGGTTCCTTCCACCCAGTCTATGTCTGAATAATTAAAATCCCCCATTATGTTGACGCTTCCCATCCTTTCTGCTTATCCAAATTGTGATAGGAGGTCTGTCTCCCCCTCCTCCCTCAGGTTAGGGGGCCTATAGCATACTCCCAGTATTATTTTCCCCTTAGTTTCATCCCCTTGGAGCTTCCACCTCCTCCCTAGCTCCCTTAGTATTGTCATCTCTCACATTAGCTTGAACACTATTCTTAAAATACAGGCATACCCCTCCCCCTTTTTTACCCTCTCTTTCTCTGCGATAAAGGGAATACCCTTGAATGGTTGCCAGCCAATCATGAGAGCTGTTGAACCAAGTCTCTGAAATTCCCACAAAATCTAAATCCTCCTCGTACAACAGTATCTGTAGTTCTCCCATCTTGTCCGCCAGACTACTGGCATTGGTGAACATACCACATAGTATGAACCGCTCGCATACTGTCCTCTTATTGGGTGTTTTGAGATTGAAAATAGGACTTGTTACTATACTTCCTTTGGGTTTATGTGCTTTAGTTAACCTACCACTAATGTCCCCCATACTACCCTCTGGAATATGTCCCGCACTATCTCTACCTCTGGATTCTCCCCCCGTCACCCTCTAACTTTTCGGCCATCTTCACTCCCAGCAGATCTGCACCCTCCTCATTTAGGCGAAATCAGTCCCTTCTATAGAACTTGTGATCGACTGAGAAGTCAGCCCAATTCTCCAGGGATCCAAACCCCTCCTTACTACACCAGTTCCTCAGCAATTTGTTTACATCCCTAATCTCCCTCTGCCTTTCTGGTGTGACTCAAGGTACCTTTAGTGTTTCTAAGAATACTACCTTGGAGGTCCTTTTCCTCAATTTAGCTCCTAAGTCCCTAAAATCGTTCTTTAGGACACTCCATATGCCTCTGAGTTTGTCATTGGTGCCAACGTGCACCATGACAGCCGGATCTTCCCCAGCCCCTCCCAGTAATCTGTCCACCAGATCCGTAAAGTGCTGAACCCAAGTGCCCCAGGTAGACGGCAAACAATTTGGGGCTTCAGGTCTTTGTCAGAGATTGCCCTCTATGCCCTTCTTTTTTTTTTTTTAAATAAATTTTTATTGAAGGATGTAACATACAGGGAATGACATCAATAGACAGTATCATTGTTTTTTTGTGATTTTTTCCAAAAAAAAGAAAATCCAAAGTAAAACATTAGCTGTATACAAAATAGGAACATAAAACAGCTGATAGGGACAGATAGCAGAAGGGAGGAAATAAATGAGGAGAAACTGGATGGATCTAGGTGGGGGGGAGGGATTCCCTGAGATTTCTAGCACAATGTTACTGGAAGTATCCCGCATAGGGTGGAGGAAGGGTTGAGTGGGGGAAGATCAGGTAGACGTAGAATGTCAACATCAGACATCGAGGGTGGGGGGGGGGTGGGAGGGGAGAGCACCAAGAGCGTGTTTTGGGTGGAGTAAAGCAGCCTGTGGGTATAAAGTACAGGTTAAATGGTAACAATAGGGTTGACATGATAAAGATAGTGATAATTGCGGTTTTTAGTGGTAAGGTATTGATGTCCTTTGTTGCAGTTGCGGTCTCCATTTTCCTACAAGGGGAGAAATAAGAGGTCATGAGGAGCGCGAGGAAGTCCTGGATCGTGTTGTGATGCTTGGTAGGAGTTGGGTTCCTTATGTTGAGGAATCTTGGTTTGGGGGGATCATTCCATCTGCGGTGGGGGGGGGAGATTCCTGATAGAGGAAAGAGAAAGTCTCAAGATGCGCTATATCCGTGGGAGAGAGTGTCGAGGACATGAAAGCCCCCCATTTGTGGTGGAAGCGCGTCCTGGTTGTGTCGTTCGTAAAGTCCATGTTGATCCTATCTTTGTAAAGCAACTGTAGGAGGTCCCTTTTGATTTGAGAGGTATTGGGACATGCATCGGATATCCAATTTTTTAAAATGGCTCTTCTGGCGAAAAGGAGGCATATCAGGATCCAGTCCTTGTAGGAAGGGGCAGGGTTCGGAGACCAGGGTAACAATTGGGGGTCCCAGTGACCGAAAATGAGGAGAAGGGGGTCTTTGGGTATTTTCAGCAGGGTTACATCAAATATGTAATGGAGGACCTTGTCCCAGAAGCTGGAGATGTAGCTGCATGACCAAAAACGGTGGGTCAAAGAAGGCCTGGGGTGTCGGCATAAGGGGCACGTGGAAGAGGTTTGAGGTTGTTTGTTCGAGAGGAAGGGTATGTGGGCTCGATGGACGATCTTAAGTTGGGTTTCCCTCCAGGATTCGTTGGGCACTAGATTGTGAGTAGTGTTGAGGCCTTGAAGTATTTTGTCGACCAATTCGGGATCAGGGAAGTCTTTTGCCCAGTTGGCTGCTGAAGATGTCTTCAGTGAAGGAATGGCTTTTAGTAGGAGAGGCTGGTATATGTCTGAGATTTTGTAGGAGCCCTTTGCGAGGAGAGAGTCCGATAGGGACGTTTGAAATCTTTTGTGATCGTCTCTGCAGGCATTTTTGAGGAAGCTGATACATTGACCATAGTGGAACATGTGTGACTGTGGAAGTTGGAATGTCTCCGCTAATGACTTGAAAGGGACGGGACGGCCAGTTTTTGAGTCACAAAGCGAAGAGAAGTTGGAGATGCCCTTCTGTTGCCAGGTGATGTATGGCTGACGTTCCAGACCTGGGGGGAAGCTCGGGTTTCCTTGTATTGGAAGGTGTTTAGATATAAAGGGTGAGAGCTTGAGGCATTTCCGGGTCTCCCTCCAGGCACTGGCTGTGTCCCGAAGTAGTAGGTTATGTTGAAGGGGCGGGGGGGTGGATTTCCATTTGCAGTGTAGGAGAGCTACCAGGGAGTATGGATTGACCATTTCGGTTTCCAGACAAAAGTTGGAGTATCGAGATGTTTGCGCTACCCAATCTAGACTTATCCTCAGGAGGCAAGCTAAATTATAAATTCTGACATTAGGGAGACTAATACCCCCTTCGCGCCTGGGAAGGTAAAGTTTAGTGAGTGCAATTCGCGGCCGCTTGTTTCGCCATAAAAATTTGGATATTGCCTCGTTGAGGATTTTTGTGTCTTTATGCTGTAGGAGTAAGGGAATGGTTTGTAAAGGGTAAAGTAAGCGGGCGAAGCTGACCATTTTCACTAGATGACATCTTCCCAGTAGCGAGAGGGGGAGATCCATCCAGTTTGTTAGTTCCTGAGAGATTTTTTTGAGTAAGGGTGGGTAGTTGAGGTGATAGAGAGAGGAGGGTAGTTTTCCTATTCTTATGCCTAAGTAGGTGATATGGGAATGTGCTACCGAGAATATGGAATTCTGTGTCCAAGGAGGGTTAGACGCGGTGCCTAGGGGGAGGATTTCGCTTTTGTTGTAATTTATGCGAAGGCCCGAGCATAATTTAAATTGGTCAAAGATAAGCTTAATCGTGAACATGTCAGAGGAGGGGTTTGCTGTGAATATAAGGACGTCGTCGGCAAATAGTGAGGTGCGAAGCTCCTGTTTGCCGATGGGGATGCCGTTTAGTGGGGCTACGTGTGATAAGTATCTAGATAGTGGTTCTAATGCTATGTTAAAGAGGAGTGGTGATAAGGGGCAGCCCTGCCGGGTCCCTTTGTGTAGGCGGAATTCCTCTGATAGGAGGCCTGCTGCTACCAGTCTGGCGGCTGGGGCGGTGTACATAGTGTTTATGAGATGAGCGAAGGAGCCGGAGAATCCCATTTTATTCATGACCAGAGAAAGCCATTCGAAGCTTACATTATCGAAGGCTTTCTCCGCGTCTAGAGTGATGATAGCATACTTTCCCTCTGAGTTGCATTTGGCGTGTTCTAGGGCCATCATTACCTTCCTGATGTTCATGGTGGCAGTTCTGCCTTTCACGAACCCTGACTGGGCAGGGTGTATCAGGGAGGGTATGATGTCTGCTAATCTTGTAGCAATAATTTTGGAAAGGATTTTGACATCTAGGTTTAAAAGTGAGATTGGCCTATATGAGCCTGGTTCTTGGGGGTCTTTACCTTTTTTGGCTAGTAATTTGATAGTGGCTTGATTACCCGTGGGTAGGTATGTTCCCCCTGTCCAAATGTGCTGATATACTTCATGTAGTGTGGGTTCTACAAGTGGTTGTAGTGACTTGTAGAATTCTCCCGTGAAGCCATCAGGACCTGGGGCTTTCGAGGGAGCTAGGTTTTTAATTGTAGTGGATACTTCATGGAGGGATATTGGGGCGTTTAGAGCTTCTAACTGTGTGGGTGATACGTGCGATAGGGTTACCTTTTCAAGAAAAGATTGTGCTGTCTCAAGGTTTATGGGATCTGGTCCATATAAGGATGAGTAATATTGTAACATGGTATTGTTTATGTCCGTTTGGGTGGTTTTTATGTTACCTCGAGAGTCCCGGATAGATGAGATGTGTGTCGGAAGGTAGGGTCCCTTACATAAATTGGCGAGGAGTTTGCCTGCCTTATTGCCGAATTTGTGGAGGGTGGCATCCATGTGGGCTTTTTTCGTTTGTTCTAGGGTTTCGGCCCAAGTGTCAAAGGACTGTTTAGCTGATTGCCATGCCTTCCTGTTATCATTGGAGTTGTTTGTGTATAGTATTCTTTGGGCTAGGTGTAGTTGGGAGCTGGCTTGTTTGTATTTTTTGAGAGCGTTTCTTTTAAAGGATGCTGCATAGGAGATTATACGGCCTCTGAGGAATGCTTTGCCTGCTTCCCAGAATAAATTGGGGTTGTCGGAGTGTTCGGCATTGGTCAATGTGTATTCAGACCAGACGTTTTCGATGTACTTTCGAAAGTCCGCATTGTTGTGGAGATAAGAGGGGAAACGCCATATTTTAGGATTTGGGTGTAAGTCAGGGTTATCAAACGTGGTCGAGATTGGTGCATGATCGGATATGGCAATGTCGTGAATGTCCGCATCGGACACCATTGGTAAAAGGTCGTCTGAACAAAAGAGGTAGTCAATTCTGGTGAAGACATTGTGGGGATTGGAATAAAATGTAAAGTCTCTGTCAGCTGGGTGTCGTAGTCGCCAGATGTCGTGTAGATGGAGGGATTCCATCGTGGAGGCTAGTAGAGTTTGTGAATCTAGATCTGAGGGGAGGAATGTGCGCTTAGAAGTGGATCTGTCGTCTATTGGGTGTATTGTGGAATTAAAGTCTCCACCCACTATGTGTGGGAGAGTCGGGTCGCTGAGGAGCCATGTTGAGAGTTCACTAAAAAATTGTTTTGTGGGGTTGTTGGGCGCATAGATGTTTGAAATTATCATTTCTTTGGTTCCTAATTTGATGTGGGTTGAGATGAGGCGCCCCTGAGCATCTGCTTTGGTGGATAGGACCTCACATGGTAGGTTTTTGTGTATTAATATCAAAACTCCTGCTTTGCGTCCATTGGAATCTGAGCCTATTACTGTACCTACCCATAATTTTTTCATTCGGTGGAAGTCAGGGGTGGAGAGGTGGGTTTCTTGGAGTAGGGCAATGTCGGTTTTGAGTCTTTTGAGGTGACGGATGATTTTCATTCTCTTATTGGGTGAACGAAGCCCTTTAACATTCCAGGAGACTAGTTTCATATAGGGGGGGTCACTGGGGGGGTATGTGGAGATTTTGTATGGTTTTCGCATGTTGATATGTGGAGGTGTGGCGTGGAATTAGGCTGAGTTCTGGGGGGGGTTATTTTGTTTAAACTAGGGATTTGGTAACCGCTAAGGGTATGTGTGCAATGAGGTGGGGGTGCATAGTATAGGGAAGGGTACAGGAGGGGGAGGGTAGAAAGGAAAAACAATAAAACATATTCAGTAAACTTCGCTTTTTTCCGCATGGAGTCGACTGTGTAGTCCAACTCCCAACGCAGGACTCAGCAATTGCTGTATTTGAGAACCCGCGTTTAAGGGGGTGAAATGCATTGGCAGCTTGGTTTGCGCAGCATTAGAAGAAGGAGTTGGATACACAGGAGAGCCAGGGGAGAGAGACAATACCTTAGTTGTAACAAAAACCAGTTAGTTAAGTATAAACAGTACGTAATAAACATGAAAGAAACTGCTTGGCCTACCAGTATCAGAATTGCCTGGTGGGGAAGAGTGGACAAACTTGAAAGAGAAAAAAAAAAATTTTTTTAACTTCGTCTCTTGAGTGGGATGTCCCGTTAAGAGTTAGGTCACCATAGCCGTAGAGGCTGGGCGTTGAGTGGTAGCAATGTGTGAGCATGCTCGTGTTCCTCAATGAGGAGTAGGACGGTGATAGTCCGGTGCTGAGGGTCTGAACCGTTTTGGAGAGTCCTTGCGTGGGCTCCTTTGGTCTAGAGCACGGTTGACAGGGGCCGCTCTAGGAGAGGGGCTGAGGTTGGGGCCTGAGTGTAGCGAACGCAGGAAAGCTTCTGCTTCTTTTGGGTCTTGGAAAGAGAGTTGGTCGCCATTTGGGGCTTTGAGTCGGAGGGTAGCTGGGAAAGCCAACGTGAATTTGAGTTGTTGATGGTGCAGTTCCGAGCAAATCTGTTGAAAGGCTTTTCTCTTTTGGGACACTTCAATAGAGTAATCTGCGAAAATCAGGATTTTCATGCCGTCAATTTGGAGAGCTCTGGATTGCCTGAATTTTTGCAAGATGTAAGCTTTATCTGAGTAGTTGAGATATTTTGCTATTATGGGACGAGGCGATTTGCGTTCTGCGTTGAAGGCTCCCATGCGATGGGCCCGTTCTACTGTGCAGGGGCCTGGCAGGCCTAGTGCTTCGGGAATGCGCCTGGCGCATAGGTCAGAGAGAGCTGAGGGTTGTAGCGACTCTGGGATGCCTACAAATCGCAAGTTGCTCCTTCTGGATCTATTTTCCAAATCGTCCAGCTTTTCAAGGATATATTTGTTGGTTTTTTCATGGGCCTGCATTGAGGATTGAGAGTGGTACATGTCTTCCTCAATATTTGCTATGCGGTGTTCAGCTTCATTCAGCCTGGAGGCATGTTCCCCTAGCTGGGCCTGGATTTGTTGCATGCCTGCGTTAACTGCCTTCTCCACCGAGGCTGTGATCATTGGGGAGAGGAGGGCTGCTACAGCCTGTGCTATTCTTTCAGTGTTTGATGTGCTGGAAGGGCTTTTATGCTGTGTGGATGTCTCAGTAGATGGGGAGGGGGCCGTAGCGCCGCTTACCTCCATGTCAGGCTCTGGCTCTGTGGGAGGCTCCGTGTAGGCCGAAGCCGGGACCTCGATTTGCGGCTGTGAGGTCCGCGCCGCCGCGGCCGCGTACGATCGCGGGCCGTTTTTTTCCACAAAACGGTCCATCTTGTGACCGGGGATGGCGTGGGGTGGATGCCGGTGGTTTTCAGCGGGTTTGCCGGTTTTGTAGGCAGTTTTTGGAGTCGAGCTGCGGGAGCTGGTGAGAAGAGCAGCTACTCCATGCGGCGCCGGAACCGGAAGCCCCCTCTATGCCCTTCTAAGAGTTGAGTCCCCTACCACCAAAGTCTGTCTTTCCTTTCCATTTGCTTCCCCCTCACTTTCACTGGAGGGGTTCTCCCCCTGGCAGCTAGGGGAGTTCCTCAGCTCCAGCAGTGCTGGTCCCTGACTGGTTTCACCAATGTCACTCAATGGAGCATACTTATTGGGATGCTCCAGTCCAGGATCGGCCTCCCTGGCACTTTCCCCTCTAACCCTCCTAACTGTCACCCATCTACTCTTTTCTAGTGCCTGCACCTCTTTGTCTGCACCCACCTCTGTGCTGGCCCCTGTAGGCACCTGCCGGGTACATTCCTGGCTCTCCTTTAGTATGGAGGGTCTTCTCAGTGCTGACAGTTGCTTCCCTTGATTCAGAACCTGGGCTCCCAGATAAACAATGTGCTTACAACAGTATTCACCCTCGATCAGATGATCAAGGAATGCATACATGCCGCAAGATGTACACTGAGTCACATCTCCACACCAGCCAGACATCGTACCTACTAATTTAATGAGTATTGGGGATTATACCCTGTCCAAATGAAATAAGAACTAGCTTAATGACACTAATAGTCAACAATACACCGATAATCAACAATACAATACACAGGTACTCACAACCCACGTGCACTCACAGTCCATGTGCATTTGCAGCCCATGTGCACTCTCAGCTCACGTGCACTCACAGCCCATGTGCACTCGCAGTCCACGTGCACTCACAGCCCACGTGTACTCGCTGCCCACGTACAATACACACAACACTGAGGTACTCACAATACAAAGGTACTCCCAACACTCACAATACTCCAGGTTCTCCCAACATTTACAATACTCAGGTACTCCCAATACTCTTTTACACACAATACTCTTTTACACACAATACTCAGGTACTCACAATACTCAGGTACTCATAATACTCACCAATACTTAGATACTCACAATACTCACGGTACACACAATACTCAGGTACTCACAATACTCAGGTACTTACAATACACAGGTACACACAATACACAGGTACGCAAAATACACAGGTCCTCACAATACTCAGGTACTCACAATACTCAGGTACTCACAATACTCAGGTGCACACAATACTCAGGTACTCACATACACTGCCAGTCATCTTTTGTAGTTTGTGTCTCTGTGTCACTCTCCACAGTCTCCCCATAATCTGACACAAGTCAGTCACCTTCAGTGCCACTTCACTGATCAGCCTTGCACTCTCCTTCTGGTCTTCACTTACCCGCCACCTCTCCGTCAGCCTTCCACCTCCCGACCCCGCTGGATGTCCTCCCGCCTCCTCTGTCCGCATCTGTGGGGTGATTCCTGTCCTCAGTACACCCGCTCCCACACCACGATGTCCCGCTTTGCCACCACTGTAGGTCAACCACTGCCGCTCTCGGTCATGAGGGGGTCAGGTCCGGTTCGGTCTTTGGGGGTCCGGTCGTGGGGGTCCGATTAGGTCAGGGGGGATCTGTCCACCGCGCTGCCGCTCTCGGGGTTGTGGGGGTCCGGCCTGGTCCTCTGTTTGCTGCTCGCTTACTCCCTCTCATGCCATGCTGTCCCAGCACTGACTTCTGCACCAAAAAAACTCTGCCAACTCTGTAGAGAGAATCGCTTCTGTATGTTTGCCACAGAACCTGATTTTATTCCACAAGTGGTAATGCATGAATCCCTCAATATTTAGGAATTTACACAGAATTTATACATAAGAAACATCTTCAGCAATGTGTGGCAGTCATGTGAGCTGACAGAACAATGCAGCAATTGATAACATAAGCACTGGAACATTGAGAGGATTTTGCCAATAGTCTTCACATACAGTACTTGTAGACAGGTGCAGTCTACTTTCTCTACTGCAGGTGGCGCTCAACCACAGTGGCATTGCAGTTGGAAGGGAAGTCAAGCGGAACATGATTCCTATATGGTTTCCTGGTCACAGGTTACATGTCTGTCAGGGACAGAAATAGTGGTAGAGAGAGGTTTCAGATGAGTAGAGAAAGAACAGGGACACATAATCTTTCCTGGAAGCCTCCCTATTTTGGCATGGACCGGCCAGGCCACAATCCATACCTTGGGGCAGACACTGTCAGAACAGATTGTGGCACACCCATAGGGCCTGTTTGGAGAGAATGTGAAGGTCCCATAGTTGAGGCGGAGGTTCTTTGTCCCGGGGCAGCAGGAGGAAAAGAGCCTCATGCACTCCAGAATCTCTGGAAACTCCTGTAAAAGAGGGATGCACATGTCTCTGTCAATATTATTGTCTCAGACCATCTACTGAGGGACCAGATCATGTAGGAATGAAGGATGGCCCAATTAGTAAAGCCCTTCAGGAGCAAATCAGAGCATAACTAGCCATCTCTTTCCATGATATGGTGGTGGATGCGGTTGCCCAGGAACAGGAAGGCGTGGAAGCTACCTTGGCAGTGGCAAAGAGGACTGACCCATTGCACCTGAAAAAAGAGGCCTTCACTCCTTCACCTCTGTCAGCCATACAGTGTTAAAGGGTAACTCCACTTTCGTGGGGAAAAAAATATCAAATAAAGAAAAAAATAATATAACCTGTACAATTGCCATACAAGTCATATTGTAATTGAATGTTAATAAAAATGACCTTTCCTTTTCAATCTGCATCCCTTGTAATCTTTTATAAATGCCATGAAATATGACTACATGGAGTTTTTCTGTACACAGAATGTGTACTGACCACTCCCCAGAAACATAATTTCCTGCTAGTGTGATTGGTTCACCAATTTTCCCAGAAGTCTGCCTAAGATACAATTCAGTATTCAGACATCCCCTGCAACAAAAATGTCATTTTTGGTGAAATATTCCAATAGGAAAAAGTCTAAAAGGATGCAGGCCCAGTAGCTTTCCTCATTAGAGCCCTGCAAATGCCACAGCTAAGACTGATAATTTGGAAGCCACTCCCATTAGACTCACTGAGGACAGAGGCACAGAGAAACACACATGGGTTTCTTCAGAATAACAAAAGGTAGGAATCTGCAACAAAGTTTGTTATAATCCTTGCAATGTACATAGATCACCCAGGGGGAGAATGTTTTTTTCTTAACAAAAGTGGAGTTACACTTTAAGGGAAATTGCCCAGGACATGGCTTCCCTGAAACAAGAAAAATCCTCAATCTAATGGGATTCAGCCCCTCCCTCTAAGGGTGAGCATCAGTTATGGAGGGACCCGTGGGCGGACCGGAAATGCCAATGGTGTGGCCGCTTTGGACATATAGCCAAAAAGTCTGGGCAGCCTGAATTCAGAAGCACACGCAAGCTGCCATTAAACTAATGGCTCCTGGGGGAGAGGGATGAACCCTGGGACAGTCAGCACAAGTTCCCAGCAAACCAGAGTCTATGGTTGTGCCAAGTTTAGTAGTGACAGCCCTTGTTAATGGACAAGTGGTCCCATGCCTGATTGACACAGGTCACTGTCACTTGGAAGGTCACTTTCATGGAATGTCAGGAGTCAGCAGCTGGGGTGACCAGATATGCAGTATCTCACAGAAGTGAGTACACCCCTCACATTTTTGGAAATATTTTATTATATCTTTTCATGTGACAACACTGAAGAAATTACACTTTGCTACAATATAAAGTAGTGAGTGTACAGCTTGTATAACAGTGTAAATTTGCTGTCCCCTCAAAATAACTAAACACACAGCCATTGATGTCTAAACCACTGGCAACAAAAGTGAGTACACACCTAAGTGAAAATGTCCAAATTGGGCCCAAAGTGTCAATATTTTGTTTGGCCATCATTATTTTCCAGCACTGCTTTAACTCTCTTGGGCATGGAGTTCACCAAGAGCATTACAGGTTGCTACTGGCGTCCTCTTTCACTTCTCCATGACAACATCACAGAGCTGGTGGATGTTGGAAACCTTGCACTCCTCCACCTTCCATTTGAGGATGCCCCACAGATGCTCAATAGGGTTTAGGTCTGGAGACATGCTTGGTCAGTCCATTACCTTTACCCTCAGCTTCTTTAGCAAGGCAGTGGTTGTCTTATCTGGTCTGAGCACTGGCAGGCTGACCCCCAACCCCTTCAACTTTTGCAACAATGCTGGCAGCACTCATATGTCTATTTTCCAAAATCAACCTCTGGATATGATGCTGAGCATTTGCAATCAACTTATTTGGTCGACTATGGTGAGGCCTGTTCTGAGTGGAACCTGTCCTGTTAAACTGCTTTATGATCTCGTCCACCGTGCTGCAGCTCAGTTTCAGGGTCTTGCCAATCTTCTTATAGCCTAATCCATCTTTATGTAGAGCAACAATTATTTTTTTCAGATCCTGAGAGAGTTCTTTGCCATGAGGTGGCATGTTGAACTTCCAGTGACTAGTATGAGAGAGTGCGAGCGATAACACCAAATTTAGCACACCTGCTCCCCGTTCACACCTGACACCTTGTAACACTAACGAGTCACATGACACTGAGGCGGGAAAATGGCTAAATGGGCCCAATTTGGACATTTTCACTTAGGGGTGTACTCACTTTTGTTGCCAGTGGTTTAGATATTAAGGACTGTGTGTTAAGTTATTTTGAGGGACAACAAATTTACACTGTTATAAAGCTGTACACTCACTACTTTATATTGTAGCAAAGTGTAATTTCTTCAGTGTTGTCACATGAAAAGATATAATAAAATATTTACAAAAATGTGAGGGGTGTACTCACTTTCGTGAGATACTGTATGTAGCTACACAAGGAAGCTGGGACCAAACAATGTTACATAGTTACATAGTTACATATAGTTACATAGTAGGTGAGGTTGAAAAAAGACACAAGTCCATCAAGTCCAACCTATGTGTGTGATTATGTGTCAGTATTACATTATATATCCCTGTATGTTGCGGTCATATCCCTGTATGTTGCGGTCAATGTATAATGAAATACATGTATTAACAGCAAGCAAAAAGACATGCACACGCCAGCAAACAGTGACCATAAACAACAAGTGACCCACAACCAAAAATGCCTAAGTAAGAGAAACCTAGCAAACTAACTATATACACTATGTGCAGATATGTACAATATGGGAAGCAAGAGTAATAGGGAGAACCATGTCCTGACATGTAGTAGGACTTCTACACCCAGCTTTTAGCACACAAAAGGTGGCCAATAAGTTGTCTATCTTTTGTGGAAGGTGTCACCTGGGTGAAGATTCAGATTGATGACCAGGTAGCTGCTTCCTCTCTTGCTTGAGCCTGTATTCCCTACAGCTTCATAAGAAGGAAACCCCAGCAGAGTGACTATGGACAGTCCAACAGCTCTTGCGAACACAAGAGATTATTCATACTTGTCTGAGAAATCGGCCTCATTCACCTTTAGCCCTGGAGTCACAACCAGAAGAATATTATTTGCAACATGACTCCACTGATGAGACTGTTGTTTGCTGCCCCTTGCGGTCTAACCACGGGCAGCATCATGCAAAGTATTCTGATTATTTTATCTGAACTTTTCTTTGTTGAGCCTTAATTATGTTATGGGCAATTTTCATGTTGTTCTTTACAGTGTTATGATGCCAAGAACAGCGTCTGTCAAAGAGAAGGGGTAGTGTAGGTAGGTGCAGTCTACTTTCTCCACTGCAGGTTGCACTCAAATGCATGTGACTCTGGTGGACATCTTGGGTCAGGCAGAGTCTATAGAGTCACCAGCCTTGATGGCACAGTTTGAGGCTACACTGCATAAGGCCCTTGATAAGGTTTCTAAACAGATCATGACTGAACACATTAAATAAATACAGATCATTGTTCCACAGTGACTGTGCTGTTCCAAGAATTGGTTTAGAGCTGCCTATTAAGTAGCCTGAATTAAACTGGATCTTTAGGGCCCTATATAGATGGTCTCTGGATGGCCCGCTACAGTACCTACCAGGGACCAAGCTACTCTTGAGTTCCAGGACCATACCATTTTTTACTGATCTCTCTCTGGCCATGAGTGTATACCCATACAACAGATCTTACAAACAGATATTAGTGATTCTACTCATTTAAGTTGCAATTCCTACATGAAATCAAATTATATTCACTTTCCACAGTCGAGGAAGCTAATAAATGCCTGGAATAATAATTTCCTTTGGGATTAAAAAAGTATTCTGAATGAATGAATGCATTATTGTGGTTTCTGTCTCCTGATGATACTTCTACTCAATCCAAGAGATCTGATCAACCATAGAAGCTGAGAATTGGCACTGCCTTTAGCCGACATCATAACTTTCTAGTGGAAGCCTATATGGAACCAGACGTATTGTTTCACTTCGATTGGCCCCACTGGGAGCTTTTCATTATTTTTTATCCCACCATGCAGGCATTGTCTGTTTGCTGGAGACACACTTTTTACAAAACTCAAGCCCATCCTTAGTTCATTCAACATACAGTGCTGTGAAAAATCATTTGCCCCCTTCCTGATCTTTAATTTTTTTGTATATTTCTCACACTTAAATTATTCAGATAATCAAAATAATTTTAATATTACACAAAATCAACCTGAGTAAATCCAATATGAAGTTTTTAAATTATTATTTAATTTATTAAGGGAAAAAAGCTGTTCAAACCTGCCTGGCCCTATGTGAAAAAGTAATTGTCCCCTCCCATGCTGAATCATGAATGAACTGTGATTTACCACATTTTTTTGGAAATCTGAGTTAAATTTCACTTGCCACACCCTGGCCTGATTACTGCCAGACCTGTTGAATTATGAAATCACATAAATAGAAGCTGTCAGACAAAGTGAAGCACACTAACAGATCACAAAAAAACACACATCATCCCACAATCTAAAAAAAATCAAGAAAAGCAAAGTAATGTACATGTATCAGTCTAGGAAGGGTTTTAAACCAGTTTCTAAGGCTTTGGAACTCCAGTGAACCATTGGGAGAGTCATTATCCACAAATGGAGATAACTTGGAACAGTGGTGAACCTTCCCAGGAGTGGCTAGCCTACAAGTTACTCCAAGAGCATAACGACTCATCGAGGAGGTCATAAAAGAACCCAGAACAACATCTAAAAAACTGCAGGCCTTACTTGCCTCAGGTAAGATCTGTGTTTATGATTCAACAATAAAAAAGAGACTGGGCAAAAATGGCATCCATGGGAGAGTTCCAAAGCCACTGCTGACCAAAAGGAACACAAAGGCTCATCTCACATTTACCAAAAAACATCTTGATTATCCCCAAGACTTTTAGGCAAATATTCTGTGAACTGATGAGACAAAAAGGTTACTTTTTGGAAGGTGTGCATCCCGGCACATCCGGCAATAAACTAATATAGCATTTCATAACAAGAACATCATACCAACAGTCAGGCATGATGGTGGTAGCGTGATGGTCTGGGGCTGCTTTGCAGCTTTAGCACCTGGATGACTTACCATAATTGATAGAACCATGAATTCTGAGCTCTACCAAAAAATACTAAAGGAGAATGTTCGGCCATCAGTTTGTGACCTCAAACTCAAGTGCACTTGGGTTATGCAGCAGGACAATGATCCGAAACACAACAGCAAGTCCGCCTCCAAATGGTTCAAACAAAGCAAAATTTAGACTTTGGAGTGGCCTAGTCAAAGCCCAGACTTAAATCCAATTGAGATGCTGTATCATGACATTACACAGGCTGTTTGTGCTGAAAAATCCTCCAATATGGCTAAATTAAAACAAATCTGCAAAGAAGAGTGGGCCAAAATTGCTCCACAGCAATGTGAAAGACTTATTGCCAGTTTTCGCAAATGCTTGATTGCAGTTGTTGCCGCCAAGGGTGGCACAACAGTTATTAGGTTTAGGGGCAATTACTTTTTCACATAAAGCCAGGCAGATTTGGACAGCTTTTTTGCCACAATAAATGAAAACATCATTTAAAAACTGCATTTTGTATTTACTCGGGTTATCTTTGTGTAATAATAACATTTGTTTGATAATCGAAGTCAGTTAAGTGTGACAAATATGCAAAAAAAAATAAAATCAGGGAGGGGCCAATACTTTTTTACAGCATTGTATATCAATTCTACAAGAATTTGTACACCATTAAGAAACAATTGGGAGAACTAAATACAATTCCAACTTGCAGACCCTTATGGTAAATATTAAATCCTGGTGGGCACACTTCATGATGCTCCTGTAACATTTGCTACCTATTATGCCACTAACCAAGGCTACATTTATTTTTACTCACTTCTTCTAGGCTTGACTTTCATACTAATTGAATATTCTCATTGACATTTGAAGGGAAAACATCACCCTAAGGAATCCTACACATTTCACTTCAACCCTCACAATACATTCTCTTGCATGTATAATAAATGTGTATACAATACATCCTATCCCAATTTCTTCAGCTTCTTTAATCCCAAATAAATGATCTGATCATATTTCCATGAGCCTCCATATTAAGTCTCCACATATGAGCAGAAAAAAACATAATGCCTGTCAGATTCTCTGCTCACGAACTACTGTTTCTGCCTTGACTGCCTTGACTGCCTAATCAAATATTTTACTGAAAGTGTTTAACCAGTCACTCTAGAAAGGCACCGAATATGTGTGCTAAGCTGATCAAAATACATATTAGCACAAGAGGCAAAGAGAAGGCTAAATTAGAAGATTGAAGCTGACCATCTTATAGCTTCTCCGGGCCTTTAAAAAATGGACTCAATTTATGTCTTACCCACCTAGAGGATCGACAGTTGCATTGGACTCAACAGTGGTTTTATCTAAAGGACAAAAAAAGCCATATATGTTCATGTCATGTTCAGTGTCTGACCTACCCATAAACCCTGTTAATTATTTATTAGTAATGGTGACCTTACAGTGAATCCTGTCAAAAGCTTGCATATTTTTTGAGCGTTTAAAGAAACTTTACACAAACACAGTCACCACTGACTAACACTTAGTTAAAACTTATTTCTCTAATCTTCCCCTCCACCCAAAACTCCTGGAGTCCTTGAGCAGTTCCATGGAAATGGAGCTTTCTTTTCTTGAAGTATAACGGGTCATAAAGTCACTGAAACCTGGGAGAAAACCTGGCCCTGATGTTTTCTTCACACCTCACAAAATTATTCAGTGAACAATTATTCAGTGAACTTCGGATGGGTTTCCCACTTGCATAATCCCAAAACCTTGCACCAAATCCTACCTCCTGCACAAGCTTCTGCCCCATCTCACTAATAAATATTGACATTAAATTAATTGCTAAATTACTCTAATGCCGCGTACACACGGCCGGATTTTCCGACGGAAAATGTCCGATGGGAACTTGTTGTCAGAAATTCCGACCGTGTGTAGGCTCCATCGGACATTTTCCATTGGAATTTCCGTCACACAAAATTTGAGATCTGGATCTCAAATTTTCCGACAACAAAATCCATTCTCGTAAATTGCGATCATGTGTACACAATTCTGACGCACAAACTTCCATGCATGCGCAGAATCAAGTACGAGATGGAAGCGCTCGATCTGGTAAAACTAGCGTTCCTAATGGAGATAGCACATTCGTCACGCTGCAATTATTAAAATCTTTTAATGCAACGCATTCTGTTCTTCTTTAGAATGCTAGAATAATGAAGTTGTTTTGCTGCTGATATTCACACAGAGTTCTGAAAAAATGATTTCTTTATTATTTCTCGTGATCTCCTGAATATTTTATTTTTTGGTTTTTCTCAGCTCTCCATAATAATGTATTTAATTTTTGTTTAAAGTGTTTTATTTTTTTTATCAAGATCTCCTTATTTTTATTTTTTCTCTAGTGCTCTCCATAATATTGTTTTTAGTTTTGTGGGTCAAGTTACCACAACACCATTATGTTTTGTATTTTTTTAACCTCAAGGAGGTTGTTTGGTGTTGATGTCGCTTGTTAATTTGACCTTGTATTTTGGAAATGTACCTGCCTACTCACAAACAAACTGTCCTTTTTGAAGTAAAACACATAGGCAAGTATTTTGTGAATACAAAATAGCCATTTATTATGGGCCATAATAAAATAAAGAGGAAGGCAACGCTGGAGAAACTGGAGAAAGCGGCGTAGCCTTTGTACCCCAGGGCACGCATTAATTATTTTACACCCAAAATTGGTAGCCTGAGGAGTCCATATAATAGTGAGTCCCAGACTACAAGAGATCAGGAACAACAGCAGATGACATATATGTCCCCATGTGTGGTCATACAACAGCCTGCGTCTTTTGTCAGACCAGACTGAACCCAGGCCATCACTTTCTTGTCTTACTTCCACTCTTCCTTCCAGGCTTCCTTCCAGGCTGTGGCTGTGGTGTTTGAGGTGTGGCAGGAGGTGAAGAAGGAGGAGGAGGATGGTCCAACTCACACAGGTGTGTTTTGGTTGTGAGTTGGTCCCTCAACCCCTTATTTAGGGCCATATATATCACTTTCTCACAAAAGAGGCATTGGCCCACCTCCATTTCCTGCATTTTGTTGGCAGCCATGCAGGCATAGGCCTCAAGAAGACTGGGGGGGTCGTATACATAATTTCCTCACACAAGAGGCATTGGCCCTCCTCTATTTCCTGCATTTTGCTGGTAGTCATGCAGCCAAAGGCCTCTTGAGGAGTGGGGGTGGCTCTGAGGGCCTTAGCCTCCCGAATCAGACCAAGCACTGCCTCCTGCACATTACTCCCCTTCATGGGCCTTTTGGTTGGAAGGCAGAGGTATGGGATGGGTCTGACAGAAACCGCAGTCTCTCATAGTACAAAAGCCTGGGGACATAAATGGTATCTGCTGCTGCTCCTGATCTCATGGAATCCTGTACCTTATTGCACTCCCTATTATAAGTGCTTCTAAGGCCACCAATTTTGGCTTTTCAATAGGGGATGGTTGCCATGGGGACCACCAGCTTCACCAACTCCAGCAGTTTCTCAAGCGCTGCCTGCCTCTTTTGTTTATGATCATAATGTGGATGTTTCACCTGCCACAGACAGGGCAGCTCCTTGTACTTGTCAATGAATAGGGGGAGGAGGTTGTGATCATTGAAGCCATCTATTTTCTCCGCAAGACACAACACAAGACAAACCCTAATGTCAGGCTAAACTCTCCTAATCTTGTCCCAATATAGGCCTCAATCTAGAAGCAATATAGACCACTGATGCTCCAAGTTCAAATTGTACCTTAGTTCTAATGATCGGCACTTCCGATACTCCTTCCTCCGCTCACAGATTGTACGTGCGACGCACGCGTGTTACACTTTATATACACTGCGCATGCGTGAAACTCCGCCCGCCCCTGACATTCTTTCTAGTCTATTACCCGCCCCTTGTCTTTCGGCACAGTGGGAGAGCACATGGCAGAGACAGAGCAAGTTCATGCAGACAGCAGCAGCATTGACAAAAGCCCAGAGACATGAACGTCCTGGTCCCAGTGGAGGTTGAGGGCCTCAAATATGTCCTTTGTAGAGATGGTGGAGATGGTGGACATCTTGAAGAGGGACGATTATGATGGGAAGTATGGACCTTACCTAAACTCAAATGTGAGAAAGGCCGAGATCATGGCTGAAGTTGTGAAGAGTCTGCGCCGGAATTTTGGTGTACGGCGATCCAAGGATCAACTGAGGAAATGATGGTCAGACCTGAAATTGAGGGAGCACGATCAGTACATATGGATCAAGAGAGTTCTTCAAAAAAGTAAGTTGTTGTCAAGTAAGTTTTTGTCGTGTGTTCCTATTATTATTATTACTTGCATGCTGCTCCATGTGCTTTTCTTTACTGTTGTACAGTTTAAAATGGCAACTTTCAGGTTCATGGGCACAGTAATCATTCGTAGTAAACATTGTTCCTTCACCCACTAGTACGATGTTTGGGGCAGATCCAGGTTAACTACATTTGTTCATGCCTATTTGTATTAAAAGAAGTTTGTTGTCTAGATGGGTTTGTAACTAGAATGAAATGCAAACTTGATTCAGTGTAAGAAGAGGACACTCAGCAGCTGTTTACACATCTGAACGCAGGAGCACTAGTGTGGGACACCAGAACAAACTTTTCAGGGTGTCCCACACAGGTGCTCCAGTGGATACTAGGGGTGTCTCCATGTGTGAAAATTGTACAAAAAAGGTAAGTATTCCAGTTTAGAAAGGGAAAAAAAGTCTACTAACTGAAGGGTGATCAATGTTAACCTATGTTGAGGTAACACACCCTTCAGATAACATTCTGATAACATTCTTCAGATAACATATATGGAATGTTAACATTCCATATATCTACTATTATTATTTGGCCATTGGGTTATGGTGAGCCCATGTGGCCCTTGTCTCCCATGTGGGGTTGAGTCCCGGTTCCTTTTGGCCTCACAGCAGGGTGGGGGGGGCTTGGCCCTTTCCATGCCCCCCATTTATGCTCTAGTTAGCGGATGGTTAAATCTTCCCATCTGCCGACATGAGCTTCACCCTGCCGGCGGCGTCCCGTGCTTATCTCTGGACTGTCTGTGGCCTAGTGTGCATGTGCGAGATCACTCGGCGTGCGCATGGCACACCAGTCTTCCGGGACACTGAGGAAGCCACTTTTTTGGGTCGTCTTACCCAAGGCCCAGACGCCATTCATCCAGGGGGGGGGGTTGGCACCTGTGAGCAATTACCCTAATTGCTATCACTCAGGCATATATTAATGACCCTCTGCCTGTGAGTCACACTGTGAATCCACACAGGCTAGGACGGATGGCACTGCATACATCCTTCCTCGGTTCCTGTGTCTTTACCTCTCCTGCTTATCTCCTGCTTATCTGCAGTTAGGTCCTAACAATAAACAACTTTCAACCTATACAAGCCACATTTGCTGTACAAGGTAAATTACATGACTTGGTCTAATAACTTATAATTGTTTAAATAATTTTTCACCTATTTCACATGTCGTTGCACCTGCTGGCACTCATCACACACCATTTTATATATTCTTTGAATCAGTATTTTTTCACATGTTTGCCAGCATTCCAGCTAGCCATCACATATATACAGTATTTTTCATTTTATAATTTTTTATCCAGCACCCCTCACTACCCCACTTTCCCCTGGGGTAGTTCCTCCCACACTTACCCTGTAGTTTGTACTCTTAATTCATTATTCTAATGATGATCACTCTTATTCATTACCCTTTATTATTTTTAATACCCTCACAATTAGATTTATGTACTGATATACTGGTCACTGTACCCTTGGAACCCTAGGATAATTTGATGTGCACATATTGACAAATATGATAATAGTTAGCTCATATATTTAATATACACAGCCTAAATTCTATACCCTTGCAAATATGCTATGAGCCAAATTACCTAATCTCTTTATTTAATATATGGTCATTAATGGGGAACTTGTTGCAGGTGCCAACTCTCCTGATCCCTCCCATTTCCTGGTGGCGTCAACAGTGTGGCTTCCTGTAAGCCCATCGGACTGGATCCTTTCCCCGTGGAGGGGTGGTGGCAATCACATGACCCCCCTGATTACCCCACGGCTCTTATATATTACTGGTCATGTAATCACACATTTCACCCTCAAGCGGTAAATATACCATTATGTTACATATATATCTGTACTGTGATGAAAGTTGATATGCTTTAAAATTATGAAAATTATTTATATGTCTCACAGAGCTAATGATCCCCCTGAAGATGACTACCTTATGGTCAAAAGGCATCAGGGATTCAACACTTCATAGTATCTACTATGTTACCATGTTTTTCAACTCTGTTTACCCTGCTTGCATGCCATAGTGTGGACTATGCACTTTATTATCTGGCCAGATTTTTATAGAACTGTATTTCTATTATATTGTGACATTTGTCAACCCTTATGATTAAATATTTCTCATTAATCATTTGTAACATCTTTGATTATGTCTATATTGCTGTCCAAAGCCCCACTAGGGAGACCTTTCCATTTACACATTATGTGCGTTACTTTGGCCAGCCCCTCCTTACTTACACTATTGGCAGACCACTGGACAGGTAAGAAGTGTCATAAAAAAAATAAAAATAATACACACTGTCCAAATTGAAGCACTTTTTGACATTCTGCAATGACCTATCAAGATAATAGGAGAACAAAACTATAAACAGTACCATTTGAAAGTATTCAGGCAGGCCCTTTCACTACATGCTTTGGTTAATTCAGCCATAAATATGAACACAAAAGAGGTAGGTATAGTGTGAATGGGTTTGGCGAAGTCAGCAGATAAAGGATTGGTATCGGTTGACTTAGTGGTTGGGGGGAGGGAGGGTTCCAAATGATTTTGGGACCCCAAAAAATAGCCTCTGGCACTCTGTATGAATTTAAGCACACAAATAACATTTAAACACATTTTAGGGGGTGTTTAGGGTAAAGCAGTACTATGGAGCTGACAAAATACATTGTTGAGTGACTAGGCTATGTGTGTATGGGCCTAGGATAGCATGCTGGGGAGGTTAGTGAAGACAAATATGCATGAAGGACAAAAAAGGAGCATTAAAAGCTTCCAGCATGCATGAAGACAAAGGGGACATTCACAGCATATTACAATCATGGTAATTATGAAATGATGAAAGAAATACAATACATTAGCAAACATTAAATACATAGAATGTGATGTTAAAGGAGAAATATTACCTTAATATAGTCCTTCTGCAGGACCTGTATGATGGTAGAACAGGTCTCTTGAATAATGATCCCCAGAGCCTGGGGGGAGATGCCTGATGAGAACTTGATGTCCTGCAGACTTTTCCCCGTTGCCAAGTACTGTAACGTGGCAACTAGCCTCTGCTCGGGAGTAGGGATGGACTTTATGTTCGGGTCGAACATGAGTTTGACTCAAACATTGGCAGTTCGCCCGTTCGCTAAACAGTGAACATTTTGGGGTGTTCGCAGAAAATTCGAAAGCCGCGGAACACCCTTTAAAAGTCTATGGGAGAAATCAAAAGTGCTAATTGCTAATAATTAAAGGCTTATATGCATGGTATTGTCATAAAAAGTGTTTGGGGACCTGGGTCCTGCCCCAGGGGACATGTATCAATGCAAAAAAGTTTTAAAAACGGACGTTTTTTCGGGAGCAGTGATTTTAATAATGCTTAAAGTGAAACAATAAAAGTGTAATATTCCTTTAAATTTCGTACCTGGGGGTGTCTAGAGTATGCCTGTAAAGGGTCACATGTTTCCCATGTTTAGAACAGTCTGACAGCAAAATGACATTTCTAAAGGAAAAAAGTCATGTAAAACCACTTTTGCTAGCGCCAGCTATAATGAATTGTCAGTCCGGCAATAGACATAAAAGTCCATTGATAAAAACGACCGACAATTCATTATAGCCGGCGCTAGCTATAGTACTTTTACATTACTTTTTTTCCTTTAGAAATGTCATTTTGCTGTCAGACTGCTCTAAACACGGGAACCATACGCCCCTTTACAGGCATACTATAGACACCCCCCAGGTACAAAATTTAAAGCAATATTACACTTTTTTGTTTCACTTTAAGCATTATTAAAATCACTGCTCCCGAAAAAACATCTGTTTTTAAAACTTCTTTTTGCATTGATACATGTCCCCTGGGTCAGGACCCAGGTCCCCAACCACTCTTTATGACATTAACTTGCATATAAGCCTTTAAAATTAGCACTTTTGATTATTCATGTTCGTGTCCCATAGACTTTAATGGTGTTTGCATGTTCAAACACATTTTTTGCCTGTTCGCATGTTCTGGATGCGATTCAAACCGGGGGGGGGTGTTCAGCTCATCCCTACTCGGGAGTGGTGGCTTGCCGCATGCAGGTGTCCTGCTTCGTAGTAAAGGGGACAGCAAAACCAACAAATGGTGAAAAACGGGGTCCTTCATCCGGTAATAATTGAAATCAACAGGATTATTCTCCTGGATCTCCCGCAACAAAGAGAATTGGTCACACTTGGACCATGAACTCCTCCCCGCCCTGTTCATGGACTGGGCTTGGGTCAAAGTAATAAGAATCCCAACACCAAGCCCCTGCATAGCACAAACTCTACGAGGAGAACGTAACCATAACATGGCTTCAAAACAGTCGGCTGGTCAGAACGAACAGAACGCACTGAAAAACAGAAAGGCCTGAGAAGAGCGAGCTGAAAATCAGAAATGAGCAGACAAGAACACACTGCAAAATCAAATACGTACTATAAAATATGCACTGAAAAACAAATGCAAACTGACTACATGCACTGAAAACCAGATACAAACCCACAAGCACAAACTGAAGAGCAGTAACGATCTGAAAAGCACGAGGCTGAAAAGCGCGAATCGTCTCTCACCAAACTTCTACTAACACGAGATTGGTATTGAACTTGGTATTGAACTCTAAGTTTTTTAACTTAGACATTGAAAAAACATGCATGTTTTTTATTGTTCACAGTATGGGACAGGGGTGTCCCCTATCTCTGATTTGCTTTGCTCTCATGACTAAACCATCAGACTGGGCCATGCGCTTTCACAATGATGTACCAGGGGTTGAAGTGGCAGGCTATCACCACAAGATTTGGTTAATTGCTGACAGCACCCTCCTAACCTTATCTAACCTGTTGATTTGTCTTACAAATTGAATGTGTGTACTAGCTATAAACCAAATTTCTATAAGCGCAAATATTAATAACCTTAATCCCTATGTAGTGATAAGAGTAGTATGTGATATAACAAAATTCCACAAAAAAACAAAAAATGAAAAATCCCCCCCCCCCCCACCTGGGCTGCTGCACACACAGAAAATGTGCAAAAGATAATAACCTTAATCACTATGTAGTGATATGTGTAGTAGGTGATGTGACAAAATCCCACCACAAACCATAATTGAAAAATACCCCCCCACACCTGGCTGCTGCACACACAGAAAATGCGTTCACTTCACATATAGAATATACATAACAAAACAGTGTTGGGCTTCCTAAATAACTACCAATAAATCCTTAAAGAGAATAGATGATTAACTTGCAACAAAGCAAGATACTGAGTGCACAATCAAATATTCGAGTTCCCTGACTGGGAATAGTGAACAATACATAATAATGAAATATGCATGTTCCTTATATGGGAATAATGAACAATAGACAATAAAGATAAAGTCCACACACTCAAAAAAAATAATTGAATAAAAATAAGAGTCCAAATGCTCCAAAATAATCCTTAGAGTCTTCTGCACAAAAACTCACAACGCACCACCAGTGCAGTGTTGAAAATGCAAGTGCTCTCCTCCACCTCAATATCCTAGCCGCTCACCTCACGTTCTGACCCCTGTTTCACCAGAAGGTCAGAAAAAGTAGGTTCCCTTTCAGGGATATAAACAAATCAGCAGGTCATGGAGCTCCTATTCTGTCCGTGCTGCCTCCAGCTGATTAGATGGATACTAAGCCAGTACAGATTCCCTCAATGAGGTCTGGTGCACATAGGAACAGAAAAGGCAAAATCTAGTGCTCTCTGAATATCAAAACGGTTTATTTCCTCATAAAAGCATTAAAATGTTACTCACAAATGCAGCACTTGAGCAGTGTGGGCTCAGGATGCATAGAAACGTCAAGATGCTCGCGGGAGGACGTTGCCACTGTGACTTCTTCCCCCTATACATGTTACGTCAAATGGGCTACTACACCACCGTGACTTCTTCAGTAAGGGTTGAAGACTGGACATCTCACCACTGTTTAAATAGACTAATACTCTCTAATAAAGTGTGTTGCATCATCACTTCCTGGTCTGGCCCACCTTACTGAACCAAGCCTCATGGCACACCCATCCGGGCTGACACAGGAAACAGGAAGTGGTGAAAACAGCACCAATACACATGGGGACATCTGACAAGCTGAAAATCAATTCTGCCCAAGTCAGGTTTTTTCAACTATTAAACCTACCCCTGGCAACACCATCCTGTAAGCATCTTGGCCACATTTAATATAATAAAATTACACAAATACATAAAAAAAACGATAAAAATAATATTATTATAAAATAAAGATACATATATATATAAAAAATATATAAAATCATGAATAACTGGAGGCGTGGCTGGATCCCGAGAGTGATGGCTGCTTGTTAACACAGCTCTGCTCTGTGACGGCTTTCCAGGGCATCCCCAGCTAGGTGATCGTAACCTAACGGCAGCACACATCACCACCAACACCCGGAGACACCAGGTAACATGTCAAAGAGGAGACAGGAGCATTCAGCTCCCCGCAAGCTGACAGAATTCTATCCGCTGGGCAAGCCATCTTTCAAAGATGGTGCCATCGAGACCATGATCCCCTCACAAGGCGGAGAGGCGGAGATAACAGGGCGGACACACTCCGCTAAACAATCGGATTGGTTTACCTTATCACCCTGAGGGAAATTCAGTCTCCTCCACTGCATCTTCTACCCCAGCCAAATCGAAGCTGCGGCTCTCACAGGACATGGACCCAGCTCATGAGGGAGGCCTCTCTCCACAGCACCCTCTGGTGAGCACAGCACCTCATAGCTCCATAGCTGCATTGCCCACAACAAACCAGCCCGTGCTGGACACCACACTAAAATATATGTTGATTACAGTGCAAAGCTCCATTCACTCTGAGATCCTGCATATGATGAAATGTTTCACCTCTGACAATTCTCATATGGGTAAAAGGTTGTCAGAATGTAGAAACGAAAATGGGGGAAGTCACAGCCTCTGTTAATGATTTAACAGATGCCCAAGGAGAAGAAGCAGAAGATATTGCATGGCTTAAAGCTAAAATGGCTGACCTGGAAGATCGTTCCAGAAGGAACAACATTAAGATCAGAGGTATACCAGAGTCAGTTCAGCAATCCGCTTTAAAAGATTATTTCTTACAACTGTTAGCGACCTTTCTACATGACTCACCACAAAGCAAGCTAATAATAGATTGCATTGACCATCTACCAAAACCACCTCATCTGCCTGAGACAATCCCGAGGGACACTATCGTACGCATCCACTTCTTCCACATAAAGGAAAACTCATGAGAGCTGCCAGAAACGCTGCAGAATACCCACAGCAATACACAAACTTCTCCTTTTATGATGATCTCTCAAAGTACACAATGCAACAATGCAACAATCTCGCAATGATCACCAAACCTCTGAGGAACCATCAGATCCCATACAAATGGGGACATCCGGTGACGCTCATCATCACGAAAGATAACAGTTCCTACACAGTTAGATCTCTAGATAAAGGCCTTACTCTCCTCAGGCAATGGAACATCCTGGAACCACTGGAACAATGACAACATTGAGGGAATCGTTCACAGCTCACTGCCAACTGGGAAGACCTGGAACCTCCAGACGACATGACCACCTGAATAATATATGCATCGCTACATGACTTAACTTGCCCTGGATTGCTCAAACAAGCTCAGTTCATTTGTTGTTCACCCCCTACTATTTGATCCACCGTACATGCAGAGATCTGCACTTTCTTCTTGATAGTTCTGTTCCGAACCAAAGATATCTTTTTTTGCCTTGTTTTTTTGTTTTCTGTTTTTATATCTACTGTATGTACTACTAGTTGTAGACTTTACAATTGCTTTCTCTTTGTTCCATATAAACCACCCTCACACGAAGACACCATCGACAAGAATCAGATTGCTGAAACATGACAGACTCTAGAGATCGTAGAACAACCAAGTAGTAAGTTACTCTTATTCACATACGACCTACACCCACCAATACTACCAACCTAGATCTCCTAATCCGAGTTTCCCCACCCAGACACAGCATGCCTTTCAAAATCACATCCCTAAACGCTAAAGGACTGAATCATCCAGTGAAAAGGCACTCTCTATGGACAGACTCTTCTATGTGTCCAAGAGACCCACTTTAGCCTAATACAATCGCTTCCCATCTCACACAATTTCCTCATATATTCATGGTGAATGCTCCTACCAAAACAAGGAGTGCTGATAGCTATCAAAGAAACAGTATCATTCAAGCTAATAAACCTTCACACAGATACGCAGGGAAGATATATAATTCTAGTCTGCAACTTAAATAACACTGTTTACACATTGGTAAACATTTACGTCCCAAACATGGGCCAAATTTCATTCCTTAACAAACTATGGAAAAAAGTGACCAAAGTAAAACAAGGCAGAGCTATCCTCTGTGGGGACTTTAACCTAGCTGTGGATGCTGCTACAGATGTGAAAGGACCTACACCGAAAAAACCCAGAACATCGACGCTTCTAAATTTCCTACACTCAAATGAGCTATACAACATTTGGAGATGTCAACATGCCTCAGAGAAAGACTTTACTTTCTTTTCAAAGCCACACTCTACCTACTCCAGAATAGATTTATTTCTAGGAGATAAACAACTAATACAAGATGCTACAGACTCAGTAATCCATACCACAACATGGGCTGACCATACGCCCATTTCAATAACGCTGGGGGAAAAGCAAGAGAGTATAATCTTTAACCACTTGACGACCGCCTCACGCAGATATACTGCGGCAGAATAGCACGGGCAGGCAAAATCACGTACCTGGTCTGGGGTACCCCCTTTAGGTCCAGGGTACCCCCCTAACTCCCCCTAATAAAGGTTAACCCCTTGATCACGCCCGTCACCAGTGTCACTAAGCGATCGTTTTTCTGATCGCTGTATTAGTGACACAGGTGACGCTAGTTAGGGAGGTAAGTATATAGGTTCGCTGTCAGTGTTTTATAGCGACAGGGACCCCCATATACTACCTACTAAAGGTTTTAACCCCCTGATTGCCCCCTAGTTAACCCTTTCACCAGCGATCACCGTATAAGTGTTACGAGTGACGCTGGTTAGTTAGTTTGTTTTTATAGTTTATCATAGTTTTAGGGCACCGGCCGTTTATTACCTTATAAAGGTTTAACCCCCTAATTGCCCGGCGGTGATATAAGTTACGTTTTTAGGATCAGATAAGGTCTGCGTCGCCCCAGGCAGCGTCAGGTTAGCACCAGTACCGCTAACACCCACGCACGCAGCATACACCTCCCTTAGTGCTATAGTATTTGAACGGATCGATATCTGCTCCGATCTGATCTATACTAGTGTCCCCAGCAGTTTAGGGTTCACAAAAACGCAGTGTTAGCGGGATCAGCCCAGATACCTGCTAGCACCTGCGTTTTTCCCCTCGGCCCAGCCCTGCCCAGCCCACCCAAGTGCAGTATTGATCGATAACTGTCACTTACAAAACACTAAGCACACATAACTGCAGTGTTCGCAGAGTCAGGCCTGATCCCTGCGATCGCTAACAGTTTTTTGGTAGCGTTTTGAATCAGTCGCTAACAGTCAGGAGCTTTTTTGCCTGTGAGTCTCACTAGTGCACCCCTAAATTTAGAGCCCAAAATGGCAAATCAAAGGTACACTAGTGAAGAGGCCTACACGTTTCTGAACATGACATATAGTGAAGAGGAAGTCACTCATCTGTCAGATTCAGGCTCAGAATACGATCCTGTAGAGGACAGAGGCTCCATGACAGATAGCTCTGATGACGGAGTTGTGGTCCCTGCTAAGGTCAGACATACCAGACCCCAAACTTCTTCTTCTGTCCTTGAAGTGCAAGAACCGCAGGGCTTTTGCATGGAGCAGAGAAGTACTAGCGCCGCTATTCCTTCTGGTGAACTGGCAAGCTCCAGCGGCCTAGTACACCCTGGTCGTATATCCAGCACTGCAGTATCACGTGATGACGTGGCGAGTCCCATAAGTGCAGTTCAAGCTGGTGAGGTGGCAAGCACTAGTAGTGTATAAGAAGACAAAGACAGGCCCGTCGTGCCCATAGTGCCCTTCCTGCTGCATTCGCCAATCCGAATTGGGAACCCACCACTTCTGCAGCACCCGTACTTCCCCCATTCACTGGCCAACCCGGAATTAAGGTGGAAACAGTTGATTTTACACCACTGGATTTTTATTCGCTGTTTTTCACCGAAGATCTCTATAGATCTATTGTGGACCAAAGCAATTTGTACGCTGGTCAACACATCGCCACTATTCCCCAGTCCTCCCTTGCCAGAGATTGGAAACCAATTATGGTTTCCGAATTTAAGCTCTTTCTGGGCCTTTCCCTCAACATGGGCATAAATAAAAAGAGTAAGTTGTGGTCATATTGGTCCACTGACCCAATTTACCATATGCCCGTGTTCTCTGCCTCCATGACCAGGGCACGATACGAGCAGATTTTGCAGTTCATGCGCTTCAACGACAATGAACTCTGTTGTCCTTGTGGAGACCCTGGATATGATCGGCTCTACAAATTTTGGCCCCTCGTAAACCACTTCAACCAACGTTTTGCAGACTTGTTTACTCCCCATCAAGTTGTCTGCGTTGATGAGTCCCTGATTACATTTTCTGGCCACTTGTCATTCAAACAACTTCCCAGCAAGCGTGCCAGATACGGGGTCAAGATGTATAAGCTCTGTGACAGGGCCACAGGCTATACATGTAGTTTTATGGTTTACAAGGGCAAAGATAGTCATATAGAGCCGACAAACTGCCCTGACTACATAGGAAGCACTGGCAAGATAGTGTGGGACTTGGTGTCACCCTTATTCGGAAAGGGGTACCACTTGTACGTGGACAATTATTACATGAGCGTGCCACTTTTTAGCCACCTTTTTGATCATCAGATTGGAGCATGTGGCACCATGCGACCTAATCGCCGGGGCTTTCCCCAGCGGCTTGTAGATTCCCGTCTTAGGCTGGGGGAGAGAGCCTGCTTGAAGTGTAATAACTTGCTCGCTATGAAGTGGAGGGACAATAAGAATGTTTTCATTCTTACCTCCCTTCATGCAGACACGACGGTCCAAATTCCTACGGCGACTGGTGTTGTGGAGAAACCCCTCTGTGTCCATGAATATAACATTAATATGGGAGGGGTGGACCTCAACAACCAGTTGTTGGCGCCGTACCTAGTTGCCCGTAAGGCCAGAGGCTGGTACAAAAAAGTGTCTGTTTATTTATTTTAATTGGCTTTGCTGAATGCTTATGTGCTATACAGAGCTTCAGGACGGACTGGATCCTTCCTTAAATTCCAGGAAGAGATCGTCAGAGCCCTTCTGTTTCCAGACGGTCCTCCACCTCACCATCCCCAACCAAATGCAGTAAGCCGGCTGCATGAGAGGCATTTTCAATATGTCCTCCCGAGTACCCCTACCCAACGAGCCCCCCAAAAAAGATGTCGTGTCTGCAGCAAGCGCGGATTTAGGCGTCACACCCGGTATTATTGTCCCTTCTGTCCTGACAATCCTGGTCTTTGCATTGGTGAATGTTTTGAACGCTACCATACACTAGTTGAGTATTAGCGTAGGGTACAGCACTGCACAGACTAGGACACACTTTCACAGGGTCTCCCAAGATGCCATCGCATTTTGAGAGACCCAAACCTGGCACCAGTTAAAAAAGTTAAAGTTACAAAAAAAAGTGTAAAAAAAAAAAGTAAAAAAAAAGAAAAAAAAACACAAAAAAATATATAAAATAAAAAAAAACAAAAATAGTTGTCGTTTTATTGTTCTCTCTCTATTCTCTCTCTGTTGTTCTGCATTCTATACTGCAATGTTTTATTGTTATGTTTTTATCATATTTGCTTTATTAGTATGCAATTTTTTCATACTTTGTTTTTTTATTGTGAACCACTTTTTTGTTTTCAGGTACGCCATTCAGCTGCAGAGCGGATTTATTTATCTTGACAGCAACAGCGTTTGCTCCCACGATACATAAAGCCGTGACTCCAGCGCTGTCGGAGGTGATTTCACCACCACAGTTACATACTTCAGCATATATGCTGAAGCGTGGAGGCAGCAGTGGGTGGAGGAGCGATTTGCTCCTAACTTTTGTGGGAGGATGCCCCCATGCTTCGGCATATATATATATTTTAGGTAGGCACAGGTTGCGTTAAATGTTTTATTTTTTACTATGTTTTTTTTTTGTATTTGCTTTGCAGGTATGGTAAGTATTACTGTTATACTGTAATGTTACTTTGTTTTTTTTAACCATCATTTGCTTAGCAGGTACGCCATTCAGTTGCAGCAGGGATTTTTTTATCTTGACAGCAACAGCGTTTGCTCCCACGATACAAAAGCTGTGACTCCAGCGCTGTCGGAGGTGATTTCACCACCACAGTTACATACTTCAGCATATATGCCGAAGCTGGGGGCAGCAGTGGGTGGAGGAGAGATTTGCTCCTGCCTTTTGCGGGAGGATGCCCCCATGCTTCGGCATTAGGGATGAGCTTCGAGTTCGAGTCAAACTCGTGTTCGACTCGAACATTGGCTGTTCGCAAGTTCGCCGAACAGCGAACAATTTGGGGTGTTCGCGGCAAATTCGAATGCCGCGGAACACCCTTTAAAAGTCTATGGTAGAAATCAAAAGTGCTATCTTTAAAGGCTAATATGCAAGTTATTGTCATAAAAAGTGTTTGGGGACCTGGGTCCTGCCCCAGGGGACATGGATCAATGCAAAAAAAAGTTCTAAAAATGGAGGTTTTTTCAGGAGCAGTGATTTTAATAATGCTTAAAGTCAAACAATAAAAGTGTAATATCCCTTTAAATTTCGTACCTGGGGGGTGTCTATAGTATGCCTGTAAAGGGGCGCATGTTTCCTGTGTTTAGAACAGTCTGACAGGAAAATGACATTTAGAAGGAAAAAACCCATTTAAAACTACCCGCGGCTATTGCATTGCCGAAAATACACATAGAAGTTCATTGATAAAAACGGCATGGGAATTCCCCAAAGGGGAACCCCGAACCAAAATTTAAAAAAAAAAATGACGTAGGAGTCCCTCTAAATTTCATACCAGGCCTTAGAGGTCTGGTATGGATATTATGGGGAACCCCGGGCAAAATTTAAAAAAAAATTGACGTGGGGTTCCCCCTAAATTCAATACCAGACCCTTCAGATCTGGTATGGATTTTTAGGGGAACCCCGCGCCAAAAAAAAAAACGGCGTGGGGTCCCCCAAAAATCCATACCAGACTCTTATCCGAGCACGCAACCTGGCATGCTGCAGGAAAAGAGGGGGGGATGAGAGTGCGGCCCCCCCCTCCTGAACCGTACCAGGCCACATGCCCTCAACATTGGGAGGGTGCTTTGGGGTAGCCCCCAAAACACCTTGTCCCCATGTTGATGAGGACAAGGGCCTCATCCCTACAACCCTGGCCGTTGGGTGTGAGGGTCTGCGGGTGGGGGGCTTATCGGAATCTGGAAGCCCCCTTTAACAAGGGGACCCCCAGATCCCGCCCCCCCCCTGTGTGAAATGGTAAGGGGATACTTACCCCTACCATTTCACTAAAAAAACTGTCAAAAATGTTAAAAATGACAAGAGACAGTTTTTGACAATTCCTTTATTTAAATGCTTCTTCTTTCTTCTATCTTCCTTCATCTTCTGGTTGTTCTGGTTCTTCCTCCGGCGTTCTCGTCCAGAATCTCCTCCGCGGCGTCTTGTATCTTCTTCTCCTCGGGCCGCTCCGCACCCATGGCATGGGGGGAGGCTCCCGCTCTTCTCTTCTTCTTTTCTTCTCTTCTTCTCTTCTTCATTTTCTTCTCCGGGCCGCTCCGCACCCATGCTGGCATGGAGGGAGGCTTCCGCTGTGTGACGGCGCTCCTCGTCTGACAGTTCTTAAATAACGGGGGATGGGGCCACCCGGTGACCCCGCCCCCCTCTGACGCAAGGGACATGATGGGACTTCCCTGTGGCATTCACCGTGACGTCACAGGGAAGTCCCGTCAAGTCACCATGCGTCAGAGGGGGGCGGGTTCACTGGGTGGCCCCGCCCCCCGTTATTTAAGAACTGTCAGACGAGGAGCGCCGTCACACAGCGGGAGCCTCCCTCCATGCCAGCATGGGTGCGGAGTGGCCTGGAGAAGAAAATGAAGAAGAGAAGAAGAGAAGAAGAGAAGAGCGGGAGCCTCCCCCCATGCCATGGGTGCGGTGCGGCCCGAGGAGAAGGAGATAGAAGATGCATCGGAGGAGATGCTGGACGAGAACGCCGGAGGAAGAACCAGAAGAGCCAGAAGAACCAGAAGAACCAGAAGATGAAGGAAGATAGAAGAAAGAAGAAGCATTTAAATAAAGGAATTGTCAAAAACTGTCTCTTGTCATTTTTAACATTTTTGACAGTTTTTTAGTAAAATGGTAGGGGTAAGTACCCCCTTACCATTTCACATGGGGGGGGGTGGGATCTGGGGGTCCCCTTGTTAAAGGGGGCTTCCAGATTCTGATAAGCCCCCCGCCCGCAGACCCCCACAACCACCGGCCAGGGTTGTGGGGATGAGGCCCTTGTCCTCATCAACATGGGGACAAGGTGTTTTGGGGGGGCTACATGTGGCCTGGTACGGTTCAGGAGGGGGGGCGCACTCTCGTCCCCCCTCCTTTCCTGCGGCCTGCAAGGTTGTGTGCTCGGATAAGGGTCTGGTATGAATTTTTGGGGGGACCCCACGCCGTTTTTTTTTTTGGCGCGGGGTTCCCCTTAAAATCCATACCAGACCTGAAGGGTCTGGTATGGAATTTAGGGGGAACCCCACGTCATTTTTTTTTTAAATTTTGGCCGGGGTTCCCCTTAATATCCATACCAGACCTGAAGGGCCTGGTATGGAATTTAGGGGGACTCCCACGTCATTTTTTTAATATTTTGATTCGGGGTTCCCCTTTGGGGAATTCCCATGCCGTTTTTATCAATGAACTTCTATGTGTATTGTCGGCAATGCAATAGCCGCAGGTAGTTTTAAATGTTTTTTTTCCTTCAAAATGTCATTTTGCTGTCAGACTGTTCTAAACACAGGAAACATGCGCCCCTTTACAGGCATACTATAGACACCCCCCAGGTATGAAATTTAAAGGGATATTACACTTTTACTGTTTGACGTCCCCTGGGCAGGACCCAGGTCCCCAAACACTTTTTATGACAATAACTTGCATATTAGCCTTTAAAATTAGCACTTTTGATTATTCATGTTCGTGTCCCATAGACTTTAACGGTGTTGCTTGTTCGAACAAACTTTTTTCCTGTTCGCATGTTCTGGTGCGAACCGAACAGGGGGGTGTTCGGCTCATCCCTATTCGGCATATATAAACGGTGCATGTATGCCCATCATTAGAAGTGGGTGGATGAATAGAGGTATTCTAATGGTGGGCATACCCACCGATCAATATCTTTTTTTCGTTCAGCCCACAGGCTGCATGAAAAAAAAGTTTACATATATGCCCAACAAGGACCAGCAACGTACTGGTATGTTGCTGGACTTTGAGTGGGTATACCAGAATGATGCCTGAAGGTTTAGGTATCATCTTGGTATCATTCTTTTCAGCCAGCGGTCAGCTTTCATGTAAAAGCAATCCTAGTGGCTAATTAGCCTCTAGACTGCTTTTGCAAGCAGTGGGAGGGAATGCCTCCCCCACCGTCTTCCATGTTTTTCTCTGGCTCTCCTGTCCCAACAGGGAACCTGAAAATGCAGCCGGTGATTCAGCCAGCTAACCATAGAGCTGATCAGAGACCAGAATGACTCCAAACATCTCTATGGCCTAAGAAACCGGAAGCTACGAGCATTTCATGACTTAGATTTTGCCGGATGTAAACAGCGCCATTGGGAAATTGGGAAAGCATTTTATCACACCGATCTTTGTGTGGTCAGATGCTTTAAGGGCAGAGGAGAGATCTAGGGTCTAATAGACCCCAATTTTTTCAAAAAAGAGTACCTGTCACTACCTATTGCTATCATAGGGGATATTTACATTCCCTGAGATAACAATAAAAATGATTAAAAAAAATAAAAATGAAAGGAACAGTTTAAAAATAAGATAAAAAAGCAAAAAAATAATAAAGAAAAAAAAAAAAGCATCCCTGTCCCCCCCTGCCCTCACGCAAAGGCGAACGCAAGTGTCGGTCTGGCGTCAAATGTAAACAGCAATTGCACCATGCATGTGAGGTATCACCATGAAGGTCAGATTGAGGGCAGTAATTTTAGTAGTAGACCTCCTCTGTAAATCTAAAGTGGTAACCTGTAAAGGCTTTTAAAGGCTTTTAAAAATGTATTTAGTTTGTCGCCACTGCAGGTTTGTGCGCAATGTTAAAGCATGTTATGTTTGGTATCCATGTACTCGGCCTAAGATCATCTTTTTTATTTCATCAAACATTTGGGCAATATAGTGTGTTTTAGTGCATTAAAATGTTAAAAAGTGTGTTTTTTCCCCAAAAAATGCGTTTGAAAAATCTCTGCGCAAATACTGTGTGAAAAAAAATGAAACACCCACCATTTTAATCTGTAGGGCATTTGCTTTAAAAAATATATAATGTTTGGGGGTTCAAAGTAATTTTCTTGCAAAAAAAATATTTTTTCATGTAAACAAAAAGTGTCAGAAAGGGCTTTGTATTCAAGTGGTTAGAAGAGTGGGTGATGTGTGACATAAGCTTCTAAATGTTGTGCATAAAATGCAAGGACAGTTCAAACCCCCCCCCCAAATGACCCCATTTTGGAAAGTAGACACCCCAAGCTATTTGCTGAGAGGCATGTCGAGTCCATGGAATATTTTATATTGTGACGGGAAAAAGACAATTTTTTTTTTTTTTGCACAAAGTTGTCACTAAATGATATATTGCACAAACATGCCATGGGAATATGTGAAATTATACCCCAAAATAAATTCTGTTGCTTCTCCTGAGTACTGGGATACCACATGTGTGAGACTTTTTGGGAGCCTAGTCGCGTACGGGACCCCGAAAACCAAGCACCGCCTTCAGGCTTTCTAAGGGCGTAAATTTTTGATTTCACACTTCACTGCCTATCACAGTTTCGGAGGCCATGGAATGCCCAGATGGCACAAACCCCCCCAAATGACCCCATTTTGGAAAATAGACACCCAAAGCTATTTGCTGAGAGGTATAGTGAGTATTTTGAAGACCTCACTTTTTGTCACAAACTTTTGAAAATTGAAAAAAGAAAAAAATAATACATTTTTCTTGTCTTTCTTCATTTTCAAAAACAAATGAGAGCTGCAAAATACTCACCATGCCTCTCAGCAAATAGCTTGGGGTGTCTACTTTCCAAAATGGGGTAATTTTGGGGGGTTCTGTGCTATTTTGGCATTTTATGGCCTTCGAAACTGTGATAGGTGGTGAGGAGTGAAATCAAAAATTTACGCCCTTAGAAATCCTGAAGCCTGAAGGTGGTGATTGGTTTTCGGGGCCCCGTACGCAGCTAGGCTCCCAAAAAGTGCCACACATGCAGTATCCCCATACTCAGGAGAAGCAGCAGAATGTATTTTGGGGTGTAATTCCACATATGCCCATGGCATGTTTGAGCAATATATAATTTAGTGACAACTTTGTGCAAAAAAAAAAAAAAATTGTCACTTTCCCGCAACTTGTGTCAAAATATAAAATATTCCATGGACTCAACATGCCTCTCAGCAAATAGCTTGGGGTGTCTACTTTCCAAAATGGGGTCATTTGGGGGGGGGTTTGTGTCATCTGGGCATTTTATGGCCTTCAAAACTGTGATAGGTAGTGAGGAGTGAAATCAAAAATTTACGCCCTTAGAAATCCTGAAGGCAGTCATTGGTTTTCGGGGCCCTGTACGCCGCTGGGCTCCCACAAAGTCCCACACATGTGGTATCCCCATACTCAGGAGAAGCAGCTGAATGTATTTAGGGGTGCAATTCCATATATGCCCATGGCTTGTGTGAGCAATATATCATTTAGTGACAACTATTTGTAATTTTTTTTTGTCATTATTCAATCACTTGGGACAAAAAAAATATTCAATGGGCTCAACATGCCTCTCAGCAATTTCCTTGGGGTGTCTACTTTCCAAAATGGGGTAATTTGGGGGGTTTTGTACTGCCCTGCCATTTTAGCACCTCAAGAAATGACATAGGCAGTCATAAACTAAAAGCTGTGTAAATTCCAGAAAATGTACCATAGTTTGTAGACGCTATAACTTTTGCGCAAACCAATAAATATACCCTTATTGACATTTTTTTTACCAAAGACATGTGGCCGAATACATTTTGGCCTAAATGTATGACTATAATTGAGTTTGTTGGATTTTTTTTATAACAAAAAGTAGAAAATATCATTTTTTTTCAAAATTTTCGGTCTTTTTCCGTTTATAGAGCAAAAAATAAAAATGGCAGAGGTGATCAAATACCATCAAAAGAAAGCTCTATTTGTGGGAAGAAAAGGACGCACATTTTGTTTGGGTACAGCATTGCAATTAGCAGTTAAAGCGACGCAGTGCCAAATTGGTCCGGGGCTGAAGTGGTTAATAATTGGCGTAACGACCCATACCTAATGTCACTTCCTGACAACAAAGTCCTCTGGTCTTTAGGAAGCCAAATGGTCCGGGGCTGAAGTGGTTAATAATTGGTGTAACGACCCATACCTAATGTCACTTCCTGACAACAACGTTCAGATTCAAAACCAACCGAAAGACTTCTTTCATCTAAATGATCGCTCAGTCAGCAATCCATTTACATTATGGGCATCTCACAAAGCTTTTATAAGAGATGTCTTAATAAAGATTAGTGAAACGCAGCAGCTTACCAACCTTTTAGATGATATAAAAACACTGAATCCAATAACAAAACAGCCCCAAATCCATCCACTAGTAACACATTTTTATGCCCACGGCAATAGAGCCGGTAAACTAATGGCAGCACTGATCAAAAAACGAAAAATCAAGCAGAAAATCCCATACATTTTACACCCCACCCAGAGCAACAAAATGTTTAATACTCGGAACATTGACAATGACTTTAAAGAGTACTTTGTAAATTGTACAATTTAAAGGACGACCCTTCGGTAAAACAACCAACAGACTTAAACATTGCAACATTTCTAAACTCCATTCACCTACCTATGCTATCTGACAAACAACTGTCAGCTCTCAATGCTCCATTCACTATCAAAGAACTCACCCATGTAATCTCATCTCTCCCAAACGGCAAAGCCCCAGGTCCAGATGGGTTTTCTGCCGAATATTACAAATCATTTTCCACAATTCTTACTCCTTACCTATGTCATACAATCAATGCTGCTGTGTTCTCGGGCGAATTCCCCTCTGAAATGTTGTCAGCCAACATAATCACATTACCCAAACCAGGAAAGGAGCCGGTATCACCACAAAACTTTCACCCAATTTCGCTACTTAACACCGATCTCAAAGTATATGCCAAATTGGTGGCCCAGAGACTAGCACCATCCATGCCAAACATTATCCATCCAGATCAGGTTGGCTTCACTATGGGCAGACAGGCACCAGATGCCACTCGAAAAATTATAAATCTTATACACTTTTTAAATCTAAAAAAATACCCGCAATCTTTGTAGTGCTAGACGCCAAAAAAGGCATTTGACCGGATTCATTAGGGCTATTTAAAACAAACGCTTACTAAATTTGGATTCCAGGGTAACATATCAAAAGCCATACTAGCACTTTACTCCACTCCCACAGCTCGAGTATTTACTGACGGCACCCTCTCTGAACTCTTTAAAATCACTAATGGCACTAGGCAAGGGTGTCCTCTCTCCCCTATAGTATTCACACCCATGATGGAACCTCTGGCCCAAACAATCAATTGTAACAAATCAATTCAAGGAATACAGGTAGCAGACCAGAACCATAAAATCACCCTATTCGCGGATGATATCATACTTACTCTCACGGAACTGTCATCTTCCCTCCCAGCGGTGTGTGATATTATTGACAAATTTAACACATGCTCCTTTTACAGAGTCAAATTCCAATATCCTACATGCAGAAGTAGACAATCCCATAAGGAAAGAACTACAAGCTAAAATTCCATTCCAGTGGGTATCCTCCTCCATGCCCTATTTAGGCATCTCCCTAACCATACAAACGAACAACTTGTTCACACATAACTTCATTTTGTTTCTAAATACATGTGAACAAGATCTCCAACAAGTCAGCAAACAACACCTATCATGGGCAGGCAGGGTAGCAGCATTCAAAATGTTCACACTCCCGAAGCTACTATACCTATATAGAGCTATACCTATAGTTATCCCTGATACATTCTTCAAATCCTTACGAAGCATGTTGAGCTCTTATATATGGTCAAATAAAAAACCAAGATGTCCTCACTCTGTTACTATTAAGCTTAAAAAAGCAGGTGGCATGGGACTCCCCGAGGTGAAAGACTACTACGTTGCAGTACTACTAGACCAAATCCACCACTGGTTCACGCCCTATATGAGCAAGCAATGGAGACACATAGAACAATCCTTTATACCCAAAGGAGATCTGAGAACATTACTATTAGCTGATTGGGTTATGCCACATACACACGACTGGACTTTACGGCAGACTTTGTCCGGCGGACTTTTGAATGGACTTTACGACGGACTTTCCAAATGAACAGACTTGCCTACACACGATCAACCAAAGTCCGACGGATTCGTACGTGATGACGTATGACCGGACTAAAACAAGGAAGTTCATAGCCAGTAGCCAATAGCTGCCCTAGCGTCAGTTTTTGTCAGTCGGACTAGCATACAGACGAGCGGACTTTTCGACCGGACTTGAGTCCGTCAGACAGATTTGAAACATGTTTCAAATCTAAGTCCGTCAAACTTTTGAGAAAAAAAAGTCTGCTGGAGCCCAAACACGATCGAATTGTCCGACGGATTCCGGTACGCCGGACCAAGTATGCCGTGAAGTCCGCTCGTGTGTACGCGGCATAACCCACACTGAATTCCGCATTAACCATCTAACAATTGCAACATGGGTGTGGAAATTGTTTGTCTCCAATATTCAAGAAAGAACATGTGACATGAAGGATTCTATTAAATTGGAAATATTCCAATTTATCATCTCTCTTTTAGTAACTGGTCCAACCTTAATAAGGAACCATTGTCCACTGTACTTCAGGACAATCAACTCCTTCCTTACCAGACATTACCAGACATTACAAGAAATGTACAATCTATCACAGGAAAGCCATTACACATACAGACAATTGGCTTCCTACATGACACGACATTCAGTTCCTGACATAAGACTTCCTAAAAATGTGTGGGAATTTCTTTCCTCTACATCACTAACACGAAAAGGCATATCTCTCTTTTACACATACATCTGTGAAAAGGGCACATTCACTAAAGGCTCAACCCTCAAACGCTGGGAAAGAGATTTGAACACATCCTTTTCTGACCAACAATGGCATCAAGCCATCTACTACAACCAAACGGTTTCTAAAAGTACCAATTACTGGGAACTTTCTCAAAAACTCCACCTACGATGGTACCTAACCCCGGTACAAATGCACAAATTTGCAAACATAGAGGATAACACATGTTGGCGAGGCTGCTCACCCAAGGGCTCCTTGCTTCATATACTCTGGGAATGCTCTCATATCTCCCCCTTTTGGAAGAGAGTCTTTTTGTTTATCTCAGACCTCACAGGTATCATACTAAAACCCTCCCTTCCGCTAGCAATCCTTAGCTTAGGAATCATCAACCTACCGACTAAGTTCAGAAACATAGTAATGCACATTCTATTCGCTGCCAGATTAATGATAACAAGGAAATGGAGACAATCCATTGTCCCTAACATCTCAGATGTCAAGTCCCACCTCAAATTGATCAAGGAGTATGAACAATATTCATCCTTACAATCAGGCTCCACTGGGAAATTTAAGAACTCTTGGGAGCCATGGCTCAAAATCCAACACACCCTCAGTTAGAAACACTCTGCTGTATGTGCCCACACGGGTAACCTTGTTTGAATCATTCTAACTAAACAACCTGTTGAAATTACTGTTAAGTTTTTCTTTTTGATGAAATACGAAGCAATGTCTGTCATACATATCTTTTGTGTCTAAATCTTACCATATGTCAAAATGTTAACCTCACATACATCAATGTCAATTGTAAAGTATTGTTAAACTTATGAAAACCCAATAAAAATATTAAATATAAAATCATGAATACCTGAACTCATAAATTACTGATAATACAGTTCAAATCAAAGTCATCGTTCAAACCCCTCAGCCAAAGTACCTTACTTTCATAAATCCAGAAGGATTCCCTTTTGCTGAGTTGTCTGATATAATGACCCCCCCTCCAGTGTCTATCCACCTGTTCTATAACCCAAAATTGCAGCGAACTGGGATCCTTATTGTGTACTAATTTAAAATGTTTTGGGACACTATGGGCGGTTATACCTTGTTTAATATTGGCAATATGCTCTCCCACTCTAATCTGCAAGGTTCTTGATGTACGGCCAATGTACTGCAACCCACATCCACATTGCAGCATATAAATAACACTTGTGGATGCACAGGTTACGAAATCACAAATTTCGTACCTTTTGCCTGCACTGGAAGAACAGAATTCCTTTCTCTTTTTTAATATTCTTCTTTGCGTGTCTACAAACCCTACACCTGCCACACGCAAAGAAACCAGTGAAAATGCCAAAACAAGATGCAGAAGGTCCCTTCTGCTTTTTTGGGTGATCTATCACTCCTGGTCCTAATAGATCCTTCAAGGTAGGAGCTTTGCTGTAAATAAGCCCTGGAAGGGCTGGTAATTTGGGTCCTAGCACCCTATCTTTCCTTAGGATACTCCAATGTTTATTTATTATTTTTTCCACCTGTCTGAATTGCACATTAGGCCCCTTTCACACTTATACGACTTCAAAGTCGCGCGATTTTACCGCGATTACGCGGCCGCGATTTTGCCGCAATTTTACCGCGATTTGCCGTGATTTTACCGCGATTTGGGAGCAGTACTACTTTGTATGACTTTGCCACATTTTTGGCATTAACAAATGAAAACATACAGTAGTTGGTATGAATCATAAGGGGGAACTCCACGCCAAGTTTTAAATAAAAAAACTGGCGTGGGTTCCCCCCCAGGGGCATAACAGGCCCTTAGGTCTGGTATGGATTGTAAGGGGAACCCCCTACGCCGAAAAATCGGCATGGGGTCCCCCCAAAATCCATACCAGACCCTTATCCGAGCACGCAGCCCGGCCGGTCAGGAATGGGGTGGGGACGAGCGAGCACCCCCCTTCTGGACCGTACCAGGCCGCATGCCCTCAACATGGGGGGTGGTGCTTTGGGGCATGGGGGGCGCCCTGCGGCCCCCCCACCCCAAAGCACCTTGTCCCCATGTTGATGAGGACAAGGGCCTCTTCCCGATAACCCTGGCCGTTGGTTGTCGGGGTCTGCAGGCGGGGGGCTTATCGGAATCCGGGAGCCCCCTTTAATAAGGGGGCCCCTAGATCCCGGCCCCCCACCTTATGTGAATGAGTATGGGGTACATGGTACCCCTACCCATTCACCTAGGCAAAAAAGTGTCAATAAAAAACACAGTACACAGGTTTTTAAAGTAATTTATTAGGCAGCTCCGGGGTCTTCTTCCGACTTCGGGGTCCTCTTCCCACTTCGGGGGTCTCTCACTGGTGTCTCCTCCCGGTGTCCTGATCTAAGGGCCTGGTATGCCCCTGGGGGGAACCCACGCCATTTTTTTCATTTAAAACTTGGCGCGGCGTTCCCCCTCAAGATTCATACAAGACAGCTGTCAGCACTGCCTGTCGTTCATCGGGAAAGGAAAAAAAAGTTTTCCTTTCCCAATCAGCGAGCCAGGCTTGTGCTTACAAAGTCGTACTGAAGTCGTGTCTATATTATTCAGGCACGATTTGCATGCTACTTCAGGGTTTAACATTGAGGTCTATGGAGTACAACTCCCATAGAAGTTGGACCAAAGTAGTGCAGGGACTACTTTCAAGTCGGCACGACTTAAAGTCGTGCCAATATGAATGGTAGTCATTGAAAATCATGGAGAATGACTTGTCATACGATTTTGCAGTACAAAATCGTGGGACAAGTCGTATAAGTGTGAAAGGGGCCTTAAATCGAGAATGAGATTGAACTCATGACACACGGACTCATGTGATTTCTTATCTGATAGTAGTTGGTCCCTATCCATGTTTAGTACCTTATTTTTAACTTCCTCAATGTTCTCAAGGTCATATCCTTTTTCCTGAGGATTATTTTTGTGCATTTGGACTCTTATTTTTATTCAATTTTTTTTTTTGAGTGTGTGGACTTTATCTTTATTGTCTATTGTTCATTATTCCCATATAGGGAACACGTATATTTCAATATTGTGTATTGTTCACTATTCCCAGTCAGGGAACACAAATATTTGATTGCGCACTCAGTATCTTGCTTTATTGCAAGTTAATCATCTATTCTCTTTAAGGATTTATTGGTAGTTATTTAGGAAACACAACACTGTTTTGTTATGTATGTTCTGTACTAGCTATGTTTGAACATATCTCTGGTCTTTGAGTTAACAAAACAAAGTCAAAGGCCCTGAATTTCTCTTTGTTCACAAATATGCTTTACATGCCTCACTCATCCTTCATCTTTTCTTGGGCCCCTCTTGAAATAAATGCACTGTATAATATACTGTATCTTGGATGGAGTGGATTATAGCCATTAAGAGTTTCTGTTCCCTCTCTCCCATTTGTAATTACATACCACTAATTACCAATCTACAATATGTTATAGGTATTTCCAGTCAGCTGCTCCTGATGAGTGGACAAACTTCCACGAAACGCATCGAGCATATATATTTTAATGTCATGTCACAGCCACCATGTACTTACCGTGGGTTTTTAATAATTGAGTCATTAATTCTATTCCGTTACAATTTAGATTGTGTACATACATGTTGGGTGTAGTGTCAATGTTACCATCATTGCCTATATGCTACAGTGTTTAATATGTTATTATTTTACCATTATATGATATGTTATCATGTTGATTTACTCTGTACCATACCTATTGTTGTAAGGTGTATATCATTGACGTACTATGCTCTCATGGGGTATTAATAAACTAATATTTTATCTATTTTTATCCACATCTAATGACCCATTTTGCCTTAGTGTTGTGTTTCATATAAAGTCCCAACTGTTCCGGTTGTTCCCCTTTCCCCCTACTTCGCATATAGCCATTAAGATAACATTGTTGTTCACATGTCTATACAATGCCTCTATTTTCTAGAAGGGTACCTTCTCATAAGTGGCCAAATCGATTCTACATAGACCTAATTATTGAGGTGGGCTGAGGCTCCTTTTTTTCCCTAGATGCCATAAGACGGTTCATCAAGCTGAAGTGAAGCAATGACAGTCAAGCAGTATGAACCCTCTGTGAGTTTATTTGAAGCAAATCTTTGCACGCCTTTATTGAAAGACATACTTCTTTGGTTGCCCTCAAGGAATAGAAGGACTTTAGTGTCTCCCATTACTAAGCATTCTTTGAGACTATAGGATCACTTGAAAACTCAACATAAACTTATCTCACTGAACATATTAATAAAGTGATCTTGCAGGGTAATACATCCACTACAACACTAAGCTAAAATCACCAAAGGATATGGTAAAGTGCAAAACAAAACAATCCTCTCAGGGATTAATAAAGTGCAATGGAAGTGCAAAATATAATATGCATAGACATCCCTAAAGTGATGGAATTCTTGAGAAAAATAAATAAATAAGTTGCAAAAAATGGTAGTGCAATAGGAGATCATAAGATTCAATCCATAAATGCCGTCTTAAATGGTGGAATAAAATTCCAAAATATGGATAAAGAATGAGGTAACAAATAAATTACAGCAAGATAATGACAGTATTAGTCCATATAAGAACTCCACAAATTGTCTCCCATAAAGGAAGTCTCACAGAACTCTTGCCTCATAAAAATGAAGAAATTTGCATTAGTGAGTGCATGTATCTTTCACAGCATACCACTGGAATCCCTTCTTGCTACCACATAATAATACAGATGTAATGGTCTATTCTTAAGATAGTGTGTCTCTTCCACATAGCCGTCCTGTATTACTCCAGTATTGGACAGAAAACGAGGGAGAGGAGAGGAAAAGAATACCTCTAATAGTGTAGTATGTTAAATAAGCACAAAGTAAGTTTATTAAAAGTGCTCTTGGGCGGACCTTTACATTAAAAACATTTAAAATCAAGCAAAGACAAACAAACAGTGTTCTCAGCGCCTTCTCACGTCACTTCTGGTGTGTGTCTGATTCCGGCCACACCCTACTAGGGATGAGCTTCGAGTTCAAGTCAAACTCATGTTCGACTCGAACATCGGCTGTTCGTCAGTTCGCCAAACAGCGAACAATTTGGGGTTTTTTGCCGCAAATTTGAAAGCCGCGGAACACCCTTTGAAAGTCTATGGGAGAAATCAAAAGTGCTAATTTTAAAGGCTTATATGCATGGCATTGTCATAAAAAGTGTTTGGGGACCTGGGTCCTGCCCCAGGGGACATGGATCAATGCAAAAGAAAGTTTTAAAAATGGCAGTTTTTTCGGGAGCAGTGATTTTAATAATGCTTAAAGTGAAACAATAAAAGTGTAATATTCCTTTAAATTTCGTACCTGGGGGGTGTCTATAGTATGCCTGTAAAGGGGCGCATGTTTCCAGTGTTTAGAACAGTCTGACAGAAAAATGAAATTTCAAAGGAAAAAAGTCATTTAAAACTACTCGCAGCTATTAATGAATTGCCGGTCCGACAATACACATCAAAGTTCATTGAGAAAAACGGCATGGGAATTCCCCACAGGGGAACCCCGAACCAAATTTTTTTTTAAAAATGACGTAGGGGTCCCCCTGATTTCCATACCAGGCCCTTCAGGTCTGGTATGGATATTAAGGGGAACCCCGGCCAAATTTTTTTAAAAAAATGGCGTGGGATCCCCCTCAAAATCTATACCAGATCCTTCGGGTCTGGTATGGATTTTAAGGGGAACCCCGAGCCAAAATTTAAAATAAAAATGGTGTGGGGTCCCTTAAAAAAAATGATGTGGGGGTCCTCCTGATTTCCATACCAGGCCCTTCAGGTCTGGTATGGATATTAAGGGGAACCCCGGCCAAAATTTAAAATAAAAATGGCGTGGGGTCCCTTCAAAAATCCATACCAGATCCTTATCCGAGCATGCAACCTGGCAGTATAACAACCTATAAAGGTGCAGCTATAGTAGCTGTAAACATATACATCAATGTGAGTAAGCACAACAGTGAATGAACACACATAAAAAATAATCAAACAAATTTAAATGTGCTGGTGACACACATGTTCTTCATAAGTGAAAAGTTCATATTGTTCTCTTCTTAAAAGCAAAATTCATATATGGCTGTAGCTGGGATCAAGTATGGGGGACAATGAAGACAGTCTATAAATGGGGGGTCCGGTATATCCGGGCTCTCTAACCTCTCACCTTAAAAAAGGGGAATAAAGGCATCAGATGTCTGCTGCAGTAGGTCCTGTAAAGTGCAGTGCATAAGGTAATCCGGGTGATGTGCCTCTAATGATAGGATAATCTTCCCGGCGTACAGATGCCTATAAGAACAGAGAGGGGGAGAGAGAGAGGGGGGAAGGAGGGGTTGCCCACCTTGGGCTTCACCGGTCTGGTGGGAAAAGAAAAGAGGGAAAAGAGAAAAGCCTCCAATGGTGTAGTAAATTTGACCAAAGTAGTGTTTATTAAGAATAAGGGTGGTCTCTTACATTTAAAACATAATAAATAAGCATAAAAACATGAGAGAAAGCTGGAACGGCGTCCGAGGCGCCTCCTTACTAACTTCCCGTTACGTATTGGTCTCTGCCACGCCCTACGCGTTACGTCACCGCTCGTGACTTCATCTGGGGACTTCATTGGGCAACCCCTCCTTCCCCCCTCTCTCTCTCCCCCTCTCTGTTCTTATAGGCATCTGTACGCCGGGAAGATTATCCTATCATTAGAGGCACATCACCCGGATTACCTTATGCACTGCACTTTACAGGACCTACTGCAGCAGACATCTGATGCCTTTATTCCCCTTTTTTAAGGTGAGAGGTTAGAGAGCCCGGATATACCGGACCCCCCATTTATAGACTGTCTTCATTGTCCCCCATACTTGATCCCAGCTACAGCCATATATGAATTTTGCTTTTAAGAAGAGAACAATATGAACTTTTCACTTATGAAGAACATGTGTGTCACCAGCACATTTAGATTTGTTTGATTATTTTTTATGTGTGTTCATTCACTGTTGTGCTTACTCACATTGATGTATATGTTTACAGCTACTATAGCTGCACCTTTATAGGTTGTCACCTTTTTATGTGATAGATTTGAAGCGCGAAGTCCTTCCACAGGTTTTAGTTTGCTGAAGTGTAGTGTGAACACTTTTGACTTTGCTGCAGTCCTGAGAGACATCATCACCTAATACTCACGTTCACTTACCTTTATCGTTTCATTTCACTTATTTATTATTTTATTTAGATTGAGACACATTCCTTTACTCTTTATAGCGCGAGGGACACTATCACATGCAACCTGGCAGGCTGTAGGAAAAGAGGGGGGACGAGACAGCGGGCCCCCCTCCTGAACTGTACCAGGCCACATGCCCTCAACATTGGGAGGGTGCTTTGGGTAGCCCCCCAAAACATCTTGTCCCCATGTTGATGGAGACAAGGGCCTCATCCCCACAACCCTTGCCCGGTGGTTGTGGTGGTCTGCGGGCAGGGGCTTATCGGAATCTGGAAGCCCCCTTTAACAAGGGGACCCCCAGATCCCGGCCTTCCCCCCTGTGTGAAATGGTAAGGGGGTACAAAAGTACCCCTACCATTTCACAAAAAAACTGTCAAAAAATGTTAAAAATGACCAGAGACAGTTTTCGACAATTCCTTTATTTAAATTCTTCTTCTTTCTTCTATCTTCTATCTTCTTTCTTCTATCTTCTATCTTCCTTCGGGTTCTTCCTCCATCTTCTTCTTCCACTGGTTATCCTGGTTCTTCTGGTTCTTCCTCCATTTCTTGTCCGGCATCTTCTTATTCCCTTCTTCTCCTCGGGCCGCTCTGCATACATGATGACATGATGGGAGGCTCCCGCTGTGTGACGCTTCTCCTCTTCTGAGGGTTCTTAAATAATGGGGGGCTGGGTCACCCGTACGTAACCCCGCCCCCTTCTGACATCATGGGGAATGCCACAGGGAAGTCCCCGTCAAGTCCCCGTGCATCAGAGGGGGGCAGGGTCACCGAGTGGCCCCGCCCCCCCTTATTTAAGAACCCTCAGAAGAGGAGAAGCGTCACACAGCGGGAGCCTCCCATCATGCCATCATGTATGCGGAGCAACTCGAGGAGAAGAAGGTAAGAAGACGCCGCGGAGGAAGATGCTGGACGAGAACACCGGAGGAAGAACCAGAAGAACCAGAAGATAAAGAAGAAGAAGAAGGTGGAGGAAGAAACCAAAGGAAGATAGAAGATAGAAGAAAGAAGATAGAAGATAGAAGAAATAAGAAGCATTTAAATAAAGGAATTGTCAAAAACTGTCTCTTGTCATTTTTAACATTTTTGAGTTTTTTTTGTGAAATGGTAGAGGTACTTTTGTACCCCCTTACCATTTCACACAGGGGGGAGGGCCGGGATCTGGGGGTCCCCTTGTTTGGCTACCCCAAAGAACCCTCCCAATGTGTAGGGCATGTGGCCTGGTACGGTTCAGGAGGGGGGCGCTCTCTTGTCCCCCCTCTTTTCCTGCGGCCTGCCAGGTTGCGTGCTCGGATAAGTGTCTGGTATGGATTTTTGGGGGGACCCCACACCTTTTTTTTTTAAATTTTGGCACGGGGTTCCCCTTAAAATCCATAGGTCTGGTATAGATTTTGAGGGGGACCCCACGCCATTTTTTTTTTTACATTTTGGCCGGGGTTCCCCTTAATATCCATACTAGACCTGAAGGGCCTGGTATGGAAATTAGGGGGACCCCCACGTCATTTTTTTTTAATTTTGGTTCGGGGTTCCCCTGTGGGGAATTTCCATGCCGTTTTTATCAATTAACTTTTATGTGTATTGTCGGACGGGCAATTCATTAATAGCCACAAGTAATTTTAAATGACTTTTTTTCCTTTGTAATGTCATTTTGCTGTCAGACTGTTCTAAACACGGGAAACATGCGCCCCTTTACAGGCATACTATAGACACCCCCCAGGTATGAAATGTAAAGGAATATTACACTTTTATTGTTTGACTTTAAGCATTATTAAAATCACAGCTCCCGAAAAAACGGCCGTTTTTAAAACTTTTTTTTGCATTGATTCATGTCCCCTGGGGCAGGACCCAGGTCCCCAAACACTTTTTATAAAAATAACTTGTATATAAGCCTTTAAAATTAGCACTTTTGATTATTCATGCTCGTGTCCCATAGACTTTAACGGTGTTCACGTGTTCGAACAAATTTTTTACCTGTTCGCAAGTTCTGGTGCGAACCGAACAGGGGGGTGTTCGGCTCATCCCTACTCCCTACGTGTTACGTAATGGCACCTCACTTCAGGGGAACCGGATTGGTTGAAAAAGCATTGTTTATATATAGGTAAACTGGAAGTATTCGAGCAGCCATTTTCTTGTAGCTCGCTCCATTAGTGACATTGCGGCCACTTTAATGGTTATCAAAAGGGCGTGCACGGTGGCCATTTAATAGGTTATCTATAAGTTACTGGGTTATCTATTGTTCACTTTTTATAAAAGCACGAAGGACTTCTTTACATATCTCACTGAACACCCCTCAACTTTACATCCTGGGTAATTCAAAGCTCACTCAGGGCTTTAATAACCCACAGGCTTTTAGTGCACGGTTCTTTCATAGTCTAAACCTAACAAAACTTTCCTGATAAACTTCAGCATAACCCCATTTTAAACCTTCAGGAAAAGCATGAACTTCACTCAGGTCACGATAAGCCGGACTGATAAGTCCTCCCTCACAGTATTCTATTCAATTTTGTTGGTACGGGTGTCATATATTTTTCCCTGTTATGCTCCAAAATGAAGGGAAAGAATTGAGCAGGCAAATGCAGTAGAGGATTGGAACCATATTTGGATCAACATTCCCAGTTGTGCAGCACTTCGCAGTGAAGGCCAACTACAAACTTCCCCTTCACTTGGTACTTGATCTCTCCATGTACATCCCACTATATTTTTGCAACTTTTAGGTGCTAGGTTCTTTTAAGCATATTTGGTGGAACTGCCCAAAAGTTCAAGGATTTTAGATTAGAGGTTTTTAAGTGATATATGCAATTACAGGTCAATCCTTAAACAAAAACACTTATGGGGTCTTCTTAGCAGGCAACCTGAAGTACGTAGAAGAAGCCAAGTCAAACTCGTAAAACATATATATACTGCAGCCAAATGCCCAGCAAAACAATATGATGAAGAAATTCTGTAAGGTATGGGAACCATGGATTGAGTGGTATTTTGCCATTATGCTATGCTTTAACGTGTATTCTCTGACATTATTAGGGTCCCTCCATAAATTGTTTCTATCATGTTGTGTTATTTTCTTCCTATGGGCAATGGCAGCAGCTTGTGCAATGGTTTATATTGTTTGCTAGCCAGCTTTCTGCTTTGGATAAATCCCCATGTGATATCTTGATGTTAGTGATGAGCCGATCTGTCCTAGGTTTGGTTGGAGTTGGGTCCAGAGAACTTAAAAGAAGCTCAGATGCCAAAGCCGGACCACACTGAAATCAAGAAGAGCTAAATCTGTGGAATTAAAAATTCTAATTTTCAGGGCTAATAGGCAATGCGGTGTAATAAAAAAGCATTGGTTATTGCCCTGGGGAACGTAAAAAAAAAATGTAAAAAAATCAATTCGGCCAGGTGCAGTTTTTTTTTTAAAAACACTGACATTTGCAAGCAAAGAAAAAACTGCCAGCAAATTACATCTCCCTTCTGGCTTCTTTTATTAAAAGAGAACTCTACCCAAAAGGTCCCCCAAAATACATAATAGACACCTAAAGCCCCATACACACAATCAGATTTTCTGACGGGAAATGTTGGATGTCAGGCTGTTGGTGGAAAATTCGACCGTGTGCATGCTCCATCGGACATTTGTTGTCGGACTTTCCGCCAACAAATGTTGGCTAGAAGTGTATAAGTGTAGCGCTTAGATTTTTGGGTTGGTTGACACCAACTATTAACTATGGAAAGTGAATTGCTAAATATCAGTGAATCAAAGAAAATCTACAAACCATAGTAACTATTACAATAAACAGAAAATCACAAAAATACCACACATAACATGTGCCTTGTGAATTAAAAAAAATAAATACAAAAGAAGTCATATATAAAAAGTCCTTGAAAAATTCTGTAAAGTCCACAGTGTATAGTGAAGAAAGTGAAGATCCTATTCACCACATTAGCGTAAATATAGAGTGGATAGAAACTGAAAACACCAGTGCAATGAGGCCCCCACCAAGGCAGATTTAGGCTTACCAGATAGTTTGAACTCAAAAGAACATACGTTCTATGAGTCAAACAAGCTTATATCATGAACAGGCAACCAGGATGGAATCTTGGGGATCCTCTGTAGTTGGAACCCAGGGCGTACCAAAACATTATAGAAAGTTGATCTCCATAAGGGGGTGGTTACACATCAAATATGTATGTTGGGCATAAAAAGAAAGGGCCACATAGCATAATTCCGTATAAACTGTTAAAAATTTAATAAGTAAAACACTTACATTTAGAAAGTGATATTCAAGTGCTTGCATAAAATAATGGTGGCAGGGGGGGCGTAGCCGGCAGCCAGAGCTCATGGACGTGTGAGAGGAGAGCTCTGACACACCGGGTGTAATCAGCGGCTCACAGCACACCAAAAACAGCCAAAAAGCATACCATCTGAGAGAGGAGAGCAGGGGGCACACAGCAGGCACGATGTACAAAAGGAAGGAGAGAGAGGGACCCACGAAAACTGACGGATTTCTTCCGCCCTGCTGAGGGCCGAAAATTCCAAGATGGCGCCGGCCCCGGGAGCCGTTCATCTGCCTCCACAGCACAGCCACACAGCAATCCAAAGCCATCCTCGGGTGATTCACACTTTAATGACAATCCCTTGTCATCCTCCCCATTCTGCAGCCCTGTTAAGCAAAAAAGGAGGCTTGGGGAAGGAGGGGAGAATGAGGATGAGGCAGAAGCAGCAGGGGATGAAATGGGGGAATCCTCCACACAGGCAGAGCAGCTAGATGCATTGCCCACCTCAGGTCAGCCTATTATTGACACTACAATGAAGGAGATGCTGCAGACCCTGAGGGGAGCTCTTCAATCTGATATGGCAGTGTTTATGAGCAACACAAAAAGGGAAATATCTGCTGTCAGCAATAGAGTGGAATATGTAGAGAATAAAATGGAGGAGTTCACTCTAGCACACAATGAACTGGTCGATGCTCACTTTGAGGTAGAAGATGAAATCAGAGCCATGCGCCTTAAAATGGCGGATATTGAAGATCGGGCCAGAAGGAACAATATCAAGTTTAGGGGGGTCCCTGATACGGTAAAACCCGCAGAGATCACTACCTACCTGCAAAAGCTCATGATGACTGTTCTCCCCTCTCTAAGCCCAGCAGACATCACTATTGACAGGGCACACAGACTGCCAAAACCTTCCTTCCTGCCTGAACAAACACCTAGAGATGTGATAGCAAGAATCCATTTCTACCACATTAAGGATCAACTCATGCGATTCGCAAGACAACATCCCTCTCTCCCTGACCCATATGATGGTATCACACTTTATGCAGACCTGTCACAAGCCACCCTGTCAGCCAGACACAACTTGGTGCCTATCACTAAAATTCTGTGCAACAATAAGATCCTCTACAAATGGGGATTCCCTGCTAAACTCCTGGTTGACATGAACAACGAATCGCATGCGGTAACATCGCTAGAAAAGGGCCTGGATCTCCTCCGAAAATGGCGCTTGCTTCCCGCAGACGCAGTACCTGAGGACCCTAACCCACAATATAACAGACGCAACAACCACCATTCAACTAAGAACTACAAGTAGCAACCTGCCTCAGTTGATACTACTCGATGCTATTTCTTTTAGTGAGCACTCTCCCCTAATAACTATCATCTGGCTAGTTATGGTGCTTTGCAGCTCTCTAGGAAGCTATTCTTTCTGATCAACCACTCGATGTTCGGCTGTTCAAGGATTTACCTTGTTGAACCCCCCTCGTTAGTTACGAGATGATTTCCGTGACCTACTATCCGCAATTCATGCGGCTTACATCTCATCATTTATCAACAGTTCAAGTTTGTTCAGTTAAACTGTTCTTTAACAAAGCTATGAGGACATTGCTTTCTCAGACCCCATGCATTATAACCATATCCAAGATCTCAACTCCAATTCCTGGAACTACCACTAAATGGCACTGCTGCGCAACTTTCCACAATAAGGAATCTTAAACTGATGTCATACAATGTGAGAGGTTTGAACAGCCCCTACAAAAGGAGAGCCCTCTGGAAGTCAACTTTAGAAGAGAAATGTGACATTCTATGTGTGCAGGAAACCCATTTCGCCAGTGACAACTCCCCGAAATGTACACATCCCAAGTTTCCGCACGTATTTATGGCCAAGAATATGACAAAGAAGAATGGAGTAATGATTGCAATTAGGGACACACTAACCTTCTCTCTCTTACAGGAACATATAGATCCCCAAGGTCGCTTTCTGATCGTAGTCGCAGAACTGGACCACATCACATATACTATAGTTAACCTGTATGCACCTAATGTTAGATCTCTAAGGTTTATTCGCAAAGTTGTAAGTATGGCTAAAAAGGTACAAAAAGGCAACTTAATAATATGTGGTGATTTTAACTCGATTATGAACACAGAATTAGATGTGTCCTCGATGGCCTCTAAGCGGCGGCCCTCTTTAGACTCGCTGTGCCACGAAGAGAGGCTCTATGACCCTTGGCGCTGCCTTAGAACCACCGAGAGGGACTACACATTTTATTCGGCTGTACATAAGAGCTATTCTAGAATAGATTTTTTCCTCACTGACTTGTACACTCTGCAAAATGTCCAGAAAGCTGACATCCACAATATCACATGGTCTGACCACGCTCCAGTGACTATTGAAATTGTGGATGCCAACAAACACTCCCACAAACCATTGTGGCGTAACAATATGTTTCTTTTATCACACCCCAAAATCAGAGACGAAATTGCAGCAAAGATTACGGAATTTTTTCAATTCAATAATAATGCAGATTGTTCACCTATGACCATCTGGTGTGCACACAAAGCATTCGCTAGAGGCGCCCTTATACAAGTAGCCTCTACGGAAAAGAAAAAGAAACAGCAGAGCATGACAAAACTACTTGAGAAGATAGCAGATCTGGAAGCGCAACACAAGAATCCCGCTACCTCCTCAAGTGAAATACTCAAAAGCCTTAATAGCTGCCGGGAAGAAGTAAGACAGGAAATTAGAGCGGACTATGATACTTTTTAAAAAAAACTAAAAGTCTCCTACTATCCCCAAAATAACAGAGCAGGTAAAATCCTAGCCTCCCAGCTTTAAAAAAAACAGGCACGTTCTAATCTCAAAAATCTCAGACATCACAGTACCAAAGCCCTACACCACAATCCCAAAGATATCGCCAACGCTTTTAAGGACTATTATGAATCCCTATACAATCTCCAGACGAACCCAAACACTTACCAACCCTCGGACATAGAGATTGACGAACTCCTACAGACTGTTCACCTTCCCTCAATAGACAAAACTTCCCTACAAAAAATGAAGGCGCCCATCACACTCACAGAGGTTGAATCCGTTATTCATTCTCTACCCATGCACAAATCGCCAGGAGCGGACGGGTTCTCCGCTGAATATTACAAGGCTTTCTCTGCCATCCTTGCCCCTGAACTGGTAAAAATATTCAATATAGCAGCCTCTGATGGTACCTTCCCGAAAGAAATGCTCCAAGCTATCATTATCACTATCCCTAAACCTGGTAAAGACGTAGCAGACCCACAAAACTTCAGGCCTATTTCCCTACTAAACTCTGATTTAAAGATCTATGCAAAATTTTTAGCAAACAGACTTATGGAAATAACCCCCTCCCTCATAGGACTAGACCAGGTAGGTTTTGTAAAGGGCAGACAGGCACCAGATGGGACGAGGAGGATGCTAGACCTCCTGCGCATATCAGAATTAAGCAAGCAGCCCAGCATCTTTTTAGCATTAGATGCAGAAAAGGCCTTCGACAGGGTCCATTGGGGATACCTGTCCAGGACTTTACTCAAGTTTGGTCTTTCGGGAATGATACACTCAGAAATTATGTCCCTGTATTCAAACCCATCTGCAAGAGTCTACACCTCTAGCTTGTTATCCGACCCCTTTGCACTAACTAACGGCACCCGGCAAGGATGCCCATTATCCCCAATTATTTTTTCTTTGGTCATAGAACCACTAGCAGAATCTATTAGAGCTAATGACAAAATAGAAGGCATTAAAGTCGGTTCTGTTAACCACAAAATAGGACTGTTTGGTGACGACATAATCCTCTCTCTATCAAACCCAGCCACTTCTTTACCCATCGTCAAAACGCTATTACATAAATTCGGACAAATCTCCTTTTATAAAGTAAATACAACCAAAAGTTATGCACTCTCGCTTCATATATCAAACGAGAACAAAAGCAGGTTGAAAAATATTTTTCCTTGCAACTGGGACCCACCTTCCATTACTTATCTTGGTGTGCAGCTGACTTCCTCTTCCTCCAAAATCTATTCCCAAAACTTTCCTCCATTATTAACAAAAATCGAAGAGGAACTACATCAAATTACCAAACTACACCTTACATGGTTGGGGAGGATAGCTGCATACCAAATGCAAATCTTACCAAAACTCCTATATTATTTCAGATCATTACCCATACCAATTCCCCAGAAATTTTTTATACAACTAGAGAAATGCCTGAAAAAATGCATATGGGGGGTAAAAAACCCAGAATAGCATTGGCCCACCTCTGTAAACCTAAACATCTAGGGGGAGTAGGGTTACCTAATGCACAGACTTACTATAAAGCTGCAATACTGGACCAAATGAAATACTGGTTCTCCTGACAAACAGACAACCGCTGGTCAGACATTGAACGCACCGTAACACCAGGTCACGACCTCCCTGCATTGGCTATAGCAGCCTGTATACATTGCAGACCAAACACCCCACCTTACTCAACTATACAAGCAACGATAGATGCCTGGTCCTCCTTAGTGCATAAACACCTAACAGACACCCCAATTAGAAAACTAAACTTAGCACTGGCATCCTACGAATACCTAATCCCAAACTTCTCAGTCCAAACATGGAAATCCTCGGGAGACAACTTCAACACACCTGCTCCCCCTCATCAAAATGCGATAGATAGATATAGAGCGTACCAATTATACCACTACAAGAGCAAAAACCCAATACGACAGATAGCTATACCACAGATTCTGTGGGACTTCCTCTTAAGCAAGACTTCTAATAGGCGTAAGGGAATATCGCTCTTTTACAAATTCACCACCCCCCTCTACTTACACTCCAAAACCCCCAGCATGATGAAATGGGAATTTGAATTACAAAAATAATTTTCTATGCCTCAATGGCATGAAGCGATAAAATACAATCATAAATCATCAGCATGTGTAGATCACTGGGATAATGCACAAAAACTCTGCACATAGATGGTACATCACTCCGCACAGATTAAACAAAATGAACCCTAGTATTACACCTCTCTGCTGGAGAAACTGCCAAGCTATTGGTAATATCCTCCATATATTCTGGAACTGAGCAAGTATAAAACCTTTCTGGCAAAAAATACAGTCACTAATTAGAAAGGTGACCAGCTCTGATTGTACCATCAACCCTGCTCTTGCTCTTCTAAGCTTAGGCATCGAAAACTATCCTCCTCTGAGGAGAAAGGTAGTCACCCACATTTTGTTTGCTGCACGTATAGCAATAGCCAAGGAATGGCGTTCTACTTCACCTCCAAAAATTGCAGAAGTCATATCAAGAGTGAATGCTCAATACACTATGGAAGAAATCCTAGCATATACAGAAAGGAGAACCCCGAGTTTCCACAAACATTGGGAAACTTGATGTTCCTCTAAATATGCCTCCTCATATGTATGAAAACTATTCCTAATCCTCCACTACTGAAACACAACCATCAAAGGTCTAGTGATATAATCCAATATTAGGTATGGTCATATATGATATGGTATTATACTAAGCACACAACATAGCAACACTACGTGGTTTACCTATTATCAAAAGAATGAGAAAGTCTAACTAAGATGAATCAGTCATTCTAAGTTTATTATTATGGTTAATGACAAATTTACAGGGAACTTACGTGATAGTATATTTGAGGGGACCCTCAGTAAGGTCCTCTCAGGGCTAACTTTGAAAACTTAAGCAGAAAGTCTGTTTACAGTGTGTACCCACAAGGGGTGACAGGCTTGACAAATGTACAATGCTTCATTGAGGATATTTCTTGGTAACCCTACCAGTTAATCTGTTTTACTCTATTAATGTAGTAAGCTCCTGAATGGCGAACAATATGTACAAATGAGAAATGAAAAATCTGCTTGTATTTTGTATATTTTGGAAAAATACCAATAAAAATTTATTGTTTAAAAAAAAAATGGTGGCAGTGGAGTCCTTTCTGACGCGTTTTGTCTCATTAGACTTCGTCTGGGGTGTGACGAAGTCTAATGAGACGAAACGGGGTACTTTTTTACATAACAAATGTTGGCTAGCATGTCTTCAAATTTTCTGCCAACAAATGTGTGTTGTTGGATTTTCCAATCGTGTGTACACAAGCCCGTCGGACAAAAGTCCAAAGTACAAACACGCATGCTCGGAAGCAGAAGCGGTCGGTCTTGTAAACTAGTGTTCGTAATGGAGAATTAACATTAGTGACGTGGCAAATTATGAAATCTCCAAATGCAGAGCACAATTCTCTTCTTCTTTAATGGGATAATAATGAAGCTGCTTTGCTGGTGATACTGATGGAGTTATTGTAAATTAATTTTCCAAGGCTTTTTTTTCCTAGTGATATCAAGAATAATATGATTATTATTTGTTTTTTATTTGTGCAAGTTACCACAACACCATTATCCCCTAGTTTATAAGATCAAAGATAAAACTATGTTGGTGTCCCTTGTCAATGTATTTTTTAAAATTTAACTGCCTACTCCCAAACTGTCATTTGAAGTAAAACACATAGCCAAGTATTATTCTCCACAATTTTTTTATTGGACATTAAAAAAAAAAAATACATGCTATCTGCCAATAGAACTTAAACAAAAAGTGCATTCAATGCATAGAAAAATATAGAAAATATACCAAATCAAATCATTATTCAACCAATATAAAAAAAGTGTCAAAGCAATAACTCCAAGGCCAATAATAAATAACACGTTATCTCCTCTGATTCAGCAACATGTCTGGTTGATGAACGGCTGTTCAGAAACAAACTGAAAAGCATGAAATGAAAAACACGAAAAAAAAAGCGCGAATCAACACTCACCAAACTTCTAACAACACAAAATTAGCAGAAGGAGCCCAAAAGGTGTCGCTAAAGAGCTGAAAAACCACATAGTACATCAAGTACGTCACTATGTTCGTAATTGTTGGACAACATTTGTGTGATCATTAGGGATGAGCTTCGAGTTCGAGTCGAACTCATGTTCGACTCGAACATTGGCTGTTCGCAAGTTCGCCGAACAGCGAACAATTTGGGGTGTTCGCGGCAAATTCGAATGCCGCGGAACACCCTTTAAAAGTCTATGGGAGAAATCAAAAGTGCTAATTTTAAAGGCTAATATGCAAGTTATTGTCATAAAAAGTGTTTGGGGACCTGGGTCTTGCCCCAGGGGACATGGATCAATGCAAAAAATTTTTTTAAAAACGGCCGTTTTTTCAGGAGCAGTGATTTTAATAATGCTTAAAGTCAAACAATAAAAGTGTAATATCCCTTTAAATTTCGTACCTGGGGGGTGTCTATAGTATGCCTGTAAAGGGGCGCATGTTTCCTGTGTTTAGAACAGTCTGACAGCAAAATGACATTTTGAAGGAAAAAACTCATTTAAAACTACCGCGGCTATTGCATTGCCGACAATACACATAGAAGTTCATTGATAAAAACGGCATGGGAATTCCCCAAAGGGGAACCCCGAACCAAAATTAAAAAAAAAAAATGACGTAGGAGTCCCCCTAAATTCCATACCAGGCCCTTCAGGTCTGATATGGATATTAAGGGGAACCCCGGCCAAAATTAAAAAAAAAAAATGACGTGGGGTTCCCCCTAAATTCCATACCAGACCCTTCAGGTCTGGTATGGATTTTAAGGGGAACCCCCGCGCCAAAAAAAAACGGCGTGGGGTCCCCCTAAAAATCCATACCAGACCCTTCAGGTCTGGTATGGATTTTAAGGGGAACCCCGCGCCAAAAAAAAAAAAAAAAAAAAACGGCGTTGGGTCCCCCCAAAAATCCATACCAGACCCTTATCCGAGCACGCAACCTGGCAGACCGCAGGAAAAGAGGGGGGGACGAGAATGCGGCCCCCCCTCCTGAACCGTACCAGGCCACATGCCCTCAACATTGGGAGGGTGCTTTGGGGTAGCCCCCCAAAACACCTTGTCCCCATGTTGATGAGGACAAGGGCCTCATCCCCACAACCCTGGCCGGTGGTTGTGGGGGTCTGCGGGCGGGGGGCTTATCGGAATCTGGAAGCCCCCTTTAACAAGGGGACCCCCAGATCCCAGCCCCCCCCTGTGTGAAATGGTAAGGGGGTACAAAAATACCCCTACCATTTCACTAAAAAACTGTCAAAAATGTTAAAAATGACAAGAGACAGTTTTTGACAATTCCTTTATTTAAATACTTCTTCTTTCTTCTATCTTCCTTCATCTTCTGGTTCTTCTGGTTCTTCTGGTTCTTCTGGTTCTTCCTCCGGCGTTCTCGTCCAGCATCTCCTCAGCGGCGTCTTCTATCTTCTTCTCCTCGGGCCGCTCCGCACCCATGGCATGGGGGGAGGCTCCCGCTCTTCTCTTCAACTTCTTCATCTTCTTCTCTTCTTCTCTTCTTCTTTTCTTCTCTTCTTCTCTTCTTCATTTTCTTCTCCGGGCCGCTCCGCACCCATGCTGGCATGGAGGGAGGCTCCCGCTGTGTGACGGCGCTCCTCGTCTGACAGTTCTTAAATAACAGGGGGCGGGGCCACTTGGTGACCCCGCCCCCCTCTGACACACGGTGACTTGACGGGACTTCCCTGTGACGTCACGGGGAATGCCACAGGGAAGTCCCGTCCTGTCCCGTGCATCAGAGGGGGGCGGGGTCACCGGGTGGCCCCGCCCCCCATTATTTAAGAACTGTCAGACGAGGAGCGCTGTCACACAGCGGGAGCCTCCCTCCATGCCAGCATGGGTGCGGAGCGGCCCGGAGGAGAAAATGAAGAAGAGAAGAAAAGAAGAAGAGAAGAAGATGAAGAAGATGAAGAGAAGAGCGGGAGCCTCCCCCCATGCCATGGGTGTGGAGCGGCCCAAGGAGAAGAAGATAGAAGATGCCGCGGAGGAGATGCTGGACGAGAACGCCGGAGGAAGAACCAGAAGAGCCAGAAGAACCAGAAGAACCAGAAGATGAAGGAAGATAGAAGAAAGAAGAAGTATTTAAATAAAGGAATTGTCAAAAACTGTCTCTTGTCATTTTTAACATTTTTGACAGTTTTTTAGTGAAATGGTAGGGGTACTTTTGTACCCCCTTACCATTTCACACAGGGGGGGGCGGGATCTGGGGGTCCCCTTGTTAAAGGGGACTTCCAGATTCCGATAAGCCCCCCGCCCGCAGACCCCCACAACCACCGGCCAGGGTTGTGGGGATGAGGCCCTTGTCCTCATCAACATGGGGACAAGGTGTTTTGGGGGGCTACCCCAAAGCACCCTCCCAATGTTGAGGGCATGTGGCCTGGTACGGTTTAGGAGGAGGGGGCCGCACTCTCATCCCCCCCTCTTTTCCTGCGGCCTGCCAGGTTGCGTGCTCGGATAAGGGTCTGGTATGGATTTTTGGGGGGACCCCACGCCGTTTTTTTTTTTTGGCGCGAGGTTCCCCTTAAAATCCATACCAGACCTGAAGGGTCTGGTATGGAATTTAGGGGGAACCCCACGTCATTTTTTTTTTAAATTTTGGCCGGGGTTCCCCTTAATATCCATACCAGACCTGAAGGGCCTGGTATGGAATTTAGGGGGACTCCCACGTCATTTTTTTTTTTAAATTTTGGTTCGGGGTTCCCCTTTGGGGAATTCCCATGCCGTTTTTATCAATGAACTTCTATGTGTATTGTCGGCAATGCAATAGCCGCGGGTAATTTTAAATGGCTTTTTTCCTTCAAAATGTCATTTTGCTGTCAGACTGTTCTAAACACAGGAAACATGCGCCCCTTTACAGGCATACTATAGACACCCCCCAGGTACTAAATTTAAAGGGATATTACACTTTTATTGTTTGACTTTAAGCATTATTAAAATCACTGCTCCTGAAAAAATGGCTGTTTTTAAAAAAAATTTTTTCATTGATCCATGTCCCCTGGGGCAGGACCCGGGTCCCCAAACACTTTTTATGACAATAACTTGCATATTAGCCTTTAAAATTAGCACTTTTGATTATTCATGTTCGTGTCCCATAGACTTTAACGGTGTTCGCGTGTTCGAACGAACTTTTTTCCTGTTCGCATGTTCTGGTGCGAACCGAACAGGGGGGTGTTCGGCTCATCCCTAGTGATCATGTGTTTGCAAGACAAGTTTGAGCCAACACCCTTTGGACAAAATTCCAAGGTTTTGTTGTCGGAAAGTCCAAGTGTGTGTACGAGGCAATAGGGTCAGAGATTGTTAGAGATTTAGAGTTTAATATTATTTTAGGTGATACAAGTTTCTGAAATATATATAAAATACATATTAATGTTATAATGTAATGATGTCAGCTTTAAAGATTACTTCAATATGTCTTTGACATAGAGAAAAGTAATATTGCTGTGTATTTATTTCTATTCTGAGTTTCTATGTTGGTATGTTAAGAGGAGTTATGTATCTTACTATAGACTAGAACTATATATGCAGAATGGGTGTTACTCTCGTGAAGTGCTGACATAACTGCACAAAACAGTATAAGAATACAAGGTTTAGAAGATTAGTTAGAAAAGAGATAAGAAAGGAAGGAACTTACACTCTAAAAGAATGTAACATCTGATATATACTGTATATCTCTTTCTCCTTTTGATGTCTGAAGACATACCATATGCTACCATATGTCACTACGTAAGTCTTGTCTTGCTTTGTGAAGAATAAACACTTTTTTCTTAAGTATCCTACAAGCTAAGGATTCTTCAATTCTTTATTTTTATTATTTTATTATTATTTTATTTTTTATTTTTTTAAGAAGCCAGCAAAGTTTGGAAATGTTATTTGCAGGCAGTTTAAACTGTATCACTGGCATATCCTACAGCAAGAATGGAAAAAAAAAACATAGAGTCCTGCCCCAAAATGCATACCATACCATTTGAGTCTGGTATGAATGTTAAGGGGGTACCCCGCATAAAAAAAAGAATGCATGAGGTCCCCCCAGAAGTCCATATTAACCACTTCAAGTCTGGACACTTTCACTCCCTTCCAGTCCATGCAATTTTTCAACTCTCAGAGCTGTTAAACTTTAAATGACAATTACTCAGTCATGCAACACTGTACCCAAATTACATTTTTATTTTTTTGAGACAGATAAAGCTTTATTTTGGTGATATTGGATCAACAGTTTTTAAAAAATATTTTTGTAATATACACAAAAAAAAATGACAATTTTGAAAAGAAAATACAGTTTTCTTCGTTTTTGCTATGAATTTTTGCAAATAAATAAAATAAATCTTTCTTCATAAATTTGGGCCAAAATGTATTCTGATACATTTCTTTGGTAAAAATACCCATTGTATATTATTTAGGCTGTGTAAAAAGTAATAGAGTCTACAAACTTTAAAAAAAAAAAGACCAGTCCTGAAGTACTGACTGCCTATTATATTTCCTGATGCACAAAAATGGCAGAAAAGTACAAATACCCCCCCCCCCCCCCAATTACCCCTTTTTGGAAAGTAGAGAGTCAAATGTATTTAGTAAGAGGCATGATGAGTTTTTTTAAGTTGTATGTTTTTCGTCACAATTTTTTTACACCCCAAAACACATTCTGCTATGCCTCTTGAGTATAGGGATACCACATGTGTGAAACTTTTTTACAGCCCAGATGCATAGAAGGGCCCAAAATCCAAGGAGCACCATTGGGCTTTCAAAGGCATACATTATGCATATGCTGTAATTGCCTGACCACCCATCACATTTTTGGAGGCCCTGGAACACCAGAACAGTGGAAACACCCACAAAAGGACCCAATTTTGGAAAGCAAACACTTCAAGGTATTTTCTGAAAGGTGTAGTGAGTCTATTAAAAATGTAATTTTTTGCCACGTTTTTGGAAAATGCAGGAAAGAAAATGAAAATGTGTTTTTTACATAAAGTTGTCAATTAATAAGATATTTTAGCACACATCATAGGCATACATACAGTGCCTTGAAAAAGTATTCATACCCACCCCTTGAAATTTTCCATATTTTGTCATGTTACAACCAAAAATGTAAATGTATTTTTACAATCAAATATCTGAAAAGTGTGGTGTGCATTTGTATTTAGCCCCCTTCACTCTGATACCCTTACCTAAAATCTAGTGGAACCAATTGCCTTCAGAAGTCACCTAATTAGTAAATAGAGTCCACATGTGTGTAATTTAATCTCAGTATAAATACAGCTGTTGTGTGAATCCCTCAGAGGTACAGTATGTTAGAGAACCTTAGTGAACGAACAACATTATGAAGGCCAAGGAACACACCAGACAGGTAAGGGATAAAGTTGTGGAGAAGTTTAAAGCAAGGTTAGGTTATAAAAAAATCCCAAGCTTTGAACATCTCAGAGTTCATGCTGTGCAGGGGTTTGGTGTTGGGGTTCTTACTTTGACCCAAGCCCAGTCCATGAACAGGGTGAGGAGGAGTTCATGAACGAAGAATTGGTTGCTCCAGTGTGAAGTCTGAGGAAGTCTGCAGGACATCAAGTTCTCAACAGGCATCTCCCCCAGGCTCTGGGGATCATTATTCCAGAGACCTGTTCTGCCATCATTCAGGTCTTGCAGAAGGACTATATTAAGGTAAGTTTTATCCTTTAACATCACATTCTATGTATTTAATGTTTGCTAATATATTGTATTGCTTTCATCATTCCCAAATCACCATGATTGTAATATGCTGGGAATGTCCTCTTTGTCCTCATGCATGCTGGGAGTTTTTAATGCACCATTTTTGTTCTTCATGCATATTTGCCTTCACTAACCTCCCCAGCATGCTATCCTGGGCCCATATACACCTAGCCTAGTCACTTAACAATGTATTTTGTCAGCTCCATTGTAGCGCTTTACCCTAAACACCCCCTAAAAAATGTACAAATGTTATTTGTGTCCAGAGGCTTTTTTTTGGGGTCACAAAATCAATTGGAATGCACCCCCCAACCGCTAAGTCAACAATACCAAATACTCTATCTGCTGACTTTGCCAAATCCATACACACTAAACCTATGTCTTTTGTGGTCATATTAATGGATGAATTCACAAAATCATGTAGTGAAAAGGCCTGCCTGAATACTTTCAAATGGTACTGTTTCATAGTTACATAGTAGGTGAGGTTGAAAAAAGACACAAGTCCATCAAGTCCAACCTATGTGTGATTATGTGTCAGTATTACATTGTATATCTCTGTGTGTTGCAGTCATTCAGGTGCTTATCTAATAGTTTCTTAAAGCTATCAATGCTCCCCGCTGAGACCACCGCCTGTGGAAGGGAATTTCACATCCTTGCCGCTCTTACAGTAAAGAACCCTCTACGTAGTTTAAGGTTAAACCTCTTTTCTTCTAATTTTAATGAGTGGCCACGAGTCTTGTTAAACTCTCTATTGCGAAAACGTTTTATTTCTATTGTGGGGTCACCAGTATGGTATTTGTATATTGAAATGCCCTCTCAAGCGCCTCTTCTCCAGAGAGAATAAGTTCAGTGCTCGCAACCTTTCCTCATTACTAAGATCCTCCAGACCCTTTATTAGCTTTGTTGCCCTTCTTTGTACTTGCTCCATTTCCAGTATATTCTTCCTGAGGACTGGTGCCAAGTTTTGTTCTCCTATTATCTTGATAGGTAATTGCAGAATGTAAAAATGTGCTTCAATTTGGACAGTGTGTATTCATATTTTTGTATTATGACACTTCTTACCTGTCCAGTGGGCTGCCAATAGTGTAAGTAAGGAGGGGCTGGCCAAAGTAACACACATTATGTATGCATTCAGCTATCAATGAAGTGGAGAGGATTACCTGTCCAAAACATCTCCCCCCTAAAATTTTTACAATGGGCCATCAGAGGGGGTGAGGAATCTGGTAAGTGGACCTTAAGATTTTTTTATTTAAATACTCTTTCAAATAAATGTTATACTGAATGTTGGCCAAGAATGTTTGTGTCTAATCTGCTTGCAATGTTATGTGCAAAAGTCCTAAACAATTTTTTTCTTGTTTCACTCCACAGTTTCCTTCAACGCCACAGGAATGGCAGACTGTGGCTTCCCAATTTGCCCAGCGGTGGGACTTTTCCAACAGCGGAGGGGCAATAGATGGGAAACACGTCCACATAGTCCCACCCCCCAACTTGGGATAATACTATTACAACTACAAGGGGTTTAATAGTATTGTGATGTTGGCGGTGGTGTCAGTGACATATGATTTTCTCTATGTGGACGTGGGGAAGAATGGCCAGATTTTGGATGGTGGAGTCATCGCCCAGACAGAGTTCTACAGATGGCTCCAGAGTGGTGGCTTGGGATTGCCACCTCCGGAATATAATGTGGCTGGTCTGCCATTCGTCTTTGTCGCTGATGAAGCGTTTGGGCTTTGTTAACACCTGATGTGGCCGTTCCCCATGATGACCCTCACCCCGGACCAGAGGGTTTTTAACTACCGGCTGGCCAGAGCCAGAAGAGTGGTGGTGAATGCTTTTGGGATAATGGCCAGCCGGTTCCGCCTATTCCTTATGCCAATCAATATGGCGGAATATAAACGTAACTATATAATCCTTGCATGCTGCATTCTCCACAACTTTTTAAGGAGAAATTTGATGAACTATGTGGCCTCAGTTGGGCCTGAGACAGGATTTCAAGACCAAACCCTGATGGCGCTTGAAGCTGGCCATCCTGGCTATCCCCCCAAAGCACCCGCGAGGTCCGTCAAAAATATATTTAGTACTTTGCTGGTAGGGGGGCCATTGATATGCCAGAAAATGTTTAAGAAACCTTTTTTTAAATAAATGTGTATTTTAAAATGAAATAATATTTCCTTTGATTTACTGCTTGTGTTTCTTTTAGCTGTCTCCTAGGTTATCCATTTTTTTTTGCCCATTTTCTTCAATAGTGCAAACATAATTTCTTTGATACATGAGGTGACAATCTCTTCTTCAGCTAACTATTATGTTGTGGGTCTGCTACAAACATACCTTGTTTTTGTTGTTAATGCATGTAATGCATTAATGCTTAAAATATTCATAATTTTCCGCACCATGAATTTATTTTTTGGAGTTACGAAAATGGCCTGATTGATGCAAATTATCTTGCACTGTGGGTGTTATTTACTAAAGGAAAATCCAAAAGTACACTTGAAAGTGCACTGAAACTGCACTGAAAGTGCACTTGTAGTGTAAAGTGGATTTCCCTTGAGTAAATAACCCCCATTGTCACTGTGAACAACAACTTAAGCAAAAAACTGCTCTTAAGCATTGAAAGAAGAAGCCACACATTGTTGACTTGTAAAATTTTTACTCTGTGCACATTCACATGTGCATTTAGAAAAGGGTTTTGGAACAAACCAACATATTTTTCTCAGGAGGCCTTGAACAAATGTCAAGGCCAGGTAGGGGAGTATACGGACTTCCATCAGGAGACTCTAGGTAGAGAACTGGGAAGTACCCGCCGCTCACCTTATGAGCTCGTTATCATAAAAGTAGATTCTGCCATTACAAAAGTGATTAGCAAATCAGCGAGGTGTATTGAACGGTCTGTCAACTGAATCACTCATGACCGGGGAAGAAGAAAGGGCATTAGCTATAAGACTACGCAGATTAAGAAGAACCAAAACCAAAAGGAGCAGGGTGGGTGTCCAAAAAAAGAAAAGTTATAATAGATCAGAGTATTAACTTCTACCACTCTAAAAACATGTAAAATGTTCCGAGTAGTACAATATGTATGGATCCATGGAAACAGGTGTTGAGCTTTCAAGGAGTTTGCTTGGAGTTACGAAGACGCTGAGGTGTGGAGAAGTGTTTCCTGGATCTGTCTCTCACCGGGGTCCAGATGTGGCTAGGTGTATTGGGAGGGGGACGAGCCTGATTATTTGGAGGGATTAAATCCTCTTCCGGGAGTGGCGGTAGGCCAAGACTTTTCAAAAATGCCTCACCTTCCAATAACTCACGTAGAGTATGCTGTACACCATCTTTAGATATGGTGAGGCGAAATGGAAAGCCCCAGTAATATGGGATCTTGTGATGTTGTAGGTGGAGTGTGATTGGGCATAGGCTCCTACATTTGGCAAGGGTAATGGGAGACAGGTCGCTGAAAATTTGAAGTTTTGCCCCCTTGTATGTAAGTTGGGATTTGTTGCGGGTGGCAATAATGAGCGCTTCCTTGCTTTCGAAATAATGAAATTTCACTATGACATCTCTGGGTCTGGCTCCTACCGGAGGTCTGGGGGCCAGAGACCGATGTGCCCTATCAAGGCGCCAATCAATATCCACCACTGTAGGGGCCAGAGTATTAAAGAGACCCAGAAGATAGGTATGTAGATCTGAGTCTCCCACCGTTTCCGGGATACCTCGAAAGCGTAAGTTTTGTCTCCTTTCTCTATTTTCCAAATCCTCCTGCTGTAACTGCAATTGAGAGACTGATAGATGCAAGTTGTGGTTTTCCTCTTCAATTGCTTGCACATACCGTATATACTCGAGTATAAGTCGAATTTTTCAGCACATTTTTTTGTGCTGAAAGTGCCCCCTCGACTTATACTCGAGTCAAGCACTTTTCTGCAGCAAAAAATTTCATTTTCTGAACCGATTTTGAGGCCCCGTATCTCAGGGCCACTTGGTGCTAGGAACCCCAAATTTGGTGTGCAAACCCAGTGGAACTGGTTCCATAACAAAGCTGAGGTTCCTAGCACCAAGTGGCCCTGAGATACGGGGCCCCAAACCCGGTTTGGAAAATGTCATTCTCTGCTGCAGAAAAGTGCTTGACATTTTCTGAACTGATTTTTGGGGCCCTGTATTTCGGGGCCACTTGGTGCTAGAAACCCCAGCTTTGGAAATTTTATGCTGCTGTTCCACTGGGTTTGCAGACAAAATTTGGGGTTCTTAGCACTAAGTGGCCCCGAGATACGGGGCCCCAAATTCGGTCAACTGTGTCCATCTGCAGCAATGTCATTTCGGGACCCTTTGGGTTCAGAGACCCCAAAATTTTTGCTGCAGCTAGGGGGCATCTAGGAACCCTTAACTACCGAGTTTGAAGTTCAGGGGACCTATGGCTGCAAATGGGCACAGTGAGGCATGCAAATGGGCACAGTGCTGCTGAAAAGGGGCATTGTTGACCCTCTTTTCCACTTACAGTAGCTGTGCATTTCTCACCCTCGTCTTATACTCGGGTCAATAAGTTTTTCCCATTTTTTGGTGGTAAATTAGGGTCTCGACTTATACTCAGAACGACTTATACTCGAGTATATACGGTAATTTATCATCTCATCAAATTTATTTTCGAGAGTATTAGTGCGTTCACCGATTTGATCGATCTCTCCTCTTAGTTCCGTAGCTAACTTATTTACCTCTAACGAGACATTATTTGTAATTTGAAAAAGTCACGTGTCAGTGATGTAACGCGTGGGAGGAGCTTAGGACGTTCAGTGCTGCAATACACCTGAAGGTTAACAGCAGCTGTTTCTCTATGGGAAACCTAGTCCACAGCGGCTGACTGCAATCTGCTTATTTGAATGCTTCTAATAGACCGGGAGTTTGTGAGTGTATCTTTTGTCCCTGTTTTGCTTATGTACTATCTAGTAAGTTCACTGCACAATGATCTATTTTTTCTTTGCTTGCTTTGCATAAAACCTTTATCCTGAGAGCCGAATCACCAGCAGTGTAAATGCTGAAGTGGGATACAAGAAAAACTAAATATCCTGATACAAACGATCTAACCCAGTGAGTCAATCAATCTGGATTAAGGGAAGGAACTGTTTAATTATTTTTACTTTCTCCCACTATTTATTTCTGCCTGGACATTGTATTTAGAGTGTCATTATTATTTTATTTATACTCACCGTCACATCACCAATTTGAAGATTTATTTTGGCAATTTTAACACATGTATTAGCACCATAATTATTAATTTATTTTATTCACATGTATGCATTTTTTATTCCTGGATTTAAGCTTAGTTGCAGCAGCATATTGTGCACTATTTATTTAAAGCGCATCAATTTTATACTTAGTACTATTTGTAATTTGTTGTAACAAGAGCTGTAACTTGGCATCAAGCTTGGCGTCTAGTATGTCTGGGGTAAGAATCTCACGTGGGGTGGAAGAGTCGAGATTTGGACCTTGAGCAATAGTAGATAAGTTTACAGTGTTTTCTGCTCCCATGGATGTGTCCATCACCACAAAGGGGTCTGTGGGGGTGTTTGAGGTCATAAGTTGTGGTCTGGTGACATAGCGTTCCATATTTGAACCTTCACGTGACCCAAATAGGGGTTTATAGGTTCGCTGTTGTTGGCCAACTTTGCCCATGTAATAAACAGGAATTGTGGCAGGGAATCTGGCTTACCTCTGAATCTATAGGTGCTTAATATGGTGTAGCATAGGTCTCGGTGAGCAAACGGGCCTCCAAGCTTACTTAGTGCACATAGTTCATTCTCAGTGGAACGGCCACCATTTGTTCGTTAATTACATCTGCTTGAGTCACTGTAGGGTGGGGTGCTTGAGGCACTGTGGTGTAAGGTGGGTTCAGATCACCGTTCAAATAGTGCAGGGGTGTATTGCGGGCAGAGCAAGGGGGGTGAGGTGTGTATAGAATCCCGCCCCCACACGGGCCTCTTAAGATATTGTAAATATCCAAATTTAGATTAACAACAGAAGGTATATAGCCCAGCTGTATGTATGGAGGATCTTGCTGAAGGATGAGTGCAGTGGGAGAGTTTTAATGAGTCAATGGAGCAGAGAGGCTGGAGGAGTACCTGGTGTACCAAGATGGCCTCCAGAAGTAGGCCGAAGCCGGGGACTTTCCTAACGGCTGTAACCGACCGGGTGAGCGCCGTTGCTATTAAAGGATGTGGAGTGAGTGAGGGGGGGGGACTGCTACTCACTGCGGCCCAATGAGGGACAGATCCACTGTATGCCGGCTCCCGGAATGTAGATAGTGCAGATCGGAGGCCTCTGCAGGCTTCTGGTAAGTAGCAGGCCGCGGGATGGAACTAGGCCTCCGTGGAGCCGGACAGAGGGGCCGGGATCACTGGCGCTTTCTCCCCCAATTATCCTGGAGGGCGGAGGGCTGCCCGACCGGGATGATCGTCCATACAGTGCCCGGTTCACAGGGAAGGATTGCCAGAAGTAGCGATCGGGCCATAGGCCCCAAGATGGCGGCAGGCTTCTCTGGCGTGGAGCAGTCTGTAGGCCCGGGATATAGAGGTCAGAGAATCCGAGAAATAATTCTCTAATTATGTAGCAGAGTGGCCTAGGATGTTGTTTTGGTGTGAGATTAGGCTCTCAGGAAGGATTGGAGCCTGGATGGTGGTAGATTGTCCAAGCCTTGGAGGAGCTCAGCTGAGACACGTCCTCTCCTGTGTACGTCCCGACACGCCCCCCACCCAACATATTTTTTTAATTCTTTTTTTTTTTGGACAGTAGAAATATCCTTTTTGTGGTAAACAGGCATGTTTTTTAAACCATACAACAATACACAACTCAGGAACTTACAAAGTTTAACTTTGAGAAATTGAAGGCAATATCAGACATTAAAGTATGTCCAAAATGTGTTGATCTTGCCTTCAGAGATGGGGTGATGTCACCTCTGTGAAAGCCAAATTTTGGAGATGCACACAAATCGGGAGTCAAAATATGTATTTCACTCCTGATCGCATGCCTAAGGTCAACATGTGCTAGCTCCCATCATGGGGGAATAATGGACATGTTTCAGGGGTTCAACCCCTTCCTCTCAGCTACTTGAGTTGTAGGGATGAGCTGATCACCCCCCAGGTTCAGTTCGCATCCAGAACATGCGAACGGACTGAAAGTTTGCGCGAACATTCGAACATCGTTAAAGTCTATGGGACTCGAATGTGCGAAATCAAAAGTGAAAATTTTAAAGGCTAATATGCAAGTTAAAAAAAAACGGCCATTTTTTTCGGGAGCAGTGATTTTAATGATGCTTAAAGTGAAAGAATAAAAGTGAAATATTCCTTTAAATATTGTACATGGGGGTGTCTATAGTATGCCTGTAAAGTGGCGTATGTTTCCCGTGTTTAGAACAGTCCCTCCACAAAATGACATTTCTAAAGGAATAAAAGTAATTTAAAACTGCTTGCGGCTGTAATGTAATGTTGGGTCCCTGCAATATGGATGAAAATTATTGAGAAAAACGGTATGGGTAACCCCCAGCCCATTACCAGGCCCTTGTATTAAGGGGAACCCTGCACCCAAATTAAAAAAAGAAAAAGGCGTTGGGCCCCCAGGCCCTATATACTCTGAACAGCAATATACAGGAGATCCAAACAAGACAGGGACTGTAGGTTTGTTCTTAAGTTGAATCTGTTTGTAATTTGGAACAGGTACATTTTTCAGTGTAGCTTCAGCCAGAAAATCAATTTTTAAGCTTTTTGGATAACATAGGGAAGGGTTATCATCACCCCTGTAACATTTGTTTTGCTGTCTGTACCCATGTTCAGAAGATTTCACCTCACTTTCTGTCCCAATGACAATTAGATTTTGAAAATTTGGGGTTTTTAGGGAAACAAGGATTGGTGATGAAGCATCAGTGGAGACACCTTTTTCCCATATTAACTCTTACAGGAGAGAATTTCCTTTCCTAGGGGTAGATTTCCTCTCACTTCCTGTCGTCTCCCTCCATTTGTAAGTAGGAGTCGTTTGTAAGTCAGATGTTTGAAAGTAGGGGGCCGCCTATATATACTATACGGCCTGCCCTATATACTCTGCAGAAATTTGGGCCTTAGGTGTTGGTGGTACCAGAACACTGTAAGCCCTCCACAGTTACTCTTGGTGGGCACTGGAACGGGCCCTGCTGTGAAATATTATATCAAGAATTGTAATTACATGCCCCTGTTGAACAGGGGCAGAAAAATTGGGCCTTTGGTGGTAGTGGTGGTGTTGCCACAACACTGTAAGCCCTCACAGTTACTCTTGGTAGGCGCAGGAATGGGACCTGCTGTGAAATATTATATCAAGAATTGTAACTACATGCCCCTGTTGAACAGGGGCAGAAAAGTTGGGCCTTTGGTGGTGGTCCCACAACACTATAAGCCCTCACAGTTACTCTTGGTGGGCACTGGAATGGGCCCTGCTGTGAAATATTATAGGTCTTAGGCAGTGGGGGTGCAACAACACTGTAACCCCTCACAGATTCTGTTGTTGAGTGCAGGAATAAGCCCTGCTGTGAAATGTTAGATCAAAATTTGTAATTACGTACCCCTGTTAAACAGGGGCAGAAAAATTGGACCTTAAGCAGCGGAGGTGACACAACACTGTAAAGCCTCACAGATACTCTTGTTGAGTGCAGGAACGGGCCATTCTGCAAAATACTACAGCAAAAAATTGTAATTACATGCCCCTGTTAAACAGGGGAAGAAAAATTGGGCTTTAGGCACTGGTGCTGGTGCCCTGAAACTGCAACCCCTCACAGATACTCTAGGCACTGGTGCTGGTGCCCAGAACCAAAAATGTTCTTAGAAGCTATCAACATGAACATTGAGGAGGAATAGGATAGTCACTCAGCATCATCAGCATAGGCAGTCTTCAAGGGATCTCACATTCATAATAAATTAATCGGTTACATCAGCATCGGGTGCTTGGTAGCTGGTGATCCAAGACTAATTCATTTTTATGAAGGTGAGCCGATCAACCGAATCCGAGGGTCCTTTCGCAAGCTTTGCAGGATCAGGGAGGCCATGCAGTGTAGGTTTGCTGAGGCATTCGGTTCGGAGTCCTCTGGGTCACTAAGGACGACATGATCCGCAGTCACCTACTCCCAGCCATGAAAAAGTCCATGGGTTTCTGGGGACTGAAAACGATCCCTTGAAGACTGCTGCTGATGCTGAGTGCCAGGATCCACCTCCATGCTGACACAATCCTCCTCCTCTTCCTCCTCTTCCTGTGTGATAGGCAAGCCTGCAGGAATACTGTCTGGATAAAGGGGGCCTTGAGTAGTAAGGAAGTCCTCCTCTTCCTCCTTCTGTTCTGCCTCAAGTGCCCTGTCCATTATTCCACGCAGCATGTGCTCCAACAGGAAGACAAGAGGGACAGTATCACTGATGCATGCACTGTCACTGCTCACCATCCTCGTGGCCTCCACAAATGGTGACAGGGCATGCATCCTTGATCATTAGCCACTGGCATGGTGAAAAAAGGCCAAGCTCCCCTGACCCTGTCCTGGTGCCATAGTCGCACAGGTACTCATTGATGGCCCTCTGCTGCATGTGCAGCCACTGCAACATTGCCAATGTTGAGTTCCACCTGGTGGGCATGTCACAGATGAGGCGGTTCTTGGGCAGGTTGCATTCCTTTTGAAGGTCAGCAAACTGAGCACTGGCATTATATGACCAGCAGAAATGCCCACAGACTTTCCTGGCCTGCATCAGGAGATCCTGTAAGCCTGGGTACCTCCACAAGAACCGCTGCACCACCAAATTAAGGACGTGAGCCAAACAGGAAACATGGGTCAAGTGTCCCTGTCGGAGGGCAGAGAGGAGGTTGGTGCCATTGTCACAGACCACCATTCCTGGCTGAAGCTGGCATGGCGTCAACCACCTCTGAACCTGCCCCTGCAGAGCTGCCAGAATCTCTGCCCCAGTGTGGCTCCTGTCCTCTAAGCAGACCAACTCAAGCACCGCATGGCATCTTTTTACCTGAGTGCTTGCTTAGCCCCTAGAACACCTACGGAGCATTGCTGGTTCCAAGGACAAATCTGCACAGGAAGAGGCCAGAGAGGAAGAATAAGAGGAGGGGGTGGAGGAGAGAGGTGTGGCAGAATCACCACTACCAGCATTTTGGAGGCATTGTGGCGGAACAAGCTCCAGCATTACTGCACCCTGTCCTGCATCCTTCCCAGCTGCCAGCAGGGTTACCCAGTGCACAGTTAAAGAAAGAAAACGTCCCTGTCCATGCCTGCTGGACCATGAGTCATCGGTAATATGCACCTTACCGCTGACCACCCTGTCTAACGAGGCCAAGACATTGCCTTCCACATGCCAATAGAGAGCTGGAATGGCCTTCTGAGAAAAAAATGGTGTTTGGGAACCTGCCACTGAGGTACCGCACATTCCACAAATTCTCAAAAGGGGGCAGAGTCTACCAGCTGAAAAAGCAGCAGTGGGAGTGCCAGCAATTTAGCCAAACTAGCATTCAGCCTTTGAGCATGTGGATGGCTGGGACCAAATTTCTTTCGACGGTTTAACAGCTGCTGTAGGGAAATTTGCCTACTACAATCGGATTTAGGTGTAGTGCTAGCAGATTGCCTGCAAGAGCTTGGGACACCTAATTCTACACCTTCATTGCTCTCAGTGCAGGTCTCTGAGAGGACTGAAGGTATAGTGGGGTTGGTGATTCCAGCTGATGAGGAGCAAGGAGAGGTCTGCCTTGTTCTTTGGTCCTTGGTTCTTGGTTCTTGGTCTTTTAAGTAATGTTGCCAACGGACTGCATGGGAGCTCAACATATGTCTGGTCAAGCATGTGGTGCCCAAGCAGCTGCTGTTTTGGCCATGCTTGATACGCTTCAGACATATGTTACAAACAGCAACAGAGCGATCTGCTGCACATGTCTCAAAAAAGGCCCACACGAAAGAACTTTTGAAAAAACGTGCAGAGTCAGCAGTGCCCTGCACATGCGGAGCCCTGCGGTGTGATGCAGTCAGTTGGCTGTCCTTAGGCTGGCCCCTGGAGGGCATCCTGCCTTGTTGGAGATATGCCTCCTCCTCCTACTCTCTTCTATCAGGCACCCAAGTAGAGTCAGTGACCTCATCATCCCCTCCCTCCTCGCCACTGGAGCAAACCTGGCAGTGTGCTGCAGCTAGGGGAACATGACTGCCAGTTTCTTGTCCTTCTTGGGCACCTCCTCTCTCTGGGCTCAGGTTACTGCCTTCATCCTCAACCTGGGTACCATCATCGGAGCTTTCAAAATGCTGTGCATCCTCCTGCAGCATGTACCCGACACTGTGGTCGAACATTTCGGGGACTCCTCAGGACATGATGGTGGGGCTAGGGAAGGAGTGACTGATGCCATTGAGCCGATGGAATATGCAGCTTTGGCAGCTGCATTGGCAGCCAAACTTCATTGAGCCTGGGTGACAGAGGATGAGGAGGATGAGGAGGATGAGGACGGCTTTGTGATCCACTCTACCAACTCTTCTGCATGTTGTGGCTCAACACGGCCAGCTGTCGAAAAAAGAACAAGCGTGCCCCACGGCCACGTGCTGAGACCAGCACTGTTGGAGACTGTATATATATTTAATGCACTGCAGATCACTGAATCACCTGCCTGAAAGTGTATTTGAAAATGTACACCAGGAACTACCTGAAGTCAGATATAGGCTTGGCTAGACTAGAATGCAGTGGATATATATATGTTGGAGACTGTATATATATATTTAATGCACTCTAGATCACTGAATCACTTGCCTGCCTACCTGAAAGTGTATTTGAAAATGTACACCAGGAACTACCTGCAGTCAGATATAGGCTTGGCTAGACTAGAAACAGTGGATATATATGTAGGAGACTGTATATATATTTTATGCACTGCAGATCACTGAATTGCCTGCCTGAAAATGTATTTAAAAACATACACCAGTAACTACCTGCAGTCAGATATAGGCTTGGCTAGACTAGAATGCAGAATGCAGTGGATATATATATGTAGGAGACTATATATATATATTTTATGCACTGCAGATCACTGAATCGCCCACCTGCCTGCCTGAAAGTGTATTTGAAAACGTACACCAACAAGGCCTGCAGTCAGATATATGCTTGGCTAGACTAGAATGCAGTGGATATATATGTAGGAGACAGTATATATATTTTATGCACTGCAGATCACTGAATAACTTGCCTGGCCTGCCTGCCATACGTACACCAGGAACTGCCTGCAGTCAGATCAGGCTATATATAGTATAGTATATACTATATATTTAGTATATATATATATATATATATATATATATATATATATATATATATAATACAAAGCCGGGATGTATATATACTGAATACACAGCAGCTAACTGAATCAACTGCCCTCCTGGAGTATATTAGAAACAGTACACCAGGAATGGTCTGCAGTGAGATCTAGCTACAGAGGATACAGTGTATATATATATATATATATATATATATATATATATATATATATATATATATACCAGTCTGACTGTATATATATATATTAAATACACTTAACTTAACCCCTGAGCCATAATTGGCCGAAGGCACCCTGCCTTTGGCCAATTATGGCTCCCTTTGCTGATGGCGCTGTGATTGGCCAAAGCATGTCGGGCATAGTGCATGCTTGGCCAATCATCAGCCAACAATGCACTGCAATGACGCAGTGCATAATGGGGCGTGACGCGCCACTCGAATTTGGTGCGAACGTCCCATAATGTTCGATCTTCGATGAACGATTAAACAGCCAATGTTCGAGTCTTACTCATGTTCGACTCGAACAAAAAGCTCATCTCTATTGAGTTGCAAGGAAGGGGTTGCACCCACAAAACGCGTACCTTGATATCCCATGATGGAAGATAGCACATGTTGACACATTGTGTGCATCTTCAAAATTTGGCTTTCAACATTTTTTAGAAAAGTTATAATAAAAATAAAAAAAGCAAACATTTTGGTGTGTTTTATATTCTGCCTAAAACATTAATGATGTTCTTCATTTTTTGTTGAACATCATTGATATTTTCCTTTATCTTTTCTAAATCACGACTGCACACCATGATCTCCCTGATTTGGACATGTGCGCTTGCACTGATGAAATGAGTTTCTTCTTCCACAACATCCACATCACCTAAAATAAACTGTTGGCTGTAGACATAGAGCCCGCTTGCCCTCTTTTAGTGGCCTTTCCTTGGTGGTCCTCCAGACATGCTGTAAATTTGATTTAGCAAAACACTGCCTGAAGTTTAGTAGAAAAATTACACCAGGAATGGCCTGCAGTCAGGTATAGGCTTGGCTAGACTAGAATGCAGTGGATATATATGTAAGAGACTGTATATATATATCTTTATGCACTGCAGATCACTGAATCACCTGCCTGGCCTGCCTGCCTGAAAGTGTATTTGAAAACGTGCACCAGGAACTCCCTGCAGTCAGATATAGGCTTGGCTGGACTAGAATGCAGTGGCTATATATATATATTTTGGAGACTGTATATATATTTAATGCACTCTAGATCACTGAATCACTTGCCTGCCTGCCTGCCTGAAAGTGTATTTGAAAACATACACCAGCAATGGCCTGCAGCCAGATATAGGCTTGGCTAGACTAGAATGCAGTGGATATATATATATATATGTTGGAGACTGTATATATATTTAATGCACTGCAGATCACTGAATCACCTGCCTGAAAGTGTATTTGAAAATGTACACCAGGAACTACCTGCAGTCAGATATAGGCTTGGCTAGACTAGAATGCAGTGGATATATATATGTTGGAGACTGTATATATATATTTAATGCACTCTAGATCACTGAATCACTTGCCTGCCTACCTGAAAGTGTATTTGAAAATGTACACCAGGAACTACCTGCAGTCAGATATAGGCTTGGCTAGACTAGAAACAGTGGATATATATGTAGGAGACTGTATATATATTTTATGCACTGCAGATCACTGAATTGCCTGCCTGAAAATGTATTTAAAAACATACACCAGTAACTACCTGCAGTCAGATATAGGCTTGGCTAGACTAGAATGCAGAATGCAGTGGATATATATATGTAGGAGACTATATATATATATTTTATGCACTGCAGATCACTGAATCGCCCACCTGCCTGCCTGAAAGTGTATTTGAAAACGTACACCCACAAGGCCTGCAGTCAGATATATGCTTGGCTAGACTAGAATGCAGTGGATATATATGTAGGAGACAGTATATATATTTTATGCACTGCAGATCACTGAATAACTTGCCTGGCCTGCCTGCCATACGTACACCAGGAACTGCCTGCAGTCAGATCAGGCTGTATATAGTATAGTATATACTATATATTTAGTATATATATATATATATAAATACAAAGCCGGGATGTATATATACTGAATACACAGCAGCTAACTGAATCAACTGCCCTCCTGGAGTATATTAGAAACAGTACACCAGGAATGGTCTGCAGTGAGATCTAGCTACAGAGGATACAGTGTATATATATATATATATATATATATATATATATATATATATATATATATATATATATATATATATACCAGTCTGACTGTATATATATATATTAAATACACTTAACTTAACCCCTGAGCCATAATTGGCCGAAGGCACCCTGCCTTTGGCCAATTATGGCTCCCTTTGCTGATGGCGCTGTGATTGGCCAAAGCATGTCGGGCATAGTGCATGCTTGGCCAATCATCAGCCAACAATGCACTGCAATGACGCAGTGCATAATGGGGCGTGACGCGCCACTCGAATTTGGTGCGAACGTCCCATAATGTTCGATCTTCGATGAACGATTAAACAGCCGATGTTCGAGTCTTACTCATGTTCGACTCGAACAAAAAGCTCATCTCTATTGAGTTGCAAGGAAGGGGTTGCACCCACAAAACGCGTATCTTGATATCCCATGATGGAAGATAGCACATGTTGACACATTGTGTGCATCTTCAAAATTTGGCTTTCAACATTTTTTAGAAAAGTTATAATAAAAATAAAAAAAGCAAACATTTTGGTGTGTTTTATATTCTGCCTAAAACATTAATGATGTTCTTCATTTTTTGTTGAACATCATTGATATTTTCCTTTATCTTTTCTAAATCACGACTGCACACCATGATCTCCCTGATTTGGACATGTGCGCTTGCACTGATGAAATGAGTTTCTTCTTCCACAACATCCACATCACCTAAAATAAACTGTTGGCTTTAGACATAGAGCCCGCTTGCCCTCTTTTAGTGGCCTTTCCTTGGTGGTCCTCCAGACATGCTGTAAATTTGATTTAGCAAAACACTGCCTGAAGTTTAGTAGAAAAATTACACCAGGAATGGCCTGCAGTCAGGTATAGGCTTGGCTAGACTAGAATGCAGTGGATATATATGTAAGAGACTGTATATATATATCTTTATGCACTGCAGATCACTGAATCACCTGCCTGGCCTGCCTGCCTGAAAGTGTATTTGAAAACGTGCACCAGGAACTCCCTGCAGTCAGATATAGGCTTGGCTGGACTAGAATGCAGTGGCTATATATATATATTTTGGAGACTGTATATATATTTAATGCACTCTAGATCACTGAATCACTTGCCTGCCTGCCTGCCTGAAAGTGTATTTGAAAACATACACCAGCAATGGCCTGCAGCCAGATATAGGCTTGGCTAGACTAGAATGCAGTGGATATATATATATATATGTTGGAGACTGTATATATATTTAATGCACTGCAGATCACTGAATCACCTGCCTGAAAGTGTATTTGAAAATGTACACCAGGAACTACCTGCAGTCAGATATAGGCTTGGCTAGACTAGAATGCAGTGGATATATATATGTTGGAGACTGTATATATATATTTAATGCACTCTAGATCACTGAATCACTTGCCTGCCTACCTGAAAGTGTATTTGAAAATGTACACCAGGAACTACCTGCAGTCAGATATAGGCTTGGCTAGACTAGAAACAGTGGATATATATGTAGGAGACTGTATATATATTTTATGCACTGCAGATCACTGAATTGCCTGCCTGAAAATGTATTTAAAAACATACACCAGTAACTACCTGCAGTCAGATATAGGCTTGGCTAGACTAGAATGCAGAATGCAGTGGATATATATATGTAGGAGACTATATATATATATTTTATGCACTGCAGATCACTGAATCGCCCGCCTGCCTGCCTGAAAGTGTATTTGAAAACGTACACCAACAAGGCCTGCAGTCAGATATATGCTTGGCTAGACTAGAATGCAGTGGATATATATGTAGGAGACAGTATATATATTTTATGCACTGCAGATCACTGAATAACTTGCCTGGCCTGCCTGCCATACGTACACCAGGAACTGCCTGCAGTCAGATCAGGCTATCTATAGTATAGTATATACTATATATTTAGTATATATATATATATATATATATATATATATATATATAATACAAAGCCGGGATGTATATATACTGAATACACAGCAGCTAACTGAATCAACTGCCCTCCTGGAGTATATTAGAAACAGTACACCAGGAATGGTCTGCAGTGAGATCTAGCTACAGAGGATACAGTGTATATATATATATATATATATATATATATATATATATATATATATATATATATATATATACCAGTCTGACTGTATATATATATATATATATTAAATACACTGCAGCTAACTGAATCGCCTGCCTGAAGTAGAAAGTAGATTAGAAACAGTACACCAGGTATGGACTGCCTGCTCAATCTAATGCCAGCAACACACTACACAAGGCCGATGTGCAGGTGGCCTTATATAATGTGGGGAGTGGACTTAACCCCTAAGCCATAATTGGCCGAAGGCACCCTGCCTTTGGCCAATTATGGCTCTCTTTGCTGACGGCGCTGTGATTGGCCAAAGCATGCGGGGCATAGTGCATGCTTGGCCAATCATCAGCCAGCAATGCACTGCAATGAAGCAGTGCATAATGGGGTGTGACGCGCCACTCGAATTTGGTGCGAACGTCCCATAATGTTCGATCTTCGATGAACGATTGAACAGCCGATGTTCGAGTCTTACTCATGTTCGACTCGAACAGAAAGCTCATCTCTATTGAGTTGCAAGGAAGGGGTTGCACCCACAAAACGTGTACCTTGATATCCCATGATGGCAGATAGCACATGTTGACACATTGTGTGCATCTTCAAAATGTGGCTTTCAACATTTTTTAGAAAAGTTATAATAAAAATAAAAAAAGCAAACATTTTGGTGTGTTTTATATTCTGCCTAAAACATTAATGATGTTCTTCATTTTTTGTTGAACATCATTGATATTTTCCTTTATCTTTTCTAAATCACGACTGCACACCATGATCTCCCCGATTTGGACATGTGCGCTTGCACTGATGAAATGAGTTTCTTCTTCCACAACATAGACATCACCTAAAATAAAAAAAACACACCATGTATTATAAATATGCAGACATCCATCTATTACCTGAAGCTGTGGTCTCAGACACTCACCTGTTGTGGTCAATATTTCGCCCACTTCATAAACCTCTCCTTTTCCCTTTCTTCAAGCTGGAATACTTATCTTTTTGGGTAAAATGTCACACATGGAGACACCCCTAGTATCCACTGGAGCACCTGTGTAGGACACCCTAAAAAGTTTGTTCTGGTGTCCCACACAAGTGCTCCTGCGTCCAGATGAACTGAATCAAGTTTGCATTTCCTTCTAGTTACAAACCCATCTAGACAACAATGTTCTAAACTTATTTTAATACAAATAGGCCTGAACAAATGTAGTTAACCTGCATCTGCCAAAACATAGTATTAGTAGGCGAACAAATGATGTTTACTACAAATGATTACTGTGCCCACGAACCTGAAAGTTGCCATTTTAGATTGTACAACAGTAAAGAAAAGCACATGGAGCAGCACGAACGTAATAAGAAGAATAGGAACACATGACAAAATACTTCCTTTTTTTGCAGCACTCTCTTGATTATTCTGTACTGATCCTGATCCCTCAATTTGAGGTCTGACCATTATTTCCTCAGCTGATTCTTGGATCACCGTACCCTAAAATTCCTCTTCAGACTTTTCACAACTTTAGTCATGATCTTGGCCTTTCTGACATTTGGGTTTGGGTAAGGTCCATGTTTCCTGTCATAGTCGGCCCTCTTTAAGATGTCCACCATCTCCACCATCTCTACAAAGGACATATTAGAGGCCTTAAATCTCCTCTAGGATCGGAACGTTCGTGGCTCTGGGATTTCATTGTTGCTGCTGTCTTCATGCACCTGTTGTCTCTCCCCCATGTGCTCTCCCACTGCACTGAAAGAGAAGAGGTGGGGAATATACTATAAAGAAGGTCAGGAGTGGGTGGAGTTTCACGCATGTGCAGTGTATATAAAGCGTTACACGCGTGTGTCGTACTTATGATCTGTGAGCGGAGGACGGAGTAGTGGAAGCGCCAATCGTTCTAACGAAGGAACAATTTTAAGTTGTGGGATTAGTGGCCTATACTGCTTAGAATTTGAAGCCTATATTGGGACAAGATTATGCGAGTTTAGCCGGACATTAGGGTTTGTCTTGTATTGTGTCTTGCGGTGAAAATGGATTGATTCAACGATCATGATTTCCTCCCCCAATTCATTGATTTGTACAGAGAGCTTCCCTGTCTGTGGCAGACAAAACACTCCTTTTATACAAATCAACTAAAGAGGAAGGCAGCACTGGATAAATTACTGGCATTTGTGAAGCTGCAGATCCCCATGGCAGACATCAACTATTTGAAGTGCAAAATTGGTGGCCTGAGGAGGACATATAATAGGGAGCGCAAGGTACCCAGGTTCTGGTACTATGAGAGACTGTGGTTTCTGTCAGACCGGACTGAAATCAGGCCATCACTCTAAACCCTTCCTTACACTCTTCCTTCCACCCCAGCCAAGGCTTCTGATGTCCAACCTGGGCCTTCCACCCAGGAAGAAGATGTAGAGAAGCCCAGCTTGAGTCAGGTATAGCATTGTTCAACATATTTCTCAAAATTGTGTGTGATTGATGATCAATAAACTAAAACTATGTCCCTTTTTCATACACAGGAAATTCTCAGCCAGGAGGAGGCTGTAGAAAGTGGAAGCCAGAAGGTGGCAGGGGAAGTGGCAGCCAGGAGGTGGCGGGGGTAAGTGGCAGCCAAGAGGTAGCAGGGGTAAGTGGCAGCCAGGAGGTGGCCAGGCCCAGAAGCCTGAGCGAATCCCAGGTCCCTCCCCTCCTCCTTCAACAAAAAAGGCCCAGGAAGGGGAGGAGCACTTGGGTTAATTCGGCAGGCTTCTGTGGCCCTCACAACCCCCCAGTCTTCTTGAGGCCTATGCCTGCAAGGCTGCCAACAAAATGCAGAAAATGGAGGTGGGCCAATGCCTCTTTTGTGAGGAAGTGATATATGGCCCTAAATAAGGGATTGAGGGGCAAACTCACAAGCAAAACCCACCTGTGTGATTTGGACTATCCTCCTCCTCCTCCACCTCCTGCCACAACTCCAACACCAGAGCCACAGCCTGGAAGCAAGCATGGAAGTAAGCGTGTAAGGAAGACAAGAGAATGATGGCCTGGGTTCAGTCTGGTCTGGCAAAAGATACAGGCTGTTGTAAGCCCACAGCCTGGGGACATATATGTCATCTGCTTCTGTTCCCGATTTCTCTGAGTCCTGGACCAGATTGTGCTCCCTATTAAATGGATTCCTTAGGCTCCCAATTTTGCATGGAAAATAGTTGATGTGTGCCCTGGGGTACAAAGGCTTTGCAAATTTCACAAGTTTATCAAGCATTGCCTTCCTCTTTATTTTGTTATGACTCCTAATAAATGTCTATTTTCTGTCCAAAATCATTGTGTTAAAATTAAAAAAAGGACAGTTTGTTTGTGAGTAGGCAGGTACATTTCAAAAAGACATGTAAAATTAACAAAGGGACACCAACACCAACCAATCTCCTTGAGGTTAAAAAATACAAGATAATAATGGTGTTGTGGTAACTTGACACACAAAACGAAAAAAAATATTAAGGAGATCACTAGAAAAAACAAAAAAATGAGATCTTGAAAAACAGAAAATGAGATTACTATAAACAAAAATTCAAAACATTATTCTGGAGATCTGGAGAAAAAAAAATATTCATGAGATCACAAGAAATAATAAAGAAATCAGTTTGTCAGAACTCTGTATGAATATCAGCTGCAAAACAACTTCATAATTCTAGCATTATAAAGAAGAAGAGAATGCGCTGCATTGAAAGATTCCAGCGTGACGAATGTGATACAGTATTTCACAAAAGTGAGTACACTCCTCACATTTATGTAAATATTTTATTATATCTTTTTATATGACAACACTGAAGAAATGACACGTTGCTCCAATGTAAAGTAGTGAATGTACAGCTTGTATAACCGTGTAAATTTGCTGTCCCTTCAAAATAACTCAACACACAGTCATTAATGTCTAAACTGCTGGCAACAAAAGTGAGTACACCCCTAAGTGAAAATGTCCAAATTGAGCCCAAAGTGTCAATATTTTGTGTGGCCACCATTATTTGCCAGCACTGCCTTAACCGTCTTGGGCATGGAGCTCACCAGAGCTTCAACATGATTTATAATCTGCTGTGTCCGGAGGACTCTAGAGGATACCCATGAGCAGCCAGTGTGGGAGGACATATGGGTACGTTCAGCCATATCTGCACCCCTCCCATCAGGCTGTTTTTATACAGTGGCCAGATGGGAGGCAGTTACACACAAACAAATAAAAATGTGTGAGGTATAAAAATTCATACCATACCCTTAATCTCAGTATGTAATCTGGCTGGCAGGAAAGGGGTGATGAGTATGAACCCCACCTCCTGAACCATACCAGGCCACATGCCCTCAACATGAGACCCCCTTGGCAAAACATCTTGTCCCCAAGAGGGCCTCCTCCCCACATCTCTGACTGGTGATTGTGGGGGATTGCGGACCGGGGGCTTATCAGAGTTTGGAAGCCCCTTTAATAATGAGTGGGCCCCCAGAAATTCCCCCCACACTAATGAATATAGAATATATAAATATATAAACCACGATCCCAATGGTACTCCCGGAGCTGTCATATGGCCATATTTTGGCAGTGATGTTACTGCTCTTCTTAGGTTGGCCTCTTTGGATTCCCAGAGAAGTCAGAGGTTCCTAGGGATGCAACGGTGCAAGTACCCACTGCTTGCTTAGCAACCAGTGACAGTGGGAAGCTATCGTATATAGGAGTGGTAGATATATCGCTTGTATAAATGATTTTAAACTCCTGCTGAACAGGTTTAAAACTACTGCTGAACAGGGGGCCAAATGGGCAAAAGTTATGGTGTTTGTTCTAAACACCTGAACAGCCAACTTCCAGTCCAAACCTAAGTTGGGACCAAACTGTCATCACAGCCCTACTTACTGTCAGGAAGGCACTAGCCATAGTACAGATGAAACCTCAAGATGTGCACGGGTGCGCAGGCGCAGATGTGTGGTTGCCCATTTTTTGTGCATGACCGTGTGCAGATGCATATTATTTAAACTGCAGAATTTCTATTAGCCAGTGAGGCCTGACCTACAGCTATTACCTGTGTTCCCATATCTGTTCCTGTGTTGGCTTCTGTGATTGACCTGGCCTGCCCTGACTTTGCTTGAATGCTCCCTGCCCTGACCTTGTCCTGTCTCTGGATTTGCTCTGTCTCCTGCTCATCTGCCTGATTGTATGTTGCTGACTTCTGCTTGTATCCTGATCATTCTCTGCCTGATGTTTATGACTGTATCTTCCCGTATGATGCTGACCTGGCTTGTCTGACCTTGTATCTAGTTATCCACCCATCCTGCTCTGCATGCTACCTGGTCCTTGCTGGTCCTTCACCTGCTGAGTGCTGCCAGGTCTTCTGCACCTGCTACCTGCCAGCTGCCTGTCAAGCACCTGCAGCCTGCTGCCTGCCTAATCCGGGGTCTATTGTCTTTGCTGCCATCTGCTGTTCCAGTGTTCTGACCTGTCTCTGGCGATGCACCTGCTACCTACAGTCATAGCTGACAGACATCCTATAGTCACCTATACCTTGTTGCGCTCTCGTGGCCACTGTCACAACATCAGTGGTCTCAGAGCCGGGCTGTACAAGAAGCCTCCCTCTACAGGTCAGGCTCTGCCACCAGATACGTGACACTTATGCCATGTACACACGATAGGATTTTCTAACAACAAAACCGTGGACTTTTTTCTGAACCATGTTGGCTCAAACTTGTCTTGCATACACACAGTCACACAAATGTTGTCGGAAATTCAACATCAAGAATGTGGTGACCTACAACACGTACGATGAGCCGAGAAAAATTAAGTTTAATAGCCAGTGCGGCTCTTCTGCTTGATTCTAAGCATGTGTGGACTTTTGTGCGTCGGAATTGTGTACACACACTTGGAATTTAGAGAACCTGCTCTCAAACATTTGTTGGTGGAAATTCCGCCAACAAATGTTCTGTGGAGCATACACACGGTCAGACTTTCTGACAACAAGCTCACATCCAACATATGTTGTCGGAAAATCCTATCGTGTGCACGCCCCATAACAGTATCTGTGTACATATTTTAGCTAAACAGTATAACATTTTGTGAATTAATGTGGACATATGATTTATAAAATCTAAATATAAGGTAGTACTGTGTAACTTAAGTTATAAACATAAATTCAGTGTTCAACATGAAACAAAAAGTGCCTATATTACTTATAAAAATTATATGACAACTTATCTGTCTATGTGAATTACAGGTGAAATAGGAGTGCTCAATAGTCCATTCCAACAATAGCATTTAACTAACGCAATATCATATGGTCCATTTCTGTGATGTAAGCACATGAGCACATCCACTTTAAACACCCTGCGGTAAATGGCACACTCCCCTCTCTCCCTTACACTCACCGACTCCAGTTGCTTATCTAAATGATAAGCAATAATGCCCTTTGTATTAAAATGTAACCTCTAGCAGATCCCTGTTTCTTCATCCCCTCTCCCCTTAGTGAGCTTGTCACAAAACCCCAGGAAGTATGAAAAAAGCCAATAGTTTAATCTATAAAACCAGCTTTTTATACAACAAAATGCCTCCCACAAATATATTACACCGGAAAGCCCATCAAATCTCCTAAGGATGTTTGTGAGAAACCGCTAGTATGCCTCTTAGAGGGAGTTTCACCGGATCCCCTCACAGACTGACAGCAGGATGTAATTTCCAGCAGGGGTCTGTCATCACTTCTGTTTGCCATGCAGTCTGACCCTGACTAGTTTTGTCTTCAATTTTTTTACTATAATATTTTATATACTTTAGAACATTGCCATAACCTTAAAATAACTCCAAACCACAATGATGGCTTTAGCAGGTACTTCTGTTAGACTGTTCTGTGGGTCCGGCTCCTCCAGCTGGTGTTTACCCAGCTGTTTTTGCAGTTTCATGGTCCCTCAAGGTTCTCTGAATCAAAGGTAGATTCAGTGGTTACAGACAGAGAATTTTCCTTCAGAGAGTGGCTTATATACTGTATACAGGAATTAGTTATTAAAATATTATTGCTTGTGTAAACCATCCACAGTTTGCATCTGGGTGGCATAATTCAGGTGTATATTTATTCCAATAGGACAACCCAAATGGATAGTAATAAAAACTATGGAGCATAATTATTTTTCAATTACTCATAAATAAATATTGCTTACCACATACAATACATTGCCACTTAAAAAAAAAAACAAGATTAAATGAAACATGGGTCGCTGTTAATATAAAGTAATTCTCTAAATGAGAGAACACATATAATTTCACACAAAAGCTTTGTTACAGTAAAAAGGCAGTTAAAATTTTAAGTTCATTTTCATTTTGGCATAAAATGCAAATATATGCTAAAGCCCATTTATGAAAGGTAAAAATCTCATTTAGCTTGGTATTGCTAGGCCATCATACACCACTTTCACCTAAACGCAGTGCTTTTTTTCTTTCACTTTCATACAATATATCTTTTTAAAGGCAATATTGAACAGGTAATTTAAGCTTTTTTTAACTGGACAGCAAAATTTCAGATATGCATTAATTCTTTTTTATTGAAGGTATTCTTTGAGAGATGAGGTAGCTACTTTGTCACAGAGCATGAAGGAATCCTTCTAGGTATAGCAATTACATTTACTATAAATGACTTTATTGTTATAAAGCTGTTACTCTAAAATGATAGAAATGTTCTTTTTCAGTAGTTGCCATGCTCTTTTCTTCTTTCAGTTAAAAAACATTTTTTTTTCTTCGGTTTTATTTTTCTAAATGAAAAAACTCTTAAGACTTATGTGATCTGTGTTTTAATATGACATGAAAATATGATAGTTTGCTAGTGATATTGAAATCAAATGTATAGATACTTATTAACCTTAAAAATAATCAAAGCAAAAATAGATACTGAGATTACATTGGTGATGTAGTCAGGTAACTGACTTAACATAGCAAGATATTTTCCTAGAAATAAAGTAGAGCTTTCTTACCTGTGGTGGGTGCCTCCCCAGGGGACAGTTCAAAGTAATACTTATTTTACATAAATAAACAAATATTTTTTTACTTTTAATACCTAAATAAAATATAACTATATGCCAGGATTTAGGCTGGGTTCACACCTAATGCCATTTCCGCTCCCAGTAGGGGTCCTGTGCACGCTGGCCCACCGTTTCAGGTCCGATTTCAGCCCAAATTTTGGGCTGAATTCAGACCTAAAATGGACCAAAAGATGCACAGGCCTCCTGTGTAAAATTGCACCGGAGTTGCATTAGAGATATGTGAACCGGCTCCACAGAGAGCCAGTCACAATCTCCTGCTATTGCGAATTGGATGCGGGGAAATCCGCATCCAATTCGCAGTAGTGTGAACCCGGCCTTAAAGTGTCATCCATTCTATAATACAACTGATAACCTAAAGAGTAATCCCACTTGTGTTGAGAATAAAACAATCCCATCTGGGTGATCAATGTACATTGCAAAGATTCTAACAAACTTTGTTGCATATTTCTACCTTTTTCTTTTCTGAAGGAATAGCTCTGTGTTAGATAAAATCCTGTGTACAGTGATTCTGAATGGGTGAATTTTAAATGTTCTGATGAAAAAACCTGCAGTGTCTGCTTTTCTTTAGAAGTGATTAACCCTTAAGGAGTATCTCACCAAAAACTACATTTTTGTTGCAGAATTTGACTAAAACCTAACGTATCATTTTGCAGAGTTCTTCATGCAAGCAGGAAATTACAAATTCTCTTACCAATGATCAACTGACAGTCAAAGGTTATGATGTGCATATATGTATAGTATGCACTAGGAACATACAGCAGCAGGTAAATGTACTTACTTCTCATGTCTCAACTACCAGCTGAGAAATAATTAAGTAGGGAGTGTTTTCTCCCTATTTCAAGGTTCTGTACTAGAGGATATTTTTAGATACCACTGGAACTTTTTAGGCACCTGGGTTGTTAAAGAGTCTGGAGCATTTTATTTGCGGGGGGCAGGCTTAAACTATTTTCCCAGTGCTGAAGGGCTTGTAAGTTAGTATCAACATGGCTTGTGGTCATGCTTTTGTCACCCCCTGGCCATGAGGTTACATGGCAATCTGCATGCTCTTCAGCCAGATGTGCAGGGCTCTTACTGTGTGCAAGTAGGGGGCTGTGCTTTTTAATATTTTTTGCAAACATTAAAAAAAAAATAACCTCAGAAGTGCTGAACTTGTGTTACAAGTAGTACATCAGTTATTGTTATTTTTTATTCTAAACCATGTTTATTTACCATCTAAGCCTGGCAAATTTTAACATGTCTGGTGAGTTTCTGGACAATGTGCAGAGAGTTTAGGCACTTTTTAAAATTTAAGAGCAGAATGTCAAGGTTTTTAATATGAAAACACTAGGATGGTTCAAATATTGTGCAAATTAAAATGTATATTCTTTTCTTTCAGATATTTACTTCTCATGTTTTCTAGGGCTGATGTCTAAACCTTTGTATATAACACAGTATCTATCCCTTAGAGATGGTCATGGCAGACTTCCCTCTAAATGATTTAACCACTTTAGCCCCGGACCAATATGCTGCCTAAGGACCAGAGGTCTTTTTCCAATTTGGCACTGCATTGCTTTAACTGCTAATTGTGCGGTCATGCAATGCTGTACCCAAACGAAATTTGCGTCCTTTTCTTCCCACAAATAGAGCTTTCTTTTGATGGTATTTGATCACCTCTGCCATTTTTATATTTTGCGCTATACATGGAAAAAGACCGAAAATTTTGAAAAAAAATGATATTTTCTACTTTTTGTTATAAAAACATCCAATAAACTTAATTTTAGTCATACATTTAGGCCAAAATGTATTTGGCCACATGTCTTTGGTAAAAAAAATGTCAATAAGCGTATATTTATTGGTTTGTGCAAAAGTTATAGCGTCTACAAACTAGGGTACATTTTCTGGAATTTACACAGCTTTTAGTTTATGACTGCCTATGTCATTTCTTGAGGTGCTAAAATGGCAGGGTAGTACAAAACCCCCCCAAATGACCCCATTTTGGAAAGTAGACACCCCAAGGAAATTGCTGAGAGACATGTTGAACCCATTGAATAATTTTTTTTTTTGTCCCAAGTGATTGAATAATGACAAAAAAAAAAATTTACAAAAAGTTGTCACTAAATAATATATTGCTCACACAGGCCATGGGCCTATGTGGAATTGCACCCCAAAATACATTCTGCTGCTTCTCCTGAGTACGGGGATACCACATGTGTGGGACTTTTTGGGAGCCTAGCCACGTACGGGGCCCCGAAAACCAATCACTGCCTTCAGGATTTCTAAGGGCATAAATTTTTGATTTCACTCCTCACTACCTATCACAGTTTTGAAGGCCATAATATGCCCAGATGGCACAAAACCCCCCCAAATGACCCCATTTTGGAAAGTAGACACCCCAAGATATTTGCTGAGAGGCATGTTGAGTCCATGGATAATTTTATTTTTTGCCACAAGTTGCGGGAAAGTGACAATTTTTTTTTTTTTGCACAAAGTTGTCACTAAATGATATATTGCTCACGCAGGCCATGGGCATATGTGGAATTGCACCCCAAAATACATTTAGCTGCTTCTCCTGAGTATGGGGATACCACATGTGTGGGACTTTTTGGGAGCCTAGCCGCATACGGGGCCCCGAAAACCAAGCACCGCCTTCAGGATTTCTAAGGGCGTAAAGTTGTGATTTCACTCCTCACTACCTATCACAGTTTTGAAGGCCATAAAAAGCCCAGATGGCATAAAAAACCCCCCAAATGACCCCATTTTGGAAAGTAGACACCCCAAGCTATTTGCTGAGAGGCATGTTGAGTCCATGGAATATTTTATATTTTGACACAAGTTGCGGGAAAGTGACAATTTTTTTTTTTTTCACAAAGTTGTCACTAAATGATATATTGCTCAAACATGCCATGGGCATATGTGGAATTACACCCCAAAATATATTCTGCTGCTTCTCCTGAGTACGGGGAGACCACATGTGTGGGACTTTTTGGGAGCCTAGCTTCATACGGGGCCCCAAAATCCAATCACCGCCTTTAGGATTTCTAAGGACGTAAATTTTTGATTTCACTCCTCACTATCTATCACAGTTTCAAAGGCCATAAAATGCCAAGACAGCACAAAACCCCCTAAAATGACCCCATTTTGGAAAGTAGACACCCCAAGCTATTTGTTGAGAGGCATGGTGAGTATTTTGCAGCTCTCATTTGTTTTTGAAAATGAAGAAAGACAAGAAAAATGTATTTTTTTTTCTTTTTTCAATTTTCAAAAGTTTGTGACAAAAAGTGAGGTCTGCAAAATACTCACTATACCTCTCAGCAAATAGCTTGGGGTGTCTATTTTCCAAAATGGGGTCATTTGGGGGGGTTGTGCCATCTGGGCATTCCATGGCCTCTGAAACTGTGATAGGCAGTGAAGAGTGAAATCAAAAATGTACGCCCTTAGAAAGCCTGAAGGCGGTGCTTGGTTTTCGGGGTCCCGTACGCGGCTAGGCTCCCAAAAAGTCTCACACATGTGGTATCCCCGTACTCAGGAGAAGCAACAGAATTTATTTTGGGGTGTAATTTCACATATCCCCATGGCATGTTTGAGCAATATATCATTTAGTGACAACTTTGTGCATAAAAAAAAAATTGTCTTTTTCCCGCAACTTGTGTCACAATATAAAATATTCCATGGACTCGACATGCCTCTCAGCAAATAGCTTGGGGTGTCTACTTTCCTAAATGGGGTCATTTGGGGGGGTTTTGAACTGTCCTGGAATTTTATGCACAACCTCTAGAAGCTTATGTCACACATCACCCACTCTTCTAACCACTTGAAGACAAAGCCCTTTCTGACACTTTTTGTTTACATGAAAAAATTATTTTTTTGCAAGAAAATTACTTTGAACCCCCAAACATTATATATTTTTTTAAAGCAAATGCCCTACAGATTAAAATGGTGGGTTTCATTTTTTTTTTCACACAGTAATTGCGCAGCGATTTTTCAAACGCATTTTTTGGGGAAAAAAAACACTTTTTTAAATTTTAATGCACTAAAACACACTATATTGCCCAAATGTTTGATGAAATAAAAAAGATGATCTTAGGCTGAGTACATTGATACCAAACATGACATGCTGTAAAATTGCGCACAAACGTGCAGTGGCGACAAACTAAATACATTTTTAAAAGCCTTTAAAAGCCTTTACAGGTTACCACTTTAGATTTACAGAGGAGGTATACTGCTAAAATTACTGCCCTCGATCTGACCTTCGCGGTGATACCTCACATGCATGGTGCAATTGCTGTTTACATTTGACGCCAGACCGACGCTTGCGTTCGCCTTTGCGCGAGAGCAGGGGGGGACAGGGGTGCTTTTTTTTTTTTTTCTTTATTATTTTTTTGATTTATTATCTTATTTTTTAAACTGTTCCTTTCATGTTTTTTAATCATTTTTATTGTTATCTCAGGGAATGTAAATATCCCCTATGATAGCAATAGGTATTGACAGGTACTCTTTTTTAAAAAAAATTGGGGTCTATTAGACCCTAGATCTCTCCTCTGCCCTCAAAGCATCTGACCACACCAAGATCGGTGTGATAAAATGCTTTCCCAATTTCCCAATGGCGCTGTTTACATCCGGCAGAATCTAAGTCATGAAATGCTCTGAGCTTCCTGGTTTCTTAGGCCATAGAGATGATTGGAGCCATTCTGGTCTCTGATCAGCTCTATGGTCAGCTGGCTGAATCACCGGCTGCATTTTCAGGTTCCCTGTTGGGACAGGAGAGCCAGAGAAAAACATGGAAGATGGTGGGGGGGGGGCATTCCCTCCCACTGCTTGCAAAAGCAGTCTAGAGGCTAATTAGCCACTAGGATTGCTTTTACATGAAAGCTGACCGCTGGCTGAAAAGAATGATACCAAGATGATACCTAAACCTGCAGGCATCATTCTGGTGTAACCACTCAAAGTCCAGCAACATACCAGTACGTTGCTGGTCCTTGTTGGGCATATATTGTAAACTTTTTTTTCATGCAGCCTGTGGGCTGAATGAAAAAAAGATATTGATCGGTGGGTATGCCCACCATTAGAATACCTCCCTTCATCCACCCACTTCTAATGATGGGCATACATGCACCATCTATATATGCCGAAGCATGGGGGCATCCTCCCGCAAAAGGCAGGAGCAAATCTCTCCTCCACCCACTGCTGCCCCCACGCTTCGGCATATATGCTGAAGTATGTAACTGTGGTGGTGAAATCACCTCCGACAGCGCTGGAGTCATGGCTTTATATATCGTGGGAGCAAACGCTGTTGCTGTCAAGATAAATAAATCCGCGCTGCAACTGAATGGCGTACCTGAAAACAATAAAATGGTTACCAACAAAACACAGTAAACAGTAAAGTATAAAAAAATTGCATATCTGAAAAGCAAACATGGTAAAACATAGTAACAATAAAACATTGCAGAATAGAATACAGTAAAAAAGAGCAGAATAATAGAGAGAGAATAGAGAGAGAGAGAACAATAAAACAACAACTATTTTTGTTTTTTTTATTTTATATTTTTTTTGTGTTTTTATTTTTTTTATTTTATTTATTTATTTATTTATTTTTTACACTTTTTTTTTTTTTTTACACTTTTTTGCAATGGCATCTTGGGAGACCCTGTGAAAGTGTGTCCTAGTCTGTGCAGTGCTGTACCGTACCCTACGCTAATACTCAACTAGTGTATGGTAGTGTTCAAAACATTCACCCATGCAAAGACCAGGATTGCCAGGACAGGAGGGACAATAACACTGGGTGTCACGCCTAAATCCGTGCTTGCTGCAGACACAACATCTTTTTTGGGGGGGTTTTTGGGTAGGGGTACTCGGGAGGGCATAAGGAAAATGCCTCTCATGCAGCCGGCTTACTGCATTTGGTCGGGGAAGGTGAGGTAGAGCACCGTCTGGAAACAGAAGGGCTCTGACGATCTCTTCCTGGAATTTAAGGAAGGATCCAGTCCGTCCTGAAGCTCTGTATAGCACATGAGCGTTCAGCAAAGCCAATTGAAATAAATAAACAGACACTTTTTTGTACCAGCGTCTGGCCTTACGGGCAACTAGGTACGGCACCAACAACTGGTCGTTGAGGTCCACCCCTCCCATATTAAGGTTATATTCGTGGACACAGAGGGGTTTCTCCACAAAACCAGTCGCCGTAGTAATTTGGGTCGTCGTGTCTGCATGAAGGGAGGTGAGAATGAAAACATTCTTCTTATCCCTCCACTTCATAGCGAGCAAGTTATTATACTTCAAGCAGGCTCTCTCCCCCAGCCTAAGATGGGGATCTACAAGCCGCTGGGGAAAGCCCCAGCGATTAGGTCGCATGGTGCCACATGCTCCAATCTGATGATCAAACAAGTGACTAAAAAGTGGCACGCTCGTATAATAATTATCCACGTACAAGTGGTATCCCTTTCCGAATAAGGGTGACACCAAGTCCCACACTATCTTGCCAGCGCTTCCTATGTAGTCAGGGCAGTTTGTCGGCTCTACGTGACTATCTTTGCCCTCGTAAACCATAAAACTACATGTATAGCCTGTGGCCCTGTCACAGAGCTTATACATCTTGACCCCGTATCTGGCACGCTTGCTGGGAAGGTACTGTTTGAATGACAAGTGGCCAGAAAATTTAATTAGGGACTTATCAACGCAGACAACTTGATGGGGGGTAAACAAGTCTGCAAAACGTTGGTTGAAGTGGTTTACAAGGGGCCGAATTTTGTACAGTCAATCGTATGCAGGGTCTCCTCGAGGATGACAGAGTTCATTGTCGTTGAAGTGCATGAACCGCAAAATCTGCTCGTATCGTGCCCTGGCCATGGAAGCAGAGAACAAGGGCAAATGGTAAATTGGGTCAGTGGACCAATATGACCGCAACTTACTCTTTTTATTCAAGCCCATGAGGAGGGAAAGGCCCAGAAAGATCTTAAATTCGGAGACCGTAATTGGTCTCCAATCTCTGGCAAGGGAGGACTGGGGAATAGTGGCGATGTGTTGACCAGCGTACAAATTGCTTTGGTCCACAATAGATCTATAGAGATCTTCGGTGAAAAACAGTGAATAAAAATCCAGTGGCGTAAAGTCAACTGTTTCCACCTGAATTCCGGGTTGGCCAGTGAAAGGGGGAAGTACGGGTGCTGCAGAAGTGGTGGGTTCCCAATTCGGATTGGCGAATGCAGCAGGAAGGGCACTATGGGCACGACGGGCCTGTCTTTGTCTTCTTGGTGGCAGTGGGACACTACTAGTGCTTGCCACCTCACCAGCTTGAACTGCACTTATGGGACTCGCCACATCACCACGTGATACTGCAGTGCTGGATGTACAACCAGGGTGTACTAGGCCGCTGGTGCTTGCCAGTTCACCAGAAGGAATAGCGGCGCTAGTACTACTCTGCTCCATACGAGGGACCTGCGGTTCTTGCACTTCAAGGACAGAAGAAGTTTGGGGTCTGGTATGCCTGACCTTAGCAGGGACCACAACTCCGTCGTCAGAGCTATCTGTCATGGAGCCGCTGTCCTCTACAGGATCGTATTCTGAGCCTGAACTTGACAGATGAGTGACTTCCTCTTCACTATCTGTCATGCTCAGAAACGTGTAGGCCTCTTCACTAGTGTACCTTCGATTTGCCATTTTGGGCTCTAAATTTAGGGGTACACTAGTGAGACTCACAGGCAAAAAAGCTCCTGACTGTCAGCGACTGTACCAAAACGCTACCAAAAAACTGTTAGCGATCGCAGGGATCAGGCCTGACTCTGCGAACGCTGCAGTTATGTGTGCTTAGTGTTTTGTAAGTGTCAGTAATCGATTGATACTGCACTTGGGTGGGCTGGGCAGGGTTGGGCCGAGGGGCAAAACGCAGGTGCTAGCAGGTATCTGGGCTGATCCCGCTAACACTGTGTTTATGGGAACCCTAAACTGCTGGGGAGTATAGATCTGATCAGATATCGATCCGCTCAGATACTATAGCACTAAGGAAGGTGTATGCTGCGTCCGTGGGTTTTAGCGGTACTGGCGCTAACCTGACGCTGCCTGGGGCGACGCAGACCTGATCTGACCCTAAAAACATAATTTATATCACTGCCAGGCAATTAGGGAGTTAAACCTTTATAAGGTAATAAACAGCGGGTGCCCTAAAACTATAATAAACTATAATAAACTAACCAGCGTCACCCGTAACACTTATACAGTGATCGCTGGTGAAAGGGTTAACTAGGGGGCAATCAAGGGGTTAAAACCTTTAGCAGGTAGTATATGGGGGTCCCTGTCACTATAAAACACTGACAGCGAACCTATATACTTACCTCCCTAACTAGCGTCACCTGTGTTACTAATACAGCGATCAGAAAAACGATCGCTTAGCGACACTGGTGACGGGGGTGATCACGGGGTTAACCTTTATTAGGGGGGGTTAGGGGGGTACCCTGGACCTAAGGGGGGTACCCTAGACCTAAAGGGGGCTAACCTAACTGCCCTAACACTTATAACTGTCACAAACTGACACCAATGCAAAAAAAAAAATGCTATTGGTGTCAGTGTGACAGGGGGTACAGGGGGGTGATCGGGGGGTGATCGGGCGGTGAAGCGGGGTGACAAGTGTGCCTGCGTGTTCTACTGGAAGTGTAGTGTTGGTGCACTTACTTGATGTCTTCTCTCCTCGGCGCCGGATCGAAAAGACTGGCTCGAGGAGGGATGACATCACTTCCTCTCCCTCTGTTTACATTACAGAGGGAAAGGAAGCATTTTCATTCGCCGGGAGTGATCGGGAGGGGGTGGCCAACAATGGATGGCCTCCCCCTGACCTCTCATCACCCGGGAAGACATGGCGACCGCCTCGGGCACCGGGGGGGGTCCGATAGGACCCCCCACCCACGGAAGGCAGATCACGTAGATCTACGTGATTTTGCCTGTCCGTGCCACCTTGCCGACGTATATCGGCGTGAGGCGGTCGTAAAGTGGTTAACATTATCTCAAAAAATGGGGGAAAAGGGGATGATGGGATTATTGCGGTGCCACCAAAATTCAAAATTACTAGAATGATATTTTATATAAAATCATTTATTTTATTGATATCAAAAACATCTAAAATGTTTACATGAAAGAGTACAAAAAATATACAAAGCAAAAACAGAAACAGAAATACAGTTAAAAAAAAATGACCGTCACCAAAGATGTTGAGGGGTGATCATAGTCTTATGTTCCCAACTAGTTTCGCCAAAACATTGGCTTCATTAGGGGAATGTAGAGATGTACTGCAGAGAGTAAAACCACTATAATAAAGAAAAAATGCATTATTGTATCAACATAATCTTGTAATGCTGGAGGCAAGCCAATCGCATCGCATAGTGGTCAAATTGCCGCCCCCCCATATCCCACGGTCTTCCCACCCCCACACACCTAAAACATACCATGCGGGCTCCAAAACGCAAGGGGGACACCATCAAGACACTGAGAATGGAAGTTGCACTCAGCCCAGTATTTGGCTACAGGGGAATTAAAGGGCGCCTAAAAAGAGAAGTATAGCATATAAGTATTGAAAATTCTTTTAATTTTATTTAACAAAAGGGACCTAAGCCTCAATTACATATCCTAATTATATGCAAAACCAAGGCACTCAATGTTGCACAAGGGAGATTCACAGAGCAGTCAGTTCATGTAAAAAATCGCATGAATGCGATCAAAAGGACTGTAAAATAGATTCAAGAGAGGGGAAAAAAAAAAAAAAGGTATGGGAAAAATGATATTGATACACATAAATATATCGGTGAATTTCAGATTTGAAAGACATAGTGAAATATGTTGGATATAGTGAGTAGGGCTTTTCTTTATTATAGTGGTTTTACTCTCTGCAGTACATCTCTACATTCCCCTGATGAAGCCAATGTTTTGGCAAAACTAGTTGGGAACATAAGACTATGATCACCCCTCAACATCTTTGGTGACGGTCATTTATTTGAACTGTATTTCTGTTTCTGTTTTTGTAAATATTTTATTATATTTTTTCATGTGACAACACTAAATAAATGACACTTTGCTACAATGTAAAGTAGTGAATGTACAGCTTGTATAACAGTATATTTGCTGTCCCCTCAAAATAACTCAACACACAGCCATTAATGTCTAAACCGCTGGCACCAAAATGAGTATACCCCTAAGTGAAAATGTCCACACTGAGCCCAAAGTGTCAATATTTTATGTGGCCACCATTATTTTCCAGCAGTGCCTTAACCCTCTTGGGCATGCAGTTCACCAGAGCTTCACAGGTTGCCACTGGAGTGCTCTTCAACTTCTCCATGACGACATCACAGAGCTGGTGGATGTTAGAGACCTTGCGCTCCTCCATCTTCCATTTGAGAATGCCTCACAAATGCTCAATTGGGTTTAGGTCTGGAGACATGCTTGGTCAGTCCATCACCTTTACCCTCAGCTTCTTTAGCAAGGCAGTGGTCATCTTGCAGGTGTGTTTGGGGTCCTTATCTTGTTGAATTACTGCCCTGCGGCCCAGTCTCTGAAGGGGGGATCATGTTCTGCTTCAGTAAGTCACAGTACATGTTGGCATTCATGGTTCCCTCAATGAACTGTAGCTCCCCAGTGCTGGCAGCACTCATGCAGCCCCAGACCATGACACTCCCACCACCATGCTTGACTGTAGGCAAGACACACTTGTCTTTGTACTCCTCACCTGGTTGCCACCACACAGATGACACCATCTGAACCAAATAAGTTTATCTTGGTCTCATCAGACCACAGGACATGGTTCCAGTAATCCATGTCCTTAGTCTGCTTGTCTTCAGCAAACTGTTTGCAGGCTTTTTCGTGCATCATTTTTAAGCGTCTTTATTTTGGGATGACAGCCATGCAGACCAATTTGATGCAGTGTTTAGCATATGGTCTTAGCACTGACAGGCTGACCCCCCACCCCTTCAATCTCTGCAGCAATGCAGGCAGCACTCATACGTCTATTTCCCAAATACAACCTCTGGATATGACCCTGAGCACGTGCACTCAACTTCTTTGGTCGACCATGGAAAGGCCTGTTCTGCGTGGAACCCGTCCTGTTAAATTACTGTATGGTCTTGGCCACCGTGCTGCAACGTGTTTCAGGGTCTTGGCAATCTTCTTATAGCCTAGGCCATCTTTATGTAGAGCAACAATTCTTTTTTTCAGATCCTCAAAAAGTTCTTTGCCATGAGGTGCCATGTTGAACTTCCATTGACCAGTATGAAAGAGCGAGAGTGATATCACCAAATTTAAAACATCTGCATCCTAATTGGGCCCAATTTGGACATTTTCACTTAGGGGTGTACTCACTTTTGTTGTCAGCGGTTTAGACATTAATGGCTGTGTGTTGAGTTATTTTGAGGGGACAACAAATTTACACTGTTATGCAAGCTTTACACTCACTACTTTACATAGTAGCAAAGTGTCATTTCTTCAGTGTTGTCACATGAAAAAATATAATAAAAATATTTTATATTTTAAATATATATTTGTGAGGGGTGTACTCTTTTGTGAGCTACTGTATATATATATATATATATATATACAGAGCTACTGTATATATATATATATATATATATATATATATATATATATATATATATATATATATATACAGAGCTACTGTATATATATATATATATATATATATATATATATATATATATATATATATATATATATATATATAATCAGGGTTCGAAATGTCAAGTCCTGAGCTACTAGCCACCAGTTGCCCCACCCAACCCCAACCCTGCTCGGCCCTTAATTCCACCCCTAAACAGGCCCTTGTAAATTTATGAAATGACACTGTTAAATGTTTTATACAGAATTTAGTTACAAAAATCAATTTTAACAACAACTTTCTTTGTCTCAAAAGTGAAACAAAATTGGTCTGTTTAAAAATGTGGCTAAACGCGTCATGTAAACGCAGCAAAACGGATGTTTTAAATGTGGGTTACTATCTGTCAAGTTAAATCATTCAGGAGAGGTTGTAAATACATGCCGTGTACATTAAGCCTTACACTGTATATGATACTTGATATGCAGTCAAGCGACAGAAACAAAAAGTGCTCAAAAAGGGCTCTACCTCGTCAATCCATATACCATGTGTCATTAGAAGGGGTTGCTGGTGCTAGTTCAAAACATTTTCATTTTCTTTTCACATTTTCCAAAAACTTGCGCCAAAAATTAAATTTTAAAAAGACTTACTATGCCTCTTATAAAATGCCTTGGGGTGTTTTCTTTCCAAAATGTGGTCATTTTGTAGGTGTTTCTACTGTCCTGCTGTTCCAGGGCTTCCACAATTTGATGGGTAGTCAGGAAATTAGATGTGCAATTTACGCTCATAGAGAGCATGAAGGTGCTCCTTGGATTTTGGGCTCTGTGAAAAAGTCTCACACACCTGGCATCCCCATACTTGGGAGGAGTAACAGAATGTGTTTTGGGGTGTAATTCTAAATATGCTTGTGCTGTATGTGAGAAATATCTTATTAATTGACAATATGTTTTCAGTTTCTTTATTCATTTTCCAAAAATGTGTGACAAAAATTTGATTTTTTAAAAGACTTACCATGTCTTTTAGTGAATATATTGGAAGATCTACTTCTTGTGGCTGTTTCTCCTGCCCTGTCCCTTCAGGGCATAAAGAAATATAATAGTTAGTCAGGGAATTCAAGGAATAATTTATGCTCCCTGAAAGGTTGACAGTGCTCCTTGGATTTGTGGCCCCTCTATACATCCATATAGTGAAAAATTGCAACATACTGTATGTGCAATACCCATACCTGACAAGAGTAGCAGCATGTGCTTTGGAATTTAATTGTAAGTATGCCTATGCTATGTGTGAAAAATAAGATGTTGAAATTACTGGGTGAAATAATCCTTTCTTGCAAAAAGGGGTAATTTTGGTGTGTGTGTACTGTCCTGTACATTTTAGGGCCTCAAAAAATGAGATCAATAGAAATGAGGTAATTAGGATATCAAAGTTGATTGATTTCATATATACTGTATATACCATGGTTTGTTAAAGTCTCTTTCACACAGACTAAATAATAAACACAAAAGAAATGTAGCAGAATAAATTTTGGTCTAAATTTATGAACATAGTTTATTTATTTGCAAAGTTTTATAACAGGAACTTTTCTTTAAAAAAATGTTCAGTTTGGGGGCGTGGCCTGGACGGAGAACAAGATGGCAGCTTAACTTGGTAGCTCCTGGGATCCGGGGACCGAAACTACCCTAGTGGGGAGCCCACACTGCCAAACAATCATGAACCACTGACTTCGGCACACAGCTCAGTAGGTACATCCCGGAGCTGTTCTGGACTCAACATCTCTCCATGCACGCAGCCTCACAGGCCGAGACACAGAGGTCACCTAGCTCTGAAACTGGAGCGCCAATGACGGGAGGAGCTACACCAAGCACTGTACGAGCTCAGCCTCCCAGCCTGTTCGATTTGTAGAAGGTGGCCTCCGACATTTAAAACACGGTCAGAGCTGCTATTGCGGATCTCAGATTGGACATACAAGCAGTAGCGCACCGGATCAGAGATGTAGAGCAGACGACCCAGACCCACACAGCCGCCATTCGTCAGGTACAAAGCACCTATGACTCCCAGCTATCCCAACTCTTTGACCTCCACAGACATGTCGAAGACCTTGATATTCGAGGCCGTAGGCACAACATCACAGTGCGGGGGTACCTGAGAATGCTGACCTGGGAACCCTCCAACAGACAATATGCACAATCTTTAATGATTTGATTGACCCCCCTGCTGACTCTCCTATCGAGATGGAAAGAGCCCATCACGCCCTACGCCCTCAACCCCGTGAAAATGAGCCACCCAGAGATGTGATTTGTTGCATTGTTAACTTTCCACTTAAGGAGGAAATCCTCTGCAAAGCAAGAGAAAGGGGTCAGATTTTCCATAATGGCGCTGAGATTAAACTCTTCCAGGACATATCCCAGATCACGCTACAGAATAGGAGAGCTATGCACCCCCTGTTGGAAACACTCCCCATTCTGAACTTACAATATCACTGTAAATTCCCCTTTGGCTTATCTGCATCCACTAGGGGGCGCTCCGCTTTACTCCATATGCCGGAAGACCTGCAGGCATTTTGTGAACAACTCGATCTCCCACGCATTGAGCTTCCGGAATGGTACGCATTCTATATCCCTTCGGAACCATGGCTTCTGGTTTCACTTAACCTGTCGCCAAAGGCCCAACGCTAAAGATCCCGCAGGCACAGGGCAGATCCGCCCTCACCGAGCACCCGATCATCACGCCGAGATCTTTACCAGCGCAGCCCGGGCTCTCCATCTTCACCCTCTTTGAGAAGAGAACGTCTGGCAGCCTAAAGAGTTGTCCCTCCATTCAGCCATGGACCAACACATGCACGTAAGTGCCTCTTCAACCAGCTTACTTCCTACATCCTTGTCATTTTTGCCCCTTTTTTGTGTTTTTTTTTTCTTTCTTCTTCTCTTTTTTGTTTTCTTCCGACTCTCCCTCCAGACTTCTGCCCTTCCCGGCCTCACCCGTCGTCTGTAACAGATTGGGACGTATACTGTCAACAATGCTGAGACAGAAGAAAATCTCCTTTGAATCATATGTACCTGCACCGTGTACCTGGACACCACCCCAGGTCTCCTCAAAATGCACCCTGAAGACACGCTTACTACCAGGGAACGGACCCACTGTGGGCTGATCCCCCTATGAGAGGTAAAACAAGCCATTACCCACACATACCCAGGTAAGTCCCGAACCCTGAACTCTGCTTAGGACACAGCGAAACTTGACATAAATACACTAGTAGCATAAAACAAGTAAAAATTTGTGCTGCACTGAAAAAAAGCAAGCGGCCAGCAAAGTTCGTAGATAACAAACAAAAAGTCACATGCATAAAAATTATTGCGGCACTGAAAAGTTCAAAATTAAATTGAAGAGTGGGAGGAATTTAATCACCAAATATATTGTGCAGATGTAGAAAGAGTCACTCGTCACCACGTGGTAATGTAGTCTGCTTACGAGAAGGTGTTAAGGATTAGGCATAGATGATAAATTCTCAATAGCATCCAGCAAATCCAGCCCACTGGAACCCCTCATCAGACCACAACATCCGTGGGATTTCCTTCACATATAAACATCTCCCAATGGTCACTTCAGAATTAGGCATTCAGGCATGTAGTCATCATATATCCCAGAAAAGAAAATGAAGGACCCATAGTGAAGCCCATAATGATAGATAAAAAAACTTTTATTGTAGTAACTTACAGTTGAAGCTTAAAACAGCATGCATCAATGATAGGAACAAACAGCTGCAGCAATCAGCGTACGGATGTCAGCCTGCCTGACATGTTTCATCATAACAGATGTCTTCAGAGGCATGGCTACAGCTACAACCGCACGCTATATATATGGTATGGTTATATGGGTGGATCAGAGGGGATATAATCAAACTCATCACTAACAGCTGGGTAGGATGTGTGTCTTGTGCAGCGCACCCTGGTGCTAACAGGATAAACCTGGTTAGCAACTGATGACGCGACAGCGCATGGCCAATCAGAAAAAAGAGAGGATAGGAACAAAAAGAGGATGGCAACAGATGACTCAGTACCACCTCATTGGTTAACCTATCTCTCAGTGAACAGAAAAATTGAAAAATGCTAGATAAGCATGAACAGGCGACGAGGAAGAACGCCGGCTGTGCGGTCCAGCTCAGGGACATGAAAAAGGCTAAAAATGTATTTTTGATTGATCAGACAAAAACCTGATATCATATAACTCAATATACAAAATAAAAAAATGGAAAAGAATTAACATCCGCACAGATAAGCTATGAAATTAACGCCTGTCATGCAGTATAGATCAAAGGCATAGAAAAAAACGCTAGACTTTGTATAACAAATCAGTGCCTGCATGGGAAAAAAACACTAACCTATGTATAACAAACCAGCGCCTCACATGCAACTAAGCAATAGACATTGTGAATGCGATTAATCGCACACAATTCAATAAAAATAAATGCATGCAATATACATCAATACATGTGTTAAAATCAATACAGATGATTGTAAACATCATTAAAAAATATTGTTTTAAAAAACTGACCTAGACCCAAAATTTGCAAATAAATAAAGGAGAAAAAACAAAAAATAAATAAATAAAATGAATAAAGGAGTGTATTGATGCTAACTGTTATTAATGAAGCTGTTAACATCCCACTCTACGTTTAACCCATATGGCGTATAGCATTTGAGGGTGTGTATCCATCGCGTTTCCAACCTCGAGATTTCTCTCTTGGTGTAACTACCTCTCCAATGGGGTGTGAAACGATCGATGGCGGTAATCAGAGTCCCTACTGGATTTCTGTTATGACATTCTAAATAGTGACGTGAGACTGTGTGCTTAGGAAAACCTTTCTTTATGTTTTTTATATGTTCCTTTATTCGCACATTCATGGCTCTCATAGTGCGGCCTACATACTGTAGACCGCATGGACAAGTCAATAAGTACACAACATTTTTTGAGGTGCAGGTGATGAAAGTATCTATATCATAGACCTTTGTGGTGGAGTTAGATTTAAATTGGCCAATTTTCCTATTTTTATCGCCATTTATGAATTTTTGGTAAAAAGTAAATTACCGGAATCCTGGGAGCCATAGGGACCAAAAAGGCTTATTCTTTTTTGTTAATCAGTTGTTCTTTAAACCCCTTTTCAATACGTTTCTGCAATTACCTTTTATATCTGACAGTAGGATCATGAGGGGGAGTACCCCCCCTAAGGCTGCAGGTTCCCCCTAATGTTCTTGATGCCCCCAATAGGGTCCCCTTTTTTCAGAACTCATAAGGTTTTTTCCCATGTCGCAAATGAAAAGTGTGTCGCATAAATGGCGATAAAAATAGGAAAATTTGTCAATTTAAATCTAACTCCACCACAAAGGTCTATGCTATAGATACTTTCATCACCTGCACCTCAAAAAATGTTGTGTACTTATTGACTTGTCCATGCGGTCTACAGTATGTAGGCCGCACTATGAGAGCCATGAATGTGCGAATAAAGGAACATATAAAAAACATAAAGAAAGGTTTTCCTAAGCACACGGTCTCACGTCACTATTTAGAATGTCATAACAGAAGTCCAGTAGGGACTCTGATTACCGCCATCGATCGTTTCACACCCCATTGGAGAGGTAGTTACACCAAGAGAGAAATCTCGAGGTTGGAAACGCGATGGATACATACCCTCAAATGCTATACGCCATATGGGTTAAACGTAGAGTGGGATGTTAACAGCTTCATTAATAACAGTTAGCATCAATACACTCCTTTATTCGTTTTATTTATTTATTTTTTGTTTTTTCTCCTTTATTTATTTGCAAATCTTGGGTCTAGGTCAGTTTTTTAAAACAATATTTTTTAATGATGTTTACAATCATCTGTATTGATTTTAACATATGTATTGATGTATATTGCATGCATGTATTTTTATTGAATTGTGTGCGATTAATCACATTCACAATGTCTATTGCTTAGTTGCATGTGAGGTGCTGGTTTGTTATACATAGATTAGTGTTTTTTTTCCCATGCAGGCACTGATTTGTTATACAAAGTCTAGCGTTTTTTTCTATGCCTTTGATCTATACTGCATGACAGGCGTTAATTTCTGTTAGGTACCTGGTAGTTGAGCCTGACTGGTAGAAGGAGACCTCTCTTAAACGCTGGTTCAGGAGCCGCTGGAAGTGGGAACAGTGGTCTCCTGAGCGCAGTGGGTAGGAGGGCCTGATGCAGGGTCCAGCAGAAGCAGATACCGGAACTGGAAGGATGTCCCTCAGGGATGGCTGAGCTGCAGATGCAGGTAAGCTGGTGCAGGCCGGGAGGCAGGCAGACAGATGCGAAGACAGCAGCTGGATGCAAAACAAGCAGGTTGAGAGCAGCGTAACAGGACACAGGCAAACAAGGTCAGACAGTCCGATTTGGCAGGAGATCAGGCAGGTATAAACAGGAGGGATGATCCAAGGATAGTCAGGCAGGCAGGAGTTCGGCAACAGGTAACAGAATAAGCAAGGTCAGCCAAGCCGGGTCGATTGGGGACTGGAGAATGGTCAGGCGTAGCCGGGTCACTAGCAAAATAACAGATAGGCAGATACAGGAACTTCAGGTGCAGAGCTACAGACGAACAGCACCTGACATGAGCACCTGTCATTCTTTTAAAGGGATCTTGGCGCCAAAACAGCACAAGCGCGAACGGGCACGGGCGCGCGCGCGTACGGGCACACGCGGGAGCGCTCCGGCGCCCCCCTGGTGGGGAGTTGAGCTGAATTGTGCACGCAGATTCGCCCGACGGCTACTGACATGCCCCTGACAATTTCATAGCTTATCTGTGTGGGTGTTAATTCTTTTCCATTTTTTTATTTTGTATATTGAGTTATATGATATCAGGTTTTTGTCTGATCAATCAAAAATACATTTTTAGCCTTTTTCATGTCCCTGAGCCGGACCGCACAGCCGGCGTTCTTCCCTGTCGCCTGTTCATGCTTATCTGGCATTTTTCAATTTTTCTGTTCACTGAGAGATAGGTTAACCAATGAGGTGGCACTGAGTCATCTGTTGCCATCCTCTTTTTGTTCCTATCCTCTCTTTTTTCGGATTGGCCGTGCTCTGTCGCGTCATCAGTTGCTAACCAGGTTTATCCTGTTAGCACCAGGGCGCGCTGCACAAGACACACATCCTACCCAGCTGTTAGTGATGAGTTTGATTATATCCCCTCTGATCCACCCACTAACCATACCTTATATATAGCGTGCGGTTGTAGCTGTAGCCATGCCTCTGAAGACATCTGTTATGATGAAACATGTCAGGCAGGCTGACATCCGTACGCTGATTGCTGCAGCTGTTTGTTCCTATCATTGATGCATGCTGTTTTAAGCTTCAACTGTAAGTTACTACAATAAAAGTTTTTTTTATCTATCATTACGGGCTTCACTATGGGTCCTTCATTTTCTTTTCTCGGATATATGATGACTACATGCCTGAATGCCTAATTCTGAAGTGACCATTGGGAGATGTTTATATGTGAAGGAAATCCCACGGATGTTTTGGTCTGATGAGGGGTTCCAGTGGGCTGGATTTGCTGGATGCTATTGAGAATTTATCATCTATGCCTAATCCTTAACACCTTCTGGTAAGCAGACTACATTACCACGTGGTGATGAGTGACTCTTTCTACATCTGCACAATATATTTGGTGATTGGATTCCTCCCACTCTTCAATTGCATTTTAAACTTTTAAGCGCCGCAATAATTTTTATGAATACACTAGTACCCTGCTGGCTCCCACACCTGTCTATCGCCCAATTTAACCTATCTCTCCTCTTACCCCAAACCTCTAAGACAGTCTCTCACTGCTAAACATGCGCACCCATGAGTGACAAGTTTCCTAAGATGTCTAAGCCATACCATGCAAGTTACTCTGAGGGAAACAGCAAACACATACAGAAGTAAGCACAGGTCTATAACCCTGCCTTATCCACATTTTGTGGCCATCCTGCTTTAATGAACTGTTCAATTGATAGCAGATTACTTTTAGGGGAGATAGCCAACTCTGTGGAACTATGTCATACAAAGCTGATCTAAAATTACATTACTGCTTTTTTAATGTACCTAATTCCATTTCCGATTAACTCTATCACGTTTTTTTTTTTACAATGTCCTTCGTAAATATATTTACCTTATGTGGGTGACAGGGGCATGCAATATCTTGAGAGCCCGGGGGGAACATTAGGTAGACTTTGAGTAGCGCCAAGCTCTCACAACTACTGTGGCTTACTCAAACATCTCCCACTTTCTACACAACACAAAGCCGACTACCCAGATGCTTTGTGGATTTTATGATAATTTCACGCATTCAATCATTTTCACCCAGGCATATTGGATATCCCTGGCTCTCGAACTATTATACATACTACCCCCGTCTTATTGCCAATAATAACAATAGTCTAACTAAACGCTTTGCAGTAGAACCCTCTAGACACATGTCCTTCCTCGGAATTGTGGAGATTCAGGGTTTGCTAATGTTATATATCGTTCTATGAATTCTTCTCGCCTCCCCTCCACTTTCCCACTCCCCCCTACTCCCCCATTATTCCTTTCCTTTCCTTCTCCATTCCCCCTCCCCCTCCATTTTTGCCCCCCTGCCCCTTCTTCCCTCCCCAACCTCCCCTTTTTCCCCACCCTCCCTTCATTCTTTCCCCCTCCCCCTACCCTCCCTTTTTTTGTTTGACTCTTTGTGATGACTGGGACTGAACCTTTTGCCTTTTCGGGCCATCCACAAATTGATATAATGCCCAGATAGTGCAAAAGTGGCTTATGGCTGAAACGTTAGTAATATCTTTGATTACCATGTTGTGGTTATTAAGTTACTAAATGCTTTATTGTTCGGTTGACTCCCCACTACCCTCCTCCACACACAAATCCTTTATTTTCAATCCCGGCTCGCGGACATCCCATGGTTTTCGTCCCTCCTTACATCCCCACACAGCGGTCCTTTCGGACTCTAGCTGACACCCCCAGCATTTCCCTATAAAGGTGGAGTGGCTAGCGTACTATCACCTCTGGTCTCCCTCTATCTCTCCCCTTATCCTTCTCTATATTCTCTTCTTTTCTCTACCCATGCCACATCCCCCTCCCCGTCTCTGTCCTACCCTTGGCATCCTCCCCCCCTCCTTCCCCTACTACTTCTTAAATTAGTCACCTACTTCTCATGTGGATCCGCCCCCTCCCTCCTCCCCACTATCCGATCACCCTCCTATTTGAAACCTAACCTATTTTACCTTGGTACAACATTCTCATACCACTATGCAGGACAAATCACTCCCGACGCCATCCCTGACGTTGAAGTGCACATCGCTCAATGTAAAAGGCCTTAACTTATCGGAAAAAAGATCCCAAATCATGTCCTCCCTCACTAAACATAAACCCTACTTCATTTTCCTGCAGGAAACACATTTTCAGTCGAACTCCATTCCTAGACTCTCCAATCAAATATATTGCTCAGCTATGCATGCCACTAACCCTGAATATAAGACCGAAGGGGTTTCTATACTAATCTCCAAACACGCAAACTTTCACTTATCTGACTCTCTCATTGACCCTGAAGGCAGGTTTATTTTCCTCAAAGGCACTTACACCTCAAAACCAATAACATTAGCTAACACATACTGCCCCAATGAACATCATGTAACTTTCTTTAGGAAAACCTGCGACCTTCTATTTTAATTTCAGAAAGGAATAGTGCTCCTAGGGGGCAATTTTAACGTTCCTTTGAACCCCATACTGGACTCTTCCTTAGGCACCTCTACCCTACCGTATAAAGCCCTAAGACAGTTTAAATTACAAGTTTAGAACCTTACCCTACGTGACACTTGGCATACTATGTTTCCCTCCGGCAAAGACTATACCTTCTATTTGGCCCCGCACCAGAAATTTTCCAGAATCGACTATTTCTTTCTTACCCCTTTTACAACAGTCTACCATAGAACCAATGTTCCAATCTGACCATCACCTGATCAAGGTCACCCTCTCCTTCCCTGAAACCTGCTCTAAAATGAAAACATGGCGCTTAAATTCCTCCCTTATTAAAGACCCTACAACAATCGAATATTTACGCACCCGTATCCATCAGTACTTTGCGGAAAATATCACTCCGGAGATCTCCCCAATTTCCCTCTGGGAAGCACATAAGTGTGTGATATGAGGCGAACTACTTGCCTTAGCTGCGAAGGCCAAAAGAAAATCCCAAGAGAACATTAATGCTCTAACTAAGACAATCAAGACCCTAGAATTAGTCCACAAACAAACACACGCACAATCTAGCCTTCAGGAATTAATGCATAGCCGATCTCTCCTCTTGGAGGAACTGGGTAAACACACTAAGAGACGCTACATCCTTGGCCAGAGGATTTTCTATGAGCATGGCAACAAGTGCGGAAGCCTTCTTGCCTGATCGATCCAAGCCTCCAAATTCTCCTCTACAGTTCACCAGATACAGGATGCTCGGGGAACCCTCTTGGCCAAGAATGAAGACATTGCAAGAGAATTTGAAAGATTTTGTTCAAAGCTTTACAATTTACAACCTAGTCACAAAATTAGACTTCCACTGAAGCACACATTAAGAACATTAGAGAATTTTTATCCCAGTACAGCCCAAAACCATTACTCCCCAACAGGCACAAGAGATGGAGAGTCCACTCTTGGTAGAAGAGTTGGAGATAGCTATTAAGCAAATGAAAACGGGTAAAAGCCCTGGCCCGGACAGTTTTACCCTCCAATATTTCAAATAATTTATTGATATCTTTTCTCCTAGACTTCTTTCAACTTTCAGTGCCATCTTGGACCCCCATATAGTACCAGATAGAATGTTGACAGCACATATAACCATCATTCCAAAGTAAGGTAAAGACCCCTCCCAAGTTATAGACCTATAACCCTTCTCAATGTGGACATTAAAATCTATGCAAAAATTCTTGCTAATAGGTTACTCCCCCTGTTGCCTGTCCTCATCTCCCTGGATCAAGTGGGTTTTGTTCCTGGCAGAGAGGCCAGGGACAATACTATCATACTATCCGCACACTGAACCTTAACCATTGGCTTACCTCATCTAAATCACAAGGATTCTTTCTTTCCCTTGACGCGGAGAAGACGTTCGACAGGATTGCCTGGGACTACATGCGCAAAGTACTCTTGGCCTTAGGCTTCGAGACTCGTATGCTATCACAAATAATGGCCCTATACTCCTGTCCTTCTGCTGCCGTGAGAGTCAATGGTCACCTGTTGAATGCCTTCTCCATCAGCAACGGCACACGTCAAGGATGTCCCCTCTCTCCCCTAATATACATCATGTCTCTTGAACCTTTCCTCAACAGGTTAAGAAACAACCCTGACATAGGAGGAGTGACTGTGAAAGATAGAGAATTCAAGGTCGCAGCATTTGCTGGTGATATTTTAAAAACAAAAAACAATAAATAATTGCGCTTCAAAATTCTACAAAATAAATGACATAAAGCTGCGATGTCCTAAATTGTGACGCAAACACAACAAAAAGTGCAAGAGAAAAAAATGTTGACTCACGCTTAGCAAACTAGTGGATGTGTGGCTGAGGAGTGCCACACCAAAGGAAGTACAATATATGCATGAATTAAAAATTGTACCAAACTGTACCACACACAATGTAGAAAAATTATAAAGGGAATACATAAACCCCTCTAGTGAGCAGTGCAATAATACAAACAGTGCAATCAAACTTTAAATTGAGTCCATGTGTATGAATATAAACCAGGGAGTAGATCATAAAGGTCCATATGGGAGAAACCCAAAAGATGATAGACAGTCCCAGGTGATTCAGAATATGTAAGATCATAAATGTGTGGGTCCACCACCAAAAAAGGGAGCCTGGCCGATTACCAGAACCCCATGACCCCCCGTTACAGAGGGTCTAGATGGGCATTGAGATCCTGCTAGTCCGGAACTCCCACGGATGAGGATAGAGACTGGAAGGGCGTCAAGGACTGTGGTGGAAATGGATGGATCCCCAAGGAGGCTCAGCTCCTCTCTTTTATTCCTAATAATGAGGCATTTATACACACACTGGTGTTATCTCCATCATTGGGAGCCCCCTTGTTCTCTGGTACACATTATACTTCTCCCCCTGTCAGCTCTCCATTGGCAGACCACAGCACACGTTCGGTCACCTTTCAATGTCCTCCCACTGCCTCATACTCCGTATAAACCATGTTACTATGAAACACCACAACCAGTCCTTTCCAACAGTTCAACACAAAACGTCACTTCCTCTCTAAACAGAAGTTTAACTTACACTTACAAGAAAAGTGTAAGTTAAACTTCTGTTTAGAGAGGAATTGTGTGTGGTACAGTTTGGTACAATTTTTAATTCATGCATATATTGTACTTCCTTTGGTGTGACACTCCTCAGCCACACATCCACTAGTTTGCTAAGCGCGAGTCAACATTTTTTTCTCTTGCATTTTTTCCCTGGTGATATTTTACTCTCTTTAAAATCGCCTTGAACCACCCTGCCCAACCTTTTCAAAGATATTGAATTCTTTGGTATCCTATCAAACCTCAAAATTAATCAAACAAAATTGTACGCCTTGAATGTCACCCTCCCTCCACAAGTAACCCACTGTCAGGAGTCCTTCCCATTCCAGTGGGAAAGGGGGGCAATCGCATACCTTGGCATCCAAATTCCTACCTGCTTATCGAACCTTTATATGAAAAACATTCACACTGCCCTCACCAAGGCCCAAAAATATCTGAAAGATTGGATGAGCCTGAATGTATGGTGGTTCGGCCGCTCAGCCCTGATCACAATGATCATCCTACCGCGTCTACTGTATTTAATTCAATCTGTACCAATACATCTACCACCATATTTCTTTGCGAGCTATTAGAAGGCCTGTTCCTCCTTTATCTGGAAGAACTCCCCACCGCGTATTAAATACGCCTGTCTCACATTACATAAAACCAAAGGGGTATTGGGTTGCCGGATCTATACAAGTATTACACAGCATGTCACCTTACCAGGATCGCAGACTGGAAAATACATACACTTAAAAAGACATGGGTACCCCTAGAACACTCTTTCACATCTAGATCCTCTGGTTGCCCCCCAAACATTGGCCACCAACCCTCTCGTCCGACTCATTCATTTACCCCTCCCTCCTGGCAGTCAGAAAAGCATCACAGTCTGGGACATTTGCTCCTAAACCCTGCCTTTCCTCCAGGTGACTCCCATCGCTTCTTACACCAGGAATGGCCCTTTGAGGATGTACTAGCCCTCCAGTTTTTCTCTAATGGGACCCCAATCCCTCTAGAAAAAATAACAACTACCAATAAGACCGCCACCTTTCCCTTTTGGACTTACAGGCAAATCCAACATTTCCTTACGACCCATGCCCACCAAAACTAACTGGACAAGACAACTCACACCCTTTGAGTCTCTCTGTCATCATCAAACACCACAAAGACACCTTATCTCCTTCTTATACACCCTTCTCTCAGAGGCAACTACTCACGGCCCAACGCCTTCACAAGTGTCATGGGAGAGGGATTTACAAACACCCCTAACCACAGAGGAATGAAACACCATATACGAATACGGACACAAATGCTCACTAAATGTTGCCATTCAAGAGAATTGCTACAAAGTTATTACCAGATGGTACAGGACTCCATCCCACCTTCACAAATTTTTCCCTAGCATTCCTAATACCTACTTGAGATGTGGGACAATAGAAGGTACCATGCTCCACATATGGTGGGGCTGCGAAAAGCTCCAACCCTTTTGGAGAGGTTCATAGCCTCATCACCCATGCCACTACATTCACTCTAGATTATACTCCTGCTCAGTTCCTCTTACATCACACATCTCTAGCAAAAAAGGATTACTACAAGTCGTTGGTCATGCATATGGTGAACATGGCTAGAATTTGCATACCTAAACACTGGCGATCCAAAGCACTCCAATGATCCGGGAATGGTTCGCAAGAGTCTCAAAGATAAAAGACATGGAGGAATTAATACATATCTCTTAAGGAAGAATGCACAAATTGTCAATCATCTGGGCATGTTGGACCCACGATACTGTCAGTATGTTTCATAGGGTTGACTTGCAAAAACCACAATGGGCCTTTGCCCCTTCATGGGAGAGGGGAGGGATTGGGGAGCGGATCCACATGAAGCTGAACAAAAAATACCCCTCTCCATTCCATGTCTCCCTCCCCCCATCCTTCCCTTCTCCCTACCTTCTCCTCCTTTTGCCCAGGCCCTACACCTCCCTTCCCCCCCATTGGCTCCTTTATCTTTTTTCTCCCGTCTACTTCCCTCTCTCTTTTCTCGGTTTGATTCCTTCTCCCCAATACGGGTCAAACGCTTGGCCTTCGACCTGAACTACTGTACCCCTCTCTTGTCACCAACTATGTCACATCAGGATAAATTACACCCAAAGTTCTGACCTGGAACAAACGTTTAAACTACCTCCTGCCCTTAGTCATGCCATGTGGGGAGGGGGGGTGAAAATGGAAAATAGATCCTCCACCTACTAACGCTGTGCCTTAATCACCTGTTTTGTTCCTGGTCTCTTCATCCCAGGTTGTTCTCATTTGTTGTATCCGATTATTGTAACAACCATTTCAAACTAGTAATGCGACTTCATATGGCTATTATAATGATCTGTTTGTATACCTTTTCTCATATTGAATAAAAACTAATATGGAAAAAAAATATTCAGTTCTTTTCTTTTATATACAAAAAATAAAAAGTGGTGATTAAATACCACCAAACGAAAGTTCTATCTGTCTCAAAAAAAAAAAATATATAAAATTAAATTGGATACAATGTTGCATGACAAGTCAGTCAAAGTATGACAGTGCTGAAAACTGAAAATTGCTTGGACAGGAAGGGGTTTTAACCTGCCAATATTAAAATGGTTAACACAAAAAAGCAGTAATGTTTTTATATTATATTTTATATTTATGTTTTAGGAATTATCATTTTCAACCCAGAGCTCTCCCCCACAGTACTTTTTTCCAACACAAGATGACCTCAATCTGATGTCCAGCATAAACCCATTTCCTCCGAGCACAGGCTGTTTTGGACCTACCCCTGTCTGTTCCTGGACAGTGAAATCAGAAGCAGCACAGTGAGGAGCTCATCTGCCTTATTTCCCTATAAGCATGCTACTTGGCAGAACATGAACTAATTTATTACTTCTTCTTTTTCTGCTTTTTCTTCTTACACTCAAGCCCTGCTGAACAGGGACAGCAGAGGCTGATTCCAGGTCAAATTCAGGTACTTAAAGGAGCAAGGGGACACAGGGAGGGAGAGAGAGTGCTGCTCACCCCTAATGATTGAAACAAAAAAGAAGAACAAATTCCCCAATTGGGGTTTTTAGGCAGCAAAAAAGAGGATGGAAAGCCAATGTAAAAAAATGTATCTTTATTGTACAAAGGTAGCTTCAACACACTGGTTAAAAAGAATGAGCTCCAATAGGGTGTATATCAATGCATGACACTCGACACATACACTGTATATATATATGTTAATAATATTACAGAATATGCATAAACATATACATCCCTTTAAAGGGATCTCTCCAACAGAAAAAGCTCCTTGGTTTAGGGCACTCACCATTGGGTAAATATGCTGTATTGATATGTGATGTACCTGTTACCAAATATACATATTTGATTTTCTGACACATGTATTTTTGTGGTATAATTTTAGCAGATTGACCTTTGAGGAAGACCTGGAATTTATAGGTCGAAACGCGTCAGCTCCACTATTCCATTATATGTTTATGCATATTCTGTAATATTATTAACATATATATATACAGTGTATGTGTCGAGTGTCATGCATTGATATACACCCTATTGGAGCTCATTCTTTTTAACCAGTGTGTTGAAGCTACCTTTGTACAATAAAGATACATTTTTTTACATTGGCTTTCCATCCTCTTTTTTGCTGCCTAAAAACCCCAATTGGGGAATTTGTTCTTCTTTTTAAATTCAGGTACTTACACTGCTTGCATTAAAAAATAAAATACAGGTGTATAAAGTGATAAGAATTTCCAGCTGTCATTGCATTTAACCAGTGTTTTTGGAGCTGTTCTTGCAGGCACATTTCACCATCTCTCTCTGGGCTCTCACCATGGCTTACTCTAACCAAGGACGCAATCCCACAGTTATCTCACATAATGTCAGGGGTTTGAACATCCCGGAGAAACGAACTACTCTCCTCAGAGAATTGAAAAAAGGTAGGCCCAGTTTTGTTTTTCTCCAAGAAACGCATTTTAAGACAAATCATATACCAAGGCTTACTGACTTTTACTTCACTGAGGCACATCATGCTACCAATGACATTTCCACGTCAAAGGGAGTTTCAATCTTGGTGAGTAAGGATGCAAAGTTTGAACTAACTGACAAACTAGTTGATCCAGGGGGGAGCTTCATCTTCTTCAAGGGGGTGTGCCATGGGGTTACCCTCACCTTGGCCAATGTTTATTTTCCTAATACTGCAGAACTTACATTTTGCCAAAAAATTATCAAAGAACTAGCGAGCTTCAGTACAGGCCATCTGATCCTGAGTGGGGATTTTAACATCCCTCTTAACCCATCGGAAGACACCTCCTCGGGGAAGACACATATCACATACAGAACTTTAAAAAAAATCAAACACCTCCTACGTTCACTAAACCTGATTGATATGTGGCGTTTCTTACATCCAGAAGATAAAGATTACACCTTTTATTCAATCCCACACGATCGCCACGCGAGAATAGACTACTTATTCATCTCATAGAGGGATCTCCAAACACTTTCCGGGGCAAACATAGGGCTACAGACTAGCTCAGATCACGCCCCAATTTCTATTTCCTTGAATCTTTCAGAACCCCCAGCCAAATCCAATATCTGGAGACTGAATTCCTCCCTACTAACAGATCCGACTTTATTACCCAAACTGACCTCATCGCTGACTGACTTTTTCAAACATAACATCACCCCTAATGTAGACTCTTTAATGGTGTGGGAGGCGCACAAGTGCTATATTAGAGGGGAACTAATCCAAATGGGAACGCGAAGAAAGAAAGAAAACGATAATGAAATTACCAAACTGACAAATAAAATTTGCGAACTAGAATCACTACATAAACAATCTCTCACAACCCAATCGGCGGCGCTACTATTGGAGTACAGGAGAACCCTTAAACAGATTCTAGAAACCAAGTCCAAGAGATTTATTTTTTTAAAAAAAAGGATATATTATGAACATGGTGATAAATCTGGTAAGATACTAGCCAGGGCATTAAGGGGTCAGGCAGCCCAATACACTATTTTGGGCATTCAAAACAAAGGGGATAAAATTGACAGAGCCACAGACAAAATTGCACAACACTTTCATGAGTATTACACTGCCCTACATAATTGCCCGTTTCAGCACAAACCGACAGACATTTTAAAAGATAGGTCACAGGCTATAGAAGACTATCTGAAGGACTCCAATCTACCCTCCCTTGCTGATGATGACATTTCCCAATTAGAAAGCCCCATAAATGCTTCAGAAATCAAAATGGCTATTAAGGACTTGACGTCTGGCAAGAGTCCTGGTCCCGATGGCTTTAGCGACATCTACTACAAGACATTCGCTGACCTACTATCTATTCCCCTTAATGCCGCATACAAACAGGCGGACTTTTCAATGGACTAGGTCTGGCGGACTATTCGACGGACTTTCCGACAGAGTTTCCGAATTAACGGACTTTCCTACACACGATCAACCAAAGTCCGACGGATTTGTACATGATGACGTCCGACCGGACTTAAACAAGGAAGTTCATAGCCAGTAGCCAATAGCTGCCCTAGCGTCAGTTTTTGTCCGTCGGACTATCATACAGAGGAGCGGACTTTTCTAGGTCTGTCGAATTTTTGGGAAAAAAAGTCCACTGGAGCCCACACACGATCGAATTATCCGACAGACTCCAGTCCGCCGGACCAAGTCTGCTGTAAAGTCTGCTCATGTGTACGTGGCATAAGGACACGCTGAACTCTTTGTCTAAACAGAGACCAGTGCCGACCGACTTTCTATTGGCATACATCACAGTGTTACCCAAGTTTGGCAAAGATCCACTACATTGCGCCAGTTATAGGCCAATCCTTTGCTGAACTTGGATGTCAAACTCATGGCTAAGATCATTGCCAACAGGTTGAAACTATTACTTCATGATTTGATTGGCCCAGACCAGGCAGGTTTTGTACCGGGTAGAGAGGCTAGGGACAATGTCACAAAATCCTTGGACCTGATCTATGCCGCTCACCAGCGAAAGATCGAGGGCTTTCTCTTGTCAACAAACGTGGAGAAGGCCTTCGATCAAATAGCATGGGATTATATGTTGGAGACTTGCAAGCATGTGGGTTTGGGTCCACGCATGCTGACTTGGATCTCAGCACTATATCAAAACCCCTCAGCTAAGCTTAAGATAAACGGTATGCTGTCGGATAGTGTCACCATAAAAAATGGGACGAGACAGGGCTGTCCACTGTCCCCCTTACGCTTCATTATATCGCTCGAACCGTTTATCAGGTGTATACTTGCAAATAAATCTATTAGGAGATTCCAGATGACCGAGAAGGAATTCAAGGTCGTGGCATATGCGCATGACCTCTTATTTTTTCTGACCGACCCACATGTTTCCATTCCCTCTCTTATGAAAGAGTTTTCCCTCTATGGTTATATCTCCAACCTCAAAATAAATTTTTCTAAGTCTGAAGCAATGAACGCCATGTTGTCTGATGACAATCTTAATACAGCACAGAACAATAGCCCCTTTTCATGGGAAAAATCGGCTAATAAATACCTTGGAATATGGCTGACCCCTAGACTCTCATCGATCTTTGACCGTAACTTCCCTCCTCTTCTTAAATCTATTGAGAAAGATCTACAGGATTGGCATACATCGCACTTTTCATGGTTTGGCAGGGTGGCCATATGCAAGATGACTGTTCTGCCAAAAATTCTATATCTACTCCGCACCCTGCCCATAAAAATATCTCACAGCTTTTTCAAAACCACCCATTCACTACAGATGGAATTAATTTGGGCTCATAAACCACCTTGTTTAAAAGCCTCCCTTCTAACTAGACCCAAGGTAATAAGTGGTATGGGTATTCCTGATTTTAAAGCATACTACTATGCCACACACATCACCCGTATTATTGATTGGCATTATCACCCCAAGCTCAAAGACTGGGTTACCATAAAAAATGACATGAGTGCAATCCCACTTCAATTTTCTCCCTGGATACCCAGAACGAAATACCCCTTTCCATAAAAGTGCACCCTCTCATAGGTACTTCTTTGGACATTTTCCACAATCTCACCAAACATCCCAAATTCTCCACACCCTTGAGCCCTCTCACCCCGTTACAAGACATCCCAGACTTTCTACCGGGAGCAGGAAATCACCTACTGAGATCAGCAGACACAAAGATGCCCCTTCTTGCATTGCACTATTTCACTAACAAGACAATGAAAGATCTTAACCAATTCAAAATAGATAACAAAATGCCCCACTTGCCTATGTGGTCGTACTTTCAAGTACGTAGCTATGTCAATAATACCACTCGCAGAAGTCACTTTACGAGAGATCTCACCGAATTCGAGAGAGTGTGATTCAGTGGAGAACAGGTAGCAAAATCTACTTCCACCTCCTATGCATGGTTGCAAAACCTGACAATGTTGGGCATGGACAGGTTCAGAGAGAGATGGTCAGAGGAACTGGGAGTGCCGATCACAGCCAGTGGGAGAGAGCCTGTATACTGTCCCACAAATGCTCACTCAGCACACGAATGCAGGAAACTGCTTATAAGGTCTTGACTAGGGATGAGCTTCGAGTTCGAGTCAAACTCATGTTCGACTCGAACATTGGCTGTTCGTCTGTTCGCCGAACAGCGAACAATTTGGGGTGTTCGCGGCAAATTCGAAAGCCGCGGAACACCCTTTAAAAGTCTATGGGAGAAATCAAAAGTGCTAATTTTAAAGGCTTATATGCAAGTTATTGTCATAAAAAGTGTTTGGGGACCTGGGTCCTGCCCCAGCGGACAAGGACCAATGCAAAAAAAAGTTTTAAAAACGGCCGTTTTTTCGGGAGCAGTGATTTTTAATAATGCTTAAAGAGAAACAATAAAAGTGTAATATTCCTTTAAATTTTGTACCTGGGGGGTGTCTATAGTATGCCTGTAAAGGGGCATATGTTTCCCGTGTTTAGAACAGTCTGACAGCAAAATGACATTTCAAAGGAAAAAAAGTCATTTAAAACTACTTGCGGCTATTATTGAATTGCCGGTCCGACAATACACATAAAAGTTCATTGATAAAAACGGAATGGGAATTCCCCACAGGGGAACCCCGAACCAAAATTTAAAAAAAAAATGACGTAGGGGGTCCCCCTAAATTTCATACCAGGCCCTTATCTGAGCATGCAACCTGGCAGGCCACAGAAAAAGAGGGGGGGACGAGGGAGCGCCTCCCCTCCTGAACCGTACCAGGCCACATGCCCTCAACATCGGGAGGAAGCTTTGGGGTAGCCCCCCAAAACACTTTGTCCCCATGTTGATGGGGACAAGGGCCTCATCCCCACAACCCTTGCCCGGTGGTTGTGGGGGTCTGCGGGTGGGGGGCTTATCGGAATCTGGAAGCCCCCTTTAACAAGGGGACCCCCAGGTCCTGGCCCTCCCCCCTGTGTGAAATGGTACCCTTTCACAAAAAAACTGTCAAAAATTTTAAAAATGACAAGAGACAGTTTTTGACAATTCCTTTATTTAAATGCTTCTTTGTTCTTCTATCTTCTGTCTTCTTTCTTCTATCTTCTATCTTCCTTTGGTTTCTTCCTCCATCTTCTTCTTCTTCTGGTTCTTCTGGTTCTTTCTCCGGTGTTCTCATCCTGCATCTTCATCTGCGGCGTCTTCTTCCCTTCTCCTCAGCCCGCTCCACATCCATGATGGCATGGAGGGAGGCTCACACACAGGGACTTGACAGGGACTTCCCTGTGGCATTCCCCGTGACATCAGAGGGGGGCGGGTCACCAGATGGCTCCACCCCCCGTTATTTAAGAACCGTCAGAAGAGGAGAAGCGTCACACAGCGGGAGCCTCCCTCCATGCCATCATGGATGCTGAGCGGCCTGAGGAGAAGAAGGGAAGAACATGCCGCGGATGAAGATGCAGGACAACAACACCAGAGGAAGAACCAGCAGAACCAGAAGAAGAAGAAGATGGAGGAAGAAACCGAAGGAAGATAGAAGGTAGAAGAAAGAAGATAGAGGAAAGAAGAAAGAAGAAGCATTTAAATAAAAGAATTGTCAAAAACTGTCTCTTGTCGAGGGGGCGTGGCTTGCGCGCAACTGTAATGGACGCCTAAGCCATTAGCTCTGTCAGAGACCAGGGACTTATCGACAAAACCGGAGGGATACAGAACCACCGGAGCCCATACGGAGCTCCCACCACAAGTCGGAACCTGCCCTCATGCTGTCCCGCAAACGAAAGGACACAAGACAGCCAAAGAAACTCACGGACTTCTTCACAATGCCGGCTTCAGAGGGGGAGACGTGGCAAGATGGCGGCGGCGGCGCGGCAGCACAGGCCTCATCGTCATACACTGACCTGCCTGATGACTACAATGGAGACTGGGAGGACGGAGTGAGACCGTTATCCTCCCGGGACCCCTCATCACATAGCCCGCTCTCCAACAGCCCTGCCAAGGCGAGGATGAGGCTGGATCCTGTCACACAGGCCTCAGGCGCAGTGAGTAGCATCCCCCACACAGACGCAGCAGGCCTCACTACACAGCCATCCATAGCATCCTTCCCAACCACTGGTCAGCCGGTACTGGACACAGTAATGAAGGATATGTTATTATCTCTTCACTCATCCCTCATGGTAAATTTCTCCACACTGATACACCAATTTACTGCTGAGATGCAAGGCATGGGGGAGAGAGTTCAACATATTGAACACAAAATGGATGAATGCTCTCTGACAGTGAATGACCTCATAGATGCATACAAAGACCAAGCTGACGACAACGATCGAATAAAAGCGAAACTCGCAGATCTAGAAGACCGCTCGCGAAGGAATAATGTTAAAATAAGAGGTGTCCCTGAAACGGTCCTCCCTGCTGATCTACCCAAATACGCAGCGGACATGTTTGATAAATTGATCCCTGAAGTATCGCAGATTGAACGCATTATAGATCGCATTCACCGCATACCAAAACCCAGACACCTTGAGGCATCTGTACCTAGGGACATTCTGATGAAAATTCACTTTTTCCCTACTAAAGAAAAGCTTCTAGCAAAAGCCAGATCTGAACCTGATCTTCCAGCACCATATCAGGGCATTCACCTGTACGCTGATCTATCTCAGTACACCCTTAACATGAGAAGACAAATGAAGACCGTCACTAAAGCGCTTAACAACCATAAGATCGCTTATAAATGGCGCCATCCAGCCACAGTAGTGATTACCAAGAATGGTACAACGCACACTGTGCATAGTCCTAAAGAAGGCCTCCGACTACTGCACACATGGGGCATCATTCCAGAGCTTCCAAGCAATGAATCATCATACGATCCTAGCCCACACATCTCAGGCCCACCACCACTAGGCCGTCAACAGCGGGAATTCCGAAGATCCACTAAAAAATGATATATCCCCTGGCAACTATTACAAGAGCGCCTTACATCCCTGGTCTGACTCCCGGCTAAGTCACATTCAGTTTGTTTACCACTTTGAACACTGCCTCCACTCCTGGTCAGTTACTTATCTAGCACACTGACCTCACTCCTATCTTGCCAACATTGGTAAAATCTTTTATATTTCTCCTTTACTTTAGTTTTTTTTTTTCTTTTTCTTTGTTAAGTAGTGGCTGCTTCACAACAGTTATCGGATCCACGCTATCGCTTACACAGCTCTCAGGTGGAACATCTCTTTTGATTTAACATTTTTGACCTATTGAGCAATAACAGTTTTATATGTTTTGTTAATCACAGACTACACCTTTCAGAGACGCAAGCTCATCAATTGACACCAGGACTTCCAAGGAACAACCATCAGACGCCCATCCCAGACCCTCCAACGGTGGACTTATTCCTATTCAAAGATAAGTAATCCTACAATATTGTACACCACTCCCACACTACCACAAGTATGGATATCAACATACTATCCATAAATGCAAAAGGGTTGAACCATCCTGCAAAACGAGCATCGTTATGGAAAACAGCATTAGCCCACAACAGTGATATCATATGCGTACAAGAAACGCACTTCGCCCAAGACAAGACCCCCAACTGCCAACACATAAAATTTCCTCACATCTTCAAAGCATGCTATTCTAAGAAGCAAAGGGGAGTTCTCATAGCCATTAGAGACACTGTCAGTTTCCAGCTACAGGACAGTATTCTGGATCCAGAGGGAAGGTTCATCATATTAATATGCTCTATAGAAAATACCGTATACACCATTGCATCTATATATGCCCCAAATCAGAGGCAAATACCGTTCCTCAAATCTACACTGAAAAAAATCCAAAGTGTGCAGCAAGGCCATTTACTGATTTGCGGGGACTTTAATTTAGTACCGGATAATGTCATGGACTCCTCTTCGGGTCCCAAAAGATTTGCATCCCCTCTGAACTCTCTTCTGACGAATAATGATTTGTATGATGTTTGGAGGTGCTGTCACGCGGCTGAGAGAGATTATACATTCCTCTCCCCGCGTCATAACACCTACTCCCGTATAGACCTGTTTCTTGCAGACAAGTGGCTCCTACAAAATATTCATAACTCATGCATCCATACCATCACCTGGTCAGACCACGCCCCCATCAGCATCCAAATTACCAACAAAAATTCCAAACCACAATCCTACTTATGGAGAGTGAATAATTACCTCCTACAAAACCAATCCAACGCTACTTTTTTATCCCAAAAACTGGAAGAGTTTTTCGACACAAATGTGGGATCTGTGGCTGACCCGGCGATCTTGTGGAATGCTCACAAATCATATATAAGGGGATTTTTCATAAAATTAGGGTCCAACCTTAAAAAACATAGAATGCGGACATTACAAGAACTGACTACATCTCTTGCAAATGCAGACAAACAAAACAAAACACATCCATCACCAGCATTACAAACCCAGATTTTTAAGCTAAGACACGAACTTAGAACACTACTTCTTGACAGCTATGAAAAATCACAACGTAAACTTAAAGCTAGATTCTTTGTTACCAATAATAAAGCGGGGAAAACTATGGCAAACAAAATTAAAGGTCAATGTATAAAAACTAAAATAACACATCTCTTTCATCCAAAAACCCACAATAAACTTCTGAATCCTCAAGAAATAGCAGACGCTTTTAGTACTTACTACAGTGAGCTTTACAACCTCAAAACAGATTGCAACACCCCCCCAACCAGACCAAATAGAGATTAAGGCATTCCTAGACCATATTAAACTTCCCTCATTAACGTCTGATCACCTCGCCAAACTAAATTTACCATTTACAGTAGAGGAGATTCAAAAAACTATACAACAACTCCCAAACTCTAAATCCCCAGGCCCAGACGGATTTACCGGAGAATATTTAAAAACCTTCCACTCAATCCTGGCCCCACATCTATGCGAACTTTACAACCACGCAACACTGTCCTCGCACTTTCCAGCAGAAATGTTATCAGCCCTAGTAATTACCTTGCCAAAGCCGGGGAAGGAACCAACCTCTCCCCAAAATTTTCGACCCATATCCTTATTGAACCTCAATCTTAAACTATATGCCAAAATGATAGCTAACAGACTCATGGACATTATGTCATCACTAATACACAACGATCAAACAGGATTCACTAAGGGTAGGCAGACCTCGGACGCAACTAGAAGACTGATCAATATTATCCACCACACGAACTCTGCTGGAACGCCTTCTCTGCTCCTATCCTTGGACGCAGAGAAGGCGTTCGATAGAGTCAATTGGAGTTACCTATACCTCACACTACAGAAATTTGGCTTTCAGGGACGAATACTACAGGCCATACTTGCCCTATATACTAACCCAACGGCACGTGTATACACATCCAATCTTTTATCTACCCCGTTCACCATTACAAACGGAACCCATCAAGGTTGCCCACTATCCCCACTAATTTTCAATCTAATAATGGAACCTTTAGCTGAACACATAAGATCTAATCCCAAAATAACAGGCATCAAAATTGGACCTCATACACACAAAATCAGTCTATTTGCGGACGATGTCATATTAATTCTAACACAACCTACATCTTCCCTTCCTGAAGTCCAACACACCCTAAACTGGTTTAGCAAAATATCCTACTACAAGGTAAATACAACTAAATCTCAAATATTAGACCTCGGAATAGATGCTGTGAATAAAATCCTCCTACAAAATCAATTCCCCTACACATGGGCAGACTCCAGTATTACATACTTGGGCATTCAGCTCACAAGATCCACCAATCTCCTTTTACAACATAATTACATTCCCCTAAGATCCAAAATTCAAAATGACCTTCAAAAAACAGCCAAATTTGAATTCTCTTGGTGGGGAAAGCTTGCAGCTTTTAAAATGATACAACTCCCACAAATACTGTATCTCTTCAGATCTCTCCCCATACCAATCCCAAACAGCTATTTTAGATCCCTACAATCTTTACTATCAAAATTCGTTTGGAATGGGAAAAGATCCAGGTGCTCCCATGCCAAATTGATCAAACATAGAATGTCCGGTGGTGTAGGATATATAGACTTCCAAGACTACTATACTGCCTCAATATTGACACAACTAAAAAAATGGTTCTTGACAACCCCATCCACACTGTGGGGATCTATTGAGAAAGCATACAGTCCTTATAACCCCTTGAACACATGGCTTTACAGCACTCAACTAGGAGCAAAAATACCATCCCACTTCTCTCCCCCAATGATTGCCTCAATCAAATCCTGGATGAGATTACTACAGGGCACCCACCAACATACGTCCAACACGCTTCTGCAAATTCCCCTACCAGCTCTGCACCACCTCATAGCCCAGATCTCCTTCACACCTTGGACTAGAAAAGGACTAACACACTTACACAACTTATATAATTCAGGAACTCTTAAATCTTTCTCTGATATTCAAACAGAATACCACATTCCTCCACAAGATCTATACAAATATCTGCAAATTAAACATTGCCTTAAAAACCTGACGAAAATCCATCACACTATACCGACTGTAGCTTGGGCCTTCCTAACATCGGGCACGACAATGAAAAAAGGTATCACCCTCTTTTACAACTTATTCCAACAGAAAACCACATTCTCCAAATCCACCTCACACCTGCAGTGGGAAACGGACTTACAACAAACATTCTCCCTTCTACAATGGCAGAGGGCATGTAGGATCACGCAGAGAGCCACTAGATGTTCCACCTTGTGGGAACTCACTGTTAAGATAAATTTGAGATGGTACATCACCCCTGCTAAACTCTCCAAGTTCAATCCGATAAACAGCGATTGCTGTTGGAGACAATGCGGACTACGTGGTGATCTTCTACACGTTCTCTGGCAATGCCCCAACATTCTCCAATACTGGTTGGGGATATTCAATATCATATCTGACATTACTAAAATCAAAATACCACCTAACCCAGCACTTGCTATACTTTCTATAGGCATTGAGGACTATCCTCCTAAACTCCAAAACATCATAATAAATATACTTCTAGCGGCAAGACTGACCCTAACTAGACACTGGAAAGACCATACATCCCCAAAGGTTTCTGAGGTAATAGACCTCATAAATTTACACTGCTCATATGAACAGATCATGTTGACCTGCTCCGGACATGCCCAATCCTACACCACTCAGTGGTCTCCTTGGTCCTCCTGGTTTCGGAACACGGACCTGCTCCCTCTCCACTGACGCCTCCTACTAATTTTCCTGACAACATTGAAGTTGCTGAGCTCTCTTCCACACAATTAGATCCCAATAGGGGATTTAGGGAGAGTTGACCCAGCCCAATACATAGTCATACAACTTACTGTTAATAAATCGTGAAGAAATTTATTGCCGCAAGTACATTCCTACACTACCCTTGTTATACGATCCTGAAATACTGGTCTCATAGTTATCTTTACACCTGTACTCTAACCGTATTCTGTAACCGTTTGACATACCACTGTTACTGACTATTACTGTCTTCTTTTTTTACTTAAATAACTAAACTGTTGAAGTATAGTTGACTGTAATTCCACTTAATGTGGACACAGTCTGTTTCCAATAGGGGTGCATAGGATAAGTGACAGTACCTCAACTGTAAGATAATTATTCCAGTTACCTCTACTGCTCAAGTTCAAATTACTGTATATGTTATGGTATACTATGTGTGTTCTTCATAAAAGATGTAACTGTACAAATTGTATCACATACTTATCTGTCTGTACCCTTATCTACAAAAACTCAATAAAAATTATTGAAATAAAAAAAAACTGTCTCTTGTCATTTTTAACATTTTTGACAGTTTTTTTCTGAAATGGTAGGCCCTTACCATTTCACACAGAGGGGAGGGCCAAGATCTGGGGTCCCCTTGTTAAAGGGGGCTTCCAGATTCCGATAAGCCCCCCACCCGCAGACCCCCACAACCACCAGGCAAGGGTTGTGGGGATGAGGCCCTTGTCCCCATCAACATGGGGACAAGATGTTTTGGGGGGCTACCCCAAAGCACCCTCCCAATGTTGAGGGCATGTGGCCTGGTAGGGTTCAGGAGGGGGGCGCTCTCTTGTCCCCCCTCTTATCCTGCGGCCTGCCAGGTTGCGTGCTTGGATAAGGGTCTGGTATAGATTTTTGGGGGGACCCCACGTAATTTTTTTTTTAATTTTGGTGCGGGGTTCCCCTTAAAATCCATACCAGACCTGAAGGGCCTGGTATGGAATTTAGGGGGACCCCCTACGTCATTTTTTCTTTTAATTTTGGTTCGGGGTTCCCCTGTGGGGAATTCCCATGCCATTTTTATCAATGAACTTTTATGCGTATTGTCGGACCGGCAATTCATTAATAGCCGCAAGTAGTTTTCATTGACTTTTTTCCTTTGAAATGTCATTTTGCTGTCAGACTGTTCTAAACATGGGAAACATGCGCCCCTTTACAGGCATACTATAGACACCCCCCAGGTATGAAATTTAAAGGAATATTACATTTTTATTGTTTCACTTTAAGCATTGTTTTTTTTTTTTTTAAATACATTTTTATTGAAGGATGTAACATACAGGGAATGACATCAAAAGACAGTATCATTGTATTTTGTGTTTTTCTACAAAAATAACAAAGAAAACATCAGCTTGATACAAAATAGAAATATAGAACAGCTGATAAAGATAATTAGCCTGGGGAATGGGGAGAAAGGCAACCTTCTATGTGGAAGAGAGGAAGTAAAACTGGATGGATCTAGGTGGGGAGGAGAAGGAATCCCTAAGATTGCTAGCAGAAAGTTACTGGATGTACCCCGCATAGGGTGGGGGGGGAAAGCCAGATAGATGCAAATTATCAACATCACGGGGGGGGTAAGAAGAAAAGAGCACAAAGATCATGTTTTGGATGGAACAATGCAGCCTGTGGGTAGAAAATACAGGTTAAAATGATAATAATAAGGTTAAAGTGATAATAATAGTTATGATTTTTGTGGTAATAGCATTTATGTCCTTTGTAGCAGTTGTGGTCACCACCTTCCTATATGGGGAGAATATGGAGTTTTGAAGAGCGTGAAGACGTCCTGGATTATGTTGTAGTATTTGGTAGGAGTTGGATTTCTTATGTTGTAGAATCTTGGTTTGGGGGGATCATTCCATCTACGGTGGGGGGGGGAGGATCATGATAGAGGAAAGAGAAAGTCTCAAGATGAGCTATATCCATGGGAGAGAGTGTTGAGGTCATGAAAGCTCCCCATTTGTGGTGGAAGCGTGTCCTGGTTCTTTCATTCGTAAAGTCCATGTTGATCCTGTCTTTGTAGAGCAACTGTAGGAGATCCCTTTTGATTTGAGAGGTGTTGAGACATGCGTTGGAGATCCAATTTTTTAATATGGCTCTTCTAGCGAAAAGGAGGCATATCAGGATCCAATCCTTGCATGAAGGGGTAGAGTTCGGTGACCAGGGTAACAGTTGGGGGTCCCAGTGTCCGAAAATGAGGAGTAGGGGGTCCTTAGGTAATTTTAGCAGGGTTACATCAAATATATAATGTAGGACCTGGTCCCAGAAGGTGGATATGTAAGTGCATGACCAGAAACGATGGGTCAGAGAAGGCCTGGGGTGTAGACATAAGGGGCATGTGCAGGAGGTTTGAGCTTGTTTGTTCGAGAGGAAAGGTATGTGGGCTCGATGGACGATCTTAAGTTGGGTTTCCCTCCAGGATTCGTTGGGCACCAGTTTGTGAATAGTGTTGAGGCCTTGAAGTATTTTGTTGACCAAGTCGGCATCAGGGAAGTCTTTTGCCCAGTTAGCTGCTGATGAGGTCTCCAGTGAGGGAATGGCTTTTAGGAGAGGCTGGTATATGTCTGAGATTTTGTAGGAGCCCTTTAAAAGAAGAGAGTCCGATAGGGACGTTTTAAATCTTTTGTGATCGTCTCTGCAAGCATTTTTGAGAAAGCTGATACATTGACCATAATGGAACATGTGTGACTGTGGAAGTTGGAATGTCTCCGCTAATGACTTGAAAGGGATGGGGCGGCCAGACTCTGAATCACAAAGCGAAGAAAAGTTGGAGATGCCTTTCTGTTGCCAGGTGATATTTGGCTGACGTTCCAGACCTGGGGGAAAGCTCGGGTTTCCTTGTATTGGGAGGTGTCTAGAAATAAACGGTGAAAGTTTGAGGCTTTTCCGGATCTCCCTCCAAGCAATTGCTGTGTCCCGAAGTAGTAGGTTATGTTGAAGGGGCGGAGGAATGGATTTCCACTTGCAGTGGAGGAGAGCTACCAGGGAGTATGGGTTGACCATTTCAGTTTCCAGGTAAAAGTTGGAGTAACGAGATGTTTGCGCTACCCAATCTAAACTTATCCTCAAGAGGCAGGCTAAATTATAGATCCTGACATTAGGGAGACTAATACCCCCTTCGCGCCTGAGAAGGTAAAGTTTAGTGAATGCAATTCGTGGTCGCTTATTTCACCATAAAAATTTGGATATTGCCTCGTTAAGAATTTGTGTGTCTTTATGCTGCAGGAGTAAGGGAATGGTTTGTAGTGGATAAAGTAGGCGGGCGAAGCTGACCATTTTCACTAGATGACATCTTCCCAGTAGCGAAAGAGGCAGATCCATCCAGTTTGCTAGTTCCTGAGAGGTCTTTTTGAGTAAAGGTGGGTAGTTGAGGTGATAGAGAGAGGAGGGTAGTTTTCCTATTCTTATGCCTAAGTAGGTGATGTGGGATTGTGCTACCGAGAATATGGAATTCTGTGTCCAAGGGGGGTTGGATACGGTGCCTAGGGGGATGATTTCACTTTTGTTGTAGTTTATGCGAAGGCCCGAGCATAATCTAAATTGGTCAAAGATTAGCTTAATCGTGAGCATGTCAGAGGAGGGGTTTGCTGTGAATATAAGGACATCGTCAGCAAAGAGTGAGGTGCGAAGCTCCTGTTTGCCGATGGGGATGCCGTTTAGTGGGGCTACGTGTGATAAATACCTAGATAGTGGTTCTAATGCAATGTTAAAGAGGAGTGGTGATAAGGGGCAACCCTGCCGAGTTCCTTTGTGTAGGCGGAATTCCTCTGATAGGAGGCCTGCCGCCACCAGTCTAGCAGCTGGGGCGGTATACATGGTGTTTATAAGATGGGCGAAGGAACCGGAGAATCCCATTTTGTTCATGACCAGAGAAAGCCATTCGAAGCTGACGTTATCGAAGGCTTTCTCCGCGTCCAGGGTGATGATAGCATACTTTCCCTCTGAGTTGCATTCGGCATGTTCCAGGGCCATCATTACCTTCCTGATGTTCATGGTGGCAGTTCTGCCTTTCACGAACCCTGATTGGGCAGGGTGTATCAGAGAGGGTATGATGTCTGCTAATCTTGTGGCAATAATTGTGGAAAGGATTTTGACATCCAGGTTTAGAAGTGAGATTGGCCTATATGAGCCTGGTTCTTGGGGGTCTTTACCTTTTTTGGCTAGTAATTTGATAGTGGCTTGGTTGCCCGTGGGTAGGTATGTTCCCCCTGACCATATATGCTGATAAACTTCATGAAGTGTGGATTCTAAGAGTGGTTGTAGTGACTTGTAGAATTCTCCCATGAATCCATCAGGACCTGGGGCTTTCGAAGGAGCTAGGTTTTTAATTGTAGTGGATATTTCATGGAGGGATATTGGGGCGTTTAGAGCTTCTAACTGTGAGGGTGATACTTGAGAAAGGGTTACCTTTTCAAGAAAGGATTGTGCTGTCGCAGGGTTTATGGGATCTGGTCCATATAGGAATGAGTAGTATTGTAGCATGGTTCCATTTATGTCTTTTTGGGTGGTTTTTATGTTACCCAGATAGTCACGGAGAGATGAGATGTGTGTTGGACAATAGGGTCCCCTACATAAATTGGCGAGGAGTTTACCTGCCTTATTGCCGAATTTGTGGAGGGTGGCATCCATGTAGGCTTTTTTTGTTTGTTCTAGGGTTTCAGCCCAAGTATCAAAGGATTGTTTTGCTGATTGCCATGCCTTCCTGTTATCATTGGAGTTGTTTATGTATAGTGATCTTTGGGCTAGGTGCAGTCGGGAGCTGGCTTGTTTGTATTTTTTGAGTGCATTTCTCTTAAAGGATGCTGCATAGGAGATTATACGGCCTCTGAGGAATGCTTTGCCTGCTTCCCAGAATAAATTGGGGTTGTCGGGGGGCTCAGAATTGGTCGAAGTGTATTCTGACCAGACGTTTTCCATGTATTGTCGGAAGTCAGAGTTGTTGTGGAGATAAGAAGGGAAACGCCATATTTTAGGATTCGGGTGTAAATCAGGGTTATCAATCGTGGTCGAGATTGGTGCATGGTCGGATATGGCAATGTTGTGGATGTCCGCGTCGGATATCAGTGGTAGAAGGTCGTCTGAGCAGAAGAGATAGTCAATTCTGGTGAAGACGTTGTGAGGATTTTAGTAAAAGATAAAATCTCTGTCAGCTGGGTGCCGGAGTCGCCAAATGTTGTGTAGATGGAGGGATTCCATCGTTGAGGTTAGTAAAGTTTGTAAATCGAGATCTGAGGGGAGATATGTGCGCTTAGAAGTGGATCTGTCGTCTATCGGGTGAACTGTGGAGTTAAAGTCTCCGCCAGCTATGTGCGGGAGAGTCGGGTCGCTAAGGAGCCATGTTGAAAGTTCACTATAAAATTGTTTTGTGGGGTTATTGGGCGCATAGATGTTTGATATTATCATTTCCTTGGTTCCTAATTTGATGTGGGCTGAAATAAGGCAACCCTGTGCATCTGCTTTGATAGATAAGAACTCAGATGGCAGGTTTTTGTGAATGAGTATCAGGACTCCTGCTTTGCGTCCATTGGAATCTGAGCCTAGTACTGTGCCTACCCATAATTTTTTCATTCGGTGGAAGTCAGAGGTGGAGAGGTGGGTTTCTTGGAGTAGGGCAATGTCGGTTTTGAGTCTTTTGAGGTGACGGAGGATTTACATTCTCTTATTGGGTGAACGAAGCCCTTTAACATTCCAGGAGACTAGTTTCATATAGGAGGGGTCACTGGGGGGATATGTGAAGATATTGTATGATTTTCACCTGTTAATAGGTGGTGATGTGATGTGAAAGTAGGCTGGGTTCTAGAGGGGGTTGTTTTGTTTGAACGAGGGTTTGTGTAACCGCTAAGGGCGTGTGTACCATAAGATGGGGGTGCGTAGTATAGGGAGGGGTGTAGAAGGGGGGGTAGAAAAGAGAACCATAAAACACATTCAATAAACTTCCCTTTTTCCGCATGGAGTCGACTGTGTAGGCCAACTCCCATCGCAAGACCCAGAGACTGCTGTATTTGAGAACCCGTATTTAAGGGGGTGAAGTGCATTGGCAGCTTGGGTTGTGCAATAATTGACGGAGGAGTTGGTTACACAGGAGAGCCAGGGGAGAGAGTCAACACCTTAGTTGTAACAAAATCAAATTTACCAATTAGTAAAATGTAAACAGTATGTATAAAACATAAGAGAAACTGCTTGGCCTACCAGTAGCTGATTTGCCTGGTGAGGAAAAGAGAACAAGCTTGAAAGAGAAAATTATAACTTCGTCTCTTGAGTGGGATATCCCGTTAAGAGTTAGACCACCATAGCCATAGAGGCAAGGCGGTATGGAGTAGCAATGTGGGACCGTGCTTGTGGTCCTCAGTGAGGTGTGGAGCGGTGTTGGTCTGGTGCCGAAGCTCTGAACCGTTTTGGAGAGTCTTTGCTTGGGCTCCTTTGGTCTAGAGCACGGTTGACAGGAGCCGCTCTAGGAGAGGGGCTGAGGTTGGGGCCTGAGTGTAGCGATCGTAGGAAAGCCTCAGCTTCTTTTGGATCTTGGAAGGAGAGTTGGTCGCCATTTGGGGCTTTAAGTCGGAGGGTAGCTGGAAAAGCCAAAGTGAATTTGAGTTGTTGATGATGCAGCTCCGAGCAAATCTGTTGAAAGGCTTTCCTCCTCTGGGACACTTCAATAGAGTAATCTGCGAAAATCAGGATTTTCATGCCGTCGATTTGAAGAGATCTAGATTGCCTGAATTTTTGCAAGATGTAAGCTTTATCCGAATAACTGAGGTATTTTGCGATTATGAGACGGGGCGATTTGCGTTCTGAGTTGAAGGTTCCCATGTGATGTGCCCGTCCTACTGTGCAGGGACCTGGCAGGCCTAGTGCTTCAGGGATGCGTCTGGCGCATAGGTCTGTGAGAGCTGAGGGTTGCAGCGATTCTGGGATGCCCACAAATCGCAAATTGCTCCTTCTGGATCTATTTTCCAAATCGTCCAGCTTTTCAAGAATATATTTGTTGGTTTTATCTTGGGCCTGCACTGAGGATTGAGAGTGGTATAGTTCTTCCTCAATATTAGCTATGCGGTGCTCAGTTTCATTCAGCCTGGAGGCATGTTCCCCTAGCTGGGCCTGGAGCTGTTGCATACCTGCGCTGACAGCCTTCTCCACCGAGGCTGTTATCATTGGGGAGAGGAGTGCTGCCACAGCCTGTGCTATCCTTTCTGTGCTGGATGTGCTGGATGTGCTTGTGTGTTGTGCAGTTGCATCAGCAGATGGGGAGGGGGCCGCAGCGCTGCTTACCTCCATGTCAGGCTCTGACTCTGTGGGAGGCTCCGTGTAGGCCGAAGCCGGGGCGTCGATTTGCGGCTGTGGGGTCCGCGCCGCCGCGGCCGCGTACGATCGCGAGCCGGTTTTTTCTACGAATCGGTCCATCCTGTGACCGGGGATGGCGTGGGGTGAGTGCCGGTGTTTTTAGCGGGTTTGCCGGCTTTATAGCCAGATTTTGGAGTCGAGCTGCGGGAGTTGATGAGGAGAGCAGCTACTCCATGCGGCGCCGGAACCGGAAGTTTTTAAGCATTGTTAAAATCACTGCTCCCGAAAAAACGGCAGTTTTTAAAACTTTTTTTTGCATTGATCCATGTCCCCTGGGGCAGGACCCAGGTCCCCAAACACTTTTTATGACAATACCTTGCATATAAGCCTTTAAAATTAGCACTTTTGATTATTCATGTTTGTGTCCCATAGACTTTAACGGTGTTCGCATGTTCAAATAAATTTTTTGCCTGTATGCAAGTTCTGGTGCGAACCGAACAGGGGGGTGTTCGGCTCATCCCTAGTCTTGACCCACTGGTATGCCACCCCAGAGAAAATACACAAATGGTATCCCCAGACATCTAACACATGTTGGAGATGCAACAAAGAAAAAGGTATTTTGTTACACATTTGGTGGCACTGTGACATGATATTACCATTTTGGTCCAAAGTCAAGAAGGCTATTTATCAAATCACGGAGACCAAACTTAGGCTTGATGCTGCATGTTGTTTGCTGCACGTCTCAAATTTATCTATCAAGAAATACAAAACTTCTCTTTCCAGACATTTGATAAATGCAGCTAACTCACTTATCCCACTTTTTTGGAAATCAACAAGTATTCCCGCAATGAAAGATTGGTTGCACAAGGTCTCATACATCTGTGAGATGGAGGACACAGCAGCTCAATCTACTGAGATTGTAGAGTGTTATCACAGGTCTTGGCCTCCATGGTTGGTCTTCAGAAACTCCCAGGCCTATGAAGATTTACTAAGCCAAGTATGATTTCAGAAACCTTTGAGAGTACCCTGTTTCTGAAGGCTCCCTTATGATTCTTCCTCACAATTTAATGTATAAAATGATACACTGGTTCTTCCCGATTACCTGCGTTATATGACGCTTATCCTTGCTTGCAAAATGTCTGAATTATAAGCAATTGCTCAGAATTCCTGATATACCCTGGTGGCGCAACTATACTTTCTTTCTCCCCTTAACCTTCTTTTTTCTTTATCTTTCTAACCCCAAATATGTCCTCTCTATCTTCTTGAACACAATGATTGGAAAAGTTTGGTGGTTCATGTTACAAATCAGAGGCCTCATGAAATGTTTGTGGTACATATTTTGGTTCTTGATGTAGTTTCTTACCACCTACTGACCTAGCTGATATTGTTTTATTATTCTGATTATATGCCTCTTCATATCACATGTTTCATTTTACATGTATGCTATTGGACTTGTCTTTTTTTTTCTTTTTTCCATGTCTGTATGCAATATTTTTTCTGCAATAAACTTTAATGCTAAAAAAAAAAAATGTTGATGTATTCATAATTACAGAGCTGCAAAAGTGTGTTTCTTGAGTTTAGCTATAATTTATTACTTTTATATACCATTTATACTTACATAGATTTAGTTTTACTAATCATATATTAGTTACAAGCACAGTGTGTTTGCTATTGATGATAAAACATATTTATAAAGTGTCTTGGCATATTTAAAAAGTGATTCTTCTTCACAAAAAAAAAGGAATTTGGGGATTTATAACTATTAATAGCAAGTTATCAATTCATAACACTAAAAGTCCTTTTCCACTGATTGAGAAATGTTAATACGAACACATCTTTACACTTCTGGTTGCTCGTGCCAGCATTGTTCTGAAAATGGGTTTCCTGGGAATACAAAGCTTAACAAGATTTCAGAAAATGATTTGCATGGGCTGTTTTATGAAGATTTCATGCTTTCATTTTGCCATGAATAGCATCTTTCATGTATGTTATGCTTCTGCAAGAAATGTATTTAGAGTAGCTTGAGAAGCTTTGCGTGTGTTTTAAGAGCAGGGGTTTATTAAACATAACCAAATAAATCAATGATTTTTAAGCCCCAATGCACAGTGGACGAACTGGGAATGAATATCTGTATTTCCTAATAAAGAAACAATAACCAAGTAAGCTATAATTTTCACCGCAGATAACAGCACTCCATTTTGTTTTATTGAAAAAGTAAGTTATTGTTTATGTAGCATTAATTCACTGATAGGGCCGTTGATTTAATGTTACAGGTTCCATTACTGTTAGTGCAGCATCCAGGCAAACAGCAACTTCGCACTTTGATCCCATAAATCAAAATCCATAAGGGTTGCCTTTTTTAAAGTTTATTGCAGTAATAACTTGGATATGGTTCAGGGAGCTGTGGAATACTTCACATTACAAACAGGAACAATGAGGACACTATTCCTTGTAGTAGCTCTGCTAAACAGTCATTGAAGCAGTGCAACATTAAGAGGACAGCACTGGGACATTGATAGCAATGACCCAGGCCAGGCAAGCCTTGCACTTTGTGCAACAGGCTTGATAAAAGCAACACTCACTGAAATTCTTCCCCCTTTGGGTCAGTACTCATGATGCCCTTCAAGCTTGGAATGTAACTGTGTAATTCCAACAGACATGCTCCCCCAAGGCAGGTCTTCATTGGCACACCTATTTAGTCCCTTAAAGGTTTGTGGAAGAGCAGTCCTTCTCAGCATGGCTGGGATCCTGATGATCAGGATGGACCTTCAGCAAGAAAACCAAGAAGGCAGACAGCCCTCTCTGGCTGGGAACTTCTTCTCCTGGACAAGACCCTGGACTCTGGGCTTCAGACTAAGGCTTCATGTACACATGGCATGTTTTTACAACCTATTTTGCCGCACTTGCTGTTAGAAGCATTTAAAAAAAAAAAAAAAAATATATATATATATATATATATATATATATATATATATATATATATATATATATATATATATATATATATATATTTTTTTTTTTTTTTTTTTTTTTTCAAAATAGCCCAAAATAAAAAACACCTGTAGATGAAATGCAGCTAAATGCGAGTAAGGCTTCAAATGCCTCTAAACTCAGCTTTTGAACACATTTTTTTGCATTCCAAATCAAGCCTCTAAACCCAACTGCCTAGAAACCACTGTAAACGACCCTGTGCACATGTACTGATAAGATAACATAGAGGAGAATTCAGGAGCAGTTGAAAAAGATGTCCAACTGCTACTAAACGTCTGTAACAGCAGCAGTGTACATGAGGCCTAATTATACATTTTCCAACCACCATCTGGGCACACCTCTGCAGGGATTGCTGGGGCTGCACAAATATTCAGGCTGCTTACCTGACTCTTCCACCCACTATATTCTGGAAAGCTACAAAAAATAGGAGAGAGCAGTCAGACCTGCAGCCTGCAGAAAGCAGAGCATCCCAAAGCAATGAATTATGCTCTGCTGATTACAGGAGAGCTAAAAACTAAATTTACCTTAACCACTTCAACTCTGAAGATTTTACTCCCTTCATGACATGCTTTTTTTTGCTATTCAGCGACGCGCTACTTTAACTGACAATTGTGCAGTCATGCAATGCTGTACCCAAACCAAATGTATATAATTTATTTCACAAAAATATTATATTGTGGTATTTTGTGGTATTTGATCACCACTGGGTTTTTTATTTTTTGCAATATAAATTAAAAATAAACAAAAATTAAAAAATATATATATTTTTTTTACTCTCTGGTATAAAACAAATCCAATACAAAAACTTTAAAAAAAATCAAGCTTTTTTATAAATTTTGGCAAAAATGTATTCTGCTACATTTCTTTGATAAAAAAAAATCTCAACAAGTGTGCAGGCATACCCCGCTTTTAAGTACACAATGGGGTTTATTTACTAAAGCTGGAAAGTGCAAAATCAGGCTCACTTCTGCATAGAAACCAATCAGCTTCCAGGTTTTATTACCAAAGCTTAATTGAACAAGCTGGGGTTAGAAGCTCATTGGTTTATATGCAGAAGTGAGCCTGATTTTGCACTTTCCAGCTTTAGTAAATAAACCTCATTGTGTACTTAAAAGCGGGGTATGCCTGTATATTGATTGGTTTGCATAAAAGTTATAGCGCCTCCAAACTATGGAATTGGTTTTTTTTTATACTTTTAATGGTGGTGATCAACAACTTATAATGGGACTGCAATAGTGCAGCGGGCAATCAAACACTAACGGATGCTGGGGGGGGGAACTGACCAACTGCCACTGACATCACCAGTGACATTAATACAGTGATCAGTGAAAAAACTCTACAATGTCACTGTATTATTGACACTGGCTGGGAAGGCGTTAACATATAGGGTGATCATGGGTTATATGTGCCTAGCTATGTGTAATGTGTGTAAATTGTGCTGCTTTTCACTTTAGATGTTTCAGTTTCTCATCTCTGCCTTGCAGGGATGAGAAACTGACAGATCACTTCTTCTGTAGAGAACTCTGCGTTGTTTACTGACACAGAGCTCTGGGCTGTGATTGGACACAGCCGATCAGTAGATCCTGAACTTGCTGACAGCCTCCCGCTGTGTACAATGAGTACTTCACTTTGCCTACAGAGGCTGCTCATTCTCAGTACATTGTGAGCGGGCGGGCACTAAGTGAGTAACAAAAACCTAGCAACTTAACATTAGGGTGCTACATTTACATGACAGACTCTGTGGAGTTTGCTCTTTTTTAAAGTGCAGCAAGACAAAAATGCATAGTTTGAACAGCAGTAGTTTGAAAACAGCAGGAGCTTGGAAACAGCCAACTATCTTTGGTTAGCACCAGTGTTTGAGTTGAAGTAAATGTATATATACCGTATATATATATATATATATATATATATAATGTCTGGTTTAGTTTAGTGCAATACTTGCTTGACATTAGTTTTTTGTGGTACTGTGACTGTGGCTGTTCCACTCGTATGCAGATTTCTAGTTTACATGGCATGGTGACATTGCTTGTCTAAATTCCTTGATTTGTGCCAGGCAGTCTGAGAACAGGAGGCTGTTTAAGCCAATTTGTTCTGTTGCACTGCCTTGCAAAAAGCCACCTCTTCCTCAAAGACTTCACAGGAGAAGAGCAGTGTGGAAAACTGTTGGGTCAGGAAGAGTGCAACCTGTGGACTATAAACATGTAGCTTTTGATGTGACAATGCATAACCCTTATGCCTCGTACACATGATCGCTAGGGATGAGCCGAACACCCCCCTGTTCGGTTCGCACCAGAACATGCGAACAGGAAAAAAATTCGTTCGAACACGCGAACACCGTTAAAGTCTATGGGACACGAACATGAATAATCAAAAGTGCTAATTTTAAAGGCTAATATGCAAGTTTTTGTCAATAAAAGTGTTTGGGGACCTGGGTCCTGCCCCAGGGGACATGAATCAATGCAAAAAAAAGTTTTAAAAATGGCCGTTTTTTCAGGAGCAGTGATTTTAATAATGCTTAAAGTCAAACAATAAAAGTGTAATATCCCTTTAAATTTCATACCTGGGGGTGTCTATAGTATGCCTGTAAAGGGGCGCATGTTTCCCGTGTTTAGAACAGTCTGACAGCAAAATGACATTTTGAAGGAAAAAACACATTTAAAACTACCGCGGCTATTGCATTGCCGACAATACACATAGAAGTTCATTGATAAAAACGGCATGGGAATTCCCCACAGGGCAACCCCGAACCAAAATTTAAAAAAAAAATGATGTGGGAGTCCCCCTAAATTCCATACAAGGCCCTTCAGGTCTGGTATGGATATTAAGGGGAACCCCAGCCAAAATTTAAAAAAAAAATTGACGTGGGGTTCCCCCTAAATTCCATACCAGACCCTTCAGGTCTGGTATGGATTTTAAGGGGAACCCCGCGCCAAAAAAAAAAAAAAAACGGCATGGGGTCCCCCTAAAAATCCATACCAGACCCTTATCCGAGCACGCAACCTGGCAGGCCGCAGGAAAAGAGGGGGGGACGAGAGTGCGCCCCCCCCCTCCTGAACCGTACCAGGCCACATGCCCTCAACATTGGGAGGGTGCTTTGGGGTAGCCCCCCAAAACACCTTGTCCCCATGTTGATGAAGACAAGGGCCTCATCCCCACAACCCTGGCCGGTGGTTGTGGGGGTCTGCGGGCGGGGGGCTTATCGGAATCTGGAAGCCCCCTTTAACAAGGGGACCCCCAGATCCCGGCCCCCCCCCTGTGTGAAATGGTAAGGGGGTACTTACCCCTACCATTTCACTAAAAAACTGTCAAAAATGTTAAAAATGACAAGAGACAGTTTTTGACAATTCCTTTATTTAAATGCTTTTCTTTCTTCCTTCATCTTCTTCTTCTTCTGGTTCTTCTGGCTCTTCTGGTTCTTCCTCCGGCGTTCTCGTCCAGCATCTCCTCCGCGGCGTCTTCTATCTTCTTCTCCTCGGGCCGCTCCGCACCCATGGCATGGGGGGGGAGGCTCCCGCTCTTCTCTTCATCTTCTTCTCTTCTTCATCTTCTTCTTCATCTTCTTCTTCTTCTTCTTCTTCTTCTTCTTCTTCTTCTTCTTCTTCTCTTCTTCCTTCTTCTCTTCTTCATTTCTTCTCCGGGCCGCTCCGCAGTCATGCTGGCATGGTGGGAGGCTCCCGCTGTGTGACGGCGTCTCTTCGTCTGACGGTTCTTAAATAACGGGGGGCGGGGCCATCCGGTGACCCCGCCCCCCTCTGACGCACGGTGACTTGACGGGACTTCCCTGTGACGTCACGGGGAATGCCACAGGGAAGTCCCGTCATGTCCCGTGTGTCATAGGGGGGCGGGGTCACCGGGTGGCCCCGCCCCCCGTTATTTAAGAACCGTCAGACGAAGAGACGCCGTCACACAGCGGGAGCCTCCCACCATGCCAGCATGGCTGCGGAGCGGCCCGGAGAAGAAATGAAGAAGAAAAGAAGGAAGAAGAGAAGAAGAAGAAGAAGAAGAAGAAGATGAAGAAGAAGATGAAGAAGAGAAGAAGATGAAGAGAAGAGCGGGAGCCTCCCCCCCCATGCCATGGGTGCGGAGCGGCCCGAGGAGAAGAAGATAGAAGACGCCGCGGAGGAGATGCTGGACGAGAACGCCGGAGGAAGAACCAGAAGAGCCAGAAGAACCAGAAGAAGAAGAAGATGAAGGAAGAAAGAAGAAGCATTTAAATAAAGGAATTGTCAAAAACTGTCTCTTGTCATTTTTAACATTTTTGACAGTTTTTTAGTGAAATGGTAGGGGTAAGTACCCCCTTACCATTTCACACAGGGGGGGGGCCGGGATCTGGGGGTCCCCTTGTTAAAGGGGGCTTCCAGATTCCGATAAGCCCCCCGCCCGCAGACCCCCACAACCACAGGCCAGGGTTGTGGGGATGAGGCCCTTGTCTTCATCAACATGGGGACAAGGTGTTTTGGGGGGCTACCCCAAAGCACCCTCCCAATGTTGAGGGCATGTGGCCTGGTACGGTTCAGGAGGGGGGGGGGCGCACTCTCGTCCCCCCCTCTTTTCCTGCGGCCTGCCAGGTTGCGTGCTCGGATAAGGGTCTGGTATGGATTTTCAGGGGGACCCCACGCCGTTTTTTTTTTTTTTTTGGCGCGGGGTTCCCCTTAAAATCCATACCAGACCTGAAGGGTCTGGTATGGAATTTAGGGGGAACCCCACGTCAATTTTTTTTTAAAATTTTGGCTGGGGTTCCCCTTAATATCCATACCAGACCTGAAGGGCCTTGTATGGAATTTAGGGGGACCCCCACATCATTTTTTTTTTTTTATTTTGGTTCGGGGTTGCCCTGTGGGGAATTTCCATGCCGTTTTTATCAATGAACTTCTATGTGTATTGTCGGCAATGCAATAGCCGCGGGTAGTTTTAAATGAGTTTTTTCCTTCCAAATGTCATTTTGCTGTCAGACTGTTCTAAACACAGGAAACATGCGCCCCTTTACAGGCATACTATAGACACCCCCCAGGTACGAAATTTAAAGGGATATTACACTTTTATTGTTTGACTTTAAGCATTAATAAAATCACTGTTCCTGAAAAAATGTCCGTTTTTAAAACTTTTTTTTGCATTGATCCATGTCCCCTGGGGCAGGACCCGGGTCCCCAAACACTTTTTATGACAATAACTTGCATATAAGCCTTTAAAATTAGCACTTTTGATTTCTCCCATAGACTTTTAAAGGGTGTTCCGCGGCATCCGAATTTGCCGCGAACACCCCAAATTGTTCGCTGTTCGGCGAACTTGCAAACAGCCAATGTTCGAGTCGAACATGAGTTCGACTCGAACTCAAAGCTCATCCCTAATGATCGCACATTCCGACAACAAAATCCATGGATTTTTTCCGACGGATGTTGGCTCAAACTTGACTTGCATACACACGGTCACACAAAGTTGGTTGGAAATTCCGAATGTCAAGAACTCGGTGACGTACAACACATACAACGGCACTAGAAAGAGGAAGTTCAATACCAAGTGCGCCACCCTTTTGGGCTCCTTCTGCTAATCTCGTGTTAGTAGAAGTTTGGTGACAGACGATTCACGCTTTTCAGCCTCCTGCTTTTTCAATCGTTACTGCTCTTCAGTTTGTGCTTGTGGGTTCATATTTCTATTACGCATTCATTTTTCAGTGCCTTCTTGTTTCTGATTTTCATCTCCAGCCTTTCTGTTTTTCAGTGTTTTCTGTTAGTTCATTCTGACCAGCCGACTGTTTTGAAGCCATGAGGACCCTCACCCCGGACCAAAGGGTTTATAACTTCCGTCTGGCTAGAGCCAGAAGAGTGGTGGACAACATTTTCAGAATAATGGCCAGCCGGTTCTGCCTATTCCTTACGCCAATCAACATGGCGGAATATAAACCTAACCATATAATCTTGCATGCTGCATTCTACACAACAATTAAAGGATAAATTCAATGAACTATGTGGCCTCAATTGGGCCTGAGGCCGGACGTCAAGAAGAAACCCTGATGGCGCTTGAAGCAGGCCATCCTGCCTTGCCCCCCCAAAGCGCCCCCAAAATGTAAGACAGAAGTATGTTGAGTACTTTGCGGGTAGGGGGGCCATTGATATGCCAGAAACGGTTTAAGAAACATTTTATCAACAATTTTTGAATTTAAACCGAAAGAAGATTTCCTTTGATTTACTGCTTGGGTTTCTTTTAGCTGTCTCCTAGGTTCTCCAATGGGCTTTTCTTTTTGGACATTTTCTTCAATAGTGCAAATGTAATTTATTTGATGCATGACGTTACAATCTCTTTTTCAGCTAACTATTATTATGTTGTGGGTCTGCTACACACACCTTGTTTTTGTTGTTAATGTATGTAATGCATTACTGACAAAAATATAAATCATTTTCAGCATCATGAATGAATTTTGTGAAGTTATGAAAATGGTGTGATTGTGGCAAATTATAAAGCACTATGGGAGTTATTTACTAAAGGCAAATACACTTTACACTCTAAAACTTAAAAGTGCACATGAAACTGCACTGAAAGTGCACTTGTAGTGCAAAGAGGATTTGCCTTTAGTAAATAACCCCCATTGTCACTGTAAACACCAACTTACTACAAAAATTGCTATTGAGCATTGAAAGAAGAAGCCACACATTGTTGAGTAGAAAACATTTTACTCAAAGCACATTTATATGTGTGTTATAAAAGGGTTTTTGAACAAACCAACATCTTTGGTGTACAGGCATACCCCGCTTTATAGTACACAATGAGGTTTATTTACTAAAGCTGGAAAGTGCAAAATCAGGCTCACTTCTGCATATAAACCAATGAGCTTCTAACCCCAGCTTGTTCAATTAAGCTTTGGTAATAAAACCTGGAAGCTGATTGGTTTCTATGCAGAAGTGAGCCTGATTTTGCACTTTCCAGCTTTTATAAATAAACCCCATTGTGTACTTAAAAGCGGGGTATGCCTGTATATATATTTTTTTCACATTGTAAAGATCTTTTTTGGGTTAAAAAGGCATGTTTCAAAGCATAACATACACAACTCAGGAACTTACAAAGTTCAACTTTGATAAAGTGAAGGCAATATCAGACATTAGTATGTCCGAACTGTGTTGATCTTGGCTTCATCAGATGGGGTGATGTCACCCCTGTAAAAGCCAAATTTTGAAGATGCACACAAATTGAGAGTCAAAATTGGGATTTCCCTCCTGATCCCATGCCTAATGTCAACATATGCTAGCTCCCATCATGGGGGATCAATGGAAGTGTTTTGGGGGTGCAACCCCTCCCTCTCACCTAATTGAAATGGGAGGAAGGGGTTGTACCCACAAAATGCTTACATTGATATCCCCTGATGGCAAATAGCACATGTTGACACACTGTGGTCATCTTCAAAATTTGCCTTTTCTAATACTTTACAACTTTTTTTTAAATTCAAAAATACACAATAAAACGGTACAATTTTGTTATTTTTATATTCTGCCTAAAACATCAATGATGTTCTTCATTTTTTGTTAAACATCATTGATGTTTTCCTTTATATTTTCTAAATCACGATTGCACCCCATTCTCTCTCCGATGAGGAACTGGGTACTTTCACTTGTGAGATGAGATTCTTCTTCTACAACATCCACATCACCTAAAAGAAAAAAACACACCATGTATTATAAATATGCAGGCATAGATCTCTTACCTGAAGCTGTGGTTTCAGACACTCACCTGTTGTGGTGACAATTTTGCCCACTTCATAAACATCTCCCTTCACATCCTCTGCTTGTGTTTTGATGACTTCCCCTTTTTTAGGAGGTGGGGGGTCCCTGGTGTCCTCAGATGTCCCGAGTGTTTTCTCCCCCATGTGAATAAAAAATAGGTATACTTAGTGGCGTAGCATGGGTTGTCAGCACCCGGGGCAAGGCAAGTAATTTGCGCCACCCCCCCCAACCTGCGGACTTTTAGCTATCCCTGAGTGCCTTCAAATACAAAAGTACTGACCTACCTGATTCCTATACTGACCACTACACTGAGAACTACACTGTCCACTACACTACATTGTCCACTACACTGACCACTATACTATACTGTCCACTAAATTACACTGACCACTACACTGACCACCACACTACACTGTCCACTATACTGACCACTATACTACACTACACTGTCCACTATACTACACTGTCTACTATACTACATTACACTGTCCACTATACTACACTACACTTGACCACCATACTACACTGACCACTATACTACACTATACTGACCACCGTACTACACTGTCCACTATACTGACCACCATACTACACTGTCCACTATACTACATTATACTGACCACCATACTACACTGTCCACTATACTATATTATACTGACCACCATACTACACTGTCCACTATACTACATTATACTGACCACCATACTACACTGACCACTATACTACACTGACCACCATACTACACTGTCCTCCATACTACACTTCCCTCCATACTACACTGTCCTCCATACTACACTGACCACCATACTACACTGTCCACCATACTACACTATACTGACCACCATACTACACTGACCACCATACTACACTGACCACCATACTACACTGTCCACTACACTACACTGACCACTACACTACACTACACTGATCACTACACTGACCACTATACTACACTATACTGACCACCATACTACACTGTCCACTACACTACACTATACTGACCACCATACTACACTGTCCACCATACTACACTGACCACCATACTACACTGACCACTATACTACACTGACCACCATACTACACTGTCCACTACACTAACCACTACACTGTCCACTATACTACACTATACTGACCACCATACTACACTGACCACCATACTACACTGTCCACCATACTACACTGTCCACCATACTATACTGTCCACCATACTACACTGTCCACCATACTACACTGACCACCATACTACACTGACCACCATACTACACTGACCACCATACTACACTGATCACTATACTCCATTGATCACTATACTACACTGATCACTATACTACACTTACCACCATACTACACTGACCACCATACTACACTGTCCACTACACTAACCACTACACTGACCACTATACTACACTACACTGACCACTACACCACACTGACCACTACACTAACCACAACATTGATCACTATACTACACTGACCACCATACTACACTGTCCACCATACTACACTGTCCACCATACTACACTGTCCACTATACTACACTGTCCACTACACTAACCACTACACTGACCACTATACTACACTGTCCACTATACTACACTGACCACCATACTACACTGTCCACCATACTACACTACACTGACCACTATACTACACTGACCACCATACTACACTGTCCACTACACTAACCACTACACTGTCCACTATACTACACAGTATACTGACCACCACACTACACTGTCCACTATACTACACTATACTGACCACCATACTACACTAACCACTACACTGACCACTATACTACACTACACTAACCACTACACTGACCACTACACTGACCACTACACTGACCACTATACTACACTACACTGACCACCATACTACACTGACCACCATACTACACTGACCACCATACTACACTGATCACTATACTACACTGATCACTATACTACACTGACCACCATACTACACTGACCACCATACTACACTGTCCACTACACTAACCACTACACTAACCACTACACTGACCACTATACTACACTACACTAACCACTACACTGACCACTACACTGACCACTATACTACACTACACTGACCACCATACTACACTGACCACCATACTACACTGATCACTATACTACACTGATCACTATACTACACTGACCACCATACTACACTGACCACCATACTACACTGGCCACTACACTAACCACTACACTGACCACTATACTACACTACACTGACCACTACACCACACTGACCACTACACTGACCACTATACTACACTGTCCACCATACTACACTGTCCACCATACTACACTGTCCACCATACTACACTGACCACCATACTACACTGACCACCATACTACACTGACCACCATACTACACTGACCACCATACTATACTGATCACTATACTCCATTGATCACTATACTCCATTGATCACTATACTACACTGATCACTATACTACACTTACCACCATACTACACTGACCACCATACTACACTGTCCACTACACTAACCACTACACTGACCACTATACTACACTACACTGACCACTACACCACACTGACCACTACACTAACCACTACATTGACCACTATACTACACTGACCACCATACTACACTGTCCAGCATACTACACTGTCCACCATACTACACTGTCCACTATACTACACTGTCCACTACACTAACCACTACACTGACCACTATACTACACTGTCCACTATACTACACTGACCACCATACTACACTGTCCACCATACTACACTACACTGACCACTATACTACACTGACCACCATACTACACTGTCCACTACACTAACTACTACACTGTCCACTATACTACACAGTATACTGACCACCACACTACACTGTCCACTATACTACACTATACTGACCACCATACTACACTAACCACTACACTGACCACTATACTACACTACACTAACCACTACACTGACCACTACACTGACCACTACACTGACCACTATACTACACTACACTGACCACCATACTACACTGACCACCATACTACACTGACCACCATACTACACTGATCACTATACTACACTGATCACTATACTACACTGACCACCATACTACACTGACCACCATACTACACTGTCCACTACACTAACCACTACACTGACCACTATACTACACTACACTAACCACTACACTGACCACTACACTGACCACTATACTACACTACACTGACCACCATACTACACTGACCACCATACTACACTGATCACTATACTACACTGATCACTATACTACACTGACCACCATACTACACTGACCACCATACTACACTGGCCACTACACTAACCACTACACTGACCACTATACTACACTACACTGACCACTACACCACACTGACCACTACACCAACCACTACACTGACCACTATACTACACTGACCACCATACTACACTGTCCACCATACTACACTGTCCACTATACTACACTGTCCACTATACTACACTGTCCACTACACTAACCACTACACTGACCACTATACTACACTGTCCACTATACTACACTGACCACCATACTACACTGTCCACCATACTACACTACACTGACCACTATACTACACTGACCACCATACTACACTGTCCACTACACTAACCACTACACTGTCCACTATACTACACAGTATACTGACCACCACACTACACTGTCCACTATACTACACTATACTGACCACCATACTACACTAACCACTACACTGACCACTATACTACACTACACTAACCACTACACTGACCACTACACTGACCACTATACTACACTACACTGACCACTATACTACACTGTCCACCATACTACACTGACCACCATACTACACTGACCACCATACTACACTGACCACCATACTACACTGACCACTATACTACACTGACCACTATACTACACTGTCCACTATACTACACTGTCCACTATACTACACTGTCCACTACACTAACCACTACACTGACCACTATACTACACTGTCCACTACACTACACTGACCACCATACTACAGTGTCCACTATACTACACTGACCACTATACTACACTGACCACCATACTACACTACACTGACCACTATACTACACTGACCACTATACTACACTGACCACCATACTACACTGTCCACTACGCTAACCACTACACTGTCCACTATACTACACTATATTGACCACCATACTACACTGTCCACTATACTACACTATACTGACCACCATACTACACTAACCACTACACTGACCACTATACTACACTACACTAACCATTACACTGACCACTACACTAACCACTACACTAACCACTACACTGACCACTATACTACACTACACTGACCACTATACTACACTACACTGACCACCATATTACACTGTCCACTATACTACACTGTCCACCATACTACACTGTCCACTATACTACACTGACCACTATACTACACTACACTGACCACTATACTACACTACACTGACCACCATATTACACTGTCCACTATACTACACTGTCCACCATACTACACTGTCCACTATACTACACTGACCACTATACTACACTACACTGACCACTATACTACACTACACTGACCACCATACTACACTGTCCACTATACTACACTGACCACCATACTACACTGTCCACCATATTACACTGTCCACCATACTACACTGTCCACCATACTACACTGTCCACTATACTACACTGACCACTATACTACACTGACCACTACACTACACTGACCACTATACTACACTGACCACTATACTACACTGTCCACTACACTAACCACTACACTGACCACTATACTACACTGTCCACTACACTATACTGTCCACTATACTACACTATACTGACCACCATACTACACTGTCCACTACACTACACTGACCACCATACTACACTGTCCACTACACTACACTGACCACCATACTACACTGTCCACTACACTACACTGACCTCCATACTAAACTACACTATACTGACCACTATGCTAACCACTATACTATACTACACTAACCACTATACTGACCACTATACTACACTATACTGTCCACTACACTGCCCCCCAGAGTGACACTACACTGACCTCCATACTATACTACACTACATTGTCCTGCCTACAGTCTCTCTCTCTCGCCCCCCTCCCTCCCCCTCCCTCCCCCTCCCAGTAACATGACTCTCACTTACCTTCTTATCCTGGCTGCATCGATTCGGATGAGGAGGAGAACACAGCGGCGGCTCACTTTCTTCTCTCCCCTGCGCTCTGCTTGCTGCCATGTTCAGTATCCAGTGCCCTGTGATTGGGCGTATGGGGGTCATTTGCGGAGGCGGGACGCCTCACATGACCCCCATACACCCAATCACAGGGCGCCGGACACTTAACATGGCGGCCGGAGCCCGGGGACACAAAATTAGAAATTAGGAGGAGGCAGCCAGTGACACATACTGGCGCCCCCCTAAATATCGCACCCGGGGCCACGGCACCCCCTACACCCCCCACGCTACGCCACTGGGTATACTTAGCACACAGATATTTGATGCCAGAAATAGAAATATATTGGTATGCAGTGGTTAAGTACAGCGCTGCGCTAAAGGGAGTAAACAGCAGCCGACACACCTGTAGACTCAGGGTTAAACTAACATTAAAAAATTCAAAAAGTGTGGCGCTATAAACTCCATACATAAAGAGTAATTGAAATGAATCTAAAGAATGAACACTCTAAAATATTGAGTGATTACAAAGCAAACATTTCAGTGTGAACCAAAAGGTGCTTATGTGAAGGGAATGTGATTGGTAAACAAAACTTAAATACATTCACTAAATCCAATAATAAGTGAAAAAACATCACAAAATAATATTATATATAAAGTCCATGTCATCATAAGTGAGAAAACTGTGATGATAGTGCATAAACGATGATGGGCAGGTGTTTCCAGAACATGCGGAAGGGTTGTTTAGACCAAGCAACCTTGTAGGTGAATGGACCACGAGGAGACCAAATGTGCACAAAGGATTGGAATCAGTGCCAGAACCGTCACCAGGAATCATAGAGGCTTACCAGAAATATTGGCCTGAAATAGCATATGCCAAAACAGGTCAAAAAGGCTTGATGACCGACAGGTCTGAATATAACAACTGGTCAGATGTCGTCGTCACACAGAGAGGGGGGAAGGAAATCAGCACGGCTTCCTCTTCACTGGATACACCATAGGCCAATAGTATGTGTGGCATGTGAGGGAAAAACACTCACATAGCGTGATAACGTTTTTAAACTTGGATTTATTTAAAAAATGAATAAAAACAGACTCACATTTTTTGAAGAAGAAAACAGCATGTAAATCGTATAGCGGTAGTCATGAGAGGTCCACCCGACATGTTTCAACTAAACAGTCATCATCTGGGGTCTTGGCCTTTCTCACATTTGGGTTTGGGTAAGGTCCATGCTTCCCGTCATAGTCGGCCCTCTTCAAGATGTCCACCATCTCTACAAAGGACATATTTGAGGTCTTCTCTTCCGGGATTGTGAGGGTCGGGGCTCTGGCCTTTTGTCGTTGCTGCTCTCCTCTACATGCACATGTTGTCTCTCCGCCATGTTCTCTCCCACTGCGGCAAAAGAGAAGGGGCAGGGGAATAGACTACAAAGGACATCAGGGGCAGGCGGTGTTTCACGCATGCACAGTGTATATAAAGCGTAACACGCGTGCGCCGTAAGTACGATCTGTGAGCGGAAGTAACGGAAGCGATGATTGTTATAACGAAGGTATAATTTTAAGTTGGTGCATCAGTGGCCTAAACTGCTTATAGATTGAGGCCTATATTGTGTCAAGATTAGGAGCGTTCCACCTGACATTAGGGTTTGTCTTGTGTTGTGTCTTGGATCTATTCAACAATGAGGACTTTATCCGCATATTCATTGATATGTACAGGGAGCTGCCCTGTCTGTGTCAGGTAAACCACCCCTTATATAACAATAAAACAAAGAGGAAGGCAGCGCTGGATCAATTGCTGGAATTTGTGAAGCCGGTGATCCCCACGGCAGACATCCCCTATTTGAAGGCCCTAATTAGTGGCATGAGGAGAACTTATAATAGGGAGCGCAAGAAGATCCAGGATTCCCTGAGATCAGGAGCTGCAGCAGATGACATTTATGTCCCCAGGCTGTGGTACTATGACAGACTGCATTTTCTGTCAGACCAGACTAAACCCAGGTCAGCACTCTCCAGTCTTCCTTCAAGGCTTCCTTCCCCCCCCAGCTGAGGCTTCCGATGACCAACCTGGGCCTTCCAGGCAGCAACATGTGGAGGAGCCCAGCTTGAGTCAGGTATAGCATTCTTCAAAATATTTCCGTTTGTCAAATTAATGATGTTAAATATATGTTTGTTTTGATAACTAATTTCTGATTTCACAAAGTGTTTTACATATCAATAGACAGTAGTGGCCACAAATGATTGTGACAAGAATGAAAAATGCTGGGGTCAGAATGATAGTCTTTTCTATTTATTAACATTCAATTTGCAACAGTCATGAGCTGAAAATTGTGTGTGATTGATGAACAAAAAACTAAAACTATGTCCCTTTTTCATACACAGGAAAGTCTCAGTCAGGAGGAGGCAGTGGAAAGTGGCAGCCAGGAGGTGGTGGGGGTAAGTGGCAGCCAGGAGGTGGTGGGAGTAAGTGACAGCCAGGAGGTGGCCGGGCCCAGTAGCCTGCCAGAATCCCAGGCCTCTCCCATCGGCCTTCCACAAAAAAGTGCCAAGAAGAGGAGTAACCTGAAGGAGGCAGCAATAGGCCTATTTCTGAAGGCTACTGCGGCCCTCAGAAACCCCCTCAGTGTTCAAGAGTACTATGCCTACATGACAGCCTGCAAAATGCTGGAAATGGAGGAGGGTCAACGCCTCTTATGTGAGGAAGTGATGTTACAAGCCCTAAATAAGGGGTTGAGGGGCAAACTCACAAGCCAAAACCACATTTGTGAGTTCAACCATGGTCCTCCTCCTCCTCCACCTCCTGTCACAAATCCAACACCAGAGCCACAGCCTGGAATGAAGCATCTAAGGAAGAGTGTGATGGCCTGAGTTTAGTCTGCTCTGGCAAAAGATGCAGGCTGTTGTATGACCGATCATGCCAAAAAAACTGTCTTTTATTTAGTGATAATGAACATATGAAGTCATTCATTATCACATAGTTGTTTAGCTCCTTTTTAAATCATAATGATACCAGAAAACACCCAAATGTCCCTTATCAAAAGGTTGCATACCCTGGAATGTTTGGCCTTGGTAAAGACACACAAGGTGACACACACAGGTTAAAATGACAATTAAAGGTTAATTTCCCACATCTGTGGTTTTCTAAATTGTGATTAGTGTCTGTTAGGAATGGTTCGACTCGAACATCGGGTGTTCAACATCAGGTGTTCGCCGGTGCGTTGAATAGTGAACATTATGGGACATTCTTGGCAAATTTGAGTGCTGCAGAACACCCATAATCCATTGCGAGATCGCAGTGCATTGACGTCTGATGATTGGCCAAAGCATACACCTGACCTGCATGACAGCTACACTGCCCCCCGAGCAAGCGCTCTGTGATCACCGAGTCTATGTGACTCAGCTGATCACAGAACCCTGTAAGGGGTCGATCCCAATCCCTTACCACATGATCAGCTGTCAGACAATGATGGCTGATCACGTGATGTAAACAGAAGCTTGGTAATCAGTATTTTTTTTCCCTCACACTGTCAACATGAGGGGAAAAAAAGCTGATCACTGGCTTCTGTCAGAGGGACATTGGTCCCTCACAAAGAAAGCCACGGCTGCATTTTCTGCGCCGACCAGTTTCAGCTGCCAGTGCCCACTGTGCCACCTACCAGTGCCACCTATAAGTACCCACCAGTGCCACCTACCAGTGCCCACAGTGCCACCCATCAATGCCCACCAGTGCTGCCAATCAATGCCAATCAGTGTCTCATAATCAGTGCCGCAGATCAGTCCTGCCTATCAGTGTCACCTACCAGTGCCTACCAGTGCCCATCAGTGACACCAACAAGTGATCATCAGTGCCCATCAGTGACACCTATCAGTGCCGCTTATCAGTGCCACTTATCATTACTAGGGATGAGCCGAACACCCCCCGGTTCGGTTCGCACCAGAACCCGCGAACGGACCGCAAGTTCGCACGAACGTTAGAACCCCATTGATGTCTATGGGACTCGAACGTTCGAAATCAAAAGTGCTCATTTTAAAGGCTAATTTGCATGGTATTGTCCTAAAAAGGGTTTGGGGACCCGGGTCCTACCCCAGGGGACATGTATCAATGCAAAAAAAACTTTTAAAAACGGCCGTTTTTTCGGGAGCAGTGATTTTAATGATGCTTAAAGTAAAAAAAAAAAGTGAAATATTCCTTTAAATATCGTACCTGGGGGGTGTCTATAGTATGCCTGTAAAGTGACGCATGTTTCCCATGTTTAGAACAGTCCCTGCACCAAATGTCATTTTTAAAGGAAAAAATCTCATTTAAAACTGCTTGCGGGTTTAATGTCATGTCGGGTCATGGCAATATGGATGAAAATCAGTGAGACAAACGGCATGGGTACCCCCCAGTCCATTACCAGGCCCTTTGGGTCTTGTATGGATATTAAGGGGAACCCCGCACCCAAATTAAAATAAGGAAAGGTCCCTATATACTCTGAACAGCAGTATTCAGGTGGTGCAAACAAGACAGGGACTGTAGGTTTGTTGTTAAGTAGAATCTGTTTGTAATTTTGAACATTTTTAATGTGTTTAGCTCCAGCCAAAAAATCTTTTCTAAGCTTTTTGGAAAACATAGGGAAGGGTTATCACCCCTGTGACATTTGTTTTGCGTCTTTCCTCCTCTTCAGAAGATTTCACCTCACTTTTTTGTCCCAATGAAAAATGTTTTTTGAAAATTTGGGTTTTTTTGTGGAACAAGGATTGGAAAGCATCAGTGGAAAGGAGAAATTGTTTTCCCATATTAACTCTTACAGGAGAGAATTTCCCTTCCTTAGGGGTAGATTTCATCTCACTTCCTGTTGTCTCCTTCCGTTTGCAAGTAGGAGTCGTTTGTAAGTTAGATGTTTGAAAGTAGGGTCCTGCCCTATATACTCAGCAGAAATTTGGGCCTTAGGTGTTGCTGTGGCCAAAACACTGTAAGCCCTCACAGGGCCCTGCTGTGAAATATTAGATCAAGAATTGTAATTACATGCCCCTGTTGAACAGGAGCTGAAAAATTAGGCCTTAGGCACTGGTGCTGGTGCCACAACACTGCAACCCCTCACAGACACTCTAGTTGGAACGCAGGAACGAGCCCTGCTGCAAAGTATTGCATCAAAAATTGTAATTACACGCCCCTGTTAGACAGGGGCAGAAAAATTGGGTCTTAGGCACTGGTGCTGGTGCCACAACACTGCAACCCCTCACAGACACTCTAGTTGAAACGCAGGAACAAGCCCTGCTGCAAAGTATTGCATCAAAAATTGTAATTACACGCCCCTGTTAGACAGGGGCTGAAAAATTGGGTCTTAGGCACTGGTGCTGGTGCCACAACACTGCAACCCCTCACAGACACTCTAGTTGGAATGCAGGAACGAGCCCTGCTGCAAAGTATTACATCAAAAATTGTAATTACACGCCCCTGTTAAACAGGGGCTGAAAAATTGTGCCTTAGGCACTGGTGGTGGCGCCCAGAACCAAAAATGTTCCTACAAGCTATCAGCGTGATGATTGAGGAGGAAGAGGATAATTACTCAGGGATAGTCACTCAGCATCAGCATAGGCAGTCTTTGAAGGGATCTGAGATTTCAAAAAAAATTATTCGGTTACATCTGCATCAGGTGCTTGGTAGCTGGTGGTGATCCAAGACTGATTCATTTTTATGAAGGTCAGCCGATCGACCGAGTCGGTGGACAGACGCACCCTGTGATCGGTTACCACGCCTCCAGCAGCACTGAATGTGCGTTCCGAAAGAACGCTGGATGCAGGACAGGCCAGTAGCTCAATTGCATACTGTGCAAGCTCTGGCCAGTGATCCATCCTCAAGACCCAGTAACCCAGAGGATTTTCGGTGGGAAAGGTGTCCAAGTCTGATCTTGCCCCTAGGTATTCCTGCACCATGTAAAACAGACGCTGGCGATGGTTGCTGGAACCGATCATACCTTGGGGCTGCGGACCAAAAAATTGTCTGAACGCATCGGTCAGACGGCCACCTTCTCCACCGCTCCTTCTTTGACTGACCGAAGCCTCAGCAACACGTTGTCCAGAAACAGGAGTTTGTAACCTTCCAGTCTCTGGGAACGCGTTGCACAGACCTTTCTGCAAGGCCTCCCGAAGATGTTTCATCCTCTGCTCCCTCTGCGATGGCAAGATAAGGTCCGCAACCTTACCCTTGTAACGTGGATCAAGGAGGGTTGCCAGCCAGTATTGGTCCTTCTCCTTGATACCACGAATACGAGGATCCTTACGCAGGCTTTGCAGGATCAGGGAGGCCATGCAGCGTAGGTTTGCTGAGGCATTCGGTCCGGAGTCCTCTGGGTCACTAAGGACAACAACGTCCGCAGCCACCTCCTCCCAGCCACGTACAAGTCCATGTGTTCCTTGGGACTGATCCCTTAAAGACTGCTGATGCTGAGTGCCAGGCTCCACCTCCATACTGACACAATCTTCCTCCTCCTCCTCCTCCTCCTCCTCGTCCTCTTCCTGTGTGATCGGCGGGCACGCAGGAACACTGTCTGGATAAAGGGGGCCTTGAGAGCTAAGGAAGTCCTCCTCTTCCTGCCTCTGTTCTGCCTCAAGTGCCCTGTCCATTATTCCACGCAGCGTGTGCTCCAACAGGTGGACAAGGGGGACAGTGTCACTGATGCATGCACTGTCAGTGCTCACCATCCTCGTGGCCTCCTCGAATGGTGACAGGACAGTGCATGCATCCCTGATCATGGCCCACTGGCGTGGGGAAAAAAAACCAAGGTCCCCTGACCCTGTCCTGGTGCCATAGTCGCACAGGTACTCATTGATGGCCCTCTGCTGCGTGTGCAGCCGCTGCAGCATGGCCAACGTCGAGTTCCACCTGGTGGGCATGTCACAGATTAGGCGGTTCTTGGGCAGGTTAAACTCCTTTTGGAGGTCCGTCAGCCGAGCACTGGCATTATATGACCGGCGGAAATGCACAGAGACTTTCCTGGCCTGCCTCAGGACATCCTGTAAGCCCGGGTACCTGCCCAAGAACCGCTGCACCACCAAGTTAAGGACGTGAGCCAAACAGGGCACATGGGTCAGTTGTCCCTGTCGGAGGGCAGAGAGGAGGTTGGTGCCATTGTCGCAAACCACCATTCCTGCCTTAAGTTGGCGTGGCGTCAACCACCTCTGAACCTGCCCCTGCAGAGCTGACAGAACCTCTGCCCCAGTGTGGCTCCTGTCCCCCAAGCACACCAGCTCAAGCACCGCATGGCATCTTTTGGCCTGCGTACTTGCGTAGCCCCTTGAACGCCTACGGAGCACCGCTGGTTCCGAGGAAGAGGCCATGGAGGAAGAAGAAGAGGAGGGGGTGGAGGAGAGAGGTGTGTCACAATCAGCATTTTGGAGGCGTGGTGGCGGAACAACCTCCAACACTACTGCACCTTGTCCTGCATCCTTCCCAGCTGCCAGCAGAGTCACCCAATGCGCCGTGAAACTTAAGTAACGTCCCTGTCCATGCCTGCTGGACCATGAGTCAGCGGTAATATGCACCTTACCGCTGACCGCCCTGTCCAGCGAGGCATGGACATTGCCTTCCACATGCCGGTAGAGAGCCGGAATCGCCTTCCGTGAGAAAAAGTGGCGTTTGGGTACCTGCCACTGAGGAACCGCACATTCCACAAACTTACGGAAGGGGGCAGAGTCTACCAACTGAAAAGGCAGCAGTTGAAGTGCTAGCAATTTTGCCAAGCTAGCATTCAACCGCTGGGCATGTGGATGGCTGGGAGCAAACTTCTTTCGGCGGTGCAGCAGCTGGGGCAGGGAAATTTGCCTGGTACAATCTGACGTCGGTGTACCAAAAGCAGATTGCCCACAAGTACTTGGCTGTGACACACCTAATTCTACACCTTCATTCCTCTCACTGCAGGTCTCAGAGAGGACTGAAGGTCTAGTGGGGTTGGAAATCTCAGCTGATGAGGAGCAAGGAGAGATCGTCTTTGTTCTTTGGTGTGGGTCTTTTAGATACGCTTGCCAACGAACTGCATGGCAGGTCAACATATGTCTGGTCAAGCATGTGGTACCCAAGCGGGAGATGTTTTGGCCACGCGAGATACGCTTGAGACATATGTTGCAAATAGCAGCGGTGCGATCTGATGCACTCGTCTCAAAAAAGGCCCACACCAAAGAACTTTTTGAATAACGCGCAGAGACTGCAGCGCCCTGCACATGTGGAGCTTTGGGGTGTGATGCAGTCAATGTGCTGCCCTTAGGCTGGCCCCTGGAGGGCATCCTGCCTAGTTGGTGATGTGCCACCTCCTCCTCCTCCTCCTCCTCCTCCTCTCTCCTATCAGGCACCCACGTTGAGTCAGTGACCTCATCATCCCCTCCCTCCTCATCACTGGAGCAAACCTGGCAGTATGCTGCAGCAGGGGGAGCATGACTGCCAGATTGCTGTCCTTCTTGGGCACCCCCTCTGTCCGTGCTCATGTTACTGCTTTCATTGAGCTCAGTATCATCATCAGAGCCTTCCAAACGCTGGGCATCCTCCTGGAGCATGTACCCAACACTGTGGTCAAACAGTTCGAGGGAATCCTCATGAGGACATGGTGGAGCTAGGGAAGGAGTCACTGATGACATTGAGCTGAGGGAAGAGGCCGCTGCTTTGCCAGACAAAGCACCCTGGGCATGGGTGAGAGAGGATGAGGAGGATGAGGACGGCTTGGTCATCCACTCGACCAAGTCTTCCGCATGTTGCGGCTCAACACGGCCAGCTGCCGAAAAAAAGGCCAAGCGTGTCCCATGGCCACGTGCTGATGAGGATGCACCGTCTCCACGACCAGCACTAGACACAGAGCCTGCTTGCCCTCTCTTATTGGCTTGTGACTGTCTGCCTCTCCTTCTTGGCCTTCCAGACATACTAATGGCCTGTAGCTGCACTAAGCTGGGATAGAACACCTGTAATTTTCTTAAGGTAGCTTTATATACTGTAACCAGACAAGCCTGCCTGTCAGTAGGAAGATAACAGGAACGGATCTAGCTGAACACTGTGAGCAGGACGTACTGCACTAAATGTATATAGCAGGAACGGATCTAGCTGAACACTGTGAGCAGGACGCACTGCACTGAATGTAAATAGCAGGAACGGATCTAGCTGAACACTGTGAGCAGGACGCACTGCACTAAATGTAAATACCAGGAACGGATCTAGCTGAACACTGTGAGCAGGACGCACTGCACTGAATGTAAATAGCAAGAACGGATCTAGCTGAACACTGTGAGCAGGACGCACTGTACTAAATGTAAATAGTCTAGCTGCCTGACCGTGGTACTAATAGGATCAAAAAGAACACCTGTAATTTTCTTAAGGTAGCTTTATATACTGTAACCAGACAAGCCTGCCTGTCAGTAGGAAGATAACAGGAACGGATCTAGCTGAACACTGTGAGCAGGACGTACTGCACTAAATGTATATAGCAGGAACGGATCTAGCTGAACACTGTGAGCAGGACGCACTGCACTGAATGTAAATAGCAGGAACGGATCTAGCTGAACACTGTGAGCAGGACGCACTGCACTAAATGTAAATACCAGGAACGGATCTAGCTGAACACTGTGAGCAGGACGCACTGCACTGAATGTAAATAGCAAGAACGGATCTAGCTGAACACTGTGAGCAGGACGCACTGTACTAAATGTAAATAGTCTAGCTGCCTGACCGTGGTACTAATAGGATCAAAAAGAACACCTGTAATTTTCTTAAGGTAGCTTTATATACTGTAACCAGACAAGCCTGCCTGTCAGTAGGAAGATAACAGGAACGGATCTAGCTGAACACTGTGAGCAGGACACACTGTACTAAATGTAAATAGTCTAGCTGCCTGACCGTGGTACTAATAGGATCAAAAAGAACACCTGTAATTTTCTTCAGGTAGCTTTATATACTGTAACCAGACAAGCCTGCCTGTCAGTAGGAAGATAACAGGAACGGATCTAGCTGAACACTGTGAGCAGGACGCACTGTACTAAATGTAAATAGTCTAGCTGCCTGACCGTGGTACTAATAGGATCAAAAAGAACACCTGTAATTTTCTTAAGGTAGCTTTATATACTGTAACCAGACAAGCCTGCCTGTCAGTAGGAAGATAACAGGAACGGATCTAGCTGAACACTGTGAGCAGGACGTACTGCACTAAATGTATATAGCAGGAATGGATCTAGCTGAACACTGTGAGCAGGACGCACTGCACTGAATGTAAATAGCAGGAACGGATCTAGCTGAACACTGTGAGCAGGACGCACTGCACTAAATGTAAATACCAGGAACGGATCTAGCTGAACACTGTGAGCAGGACGCACTGCACTGAATGTAAATAGCAGGAACGGATCTAGCTGAACACTGTGAGCAGGACGCACTGCACTGAATGTAAATAGCAGGAACGGATGTAGCTGAACACTGTGAGCACAACGCACTGCACTAAATGTAAATACCAGGAACGGATCTAGCTGAACACTGTGAGCAGGACGCACTGCACTGAATGTAAATAGCAGGAACGGATCTAGCTGAACACTGTGAGCAGGACGCACTGCACTAAATGTAAATACCAGGAACGGATCTAGCTGAACACTGTGAGCAGGACGCACTGCACTGAATGTAAATAGCAGGAACGGATCTAGCTGAACACTGTGAGCAGGACGCACTGCACTGAATGTAAATAGCAGGAACGGATCTAGCTGAACACTGTGAGCAGGACGTACTGCACTAAATGTAAATACCAGGAACGGATCTAGCTGAACACTGTGAGCAGGACGCACTGCACTGAATGTAAATAGCAGGAACGGATCTAGCTGAACACTGTGAGCAGGACGCACTGCACTGAATGTAAATAGCAGGAACGGATCTAGCTGAACACTGTGAGCAGGACGCACTGCACTGAATGTAAATAGCAGGAACGGATCTAGCTGAACACTGTGAGCAGGACGCACTGCACTAAATGTAAATACCAGGAACGGATCTAGCTGAACACTGTGAGCAGGACGCACTGCACTGAATGTAAATAGCAGGAACGGATCTAGCTGAACACTGTGAGCAGGACGCACTGCACTGAATGTAAATAGCAGGAACGGATCTAGCTGAACACTGTGAGCAGGACACACTGCACTAAATGTAAATAGTCTAGATAGAAGATAACAGGAACGGATCTAGCTAAACTGAATACAGTGTATATATATATATGCAACACCTGGGATGCATATATATACACAATACACTGTAAGTGCAGCTAACTGACTGACTGTTCTGCCTAATCTATCTAACTCAAATCAAATGACACTGTCTCTCTCTCTCTCTATCTCTCAGCACACCGGAACACACACTACACAGGGCCGCCGTGCAGGCGGCCTTATATAGTGTGGGGTGTGTACTAAATCCCCTGAGCCATAATTGGCCAAAGCCACCCTGGCTTTGGCCAATTACAGCTCTCTCTACTGACGGCGCTGTGATTGGCCAAGCATGCGGGTCATAGTGCATGCTTGGCCAATCATCAGCCAGCAATGCACTGCGATGCCGCAGTGAATTATGGGCCGTGACGCGCCACACGAATTTGGCGCGAACGGCCCATATCGTTCGCAATTCGGCGAACGACCGAACAGCCAATGTTCGAGTCGAACATGGGTTCGACTCGAACACGAAGCTCATCCCTAATCATTACCCTTCAGTCCCACCTATGAGTGCCCATCAGTGCCACCCATCAGTGCCAACCATCAATGCCCATCTGTGTCAAACATCAGTGCCACCCATCAGTGTCACCTCTCAGTGCCACCCTATCAGTGCTGCCTCATCAGTGCTTATCAGTGTCACCTATCAGTGCCCATTATTGCCACCTTATCAGAGCCTATCAGTGCCCATCAGTGCTGCTTATCAGTGCCCATCAGTGCCACCTATCAGTGCCCAGCAACGCAGCCTATCCGTGCCCATCAGTGCAGCCTCATCAGCGCACATCGGTGAAGGAGAAAAGTGACCTGTTTTTAAAATTTTATTACAAACTATGAAACAGTTTTGTCTTTCTTTCAAAATTTTCGGTCCTTTTTTGTTTTATTTAGCAAAAAATAAAAAAAACAGCAGCAATTAAATACCAATAAAAGAAAGCTCTATCTGTGTGAAAAAAAATTATATAAATTTAATTTAGGTAAACTGTAGCATGACCGTGCAATTGTCATTCAAAGAGTGACAGAGCTGAAAGTATATATACACTCTGCATTCAGTGTAGACTATATATACAGTGCAGGCAGTCTAATATATATATATATATATATATATATATATATATATATATATATATATATATATATATATATATATATATATATATATATAAATACACAGTGCAGTCAGTGCACAGTATATAATACAGTGTATTGAAGTGGTCAAGGGAAACTCTATGACAGAATTAAGAAAAAAAACATCATGGGTTCCCCCCAGTCCATACCAGGCCCATGTTGATGGGGACAAGGGCCTCATCCCCACATCCCTGGCTCGGTGGTTGTGGGGGTCTGCAGGTGGGGGCTTATCAGAATCTGGAAACACCCTTTAATAAGGGGGCCCACAGATCCTGGCCTCCCCTCTATGTGAATGGGTATCGGGTACATTGTACCCCTACCCATTCACCAAAAAGTAAAAACCATAAAAGACAGTTTTTGACACACTTGATGTAATGAAGGCCTATTTTTATTTCGCGAGACACTAAAAAGCCAGGAAAGTATAAATACCCCCCAAATGACCCTTTTTGGAAAGTAGACATTCCAAGATATTTAGTAAGATGCATGGTTAGTTTTTTGAAGTTATCATTTTTTCCCACAATTCTTTGCAAAATGAACACTTTTTTTTACACAAAATTGTCATTATAACAAATTATTTCTCTCACATGGCATGTGCATTCCACAAATGACACCCCAAAATACATTCTGCTCCTCCTCCTGAGTATGGCAATACCACATGTGTGAGACATTCAACCTGGCAAAATACAGAGGCCCAACATTGAAGTAGCAGCTTTAGGCGTATTAGGAGCATAAATTACACATCTAATCTCTCAACCACCTATTACACTTTTGAAGGCCCTGGAGCACCAGGACAATGGAAACGCCCACAAAATGACCCAATTTTGGAAAGAGAATACCCCAATGTTTAATCTATGAGGCATAATGAGTCTTTTGAACAGTTCATTTTTTTCCAGAAGTTTTTGAAAATGCATTTTTTTTACACAAAGTTGTAACTTTATAAGATATTTCCAACACACAGCATGTACATAGCAAAGATTACACCCCCAAATACATTCTGCTACTTCTCCTGAGTATGGTGATACCACATGTGTGAGGCTTTTACACAGCCTGGCCACATACTGAGGTCTAACAGTGAAGTAGCACGTTCAGGCATTCAAGGAGCATAAATTACACATCTAATCTCTGAACCAACTATTACACTTTTGAAGACCCTGGAGCACCAGGACAATGAAAACGCCCACAAAGTGACCCAATTTTGGAAAGCAAACACCCAACATATAATCTTCGAGGCATAATGAGTCTTTTGAACAGATCATTTTTTCCAGAAGTTTTTGGAAAATGTGGAAAAAAATTAAAAAGCATTTATTTTACATTTTTAAGATATTTCCAACACATAGCATGTACATAGCAAAAGTGACACCCCAAAATACATTCTGCTACTCCTCCTGAGTAGGGATGAGCTTCGAGTTCGAGTCGAACTCATGTTTGACTTGAACAAAGGCTTATATGCATGGTATTGTCAAAAAAAGTGTTTGGGGACCTGGGTCCTGCCCCAGGGGACATAGATCAATGCAAAAAAAAGTTTTAAAAATGGACGTTTTTTCAGGAGCAGTGATTTTAATAATACTTAAAGTGAAACAATAAAAGTGTAATATTCCTTTAAATTTTGTACCTGGGGGGTGTCTATAGTATGCCTGTAAAGGGGCACATGTTTCCCGTGTTTAGAACAGTCTGACAGCAAAATGACATTTCAAAGGAAAAAAAGTCATTTAAAACTACTTGCGGCTATTAATGAATTGCCGGTCCGACAATACACATAAAAGTTCATTGATAAAAACGGCATGGGAATTCCCCACAGGGGAACCCCGAACCAAAATTTAAAAAAAAATGAAGGGGGAGCGGGGCCACCTGGTGACCCCGCCCCCCTCTGACGCACAGGGACTTGACAAGGACTTCCCTGTGGCATTCCCCGTAACGTCAGAGGGGGGCGGAGTCACCCATTATGTAACCACTCCCCCTTCTGATATCACAGAGAATGCCACAGGGAAGTCCCCGTCAAGTCCCCGTGCGTCAGAGGGGGGCAGGGTCACCATGTGGCCCCGCCCCCCCATTATTTAAGAACCGTCAGAAGAGGAGAAGCGTCACACAGTGGGAGCCTCCCTCCATGCCATCATGGATGCGGAGCGGTCCGAGGAGAAGAAGGGAAGAAGACGCCGCGGAGGAAGATGCCGGACGAGAACACCAGAGGAAGAACCAGAAGAACCAGAAGAAGAAGAAGATGGAGGAAGAAACCAAAGGAAGATAGAAGATAGAAGAAAGAAGATAGAAGAAAGAAGAAAGAAGAAGCATTTAAATAAAGGAATTGTCAAAAACTGTCTCTTTTAACAGTTTTTTTTGTGAAATGGTAGGGGTAAAACCCTTACCTTTTTTACACAGGGGGAAGGGCCGGGATCTGGGAGTCCCCTTGTTAAAGGGGGCTTAAAGATTGCGATAAGCCCCCCACCCGCAGACCCCCACAACCACCGGGCAAGGGTTGTGGGGATGAGGCCCTTGTCCCCATCAACATGGGGACAAGGTGTTTTGGGGGCTACCCCAAAGCACCCTCCCAATGTTGAGGGCATGTGGCCTGGTACGGTTCAGAAGGGGGGTGCTCTCTCGTCCCCCCCTCTTTTCCTGCGGCCTGCCAGGTTGCGTGCTCGGATAAGGGTCTGGTTTGGATTTTTGGGGGGACCCCACGCCATTTTTTTTGCAAATTTTGGCGCGGGGTTCCCCTTAAAATCCATACCAGACTATAGATTTTGAGGGGGACCCCACGCCATTTTTTTGGTTTAATTTTGACCGGGGTTCCCCTTAATATCCATACCAGAGCTGAAGGGCCTGGTATGGAATTTAGGGGGACCCCATGTCATTTTTTTTTAAATTTTGGTTCGGGGTTCCCCTGTGGGGAAATCCCATGCCATTTTTATCAATGAACTTTTATGTGTATTGTCGGACCGGCAATTCATTAATAGCCGCGAGTAGTTTTAAATGACTATTTCCTTTGAAATGTCATTTTGCTGTCAGACTGTTCTAAACATGGGAAACATGCGCCCCTTTACAGGCATACTATAGACACCCCCAGGTATGAAATTTAAATATTACACTTTTATTGTTTCACTTTAAGCATTATTAAAATCACTGCTCCTGAAAAAATGGCTGTTTTTAATACTTTTTTTGCATTGATCCATGTCCCTTGGGGCAGGACCCATTTCCTCAAACACTTTTTATGACAATACCTTGCATATAAGCCTTTAAAATTAGCACTTTTGATTATTCATACTCATGTCCCATAGACTTTAACGGTGTTCGCTTGTCCAAACAAATTTTTTGCCTGTTCGCATGTTCTGGTGCGAACCGAACAGGGGGGTGTTCGGCTCATCCCTACTCCTGAGTATGGCGATACCACATGTGTGAGACTTTTACACAGCCTGGCCACATACAGAGGCTCAACATCCAAGGAGCACCATCAGGTGTTCTAGGGACATAAATTATGCATCTAATTTCCTTACAATCTATCACATATTTGAAGGCCCTTCCTATTTCTAACACATAGCATATACATACCAAGAATTACACCCTAAAATACATTCTGCTGAGCAAAGGGTAAACAAAAGATTACCTGTGGTTTTAGTAGTGCAGTTGTCTGCATGAGGAGAGCCCTGATCCAGGCAGCAGGCAATGACGTGGTCAGTGACAGTGAATGGAATTGTCCATGCAGCAGGCAGAAATATTGTCCATAGTCAGTACAGGCAGGGATACTGTCAATATACAGTCCAGGGTCAGTGCAGGTAGAGATATTGCCAGCAGTGCCAAAATATTGATCCTGGTAGTAAGCAGGAACATGGTCAAAGTAGCAGGCCAGGAAAGAATGGGGTCAGATGTAGAGGCTTCTCCCACCCAAATCTCTTTGAAGCCTCCGAGTCTCCAGACCCTAATACGGGAATGAGAAAACTAAAAAAATTAGTTTTCTTCATCCAGAAAAACAATTATGGAGCCCCTCACATATGTGAGACCTCTGTGTTCCCACTAGCATAGCAGGATAGAAGATCAGTCCAAGAGGCAGGCAAAAAACATGGTCAAACAGTCCAGGGTCAGTTCCAGAGCAGGCAGAGGTAGGTATAGTTTAGCGTTAAGTGGAAGCTTGGTCATATAACAGGCCAGGGTCGGTTCCGGAGAAGGCAGAGGTATGTACAGTTCAGTGCAGTGGCATAAGGGGTGTGGAGGAAAATGACAGGAAATGAGAATTACGTTTACCATACTTCCCAAATAATGTAGAGAAGTATGTTAATGGCAAAAACAGTCACCTATACAGAGGCCTGGTTGGAAAGGATATTGGGGACAATAATATGTGGTGTCTCTTCTAACTCCTCCTCTGGAGCACACCCGGCATTTCTTCTGACATCTGTGGCCTGTTTCATGGGGGGATTTTCTCAGGAAAGTGGCGTTCATGGAGTCTGCTCACTGAATCAGAGCGAATATTTTCTGGTGGACCTTCAGGGTACAAAAGGACAGAGGTAACTTGTTCTTGGTAATGCAGATAGAATACAGGGGTCTAGGTAGATTTTTGTTAAATAACATAAGTGTTATACATGGCCAAACTGAAAAAATAAATGGACACTTTTTTCTATCAATGGCGGGATTTTCTTGTGGGAAGGTACGGTTTGATCATCTGATCATTGAAGTCCACTCCCCCCCTGAACAAATTATAGTCGTGGACACAAGCTGGTTTCTGGATTGGGCCGTTTCTTCCGGGGACTTCCACATAGGTGTCCTTATGGATTGATGTGAGCATGTGGATGTTTTATCTATCCCTCCACCTGACAGCCAATAGCTCCTGGTTACACAAAGATGCCATCTCCCCTCATCGTAGCCTTTCATTGATGAGTTTTTGCAGGGAGCCCTTTCTATTGACTTTCACTGTACCACATGCTAGGGTGTCCCTTTGCTGAAGATTGCGGAAGAGGGGCAATATCATATAAAAATTATATACATAAATATGGTATCCCTTTCCAAGGAGTGGATAGACAAGCTCCCAGACAACTTTTACACTGGCTCCAATATACTCTGGGCATTCAAGGGGATGCAGTTGGGAGTCCTTCTCTTCGTACACCAGGAAGGCATAGATGTACCCCGTGGCTCGGTCACAAAGTTTGTACAGTTTAACTCCATATCGGACCCTTTTGCTGGGGATAAACTAATGCCCAGCCAGCCTGTGAATTTTACAAGGGACTCATCCACAGAGATATTCTGGTTGGGGGTATATAACTGGGGGAATTTTTCCGAGAAATAATTTAGGAGTGGCGGAATTTTAAATAATTTGTCAAAAGCTGGGTAATTTCAGGGAAGGCACTGGGCGTTGTCATTATAGTGGAGGAATTGCATAATCATAAGGTATCTTGATCTTGGCATAATGGATGAGAAAATTGGCCTGTGGTGGATGGGGTTGATAGACCAATAGGACTACAATTTGATTTTTTTGTGAGTCCCATAATAAAGTTAGACCTAAAAAAATTTAAAATTCCTCTACGATAAGTTCTCTCAACTCAAAGGGATGGGTGTAACTAGAACCAGGGTTGCTTGGTATGTACTGCTGTGCATAAAGGTTGCACTGGGCCATGATGGACGATGGTATCTCTTCAGTGAAAATCAAATGAAAAAAATCAAGCATGGCAAAATCATCTGTGTTTACTTGGACACTTGGCTGGGCAGTAAAGGGGGGGGGGATGTTTGCTGCTCTGGAATTAGGGGGAAGCCACAGGGAGTTTTGAAGGGCATAGGGAAGGCTGGCATGGGCCCTATCCCTTTGGGGCTGAGATGACACCTTACTGGTGCTTGGCCTTTGTTGTAGTGGCACTGCACTCGAGGTGGATGGCACTGCACTCGAGGTGGGCGGCACTGCGCTTGAGGTGGACGGCACTGCACTGATGGTAGTAGGCTGCTGCTCCATGCCAGAATGCCTTCTTTTCATGGGCACACATTCCTCTTCCTCCAAGTCTGTAGCAGACCCACTGTTTGTAATGGGTTCATATGCCGAATCAGAATCAGACTGAGACTCAGAGAGCTCCCTGCTGCTCTCATCGCTCAGGCTAAGATGCTGGTAGGCCTCCTTGCTGGTAAAATATTTTTTGCCATACCAGTTACTGTGTTGCGTTATGTAAACTAGGACAGGTGTGGCTGCACTGCTGGGTGCTAATGAGGGTGCGCTACTGGGTGCTGGAGAGGGTGCACTGATGGGTGCTATTGAGGGTGTATTGCAGGGTGCTGGGGAGGGTGCACTGCTGGGTGCTGGTGAGGGTGCACTGCTAGCTGCTGGTGAGGGTGCACTGCTGGGTCCTGGTGAGGCTGCACTGCTGGGTGCTGAAGAGACTGCACTGCTGGTGTGGGTGCACTGATGGGTGCCAATGAAGGTGCACTGATGGGTGCTAATGTGGGTGCACTAATGTGCACTAATGCACTGTGGCTGCACTGATTAGCTGGCACTGATGAGATCCACTGATAGGGTGGCACTGATGAGCACTCACTTATGGGCACCAATGTGCACTATTGGACACTGTAGTGGCACTAATGAGCACTGTAGTGACATTGATGAGCACTGCAGTTGCACTGATGGTATGGCAGTGGCACAGATGAGTACTTTAGTGGCACTTATGGGCACAGGTGCCACTGATTGGCACTGTAGTTGCACCGATTGGCACTGTAGTGGCACTGATTGTACTGTAGTGGCACTGATGGCACAGGTGAGCACTGTGGTGGCCCTGATGGGCACAGTTGGCACTCGTGTGGCACTGATGTGGCACAGATGAGCACTGTAGTGGCACTGGTGTGGCTCTGTAGAGGCACTGATTATCACTGATGTGGCACAGGTGGCACAGAGGTGGCACCTATGTGGCACAGGTGGCACAGATGGCACAGAGGTGGCACAGATGACACAGTGGAGCACTGATGTAGCACTGTTGGGCACTGCTGGGCACTGCTGGGCACAGTAATATAGCAAGAAACTCACATTTTTTTCACTCGATTGCTCTCCTCTCCACTCACTCTGTATCGGTGTGAGGAGAGGAGAGCATTGAACCCCTGGATGACCTGGCTGTGTTTACATTGTGATTGCTATGTCACTGGATGGAGCGATCATGTGGTAAAGGGCCGCTGTCATTGGCCCTTTACCGTCATCCGTGTTTCACTGGGTCCCGTGAACCCGGCGAGCATGGATAGTCCCGTGAGAGCGCGATACCTCAATGTACGCCCTCCCAGAGTTATCGAGCCACACTGTAGCCGTCATTTGACTATAGTGCGGTTAGTAACTGGTTAAAGTTAGAAAGTTATAAAAGACTGTTTCCACCATTAACTTTCCACCTAGCTTCTGTACACAGTGGTTAGGCAAGGGTGATATCACAATTCTCCTGGCAAGATCTTAGTAAAGTCCCATGGGCATATCTTTTAGGCATTTTCTATATCAGTGGTTCTCAACCTCAGTCCTCAAGTACCCCCAACAGGCCATGTTTTTGGGATTTCTCTTAGATAAAATAGCTGTCCAAAATACCAAGCCATTGACTCTGATTTAAAGCACCTGTGCAAGATAAAAGGAAAACCTGCAAACATGGCCTGTTGGAGGTACTTGAGGACTGAGGTTGAGAACCACTGTTCTATATAATAGGGACTGGGTGCTGCTGTCATTTGAGCTTAGGTGGCCTTCCTCTTCTTTATGTTTGCATAATGTATAACCACCTCAATACCGGACACTTTTATCCTCTTCCTGCCCAGGCCAGTTGTCAGCTTTCAGTGCTGCTGTACTTTGAATGACAACTGCGTGGTCATGCAACACTGTCTGTACCCATATTACATTTTTACCATTTTTTAAGACACATAGAGCTTTATGTTGGTGGTAGTTAATCACCACTTTTTTATTTTTATTTTTGCTGCCCAGCTTGCTTCTGTACACCGTGCCTAGGCAAGGGTGATATCACAATTCTCCTTGCAAGATCTTTGTAGTGCTAAATGCACATGGAAGGTGCATTTAAACATATAATTTGGGATATTCAGAGTTGCCAGGATCTCATCAGAAGGTCCATGATCTCCCCCTCTCCAGTGCATGAGCTAGGTAAAAGTAAATACTGTATATTTTTCTAACTTTTCAGACAGATGCTTTTTTTACAGGGAGGTGGGTCTGTATATAATAGGGACCTTACATTCTAGTGCTAGGACCACTATGAAAATGATAGATAAAACAATTCAGCTAGTGAATAGTCATGAGTTAAATGTATCCATTAGGCAAATGTTCCATTAGGCTAATGTTCATAGAATTTTATTAAAGTTTAGATCTAGAATCCAAACTCCATTGACATCAATAGAATCCAAACATTATTTATCAGTAAGGACCATTTTCAAAACTAAACATCAAGAGATTGAGAAAGAAAGGACATTTCAAGCATACTTGAACATATCACAATTTTCTTTTTAAGTGTCATTTTGCAAACCAAGGTGAAACTTGCATACAGGTTTATGCTACAGCCACAATTTCTGATTGATTGAGAAGGCATTTAGCATCAGGAAGTAAACAATTAGTGTGTTTCATAGGTGTGTCCGGGAGAAGGTGGCAGCGGGAGAAGACAGCTCTGGGAGAAGGCATCAGTTATAAAAGATGGCTGGGGGAGAAGATGGCACCGGGAGAGAAGGCGGCAGGAGAAGAGAGCACCGGGAGAGATGGTGGCGGGAGAAGAAGGTACCAGGAGAGACGGCGGTGAGAGAAGACAATCATCAGCCCTTGTCTCCATCAACATGGGGGCAAGGTGCTTTGGGGTGAGGGGGTGCAGAGCACCCACACCCCCATGTTGAGGGCATGTGGCCTGGTATGGTTAAGGAGGAGGGGTCACTCGCTCGTCCCCTCCCTTTCCTGACCTACTGGGCTGCATGCTCGGATAAAGGCCTGGTATGGATTTTAGGGGGACCCCATGCCATTTTTAAAAAAAATGTTGTCAGGTGTCCCCTCCTAATCCATACCAGACGGTCTGGTATGGTCTTTGAGGGGGACCCTATGCCATTGTTTTTCATGTTTTTTTTAGCCGCCAACTTTTTTTTTTACATTCATCTGTCAGTGAGGAAGTTTGCTGACAGCTGATGACTCATTGGTTGTTAAGGATGCAGCGGCTGGTTTCCCGGCCTGCTCCTTAGCAACCAGCTTTATTGAGTAAATGTTAAAAAAAATGAAATCTCAAAACGCAAATCACGGCAAAATCGCTGTAAAATCGCGCTAAAAATGCAGTACTTGCATTTTGGATGTGGGTCCATTGAAGTCTATTATATGCAAAACGCTGCATCTTGCATTTAAAAAAGTCCCAGATGAGTGCGCATGCGCGAAGCTCCTTAGATGGCCACGTAGACCGGGAGCTCCACACTGCTCCGGTCATCTCGCACCCCTCATGGCGGACATCAAACGCACAGCCCTCCAATGACCACTCCTGGGATAAGAGGAACACCGGCAGCTTCGTTACATGCCCTCGAGGACCGCCGAGCCCTGGATGTGCAATTAACAAAGGCCGGGATCAGGCCTATACATCCAAGATGGCGTCAGCATTGCTTCCTCATGAACTGACAGTGCTGAGACACGGCATGACAGAGTCTCCCCCAGGCCCCCTACCTCACAGCCCGCACACTGGAGCCCATGTGAATATCCACATCCACCTCCCAGCTTCCCCAGCATCCACAGATTCCCCACTGGACATACTATGGAGGATCTATTATTGTCCCCCATGGAAGCAGGCCCAACACAGCATCAGAGCAGGGAGGCCTTCCCAGCACAGCACTCTGATCTACCTTTTGACATTGCATCTATGTTTATGAAGTTCTCTGAGATGTTGGACCGTGGCTTATCTTTCACAGCAGCTAAAATAACTGGCAAAATTAAGGCTGAAATACAGAATCTGAGATCACGTATTAAGGCGATAGAAAGTAAGCTAGATGCTACTGTAGCCAGAGCAAACCAAAATACACACCGTACACAAGACCTCCAAGACCAACTAGAGACCGCACATCTAAAATAGATGATCTTGAAAAAAGATCGAGAAGGTACAATTCTTGGATCAGAGGGATCCAGAAACTGTAACTGATAACCCTGCAGCGGTTCGCTGCATCATCCAGGAGCTTATCCGGGAAATCCCGCATAACAGACTAAAACTACCCTGGGCACACAGAGCCTTAGGTCCACATAGATCTTATGGGCTACCAAGGGACATAGTGGTGAAACCCTACCCCACCTCAAAAAGGAGGTTATGCAATGAGCCCGCTTTGCACCCCAGCTGAAGTACCAGTCCCACCCTATCCAAATATTCACTGACTTATCACCAAACACCATTTAGAAATGGAGGTCTCTAAAACCACTTCTGACAGTACTGACCTAACAGGAAATCAAATACTGGTGGCTATTCCCATTTGGCCTCAAGTTTACATACAAGAACAAGTCCTACATGTTTTCCAAATTTCTGGATGGAGGAAAAATATTACTTCGCCTGGGCCTCATCTCACAAGCCCCTGCCTCACCACTACCAGGATCGGCTGCAGGAACATCGAAACATCAACTTCCCACAAGCCTGATAGTTCCATTATGGCAAAAGCACAAACCCAAGAGGTCTAAAGACTCCAACCCCCTCTGATAAGGTCACTACCCACAGAAGGCCTTATGCTCATCAACATAATTCTCACTAGGATTCAAACTCTCTTCTCAAACTCTGATATGGCTCTTTAGAGTCTCTGTTACTCCAACAATTTACGGCTTCTCACACCATATAAGGGAAGACAACCATACTACACATATTCGCTATTCCTCCACCACAAGCCCCGGAATGGACCCTAAACCACTGCCAGCAACACTTGATAGGAGGCAACACCTCTTCAACTCCTGGACTTTGCTATTCAATCCCTATTAATTCCACACTCAACTGGAACACTACTCAATGGAATTGAGCCATCCGTCTCCCCTCCTTCACCCTGACAAACTCTTCCGGCCCCTACCATATATCACCATGCTTATGAGAGCCTGACCCTCCTATCAGAGTCTCCACAGGACTTGCCATCTTCTGTGATCTCCACCTTACCCAACTTCTCCCCTTCCCCTCCCCCACCCTTTTACCTGATTTCCCTCTCCTCTCCTTTCCATTCCCTTTCCACTCCTCAATGCTGAACTGCTACCTGAGTTCCCCCATAATTTGTATTGGGTTGGGGAATTAATACTTGTGGATATTATTAGGTACAAAGCACTGTAACCCAATACAAATATTCTTGTACAGAAGTAGATCAATCTTGGCCAGAAACTGTATATATTGTGTTGCTATCACAATATCATGAAAAAAATGGTTTTAGGGTGTTGGGGATGTCCAAACACAAAACAATTCCTACAGAACACAGGATGCACCCTGCTTTAACAAATATTAACCATGTTTCTCACTGTCACACAGCTGCAAAAAATTGGATTTGGATGCTGGTAGTGCCCAAGCCACCATAAACTAACAAAAAAATTGTGTAGAGCACAGGATGTGCCCTGCTATAATAAATATTCACTATATCTGTAACTGTTGGTACAGCTGTGAAAAAATGGGTTTTGGATGTTGGTGGTGCCCAAAAATCATAACCTCATTTAACCCCAAAATCTTTCAGAACCCTCTAGGGACAATTTTAAAACTCACATCACTTGCAACTGGGGAAAAGCTGCTAAAAACTTTGAGGTGCTATATTAAAATTTCCATTGTAAAGAACAGAAGCTATGGCCCTATTTTTGGATGGTTATGGTTGCAGACCCACCACAGTGGAAGGAGATGTTAACAGTGGCAGGTAGACAGATTTGCTCATGATGGCGGGGTGTGCTCAAATAGACTGGACATGGAAATGTGGCAGTATGTGAGATATTTTTTGTGGTTCACAGCAGTGAAGATGAGATGCTTGCAATACAGCAAAAAAAAAGTGTACAGTAGCAGGATTCCTAAAATATCAAATCAGCAACATACAAAAAACAAATCAGCAACATTTTCAGCAGAGCCTTGATACACTGATAAAAAATATTCTTTTGGCTTGTAATTTTAATATTAAAATGTTATCATTTTCAATAAATAAATAAATGGTAATTACCATATTTATTGGCCTATAACACGCACTTTGTTCCCCTGAAAAAACAGCGTACCTCACCGAGCCTTCATTTCTTCTCCACTTGGCTCCTGGGCATTCACTCGGCTTTCATTCGGCTCTCACGTCACACACACACAGTCCTGCCTCTGCCACCGGCATTGGACCAGTTTTCTGCCTATAACAGGAGCTGGTCCAATGCTAATAGTGGAGGCAGGACTGTGGGTGACGTGAGAGCCGAGTGGAGAGGAAATGGAAGCTCGGTGATTTCCTGATTCAGGCTGTTTTATGAGAGATGGTGAGGCTGCAAATGATGATAGTTTAAAAAAAGGCATTAATCAGGCGCCATTCAGGACACTGATCAGGCTGCATTGAGGTCTTTATTTAGGCTGCATTGAGGACATTAATCAGGCTGCATTGATGCATTGATCAGGCTGCATTGAGGACTTTATTTAGGCTGAATTGAGGACATTAATCAGGCTGCATTGAGGACATTAATCAGGCTGCATTGAGGACATTAATCAGGCTGCAAATGGACATTGATGGGCACTGAACCTTATTTTGCTTCAAAGTTGTTTATTTTAAAAATATGGGTTTTTTTTGCGTGTTATACACCGGTGCGTGTTATACACAGATAAAGATGGTAATTTACTTTGATATTTTAAGTATCTTACATAGTTACATAGTTACATGGTAGGTGAGGTTGAAAAAAGACATCATGTCCAACCTGCTTAATTTTCATTAGTTCATAAAACACACCTTTTACATATACAAGAATAATGTATATTATTAAGTAATCTAGACAAAATTTTTAAGGTATGTGCATTTCCATATTCTAATTGAGTTATATTTACTTAAATAAATGATCTTTTCATTTTACTGAAATTGCGCAATGCAGATGTTTTAGAAACGTGCAACCGCACGAGTTTTGATGCTGTAATTTTGAAGAGTTTGATGGAACTTTGAAAACCAGCACCAGGCAGTTCCCATACGTTTGAGGCCCATCAAGACAAAAGAACGCCACCAGTGACAAGAATTTTTCCAAGTCACGACAAAGTCATGAAATGGCATTGAAAGGTAGGAATGAACACTGAACAAATTGTCGTTCACATGCTTTAAATGTTGCTTAACCGCTTCAGCCCCGGAAGATTTTACCCCCTTCCTAATCGGAGCACTTTTTGTGATTCGGCATTGCATCGCTTTAACTGGCAATTGTGCGGTCATGCGATGTTGCACCCAAACAAAATTTTTTCCCCACAAATAGAGCTATCTTTTGGTGGTATTTGATCACCTCTTCGGTTTTTATTTTTTGCGCTATAAACAAAAAAAGAGCGACAATTTTGAAAAAAAAGCAATATTTTTTACTTTTTGCTGTAATAAATACCCCCCAAAAATATATAAAAAAACAAATTTTTTCCTCAGTTTAGGCCGATATGTATTCTTCTATAAAGTTTTGGTAAAAAAATCACAATAAGCGTATATTGATTGGTTTGCACACAAGTTATAACAACTACAAAATAGGGGATAGTTGTATGGCATTTTTATTGATGGATTTTGTTTTATTAGTAATGACGGTGATCTGTGATTTTTATTGTGACTGCGACATTATGGCGGACACATTGGACATTTTTTACACTATTTTGGGACCATTGTCATCTATACAGCGATCAGTGCTATAAAAACGCACTGATTACTGTGTAAATGACACTGGCAGGGAAGGAGTTAAACACTAGGTGGCGATCAAGGGGTTAAGTGTGTCCTAGGGAGCAATTCTAACTGTGGGGGGGTGGGCTTCCACACACATGACAGCGATCACTGCTCCCGATGGCAGGGAGCAGTGATCTCTGTCATGTCACAAGGCAGATCGGTGAAATGCCTTGTTTACATAGGCATCTACACATTCTGTGGCTCTGTGACATGATCGCAGGGACACCGGCGGACATTGAGTCCATGGGTCCCGTGGGCATGGTAACGTTGTACGCAGCAGGCGCACGCATGCCTGCACCACCCGCTAGCCCCACAAATTGAAAGGGACATACAGGTACACCCATTTGCCTGCCACTGTCATTGTGCCGATGTATATCAGTGTGCAGGGGGCGGCAAGTGGTTAACAAACCAACCATAAAATATTTATTTTATTTGCTGATTAATAGATTTATAATACATGGACATACATCCATTGTATACACCTACTGAGGCAACTGACTTGTGCGCATGCAATGTTTGTGCTTACTGCGTTCGGCAGAATGCAACCGAAATGGGTGAGGGACCGCCAGCTGTTAAGCTTAAAAACTGTTTTGTGCCACAAAAATGAATGTTTCTGCCATTCGGTTTTGACGTTATTGCATATACATTTTTAGATTATGTGACCTCAAGACCCATCTAATTTGCACTCCATGTTATTAACATTTAAAAACAAGGATAGTATTATTGTACTGCATCTGTGCTGATTTGTGCTGCAAAAATGAATGTTTGTGCTGTTTGGTTTAAGAGATATTACTCATAATAGTTGACGAAACCCTGCCCACTTTGCACCCCATGCTATTAAATTTTAAAACAAATTATACCACTTGTTTGTGTTGATTTGTGCCACAAAAATGAATGTTTTTGTTTTTGAGATTTTGGAATTCAAATTCCTATTATGTATCAGCAAGCCCCTCCCTCTTTGGACCCAATGTATTAAAATTTAAAAACAAAGATAGCATTTGTTTGCACTGCATCTGTGCTGATTTGTGCTGCAAAAACAAACGTATGTGTTGGTTTGGTTTCAGAGATATTGTGTATTATAGTTGATGAAAATTTTCCCACTTTACACCACGTTATAAAAATTTCAAAACAATTATATCTGTCAGTACTTGGGCTTGGGACCTCAGCTGTGTCTGACAATGACTCTGCTTGCTGAGCCACTTGGAATGCTGGACAGTTCCCTGGACAATTCGTTGAATGATCCTGTTCTAAATCTTATTTGCCTTGAACTCTTTGCTCCCCCCATGAACTTCCTGATTTAAGCCATGTCTCTGCACTTCCTGGTTGCCAGAATATTGTGCCTTCTCCAGCCAATATCTTGCTTTTGTCGCTCCTGCTGCTGCCTGTATCTTTGCTACTATTCGTTACTGACATTTGGCTTGCTCCTCAACTACGCTTCTGCTTAATCCCAACCGGCAACTATTGATTACCGACCTTTGGCTTGTTTCTCGACTATGCTTCTGCTTGATCCCTATCTAGAGTTGCCACGTCATCCCTTTAATCCCGAACACATATGAATTACACAGGTTTTAAGGCTAGTTTAATGCAGATAAGGCACCAGGTGAGTTTAATTACCACCTTAATCAGCCACAGAACCTGTGTAATTCATATGTGTTCAGGTTTAAAGGGATGAGGTGGCAATCCTATCCCTATCTGCTATATCTGCTACTGGACCCCGTCTTGCTCACCTCCTGGTGGGGCGATTCTGAGGACTGTGACCTGGTGCTAACATGCAGCAAAATCCATCTCCACCATCTGGAGCTCTAGTGAACACTGGTTAGTACTTAGATTCCACACATCAAGTGAGCCTGTGACATCTGCCAGGGTGACCTGCCTGTGTTCCTATCCTGCTGGTTCCTGTGTAAGCTTCCACTGCTATAGCAACTGGTCTTCAAGCCTAACCCCTTGATCGTGACAGTACCATTTTTTTGTGCTGCGTTTGTGTTTATTTATACCACAAAAACAATGTTTCTGTTTGTTTGTTTTGTGAGATATTGGACATTTAATGTTAGATTATGTAACCTAAAGCTTCACCCACTTTGCACTATGTTATTACATTTCGAAAACAAATATACCATAAGTTTGTGCTGCATTTGTACAGCAAAAACAAGCATATTGTTATAGTATTTTTTCACATGGCACTCTCATTTTGTATCAGAAAGAATGATTATGGGCTGTTCATTCTGTGTGTAGGAGAAATGGTTAGCATGTCATAGGGTATTTATTTGGGCACTAATGCCCTGGCTCATGATTTACACTATACCAATACCAGTTATTGAAGCACAGACTCAGCACAAACAAACAGTATATTTGTTTTTAAAATGTAATACCATGGGGTGCAAAGTAATAGCTGTATGTAGGCTCTTTAAGACGCTGTAGGAGGTGCGTGTCCCCAGAACTGATATGAGTGCCGGCAGGCGCAATAATCGTTGGGCACCCACGATCACTTGTGACAGACCAAGAACCAGGATCTGTGTGTGTAAACACACAAATCCCCGTTCTGTCAGAGGAGAGGAGAGAGATTGTGTGTTCATACTAAGTAGAAACACTGATCAGTCTCCTTCCCTAGTAAGTCCCACCCTCCCACAATTAGAACACACCTGGGAACACAGTTAACCCCTAAATCGACCTCTAGTGTTAACCCCTTCCCCACCAGTGATATTTATACAGTAATCAGTGCATTTATGTAGCACTGATCTCTGTATAAATCAGTGTTGCCAACCGTCAGTATTTTTACTGGCAATCAGTAAAAAACAGGCAATTTCCTCCTGCCAGTAAATGCCAGTAAAAGGAAAAAGGTGCCAGTAAAAAAATATGGCTGTGATGTTCGGCTTGGTCCAGAGCCGGCCGAGACCATCCGAGTCCCTGCTACAGTGTGTTCGGACAGCTCTGGTGGAGGCAGCGCACGAGCGTGTCGTGTGATGTCATAGTGCAAGGGAACCAAGCAGAGCGGCCAGAGCCTCGTGTGCGGGTCTGCAGGAGAGGAGCAGGGCAGGTCGGGAGCAGGACTGTCAGTGCTGTTTCTGGAGTGGACTGAAGAGACCAAGAGTCAACTTCATGTGCCTTCCTATTGTAATTTCTTGCCCTCCTAAATCTTGTCCCTGAGCTACTTACTTACTATATCAAAAATAAAATAAGAAATATGTTTTTTGCCCTAATATCTACCTTAAATCACGTTGCTAATTGCATATTGTTCTTGTACTAAAATTTGCACTTACATCTGTAATTTTGTAACTTTTGGAAATGCCAGTAAAAACTTGACTGTGCCAGGAAATTTTGGGTGTTGTGTCAGTAAATTTCAATCTGGTAGGTTGGCAACACTGGTATAAATGTCACTGGTCCCTAAAATGTATCAAAAGTCCGATTTCTCTACCACAATATTGCAGTCCCAATAAAAATCGCTGATTGTTGTCATTACTAGTAAAATAAATAAATAATAAAAATGCCATAAATCTATCCCCTATTTTGTAGATGCTTGCGCAAACTAATCAATATACGTGTATTGTTTTTACCACAAATATGTAGAAGAATACACATCGGCCTAAACTGAGGAAAAAAATTGTTTTGTTTTTTTTAGATTTGGGATATTTATTATATCAAAAAGTAAAAGATGAAATAAATCTATTAAATTGCTGATGCAAATAAAGGACCTTGTTAAGCTATCTCTGAGATATTCTTTTCTGGTCTTAATCTTATTACATTGTTTTTTGTCTCCACAGGACCTGGATGATGAGGATGCCTCACGGATCCAAGAAGATCTATCTACCTTGATCCTGAATATTTTTGTTATCCACAAAGTTACTGATGAAAACAGTACCACTTTGGGGATAGTTATTGAGGGAGTAGGGGTTCTCACTGGAATCTCTGATGTACCCCAAGCATGTGGTTTTTCTTATGGGACTGATTTATGCTTTTAACCTGAGCTACCCTAAAAACCTAAAATACACCTTTGAAGTTTTCAGAAGATCTTTTTATATTTTATATCTGGGGAATCTATCTTCAAACGTTCACACTTTGAAGTGCAAATTACTTTCCTAAAAGGCTTCAAAAAAGTTAATACATTCTGTGCTCTATGTCCTTTACAGATATACTGTATGTTACATGTGTGTGTTTCAGTTTGATTTGTTAGCTGAGAAAGAGGAGCTTTTTTTTGTTTTGTTTTATTTTAAAGATGTTTACAATATACATTTGATATATAGATAGATAGATAGATAGATAGATAGATAGATAGATAGATAGATAGATAGATAGATAGATAGATAGATAGATAGATAGATAGATAGATAGATAGATATTATTGTATTATTATTATATAAAAACCTTCAAACATATATCAAATACATTTGGAAAATAAGTTTTACCAACTTAAAAAAAAATGAGTAAGTTACAAGAAAAAATAAGTTAATATCACTTAAAACTATGGTTCCAGACAAGTCAATGCATTGTAAAAAATACTGTGCTGGGTCTACTCAAAAAAATGAGGTAAGTATTTGCATCAGCTTTTTAAGTACTGTACTAAACTTATTTTTTTCTGACTCATTAGACTTTTCGTGTTTTCAACTTTGTTGTTTTTAAGTAAAGCCAACTCAATATTTTCAGTTTATAGACTATAGGTTTAAGTTAGGCGTATTACTAACTTAAACCTATGGTCTATAAACTGAAATTAATGAGTAGGCTTTACTTAAACCTATGGTCTATAAACTGGAAAACTTGAGCTGGCTTTACTTAAACCTATGGTCTAGAAACTGGAAAAATTGAGTTGGCTTTACTTAAAACTATAGATCCAGACAAGTTAAGGTATGTATTCCTAACGTAAAACACTATGGTCTATAAACTGAAAAAATTGAGTTGGCTTTACTTAAAACAACAAAGTTGAAAACATGAAAAATAAGTTTAGTTGACAGTACTTAAAAAGCTGATGACCCAGCACAATATTTTTTACAGTGTAGCTGCTGCTGATCCAAGACTGATTCAATCCCAAAAATTTAGACAGTCAACAATGTCCTTGGACAGCCGCATTCTTTTGTCTGTTAGAAAGCCCCCTGCAGCAATGATGCATGTTTTGAGAGTATGCAGACCAATTGAATACTGGGCAAGTTCTGGCCAGTGGCTCATTCTCATGACCCAGTAATCCAGGGCATCATCTGTTCAGAGGGTCCCTAGATTTGTTTGTGCCCCCTGATTATAGGCCACCATGTGATGCAGTCACTCTCGATAGATGCTGGCAGCAGACAGTCCTATGTGTTAATGGCATCACTCAGGCACTTGCACTGCTGCTCCTCATTTCATCAATAGGAGGCTCATAAACACCTTGTCTGTGAGACATTATCCTATCAGCCTCTGGGAATTAGGAACACAGGTTCCTCCATAGCACATCCTCCAGATGTATTATCCTCAGTTCATTTTGTAAGGGGAGGAGGAGCTTTATGACTTCCCCTTGTAACATGTATCAAGGAGGGTTGCCAACCAGTAATGGTCCCTCTCCTTAATGCCATCATCCTTATGTCCTTTCACAGGATCTGGAGCTTGATGGAAGCCCATGTGCAGCTAATTAGTGGAGTTCTCATGGTCACAGAGGACGAAATTTTCCCCCAGCCACATACTACTCCTGGGGTTTAAGAGGCATAAATTCCACCCCTTGAAGACTGCCCCATGTTATCTGCAGCCTCAATGCTCCCATGACAACCTGCATCTACTGTGTCTGCTGTGGGACCTGTGATGCAACAAAGTCCTTCTCTTCCTCCTGCTTCTCTACCTCAAATGCCCTGTCCATGATACCATGCAGTGCGTTCTCCATCACGAACAAAACCGGTACAATGACAGATAGGGATGAGCTTCGAGTTCGAGTCAAACTCATGTTCAACTCGAACATCGGCTGTTCGCCAGTTTGCCGAACAACGAACAATTCACAGCATGAACCCCTTTAAAAGTCTATGGGTGAAATTAAAAGTGCTAATTTTAAAGGCTTATATGCAAGTTATTGTCATAAAAAGTGTTTGGGGACCTGGGTCCTGCCCCAGGGGACATGGATCAATGCAAAAAAAGTTTTAAAAACGGCCAATTTTTCAGGAGCAGTGATTTTAATAATGCTTAAAGTGAAACAATAAAAATGTAATATTCCTTTATATTTTGTACCTGGGGATGGCTATAGTATGCCTGTAAAGGGGCACATGTTTCCTGTGTTTAGAACAGGCTGACAGCAAAATGACATTTCAAAGGAAAAAAAGTCATTTAAAACTACTTGCAGCTATTAATGAATTGCCGGTCCGACAATACACATAAAAGTTCATTGATAAAAACAGCATGGGAATTCCCCACAGGGGAACCCCGAACCAAAGTAAAAAAAAATAACGTGGGGGTCCCCCTAAATTCCATACCAGGCCCTTCAGGTCTGGTATAGATATTAAGAGGAATCCCGGGCAAAATTTTTAAAAAAATGGCGTGGGGTCCCCCTCAAAATCTATACCAGACCCTTCAGGTCTGGTATGGATTTTAAGGAAAACCCCGCACCAAAATTAAAAAAAAAATGGCGTGGGGTCCCCCCCAAAAATCGCACAGGGACTTGAAGGGGACTTCCCTGTGGCATTCCCCGTGACATCAGAGGGGGCGGACAGGGAAGTCACCGTGCGTCAGAGGGGGGTGGGGGTCACCGGGTGGCCCCGCCCTCCGTTATTTAAGAACCGTCAGAAGAGGAGAAGCATCACACAGCGGGAGCCTCCCATCATGGTGGATGCCGAGCGACCCGAGAAGAAGAAGGGAAGAAGACGCCGAGGAAGATGCAGCACGAGAACACCGGAGGAAGAACCAGAAGAAGAAGAAGATGGAGGAAGAAACATAAGAAAGATAGAAGATAGAAGAAAAAAGATAGAAGAAAGAAGATAGAAGAAGGGGCTTGACCAGAGATGAGAAGTTACGAATAAACTTCCTATAATAGTTGGCAAAGCACAGCAAACACTGCAGAGTACGTAAACCCACGGGTCGGGGCCACTGTAGAACTGCCAAAAGTTTCTCTGGGTCCATCGAAAAACCAGCAGTGGAAATGACAAGAATTTAACCTGTTCACGATGGAACTCGCACTTCTCCTGTTTACAATAGAGATTGTTTTCTCTTAGTTTCTGAAGCACACGACAGACATCTGTGTGGTGGCTCTCCAGGGACTTGGAAAATATGGGGATATCATCAAGATAAACCACCACACATAACTGCAACAAATCTCGGAGGACATCGCTAATAAATTCCTGGAAAACTGCCGGGGCGTTACAGAGGCCAAAAGGCATTACAAGGTACTCATAATGGCCTGTTCTGGTATTAAATGCAGTTTTCCACTCGTCGCCCTCCTTAATCCACACAATATTGTATGCCCCTCTCAAATCAAGCTTCGTGAAGACCGTTGCTCCCTTGAGGCAGTCAAATAACTCTGTAATCAACGGAATCGGGTAGGCATTCTTAATCGTGAAATGATTGAAACCCCTATAATCAATACAAGGTCTCAGTTCAATGGCTCTTCTTCTTCGTGAAGAAGAAGAAACCAGCACCAGCAGGAGACAAGGATTTGCGGAATGAAACCTCGAAAAAGTGCGTCTGCAACACACTCTTCCATGGCCTTATCCTCCAAGACCAACAAAGGGTAAACCCGGCCACGAGGGGGTAAGGCACCAGTTTGAAGGTCAATTGCACAATCATAAGGCCGGTGTGGAGGCAAACTATCACTGCATTGTGGTAACCAGGAGAGAACCTCAGCATGGAGCCAATCAAAAGAGGGGTTGTGCCTCTGTAACCAAGGATAACCAATAACCAGTGGAAACCTAGGTGAGGAAATAACTTGGAATTGGATTATCGCATGGTGAAGAGCCCCTACGGCCATGGACAACGGAACCATCTCATGAGTCACATGGGCAGGCTGTAGAGGTCTCCTGTCAAGAGCCTCAATGGCAAGTGGATTGTCACGCAGCTGCAGTGGAATCGAGTGCTGCGATACAAAGGCAGCATCAATGAACCGGCCTGCAGCCCCAGAGTTGATTAGAGCCTGTATCTCGATGGACGACTTAGCCCAAGAAAGGGTGACCAAAACCAGTGGCTTATCCTTCTGGATAACTGGGGAATAAACAATGCCACCTAAGGTCTGTCCATGACAGGACCTCAAAGTTCGGGCGTTCCCTGGACGGGTAGGACAAGACTTCAAAAAGTGACCTGCCTGGCCACAATAAAGGCACAATCTCTCCCTCCTCCTAAAGGCTCTCTCATCCACAGAGAGATGCGTGAAACCCAAGTGCATGGGTTCAACTTCACTGACCAACTCGGTACCAGTAGGCATGGGAGGTGAGGGAGGCACGGGTGGGACTGCAAAGCTTGGAGGCAAATGTACAGGAGGCTTCCGCAAGCTCTCCTTAAAAGTGAGTCTTTCTCTGAGTCTGGAGTCAATGAGGATAGCAAACCTGATCAACTTCACCAGCTCAGTGGGTATATCTCGGGCTGCTATCTCATCCTTGATGGAATCTGAGAGACCATGAGAAAAAGCAGCCACAAGGGCCTCATTGTTCCAAGCAACCTCTGCTGCCAGAGTACGGAATTCAATGGCATAGTCGGCAACAGTTCTCGTACTCTGTTTGATGGACATGAGGCACTTGGCAGCAGAAGAGCAGCATCCGGGAACATCAAATACCCTTTCAAAGGAGGCCACAAAGTCAGGGTAACCCAAGACAACAGGTTTTTGCATCTCCCATAGAGGGTTTGCCCAGGCCAAAGCTTTCTCAGAAAGCAAAGATATCATGAAACCTACTTTGCTTCTGTCCGTGGGAAACGCCTGAGGCAGCATCTCAAAGTATATCTCAACCTGGTTGAGAAACCCCCTGCATTGAACTGGATCACCCCCAAACCGATGGGGAAGCAGAGCGGAACCAGACATACCTCTTATAGAGGTAATACTAGAGGCGGGTGCCTGCACAGAGACTGGCGCAGCAGCAGGGATGGCCTGCAACTCAGGTTGTACCGGAGAAGCCACAGTGGGAGTTTCCAGGTGAGCCGTGGGACTCAGGAGCGTTTGTAATGATATGGCAATCTGATCCATGCGGTGATCCTGCTCATCCAATCTGGAAAAAATATTACCAACAAGTGGATTGACTGTATCTTCTGAATTCATGGCCTTCGCCTACTATCAGGAACCATGAATCAGTCTGAGACAGAAGTATAGTTAAATCACACTTGCTAATAATAGTGTAGTTGGAAGCACTTATCGAATTAAAGCTTGTCAGTAATTATTAGGTGATAGTTGATGACTAATCCCAACCCGTCACCCCAAATGGGAACAAACTGTGAGAGGGCAGGGATCAGAAAACCCATTGGTCTGATGAAAAGAACTTTGTCAGAATATTAACAGGAGAGACTTGCGACTGTGAAATAAACATGTACCTTCAGAACTAGAAAACAGTAAGTACTAATGTAATTCAGTATCAATGAATAAGGTGCCCAAAACTCATTAGGAAATGGGATTTCAGTAAGAGGCTTACATAGGCTTTAGGATGATTCAACTATGGTCCCCATGTTTTTAGAAATAAAGAGAATTTCAGCTCTTTAAGGGTAAGTAGTTTTTCATATTGGCATGGTACATATAGTCGTGCTAATACCTCTTCTGGTTTGGGGGGAGCTGGGGATTTCCAATAACTTGTAATGGTTACTATAGCTGCGAACAGTAGGTGTGCAATAACTGTTCTGAGCAGTTTTGGATAGGTATCTATTTCTATATTTAGAAGTGCCAATTCTGGATAAAGCCTAGGTTCACATTGACTGGGGGAATGAAATTGTGCGGGTTCAGCTGAACTTGCACAATTTCATTCCCGCATGTCAGTCCTGACTTCGGGTACGAGTTCAGAGACATCTGTGTGGGTTTCTGCACAGATGTCAATGAAAATCGCACCCCGAAATCACCAAAAGTTGTACAGAAACTACTTTTGGGAATCGGTGCTGTGTCGGACGCTGCCATTGCCGGCTATTGCAGCCGAATTGGGATGTCAAATCGCATGCTAGATCGCATCAATGTGAACCAGGGCTGCTAGTGATTTTGTTCCTAATAATGTCTACAATTAAGTCGGCTACTTTTGACCAAAATGGCTGGAGGTGTGCACATTTCCACAATATATGGTATAAGGTACCTGTTTGTGTACACATTCTCCAACACAGGTTGGGGGTAGCAGGAAAGATCTTTGGTAGTCTATAAGGGGTCAAATACCATACATTTTATTTGTATTACCTTCTATGACCGTGCCATGTATTTAAAGCAGTAAAATGTATTTGTGAACATTATTGAATTGATATGGTGTTGGATGTTGTTACTGTGACTATCCTTAGTTACTGATTGTGTACTTATGAGGATTTAGATAATTGTGACTTGTTAGTCTTCACCTCTAATGGTTGCCCCTACACAACAAGTATGGTTCCCGATTATTACACATTACATATTTGGTGGATTCATTTTATACCCTCTTTTTCTCCTTTTTTCTCATTTCTCCTTTTTTTTTGTGGTGGCCATCATTGTGCCCATGACATGCGGGAAGTGGGGACTTGGGTGCCACGGACTCCCATACAGACGCCCGGGGCACCCTAAGAGCCACATTGGAACAAGTGTATGGGGTGGCACAGCTGGGCGCTTACCACGCTTGGCTTCTTCCCCCATCCTTGCTTGTGTGACCACTCAGACGCCCCCATCAACAGGAACTGGCACATTGTGAGGGTGGAACGCCCCCCCTTCTGGTGTCCCCATCTCCCACATGCTCGGGCACTGTTGATCCTTGCCCAAAGCATTTCCTCCTTCTGTGGCTTTATACTCTGGCCCATTGGCTATCAGCGAGTACAGACCATTCCATCTGGCCATGCCTGGATGTGGCTCTGGGAGCGGAGTCAGTCCATGCCATGCATGCATGGTTTCTTTCATATCATCCACATCCCACCGTGACGCCATGTGCTGGTAGGGTGGGGGGGTATATAAGAGCCAGAACACTGGCGGCCATATTGCCGGAGTCCCAGGGAGCCTAAATTCTGCACATGCAGTTTTTCAGGTCTGTAACTTGAAGCAGAGACTAACCTATCACACAGCAATCCCTTTTGCTTGTTCTATTATCTCTTAACTTCAAATATGGTCTGGTGATGGCATGGTTTCTTTTCCTCACATAGAATAAGGCCTGGTTTGCCTCAATACATCTGTGGAGGACTAAATACCAACAGACCTGTATACCAATACTTTGGATTATAATAGGTATAGCTCAATTCCCCAGTGTTTGTTCTCCATCCCTTTATACCCATATTGACTACTAATTCTGAGCAAAGTTATGTACAATATAATATTTAAATGGTTTTCTAATCCCATATAAGTACATTAAATACTAGAGGTTTTTCTTGATTCATATGAATACTTTATGTCACAGTAGAGCAGTGAAGGAGACCTTGGCACCACAGATGTTTTGGAACTACATTTCCCATGATTCTCATGCACTCTGCAGTGTAGTTGCAGTTGTAGTATCACTGCTTTAGAGCATGGGAAAAGCATCAAGTCAGTTTGAGCACCATCTAGAGGATAAATAGGCTCCCTACACCCCTAGCACAGCTAAACTAAGTAAGTAATTAACATGTGGAACCATTATGCATCTTTGAGTATATTAAATTCCTGGATGTATTTATTTTTATGGTTTGTTCTTACAATATCATTGCCATGGCCATATACTTCCCTCTACAGGAGATCCGGTCCTGGGCCCTGTGATCCCATGGTGGTGGACATATGTGGGGTGCTACAGGACAGACTCCCTTCATATGATCTCTGCTTTTTGTCCTATTTCCTCTAACCACGTTTGGAAGTAGGGATTGTTTTCACTGGGAACTATAGCTTGTTTGGTGGGTGCAAACTCACCTTATTCTTTAGAAAAATGTATATGACAATGTGCTTAGATGTCAATATGTTAATCTTTTTGTTTCTTTATCCACTTCAATACAGGACATTTATACACCCTTCCTGCCCAGATCAATTTTTAGCTTTCAGCGCTCTCACACTTTGAATGCCAATTACTCAGTCATGCAACACTGTACCCAAAATTTTTTTCCATATGAATAGAGCTTTCTTTTGGTGGTATTTAATCACCGCTGGGTTTTTTATTCTTTTGCGACATAAGTGAAAAAACAGCGAAAAAAAAAAAAAAAAACACTTCTTTTTAGTTTCTATGATTAAATTTTGCAAATAAGTAATTTTTGCTCATAAATTTGGGCCAAAATTTATACTTCTACATCTCTTTGGTAAAGATAACCCAAATTAGTGGATATTATTTTGTCTCTGTGAAAGTTATAGAGTCTACAAGCTATGGTGCAAATCCTTGAAAATTGATCACACTTGATCACACCTTATGCACTGACGGCCTATCTCATTTCTTGAGGCCCTGAAATGTCAGGAAAGTACAAATACCCCCCAAATGACCCCTTTTTAAAAAGTAGACAGTCAAAGGTATTTAGTAAGAGGCGTTGTGAGTTTTTTGAAGTAGTATTTTTTTCCCACAATTCTTGGGAAAATTAAGAATTTTTTTTTCACAAAATTATCATAATTATTAATTAAGTTATTTCTCACACACAACATATGCATACTTCCAAATACACCCCAAAATACATTCTGCTACTCTTCCTGAGTATGGCGATACCACATGTGTGTGACTTTTACACAGCTTGGCCACACAGAGAGGTCCAACATACAGGGAGGACCATCAGGGGTTCTAGGAGCATAAATTACACCTCTAATTTCCCAACAACCTATTACATTTGTTAAGGCCTTGGAGCACCAGGACAGTGGAATTACCTACAAAATGACCCCATTTTGGAAAGCAAACACCCCAATGTCTATTCTATGAGGCATAACGAGTCTTTTGAAGGGTTTATTTTTTCCACAAGTCTTCGGAAAACGTGGAAAGAAAATTAAAACGTATTTTTTTTACACAAAGTGGTCAGTTTATAAGCTATTTCTAACTGAAAGCAGGTATATAGCAAAAATGACACCCCAAAATCCATTCTGCTACTCCTCCTGAGTATGACAATACTGCATGTGTGGGACTTTTACACAGCCTGGCCACATACAAAGGCCCAACATTGAAGTAGTACCTTCAGGCGCGCTAGGAGCATAAATTACACATCTCATTTCATTCCTACCCATCACACTTTTGAAGGTCCTTGAGCACCAGGACAGTGGAATTACCCACAAAATGACCCCATTTTTGAAAGCAAACACCCCAAGGTATATTCTATGAGGCATGGGCTGCATGTAGGTACTCAGGTACTCTGATGGGCTAGAGACAGGTACTCGGTTACTCTGATGGGCTGGTGACAGGTACTCAGTTACTCTGATGGGCTAGTGACAGGTACTCGGGTACTCTGATGGGCTGGTGACAGGTACTCTGGTACTCTGATGGGCTGATGACAGGTACTCGGGTACTCTAATAGCCTGGTGACAGGTACTCGGGTATTCTGATGGCCTGGTGACATGTACTTTAGTACTCTGATGGCCTGGTGACAGGTACTTGGATACTCTGATGGCCTGTGACAGGTACTCGGGTATTCTGATGGCCTGGTGACAGGTACTCGGGTACTCTGACGGGCTATAAATAGGTACTCAGGTACTCAGATGAGCTGTGACAGGTACTCAGGTACTCAGATGGGCTGTGAAAGGTACTCAGGTACTCTGGTACTCAGATGGGCTGTGACAGGTACTCAGGTACTTAGATATACTGTGACAGGTACTTGGGTACTCAGATGGACTGTGACAGGTACTCAGGTACTCGGGTACTCAGATGGGCTGTGACAGGTATGCAGGTACTCAAATGAACTGTGACCAGTACTTGGGTACTCAGATGGGCTGTGACAGGTACTCAGGTACTTGGGTACTCAGAAAGACTGTGACAGGTACTCGGGTACTCAGATGGGCTGTTACAGGTACTCAGGTACTCAGAATAACTGTGACAGGTACTCGGGTACTTAGATGGGCTGTGACAGGTACTCAGGTACTCGGGTACTCATATGGACTGTGACAGGTACTCAAGTACTCCAGTATTTAGATGGGCTGTGACAGGTACTCAGGTGCTCAGGTACTCAGATGAACTGTGACAGGTACTCAGGTACTCGGGTACTCAGATGTGCTGTGACAGGTACTCAGGTACTCTGATGGCCTGGTGACAGGTACTCGGGTACTCTGACGGGCTATAGATAGGTACTCAGGTACTCAGATGGGCTGTGACTTTTACACAGCTTGGCCACACAGAGAGGTCCAACATACAGGGAGGACCATCAGGGGTTCTAGGAGCATAAATTACACCTCTAATTTCCTAACAACCTATTACATTTGTTAAGGCCTTGGAGCACCAGGACAGTGGAATTACCTACAAAATGACCCCATTTTGGAAAGCAAACACCCCAATGTCTATTCTATGAGGCATAACAAGTCTTTTGAAGGGTTTATTTTTTTTCCACAAGTCTTCGGAAAACGTGGAAAGAAAATTAAAACGTATTTTTTTTACACAAAGTGGTCAGTTTATAAGCTATTTCTAACTCAAAGCAGGTATATAGCAAAAATGACACCCCAAAATCCATTCTGCTACTCCTCCTGAGTATGACAATACTGCATGTGTGGGACTTTTACACAGCCTGGCCACATACAAAGGCCCAACATTGAAGTAGTACCTTCAGGCGCGCTAGGAGCATAAATTACACATCTCATTTCATTCCTACCCATCACACTTTTAAAGGTCCTTGAGCACCAGGACAGTGAAATTACCCACAAAATGACCCCATTTTTGAAAGTAAACACCCTAAGGTATATTCTATGAGGCATGGGCTGCATGTAGGTACTCAGGTACTCTGATGGGCTAGAGACAGGTACTCGGTTACTCTGATGGGCTGGTGACAGGTACTCAGTTACTCTGATGGGCTAGTGACAGGTACTCGGGTACTCTGATGGGCTGGTGACAGGTACTCTGGTACTCTGATGGGCTGATGACAGGTACTCGGGTACTCTAATAGCCTGGTGACAGGTACTCGGGTATTCTGATGGCCTGGTGACATGTACTTTAGTACTCTGATGGCCTGGTGACAGGTACTTGGATACTCTGATGGCCTGTGACAGGTACTCGGGTACTCTGATGGCCTGGTGACAGGTACTCGGGTACTCTGACGGGCTACAAATAGGTACTCAGGTACTCAGATGGGCTGTGACAGGTACTCAGGTACTCAGATGGGCTGTGACAGGTACTCAGGTACTCAGATGGGCTGTGACAGGTACTCAGGTACTCGGGTACTCAGATGGGCTGTGACAGGTACTCAGGTACTCAGATATACTGTGACAGGTACTCGGGTACTCAGATGGACTGTGACAGGTACTCAGGTACTCGGGTACTCAGATGGGCTGTGACAGGTACGCAGGTACTCAAATGAACTGTGACCAGTACTTGGGTACTCAGGTGGGCTGTGACAGGTACTCAGGTACTCGGGTACTCAGATAGACTGTGACAGGTACTCGGGTACTCAGATGGGCTGTTACAGGTACTCAGGTACTCAGAATAACTGTGACAGGTACTCGGGTACTTAGATGGGCTGTGACAGGTACTCAGGTACTCGGGTACTCATATGGACTGTGACAGGTACTCAAGTACTCCAGTATTTAGATGGGCTGTGACAGGTACTCAGGTGCTCAGGTACTCAAATGAACTGTGACAGGTACTCGGGTACTCAGATGTGCTGTGACAGGTACTCAGGTACTCTGATGGCCTGGTGACAGGTACTTGGGTACTCTGACGGTCTACAGATAGGAACTCAGGTACTCAGATGGGCTGTGACTTTTACACAGCTTGGCCACACAGAGAGGTCCAACATACAGGGAGGACCATCAGGGGTTCTAGGAGCATAAATTACACCTCTAATTTCCTAACAACCTATTACATTTGTTAAGGCCTTGGAGCACCAGGACAGTGGAATTACCTACAAAATGACCCCATTTTGGAAAGCAAACACCCCAATGTCTATTCTATGAGGCATAACGAGTCTTTTGAAGGGTTTATTTTTTTCCACAAGTCTTCGGAAAACGTGGAAAGAAAATTACAACGTAGTTTTTTTTACACAAAGTGGTCAGTTTATAAGCTATTTCTAACTCAAAGCAGGTATATAGCAAAAATGACACCCCAAAATCCATTCTGCTACTCCTCCTGAGTATGACAATACTGCATGTGTGGGACTTTTACACAGCCTGGCCACATACAAAGGCCCAACATTGAAGTAGTACCTTCAGGCGCGCTAGGAGCATAAATTACACATCTCATTTCATTCCTACCCATCACACTTTTGAAGGTCCTTGAGCACCAGGACAGTGGAATTACCCACAAAATGACCCCATTTTTGAAAGCAAACACCCCAAGGTATATTCTATGAGGCATGGGCTGCATGTAGGTACTCAGGTACTCTGATGGGCTAGAGACAGGTACTCGGTTACTCTGATGGGCTGGTGACAGGTACTCAGTTACTCTGATGGGCTAGTGACAGGTACTCGGGTACTCTGATGGGCTGGTGACAGGTACTCGGGTACTCTGATGGGCTGATGACAGGTACTCGGGTACTCTAATAGCCTGGTGACAGGTACTCGGGTATTCTGATGGCCTGGTGACATGTACTTTAGTACTCTGATGGCCTGGTGACAGGTACTTGGATACTCTGATGGCCTGTGACAGGTACTCGGGTACTGTGATGGCCTGGTGACAGGTACTCGGGTACTCTGACGGGCTACAGATAGGTACTCAGGTACTCAGATGGGCTGTGACAGGTACGCAGGTACTTAGATGGGCTGTGACAGGTACTCAGGTACTCGGGTACTCAGATGGGCTGTGACAGGTACTCAGGTACTCAGATATACTGTGACAGGTACTGGGGTACTCAGATGGACTGTGACAAGTACTCAGGTACTTGGGTACTCAGATGGGCTGTGACAGGTACGCAGGTACTCAAATGAACTGTGACCAGTACTTGGGTACTCAGATGGGCTGTGACAGGTACTCAGGTACTCGGGTACTCAGATGGGCTGTTACAGGTACTCAGGTACTCAGAATAACTGTGACAGGTACTCGGGTACTTAGATGGGCTGTGACAGGTACTCAGGTACTCGGGTACTCATATGGACTTTGACAGGTACTCAAGTACTCCAGTATTTAGATGGGCTGTGACAGGTACTCAGGTGCTAAGGTACTCAGATGAACTGTGACAGGTACTCAGGTACTCGGGTACTCAGATGTGCTGTGACAGGTACTCAGGTGCTCTGATGGCCTGGTGACAGGTACTCGGGTACTCTGACGGGCTACAGATAGGTACTTAGGTACTCAGATCGGCTGTGACAGGTACTCAAGTACTCAGATGGGCTGTGACAGGTACTCAGGTACTCAGATATACTGTGACAGGTACTCGGGTACTCAGATGTACTGTGACAGGTACTCAGGTACTCGGGTACTCAGATGGGCTGTGACAGGTACGCAGGTACTCAAATGAACTGTGACCGGTACTTGGGTACTCAGATGGACTGTGACAGGTACTCGGGTACTCAGATGGGCTGTTACAGGTACTCGGGTACTCAGATGAACTGTGACAGGTACTCAGGTACTCAGATGGGCTGTGACAGGTACTCAGGTACTCGGTACTCATATGGACTGTGACAGGTACTCAAGTACTCCGGTACTCAGATGGGGTGTGACAGGTACTCAGGTGCTCAGGTACTCAGATGAACTGTGACAGGTACTCAGGTACTCGGGTACTCAGATGTGCTGTGACAGGTACTGAGGTACTCTGATGGCCTGGTGACAGGTACTCGGGTACTCTGACGGGCTACAGATAGGTACTCAGGTACTCAGATGGGCTGTGACAGGTACTCAGGTACTCAGATGGGCTGTGACAGGTACTCAGGTACTCAAATGAACTGTGACCGGTACTTGGGTACTCAGATGGGCTGTGACAGGTACTCAGGTACTCGGGTACTCAGATGGACTGTGACAGGTACTCGGGTACTCAGATGGGCTGTTACAGGTACTCGGGTACTCAGATGAACTGTGACAGGTACTCGGGTACTCAGATGGGCTGTGACAGGTACTCGGATACTCATATGGACTGTGACAGGTACTCAAGTACTCCGGTACTCAGATGGGCTGTGACAGGTACTCAGGTGCTCAGGTACTCAGATGAACTGTGACAGTTACTCAGGTACTCGGGTACTCAGATGGGCTGTGACAGGTACTCAGGTACTCGGGTACTCAGATGGGCTGTAACAGGTACTTTGATGGGTGATGACAGGTACTTTGATGGCTGGTGACAGGTACTTTAATGGCTGGTGACAGGTACTTTGATGGGTGATGACAGGTACTTTGATTGCTGGTGAAAGGTCCTCTTTATTAGGGGGAATCAGTGTGGTTGGCGTGCACTGTGAGCGGTAACGAGATGTTACCACACACTCCTTCTCACACACGATCGGTGTGTGAGGAGGAGAACCCGATAACATCTCTTTACCGCGGTTTGTTGACATTCTGTGACCGGCTGTGATTGGACACAGCCAGTCACATGGTAAAGAGCCAATTTCATTGGCTCTTTACTGCGATTGGGGTTGGGCTGTGTCAGGGTGACAAGCCTCGTCCCCGATCGCCGCTCTGTGCGCGCCCTAGGGGGCAGTACATGTGACCAGCTGTGATTGGGCACAGCCAGTCACGTGGTAAAGAGCCATTTTTTATTGGCTATTTACACGGATCTGGGATGGGCTGTGCCCGAGGGACATATCTCATCCCCGATCTCCAGGCTGCAGGCCCCCGGGGGCCCTCAGGAATGGCGAGAAGCCGAGAACGTCATATGATGCCTGCCCAGGATGGGAGATCCCATCTGCGGACGTCATTTGACTATAGCCCGGTATTGAATTTGTTAAGCTGTAATTTTTATTTAATCAGTATCACCACCATGCTTTTCCTGAAGAAGCCGGAATGGCAAAACATGTAGAATTGCAAGCGTGTTGAGAAATTCCTCTATGTTTGGTGTATGTGGTTGTAATGATATTTTTAATCAGATTTTTGTAAACAACAGTCTTTTTGTGTAATGACTTGTCCTTGCACCTAAAAAGTCCCACCTTCCTATTTTGCCCCCTGGCAGTTTCTGACATTAATGGATGTTGGTGCCAATAATACTCATGATCTAGTCTTGCCCACAAATTGGCATATTGAAATATATATTACTGTGCAAAAGTTTTAGGCGGGTGTGAAATTTTTTTTCTAAATTAAGAATGTTTTCAGAAATATAAGTATTAATAGTTTATTTGTATCAATTAACAAAATGGAAAGTAAATGAACAGAAGAGAAATCAAATCAATGTTTTGTGTGACCACCCTTTGCCTTCAAAACAGCATCAATTCTTCTAGATACACTTGTACATAGGTATTGAAGGAGCGCGGTAGGTAGGTTGTTTCAAACAACTTAGAGAACTAACCACAGATTTTCTGTGGATGTAGGCTGCCTCAAATCCTTTTGTTTCTTCATATGTTCCCAGACAGACTCTGTGATGTTTAAATCATCAGAGCTCTGTGGGAGCCAAACCCTCACTTTCAGGCAGGGCCGCTGATAAGGCAGTACAACCAGCCCTCCTGTAGGGGGCTGAGCCTCATCAGTCCAGAAGCGGGCCCGGGCACCTGCAGGAGTGGAGAGCCAACTCTCTTGCCTTGTGACTCCTGTGAAACCCCTGCAATGCTGCTGGCTTTCTCCCTCCTGTACTTACATGCCCACAGTTCCTTTATTAGCAAGCTGTCCTATTCTGCCTTTGTTCTCGGGCTGTGTCCCAATTTTGGAGCAGCAGGGACAGCTGCAGAGTCTCTCTCTGCCATTGCCATGAAATCTTTACTGCTGCCGGTGTTCTGCCGAGAAAGTTTCACTCGGCGGATTAGTTCCCCCTCTACTGCGCATGCGCAGTAGAAGGCGGCGGAAATAGCCGAAGCGGAACAGCTGAAAATCAGCTGTACACGGCGCCTGTAAGAGGGCCCCTCGCGGGCTCGCTTCGCTCGCCACGCTTCGGGCACGGCCTCGCTGCGCTCGGCACTTTTAGATTCCCCCTCTAGGTCCACTTGGATAGAGGGGAAGGAATCTGGACCCAGAGCGCAGGCGCCGTGTACAGCTGATCGAAGCGTTTGAGCTTCGGCTATCTCCGGCGGCCAACAGTACTACGTACTGCGCAGGCGCTGCGCCTGCGCAGTACAGGGGGGGAACCTATCCGCCGAAGGAACTTATTCGGCAAGACACCGGGTCTTGAAACTTTCCTTTCCCCTGTGATTGGCAGTGTTATCTCTTGCAAGAGGAAAGAGTGAGGTAAGAAGTTCCCTGCCTTCTCCTTAATGAGTCCTGAGCTCTGCTCTGCCGACCTCCACACTGTGCGCTATGTGCATTGTAACCTGCAGTGCCTAAATGTTGTATTGCTTCTGCTGGAAGAGGGTGAGTGGGGGGATGAAGCTGCAAAAAAGTTCATGATTCAGAAAGGGGGAGAATGTGCCAGGAGGAAGCTTAGAACTGCAAGTAGACACTGGCTGCCACTGCAATGTTGGAGCAAGGGGCCAGTGAATATGCCTCTGCCTCCACCTGACAGACATCGCTGCACCAGCCATTTCTATATGACACCCTTGAGGCCCTATTCATACTTAGCATAGTGGGAATGCATGTTCCGGCTCACATTTTTTTTTAGCCTGTTTTTCACACATAGGACAGTCCAGAATGGACTGCCGTACATTTGACAAATGCACCATAGAATGCTCTTTTCAGGCATGCAGCTTTGCCACATGACAAAACACAAGTCTGCTAAATGTCTTTGGGGTGCCATTAACAATTAATGGCACCACATTGCTATGCGAGTTTGCAGTGCATTTATAAAATGTACTACAAAGCATGCATTTACCATGCACTTTGTCACATATTTAGGAAATGCAAAGTGTGAATGCGGCCTAAGGACTCTTTCACATGGACAGCTGAGCCATGGATTTACCGCCATCCCTGGCTGCGCACCCAAATACTAAAAATACTGTCAGACAGGGCTGTATACATGCTGTGGCTGCTATGTTTTACTACACAGCTGTGGCATTTTTAACACAGGTGGCAGAGTGTGGAAGGCAGCACCACCTATCTAACTCCCTGTTGGCCGCTCTGCAACTGCAAGCCAAACACTTGGCTCACAGTCGCAGTGCAATCTCACAATGTAAAATTACCATTCGGCAATTTAAAAAAAGTAGAACAAAATCAGGGGGTGGCTGTAGAACAGGTATAATTTCATGGCTGTAAAACCACAGCAAAAATTTAATTTGATATGTTCGGGAGGGGGGGGGGGATGTCAGGTAGGCTGTACGGGGCCCTGTGATTTCTAACAGCAGCCCTGCTTCCAGGACTCCACCATGCTTCACTTTTTCCTGCAGACACTCATTATTGTACCACTCTCCAGCTCTTCAGCAAACTAACTGCCTCCTGGTACAGCCAAATATTTCACATTTTGACTCTCCAGTCCAGAGCACCTGCTGTCATTTTTCTGCACCCCGGTGCCTATATTTTAATGCATAGTTGATTCACCTAGCTTTGTTTCCACATAGGAGGTGTGGTTTTTTGGCCACAATTTTTCCATGAAGGCCACTTTTGGCCAGACTTCTTCAGTAGCTGAATGTACCTGGGTACCACTTGTTTCTGCCAGTTCTATGCTGATGGCACTGCTGGACATCTTCCAGTGTCGAAGGGTTAGGAAGCATGATGTGTCTTTCATCTGCTGCATTACTTTTCTTTGGCTAACCACTGTGTTTGTGATCCTCAATGTTGCCTGATCAATGGTAAACTCAATGCTGAGAAAGCAAATACTTATTCATCATGCTATACCATCAGGGAGGCCCCAAATTTATTCTGCAACAGGACAATAACCCTAAATATGCAACAAATGTCATTAAGAACTATCTTCAGCATAAAGAAGAACAAGAGGTCCTGATGGTTTGGCCCTACAAAGTCTTGATCTCAGCATTATCAAATCTGGCTGGGATTACAGAAGGATTTGAGGCAGCCTACATCCACAGAAGATCTGTGGTTAGTTCTTCATGATTTTTGGAACAACCTACCTGCTGAGTTCTTTCCACTGTGTGCACAAGCACTGTGTGTACCTTGAATATTTGATGCTGGTTTGATGCCAAAGGGTAGTCACACTAAATATTGACTTGATTTTGATTTTTATTCTGTTCGCTCACGTTGCACTTGCACTGTAAATTAATTAAAAACAAACATTTAAATATATATTTTTGAAAGCATTCTTAATTTATAGCATTTTTCACACCTGCCTAAAAGTTTTATACAATACTGTATGCTGGTACAGTATGGTAATTATCAGATAATTATTCCCTTAATGCCGCCTTCTAGTGGCCTTTTATGTGGGCTTTATTGCAGGGAGGCTGTGCAGCCTCCCAATCATGTGACTGCTGTGAATGTCTTTCAGCAGTCACATGATTGTGAGCCTTGCAGTCAAAAGCCACATCCCAGAACTATCTGTGACAGCTCAATTGGTGTGCTGGGAATTTGTAGTGATAGCACTCTCAGCATAAAACCTCAGACCACTGTGGTAGCGTTGCCACCTCATTCCCTTAAACCCGAACACATATTAATTACACAGATTCTGTGGCTAATTGAATCCAGATAAGGCACTAAGTGAGTTTAGTTACCACCTTAATCAGCTACAGAACCTGTGTAATTAATATGTGTTCGGATTTAAAGGGATGAGGTGGCAACCCTACACTGTGGGCACATACTGTATGCATGGCAGCTGGCCATTAAGACCCTCTCTACATGCTTCTTATATATATGTTACACAGTTGGGAAAAAATAAACTGTATATAAGGACAAAATAATAAATAAATTAATGTAGTGCATATCTGCCATATATGCACATTTCCGTATGTTTTAGGCCTCATGCACACTGGGCATTTAGTCCTGGTGCACGGGGCTTTGGGGTTCACCCTTAGGGTAAAGGGCAGAGGTCCTGTACAGCCCTGCTCCCACCAGTGTGTTAAAATCTATTAGAATCTGACAGCTGCTGTGGCTAGACTTGGCTGGGTGGTGCACTTAGCAGTACCAATGTTTAGGACAGCATTCTCACAGAGATGAATGCACAGAACACAGACTTCTTGCTTTATGGGCATTTGTCCCTGGGTACATACTGCTATAAAAATTCATACAGCTAATTGTACTGTCCAAGCTTATCCAGCTGCATCAGCTTTTAGACTCTCATATAGTTTAACAGGCTGCAAGGAGCATAGCTTGACATGATACATGTGCCCTCTGCCCAGAGCTAAACATAAAAGCCCCACAGCTAAATGCCCAGTGTGCATAGGAACTACTATATACCTTTAAAGACCCATCAAGTACAGAAGCATTCCAATTGAACTGACATATATGTGCTTATTTTCTAACTTTACCTTATGAATAATCTCAGTCCAGTACAGTTTCTGTTGTTAAACTCCTGAACTAGATAGGAATGCTGACTGATGTCATTTACCACAGAAGCCAGTAGGAAAAGAACTGTCATCTACCAGCAATATGCTTGCAGATTGGTCTTACAAGATTTGTCTCCCATAGATTTCAATGGGGTTTGAGTTCTGTGGTCTGGGTTTGTGGATTTTTTTTTTTTTAACGCTTCACTAACCTATAGCTTCACTAACCTATAGCAGTAATATATATCGGAAAATTGTAAATCCTTTCCCTTGATGAAAAATGTTGAAAAATGTCCTGTACACAATAAACATGCAGTGTAAGCCCAGTCCACTAATAAGTGTTGAGTCAGCCCACTTTAACCGCTTGTCGACTGCCCTACAGCAGATTTACTGCTACAGAGTGGCTGTTCTGTACAGAATCAAGTATATATATATATGTAATTCTACATTTATGGGTAGGGAGGGCTGCTTCTGATCGCCCTAGATATTTAACCTCTTCCCAGACAGTGTCATTAGTACAGTGACAGTGCATATCTTTAGCACTAATTACTGTATTAGTGTCACTGGTCACCACAAAAAGTCAAAAGTATCAGTTAGTGTCAGATTGTCCGCTGCAATAGCTCAGTCCCTCTATAAGGTCTCATGTACACTGCTGCTGCTAAATGGATGTTTAGAAGCAGTTGGGAATTTTTTTCAACTGTTCCTGAACTCTCCTCTATGTTATCTTATCAGTACATTTATACAGGGTCGTTTACAGTAGTTTCTAGGCAGTTAAGTTTAGAGGCTTTGCAGTATGCCTGGGTGGGCAAGTCCTATCACTCCACTCACACCGCCTACTCTCGTGGGGTGAGCGTATTGATACACAAAGCTCTGGCATACCAGGAACTGGACTCACTGGTGGATGGTGCTGGTAGATATGTTTTCATTTACTGTAAAGTGTACACCTTAACATTGATTATAGCCTTTATATATATCCCACCACCGTTCTCACGGGAGGTGCTACAGCTTTTGTTGATGTACCTGGCGGGCAAACCTGATGTCCCACTGTTAATCATGGGAGATCTTAACTGCTACCTTGACCCAAAATTGGATAGGCACCCCCCAGTTCATTCTCCTGGAGGTGGGAGGGGCACGGCACTCAGCCGCCTAGTTACTGAACTGGGCTGGACAGATTTCTGGCGCATCCGTAACCCTAATACAAAGCAGTTTTCATGCTTCTCCAAAACTCACGGATCCCTATCCCGTATAGACCTTAGTATAGGCACTCCTAATTTGCTAGAATATATCTCTAAGATAGAATACTTCCCCCGGGGAGTATCTGACCATTCACCCGTGGCTGTATGGCTGAGTGCCCAACCCCCTACCTCACTACCCAAGGCGCCATGGAAACTCAATGCCTTCTGGCTGAAATTATTTAACTCCCCAGAACGAATTTCTAATCAAATAGAATTATTCTTCAACTCCCATAAACACTTAACAGATACAACTCAAACCTGGGAAGCCTTTAAGGCCTACCTCAGGGGAATATTTATTGCTGAAATAGCCATAGTCAAGAGAAATTCCTCGGTACTATTGGAACAGGTTGGAGACCAGGTGCGCAAGCTAGAGCTTGCCTATGTTACTGACCCCACGGAGTCTGCGAGGGAGGCGTGGATTTCGGCCCAGGATTCACTGGACCGCTTGAGATCCTCCGCCGCAGAACGCAAAAGGTTCTTTAGCAAACAAGCATTCTATGAAGAAGGGGAAAAAACGGGACGCCTACTGGCAAAAATAGCCAGGTCCCAGCAGCTGTCTCCAGCGGTTGGAGCAATTCGCACGGCCAGTGGAAAGATGGTTAATGGCCTGGATCAGGTTCTATCAGAGCTAGCATCCTTCTACAAGGATCTATATGTAGCGAGGGATGATTACACTGATGATGAGCTAGAGGCATACCTTGCAGGGATTGATCTACCCTCTCTATCTGAGGAGGCTAGGCAATCACTGGAAGCACCCCTGACATTGGAAGAGCTACAACATGCGGCATGTTCCTTCCCTACATGCAAGGCTCCTGGGGAGGACGGTATCCCCATGGAGGTTTTCACCCAGTATGGTGAGTGGATAATGCCACAGCTGCTGGAAGTGTTTAATGTTTCGCTTAAAAAAGGCAGTTTGCCGACCTCCATGACTAGAGCCAATATAATTTTATTGTTGAAACCTGGTAAGGATCCGGTTGACCCGGGCTCGTACAGGCCTATTTCACTATTGCAAAGTGATGTTAAAATACTAGCTAAGGCCCTGGCGCTTAGGGTCAACCGGATCATTGAATCCATAATACATCCCGACCAGGCTGGATTTATGCCGCACAAGTCCACTGCCACCAACCTCAGACGCCTATTTTTAAATATGCAGCTGCAGCCAGATAATAAAGGAAGCAGGGCTCTGCTCTCCTTGGACGCCAATAAGGCGTTTGACAGTGTAGGTTGGAGATACCTGTGGGCGGTACTATCAAAGCTAGGGTTTGGAAACCGGTTTATAGCATGGGTCAAACTGTTATATGCTTCCCCAAAGGCGACTATTAGGATGTCAGGTAGGATGTCACATGCATTTGCTCTGGGCAGGGGCACAAGGCAGGGATGCCCCCTGTCCCCCCTGCTCTTTGCCATCGCCATCGAGCCGTTGGCGGCTGCGGTAAGAGCAAGTCAGCAGATTACGGGCTTTAAATATGGGGTCCTCCACGAAAAGATTATGCTGTACGCTGATGACATGATGCTCTTCCTGGGGGATACCACAACGTCCTTAGCGGAGGTGACAAGAATCATTACTGGGTTCGGCTATTTTTCTGGCCTGACAATTAACTGGTCTAAGTCGGCTTTGATGCTGCTAGACGAGGGGGGTGAGGTGAATCTACCTGACTCCTGCTCGGTTCCGGTAACGTCATCATTTAAATACCTAGGCATACAAATTTCACCCAAAATAACAGAATACTGCCCCCTAAACATATACCCCCTGCTATCCAGATTTAGAGACAAAATCAACACATGGAACAGGCTCAAAATGTCACTAGCGGGCAAAGCAAACTTAATAAAAATGATTTTAATGCCGCAATTACTTTACTTTTTACACAACTCCCCAATAGTAATACACTTAAAGATTTTTAGGGTGGTTAACACTCTCTTCCGCAAATTGCTGTGGAATTCAGGCACACCAAGAATTAAGCTGGAACAGCTACAAAACCCTAAGGACAGCGGAGGGCTGGCAGTACCCAACCCTTGGCTGTACTACATAGCAGCTCAGTTGCAACAGTTGGTGGGCTCCATGAACCGGGACCCTCCTGGCTCATCGGCGCAGTTAATGCTGATTGGGACAGGAGCGGAAACAATCCCGCTAGGCCTTGAGGCCCAATTGTTTCACAAATCCAATAAACTAACGCCCACTCTTACTTTAATACAGAAAGTTTGGAACAAGGGAAGACAGCTGCAGGAGGTAACAGGCTTCACAGAATACAGCCCAATATGGGGGAATCTTTCATACGTAGAGCTAGCAAAGCTGCAGCAGGGCCCCAAATGGCGCTCATTTGGTGTTATCCTTTTATCTCACATATTTAGCAATGGCAGGCTGCTGACGTTCTCAGAGCTACAAAATAAATACAACCTCCCAAATAACATGTATTACTCATATATCCAACTCAAACATGCGGTGGACACACAAGGTAGTGCTACTTCCTGGACATTGTCCAACACCCCTATCTTTCATCTGATACAATCCAGCACAGAAACTAAAGGTTTCATTTCATATTGCTATCAAATGCTACTGATGCAACTTTTGAAGACACACCCGACTAGGGCACCATCCCTATGGGAGCAAGATGTAGGCCCAATTACGGGAGAGCAATGGGAAGAAATCTTACAATCTATTAATATATGCTCTCTCAACGTGGCTCAGAAGGTATCCCAACTATATATAATACTTAGAGTGCATTACACCCCACTTAAACTATACAAGATGGGTAGGAGGACTGATCCTTTATGTGGCAGATGCGAGCGGCACCAGGGGGACCTCATCCACCTACTGTGGAGATGTCCGAAGCTCCATAGGTATTGGAGTGGGGTCATGGAAACACTCAACCGAGTGTTCCAGACCACCATTCCCCTTGACCCAATTCACTGCATCCTAGGAGTCCTAGAGGATACGGTCCCGGAAGAGATGACTAGAATAGCACTCACTAGGGCACTGTTCCAGGCACGCAAGCTTATACTGCTTGGCTGGAAGTCGACCTCTCCACCCTCAGTGAGATCATGGATTACTCATATGGGCAACACTTTGATTATGGAAAAGCACATTTACCAACACAGAGGCAGCCCCAATAGATTCGAGAGGATCTGGGCACCATGGTTAGACACCCCTGGATTGAGTCCTAGGGAGCTGGTAATGTCAAGACTATTGCAATGTCTCGGGGGGGGCCCATGAGGTTTTATTGATGGTTAGTGACCATAAAGTAATAGAGCATTGAAATATTTCAGGATGATTGGAATGTAATAGTAAATAATGGTATGTTGTTTCACGATGTATGTACAATGGAAGCTATGTATGGAAATTTGTTCAATAAACACCTTTTTGATTTAAAAAAAAAAAAAAAAAAAAGTTTAGAGGCTTTCTTTTGGAATGCAAAATAATAGGTTCAGAAGCTGAGTTTAGAGGCATTTCCAGTGCCAAATGCTGCTAAATGCGTTTAGCCGCCTTTCGTTTACAGGCTTTTTCATTTTTGGCTATTTTGAAAAAAATGTAATATTTTTTTTTAAACACTTCTAAATGAAAACGTAGCAAAACGCAGCTAAACGTGGCATGTAAACGCGAGACGAATGAACGTGGGTTACTATCTGTCAAGGTAAATCGTTCAGGAGAGGTTGTAAAAACGTCCCGCGTACATGAAGCCTAAGTTGCTGATCGCCACCATTACTAATATTAAAATAAATAAATACAAATTCCAGTATATATACTATAGTTTGTAGATTATATAACTTTTAGTCAAACCAATCAATAAATGCTTATTGAGATTTTTTTTTACCAAAAATATGTAGCAGAATATATATTGCCCCAAATTTATGAAGACATTAGATTTTTTTACATTTTTAATTGGATATGTTTTATGGCAGAAAGTTAAAAATATTGGTTTTTTTTTGTTTTTTGGTTTAATTGCTGGTCTTTTTTGTTTATAGCGCCAAGAAATGAAAAACCCACTGGTGATTAAATATCACCAAAATAAATCTCTATTTGTGGGAAAAAAAATGCCATAAATTGTATTTGGGTATAGCGTTGTATGACCATGCAATTGTCAGTTAAAGTAATACAGTGCAGTATCGCAAAAAATGGTCTGGTCATGAAGGAGACTAAATCTTCCCAAGGCCATATGAACTTCACCTACATTTAATGTTTGTCATCTCAACTGTATTTATATACTTGTGGTCTCAGTTTTCATTCTGCCAGGTAAACATTTTGGAACACTATTCCATTCAGTTAAGTTAGCTCGGAGCGCCTGCTTATATAGCAGCAAATTTGTATCATCATGTATACTGAAGTGGGAATAGCTGAACTGTGCCATGAGGATTTTAACATACCGAGGTTGACAATATTGTCATTAACTCTTGAATTCATAGTTCAAATTTTGCATATCTAATTCTGTAATTTATTGCTGTGATAAACATTATGACCGTTTACAGCAACCCTCTTATACCATGTATTTCTTTGATTTAACTCAGCTCTATTGCCTAAGCAAAGACCATATCCTATGATTCTTTACCTAGGTTTCAGCTCCCATGACCTAATTTTTAATGTCTTGGTCCAATTTCTGATTTCTCATGATGACCTGGCTTGCCCCTAACCATGATTTCTGCCTGCTACCCATCATGATCTCTGCCTGCTACCCATCATGATCTCTGCCTGTTTTGTACAATTTCTGTTTTCTGCCTTCCCTGACCTCTTTCTTGTCTTTGGCTATGTTCTCATCCCCTAGTCTGTGCTTCGTCCCTTTTCTGCCAACTATCAGCTGTTGCCAGTCCCAGTGTTCTCTAAAAGTTGTAACCTGGAAACCATTCCACAATGGGGGGCGATCACCCCTTGGGGTGTGCTGGTGCATACTGAGCAGCTCCTTAGAGTCTTCTCTCCTTAGGGCCTACATTCTTCTGGTGAAGCAACGGGTCTACTACCACCATGACACCCACTCCCCCTTCCTCAGTATTAGTTTGATCAATTCTGAGCTCTTTTAAACAAATAACAGCCTCATTTGCATATTCAGTGGTAGACTCAAAAAAATCAAGCTAGCATGTCAAGAAGCCTGACCCGCTCTTGATCTATTGACCACAGGGGAGTGAAATAAAGAATACAGGTTGCAAGGTCTCTACTGTCCAACTGTAGTTTTCAATAAATTACATCGAATGGTAAGTGGTGCTATACAGGCCCGGACTGGCCATAGGGCACACCGGGCACTTGTGGGGCCAAGGCAGCTGAGCTGCTCCTTGAGCCCCCGCCGCTCACCCGGCCTCTCCATGGCTGGCTGGCTGGCCGGCCAGCCACCATTGCAGTTTGGCTGGGGGGCGGAGACTACAGGTCACATTACCTGTGACCATGAAGAGGAGAGGAGATCTACGTGAGACGCGGCTGCTGGGAAAGTGGGTGTGGCTCCCCATGCGTGCGCCTGGATATGAGGAGCAACTGCATACACAATAAAAGAATCCATCTCTTTATTTTTCTCCTACAGCCTCCGAATGCCTGCCTCTCATTCTCTCCCTCCCGCGGGCATTCAGAGGCTGTAGGAGAAAAATAAAGAGATGGATTATTTTATTGTGTATGCAGCTTCTCCTCATATCCAGCTTCATTCTACTGCCCCTTAGTGCTCATCGCCCCCATGCTCTCCAGCTCCTCCTAGTGCTCTCAGGGCCCCCTGTGCTCTCCAGCCCCCTCAGTGCTCTTTAGCCCTTAAGCATTCCAGCCCCTCTGTGCTCTCTGCCCCCGTACTCTCCATCCCCCTGTGCTATTCACCCCCCGTGTTCTCTGCTCCTGCTTGTGCTCTCCAGATCCCCGTGGTCCCCGCCCCCTCAGTGCTCTCCGACCCACCCAGTGCTCTCCAGCCCTTCTGTGCTCTCTGCCCCCCTTGTGCTGTTCACCTCCCATGTTCTCTGCCCCTGCTTGTGCTTTCCAGATCCCCGGGGTCCCCGCCCCCTCAGTGCTCTCCGACCCACCCAGTGCTCTCCAGCCCCTCTGTGCTCTCTGCCCCCTGTGCTGTTCACCTCCCATGTTCTCTGCCCCTGCTTGTGATTTCCAGCCCCCCATGGTCCCCATCCCCCTCAGTGCTCTCTGAGCCCCCCGTGCTCTCCGGCTCCCCCTAATGCTCTCCACCCATGTGCTCTTCACCCCCTGTGCTCTTCACCCCCTAGTGCTCTCTGGCCCCCCTAGTGCTATCTGTTCCCCCTAGTGCTCTTCACCCCCCTAGTGCTCTCCACACTCCCCATGTTTTCAACCCCCCCATGCTCTCTGTGCCTCCCAGTAAATATACCAAGGGTTGCTCAGTCTAAAATGCCCATTGCCTATTTTGCCTAATGCCTCTTTTTTGTCACAGTCTGGGCCTGGTGCTATATACAGTCTTTGAAAATCAATAGATATACTGCAGTAAAATCCCAAATCCATAAATACTTTAAAAAAAATCTTTATATCCACCAGATAGTGAGCACTTCCTGCTCCAGACAATACATGGAGCAGTTTACCAAATGCTGAGACCTCAAGATGATAGGAGGTCAGATTAAGCTTGTGTGGGGTATGAAAAGATAGATGGTTAAGTCCAGGCTCCCAATAATATGCCCTCTCCTTCCAAGATTAGTGTAGTTTTCACTTTTGATACATTATTATGAAGTTTCAAGACATATGAAGTGTACATTTTAACTGTGTGTTGTACACAGTATGAAAGTATGAGACAGAAATCTCATTGATTGTTTCACAAAAGCTAAGCTTATTGAAGCTATATTTCCTCTAAAGGGAAAGCAAGTATATGAAGAAGGTAAACTCCTGATTAGAGTTACAGTCTATAAGATATTAATTACATCTATATAAAATGCACAAATGTATGTGGTCCATAGGTTAGGGGTCAGATATTGACCAATAGCTTGAAAATACAGATGAAAGTACAAATGGGTAGAACTGAATTAATATAGTAAGACATAACAATAGACCTTGGAATATAGTGTTATAGATTTATTAGACTTTTGTGTGGGAGTGCATTATGAGAGTGATTATTGTAGTTTGAGCATACCATTTTTAAATGTGCTGACTGATATTAATATTTTGGTTGTAACTGGCTCCAAATTCTGTGAGTACTCTTAAAGGAACACTTAAATGAATTCAATAAATTGCATTATATGATTTTTTTTTTCATTACATTTAGGAATGAAATGTTTCATATTCTCTAGTTTCAGCCAACAAAGAGCATGCACAAAGCTACCCCCATTTTTTTTTTTACCAAGCTGACTCACTAGTGACTTACTATTGAGTAGCTTGAATATCCAATGTCATTTTAAACCCTGCTATTTGCTTCTATTCATAGCACAAATACAGCACAATTTTTGGTGGGAGGAACACAAACCTCTTCCTGTCTACCTATTCAAACAGAAATAGTCCATAAAAAAACTGTCAGAATTGGATTTATTTTACAAGCAAGTCTAGAATGTTCTGCAAGCAAACTTTCACAAAGGTTCCCTTTAAAATAAATATGCACTTTATTACTGTTATGCCCCTCCCACCACATAAGTAAAACCATACCTTTACTTCAGGCACTGCCTGGTTGGTTCACAACTGGATGGTCGGCAGGACAGTTGGCTTCACCTTCATTGTGCTCTATAGAACATATCCTCTAGCCAACTGAAAATTGCCCATGTCTTAGTTCCTTTCATAGTGTTTCCAAAGATCAACAGCAATCCCTGGTGCATGCACTGAGTACCAATATTACCCTTTATAGCAGCATCTGAGGCATATATGAGTTTCAATGTGCAGGTCACAGAATACATGTGTAGTACAGTGTAGCCGAGGCCTGCCATCATGAAGACAAATAGGCTGTTCATTTTACAAGTACATTTCCCATTATCTTAGTGAATGTAGAGAGAATTCTCAAAAAATACAAAATCATATGCAAGGAAAATAAAAATCTTTATTTTTGCTTGCACCTGATTGTCTAGTAGAAGTTAACAAAGCTTTACCTCATCCACCAAATTGAGTGAAAATTCCCTTGCAAAGGGAACAGCCTATTTGCCTTCATCAAATCAACCCTCAGGTGTCTATGATCATGTGGGAAGGGGGGGGTGGGGTATATTTCACTAAGTATTGATCCTGTTATACACAGATTTACACTCAATCTACAGTTTTCTGTAAACGTACAATCTCAGTAGCTGGGAGGATCAAACTTCCTTGTCAAGAATAAATTTATGTCTGTATGACTACTCTATCTGTAACACAACTTCCCCTGCTGGATTACCTTAAATAGTTAAAAAAAATAATAGTATCTATAGGGATTTGACCTGGAAACAAAAAAAAAACTTGTAGACTAAAACTAGAAAAATGTCAGTGCCTAAAGGATCAGAGGGGTCTGGCTGCCCCTAACCCTTGGATATATTTTATTTCATTACATTTCCTACATATTGCAGGGTGAAGTGGGGGAGATATTCACCCCCTATATTTTAATGCTCTTCAGATGTTTTCAATGGCTTGAATTCATTATATCAGTTAGAAACGTTGTATGTAAGAACCTTCTCAGCCATGCCCACTGTATGCCTTATTGATAAGATTTGGGAATTAGCCAAACAACTTTTGGGTATTGATAACTTCATTATTTATAGGATAATGACAAATTAGCAGTGATTGAATTTCAAAGCTTTCAGAACTGAAAAATGGCAGGTATTTTGACCATCTCTCAAATATATAAAGAGGAACTTCCCTATTCTAATACATTCTATTTTCTTTTTACACAAGAATAGCTTTTATAGATACATTCAACTTTGCAATGCACTACAAAGCTCAACTGGGCCCCACAGGTCCCACTATATATCTCAACCCTGTATATGATGAGCTGGGCAAAACAACAAGCATACAGGGTATGATTTCCAATATGTATTCTCAATTTCTGTCAAAGTTCCCACTAAAGTTAAAAATAAATTAAATAAAAGCATAGGAATCTGACCTAGGGAATATGTCAGATAATGACTGAGAAGGTATTTTGCAGGAACCATTTTATGTATCTACTCTTGTCACAGGTTGACCCAGGCTTTTATTCTGCACAGAACTTCCCAAACACCTGAATTTTAACATCTGATTATAATAAAATGACAAACTTTTAGATCTCAAAACTTATTGTCAGTTATTATGAAATATATTTATCTCTATATAATTCCAGAGGAAGGAGCTTTAGAGTTTTGAAAGTTTGTATTTCAATTATTTACATTTTGCTGAAATCTGTATCATTTTGACAGGCCAGTTTTTTTTTACCTGTATATTTTTATTATTTGTCACCCTTTTCTGCTTGCTGCATACAAATAATGGGTAATATTGATAGAAGATCAATTTAAAATGTGTAAATTGACCTAAAATTTACCTAAAGGCATTATAGTCCAACTTTAACATAGCTGAATACCTTAGAGCAAAATAAATATTCAGTGTAATTAAGTATGAAAACAAATATAACACACAAGATCCTCATACATTCAGAATCTCTGTCATCCAAGTTGTTTTTCTGTTAGGAAAAGAGTGGACTTCATGTTGAAAAATGTTTCTGTAAACTCCTCAATGAATCAATCACAAACTTAAAAAAAGTATTTCAAACTGCTACTGCAATCGTTTATGATCTGGATCTAAAAGTTAAAGGCTTACCCAAACCATAATATTTCCACCAACATGTTTTACTTTTGGTATGAGGTTCTTCTCCTGAAATTCTTTGTTTAGTTTACACCAAACACGTCTTCTGTTACTGTGACAAAAAACCTTTGATTCATTAGTCCACATCACATTGTTTTATAAGTCCTTGTTTTTGCCTGTATCCTCAGTTGCAAACTGTAATTTTGAACAGGAAAGGACTTTTTTCCTGGCACATCACCCATTCAGATTAAATTGGTGCAATCTCTTTAAAATTGTAGATGCATGCAATTTGATACTAACTGTTTAAGTTACCTGCAGATCCTGTGATGACATTTTGGGGTTTCTGAGGACTTCTATTAGCATCTAATAGTTCGGTAATGGTGCCAGGTTATAAAAATGTGTTTCTGTGTAAACTGTGTCCCGGGAATTACCTCCAATTAGGAACATGATGAACTTCCCTATCAGTAATTAACCAATCTAAGAAAATCTAAAGCTGGCTAAAGATATATCTTTTTTTTGTGCAGCAGACTGAATGAAAAAAAAAATACAGATTCTTTCATCCACAAAAGCAAAGAGGATAGAGGAATCCACTCAGCTGAGACATTGTATTTTGACAGAGGGGGTCTCCGAACTCAGAATACACTAAATGGCTGCAACTGCGGATCAAGAAAAATTTTGCAACAAGTCTGTTCAACAGAAGTCAATCATTAGATTGACTTCTTTCAAGTGGGAGCAGCCACACATGGATTGAAATGTGTCCAGTCCCTGCTGAATCGTCACATTTCAATCCATTTATGAGCATCTTAAGAAAAGTGGTTATTCATTATGTGAACTAGTAAATGGGGGCTTTAGACTCCTTGCTAATTCACTGTAGGGGCACATGACAATGCAATATTACACTATGATATCATGCCAGGTTGTGACCCTCTGGATTGTTCCAGCAGTAAGAGAGCAAATGGGAGTCAGGTAGTGGATGAACCACATAGGGAACAAGCAGAAGTGTAATCAGTGAACAAGCCAATCTAGATGGGCTCAGTCAAAAGCGTAATTGATGATGAACAAGCCAAAAGATCAGTAATGAGTAGTAGCTGGATGGAATTGGCAGTCGCAGAAACATTGTCAGTGAACAAACCAAAGGCGATAACGAGTGGAAGCATTAATACAGCAGCAGGTATGCAGGCATGCAGGACAGCAGTAGTTATGCAAAGGAGTAAGATATCGGCTAGAGAGAGTACAATAATCTGTCAAACAAGAAGTGCAGAGACATGGTATCATGTACCTGATAGCAAAGCCTGATATGATGAGGAAGGCCTCTCTTACACCTTTGAATCATGGCCCCTGATAGTGTAGACAGAAGGTGCAGGAGTACAGAGTGGCACGAGTGCCTGTAGGTCCTGCTAGAAGCAGGGCAAGGGTCCACACTGGGCAAGAAAAGTCTTCAGATGGCTTCAGCAAGCAGGCAAGCAGCTGGTACTGGTTACAGCAGACAGAGTAGCAGAGTCAGGCAGGCCGAGTCATTCACAGACAGGATGGATCGAGCACACTGCACAGACAGGAGTGTGGTCAGGAAACAAGCCAGGACTGGAACCGATCAGTGAAGCAGGAGCCAAAGGAGCAGACAGAAGCAGAGGTCAAGGGACAAGCTGAGGTTGATGCAGGTGGAGTTCAATGGTCAAGACAAGCCGGGTCAGCAACTGGAAGCAGGGTACAGGTTCACAGAATCACAGGTTACACAGGAGGCTGAAGACAAAGCAGCACTGATCCTGAGCAATGGCTAAGGTTCAATAGCCTGTTTGGCACCAGCATCTGTCAGAGGTGTACGCAAGTACCAGCATTAGCCAGTGCCCAATTCTTGCGAGCACGAAAGGGAATATGTTTTAGCCTATGTATAGAAGTTGTAGAGTTATCTTGTCTACTAGTATGTCCATCCTGACACATGGCTTTCATAGAAAGATCATGGAAACTGCAAAGAGTTCAATGTTCATCAGAAACCAGATACAGAATAAGGTTTTCCAAGGAATCAGGCCGGGAACTGTTCAGCATCTCAGGTGACACAGCGAGAAAAGCCACAGCAGACACTGCAGAAGTCCCAGGTTCGGATTCTGACACAGGGATACTGTAAGCTTACTATGATAAAAATCCCAGGTTTTTTTATATGTACTGTATATATTTATTTTCATTTTTTTTTTTACACTGAGAAAAAAGAGAAATAAGGCATAACCAGGCATAAACATACATAATCATAAATAACCGACAGAAAAGATATCAGCAAGTTACAACCAAAGACAAAATGCATAATGGCTGACCAAAGTGAACATCAGCAAATATTTGCAGAGATCATATCCCAACCTATTGATCGTACAACAGAATGGTGGATGAGGGGAGAAATGTCCAGCTGAAGGAATAGTACTTCTAGCCAACTCATCAGTGGTAATCTCAACCCCATCAGGTGCACTAGCATTCTAAACCCTAAAAGCATAATGATATAGGCTCTACGACAGAGCTGACATCAAATGTAGGATTCCAGATACTAGAATGCTTCGGCGGGAAGGGTGGATCAGGTCTATGAAACAGTGAGGAGGGTCATGTCCAGAGACATGAGCAGAAGCTTGGAGTTTAAGCTTTCCCAGTGCATTTGAGAGATTAGCCTTTGCATATCAATCCGTGAAATGAAAAGTGGTCATCAGTTCAGACTGAAAAGGAATGCTCTAAAAAAGCCCTCCATATTGCAAAAAACACTTGGTGGGTCCAAAGTTTTGTCATGTACATGTAGGGTAGGGGGTGTCATGGTGATACAGTGGTTTTCATGTCCTCCTTGTTTCCCACCTCATTGGGCACCAAGCAAGGGTCACATGGGCTTCTGGGCTACTCTAGGTACTTTGTACAGGGTCTCTGTCACACACATGGGGTACCTTTACTTGAGCCATGCTCACAACCTGGTAGATGATAAACATGAACAAACTCTAGGAAACTCTCTTGTGAATTTGTGAATATACTGTAAAAGGGACACACAGAGCTAATGCCCTCTCAATCTGTGCAGCATATCACTACTACCTCACTTTCAGTAATGGTATGGGGTCCCTCCATGCACCTGGCACAGACTTCATGCATGCACTTCACTTAACTCTTCCTCTTCTGTAACTGTGTACAGGTTGAGGGCCTTGGTGTTGCAGATTAGCTTTTGTTACTGTAGGAAATGAATCGCAGCCAAAGAGGCTATCTCACTTGCCACATGTACACATCTGACAGGTTGCTAGAGAAACCTTTGTTACCCTTGATAACCCCAGTATCTTCACACTGTATTAACTCTTGTCCGTTATCTTCACACTTCAATCTGTTTTGTGACCTGAGCTGTAGTGTCAAAAGTTAGCCTACAATTTCCTGCTTCTGTATTCTTACCTCCTTGCTGTAGAGCTTTCTCCACTCTGATTCCTTTCACATGTGTAGTTTGGCTGTATGGGCATCACCTGCTATTCTGTGGGTTTTTAGTCCCTTCCCTTCTATCACTTTCTGGCCCGCCTCCTAGTTTGCTTACATATATATATATATATATATATATATATATATATATATATATATATATATATATACATATATATAGACATGGTCAGTCTAGCCCACATTGACTGAGCAACTTCACAGTTCTCTGAGCTCTAAGTCGCTTGTTACTTGTGTATCCTGTGCCTGACTTCCCATGTATTGACATTGGCTTCATTCTCATCTGTGCTTATTTGCTGCCCATCCTGACCTCGGCTTGTCTCCTGGATTTCTTTTGTCTCCTTCTGTTTTTACTTTGCACAAATGAGTGGACTCTGCATCCTCAGCTGGGCATCCCTTGGGGCTGTGACCTGATTCCAGCTTGCTGCAAGTCCACCCCCCCATCAGGGGCTCTGGTGAATAAGCAGGCTTGGGCTTAGGCTCAGCGCCCTGGGGAACCCCGAGTCGGCGATCCACAAGGGCTCTATACCACAAACGTTTGACATGTAGACTATATGTGCGAGTTACCTACATTGCACCCTTTTAGTAAATTCAGACCAGGAAAAGGCAAAGTTTCAACAAGCTTTACTGAAGAATAAATTAACATTATGATAATAAAAGGTAACAGTTTGAAATAAAGTGCATACATTCCCCTGGTATCCCGAATCTCTAACTATAGGCTTGTGGCTGCCCAAGTCTACCTGCTTAGGTTAAGTCCATAATTGGAGTCCATAGTGGGTTAAACTCTGATTCCAGCAATTCTCTGGTCCTCCAGAGTCCGCCCCGCCAAACAGAAAACCTGGGAACACACTTGACTCTTAGCTTCCTGATTAGGTAGTGTAAATGGGCAGCCAGAACTTCAACCTGCCTACATACAGTAGAGATTTTAGTTCCCTTTTAACAGTTGAGACAGATGGGACCATTGGCAAAGTCCAAGCCTTAACTGAAGCCATGCAGGCTGTCAATGGGCAGAGAAGAGTCCATGCAGGTAAGGAGTAGACTTTTGAAGCAGAGGCTATAGGCATTTGCTCAGCATAGCCAAAGAGGCACAGAAGAGGGTCTTTGGATGAAAACCTGGATTTAATGAGTAGCTCTACTTATCCCTATTCACGCAATTCATCAAATCTCATTGTTTATAACATCTTTTTATAAAGTTAATATCTCTCTATAATTTATATGTTGTTGTGGAATTACGCATTGCAAGGCACTGATAGCCACACATATGACTTTCAGAGGCAGAGGTATGATAGAATTTGTAGTTCACAACAGCTAAAGTATTGAAGTTGCCTATCCCGGACTATATTCTCCTTGTTCTCTCTTAGGACATGTGCATGCAGCATAGCTGCAAGACTGATGTCAAGTCAAATTCAGGTAAATACACTTTATGCATTAAAACATTTTTTTGATAACAATACAAATATATTTAACAAGCAACACTATAATGTATTATAATGCGGACAAATGAGCAGGTAATCAGGGATCAAAGATAAGAGGATAGAATGGGAAAGTTTGGTTGGTTCTGCTAATATTTATCTTTGCTGTAATACATTGTATTCACTTTCCTGGGAAAGTTAAGTATAGCAATAGGGTCACTTTAAAGACACCTTGTTCCTCCTTAATCAAAATGACCGCACCAAAAAAAAAATGTTGTAGATAGACAAATTAAGTTGTTTTTAGTTACTTGTCTTTGTTTTTTCCTACACCCCATTCTCACTAATTTGTTCCCTCTGCAGAATGCAAATCTAAGCTGCCATTTAAAGTGGAGTTCCACCCTGAAATTATTTTTTTCAGAATCAGACTCCTCTAAACCTATGAAAAAACATTTGGAGAAAATTTTTTTTTATATACTTACCAGAATTGCCCTGTTGCTATGTAGTCCTCCTCATCTGCCACTTCCTGGTCTGCGGAGCTCCTCGTCACTTCCTCTCTCGCCTATGCTGCCCACAGACTCCTGGGAAATGATGAGTCTGTGGGCAGTACTGTGATCAAAAATAGTGTTATTTCCTGACAGGAGATGACGAGGTTTAAGGTGGATCGCAGCGCCGAGATGTGTTTATCTATGTTGCCATAACAAAGGGGCGGGACCTTCCTCTGTCACCGCCCATTGTTATGGCAACTTTAGAAACAATCAGCTCTACGGCCGTCGGTTACCCAGCATGCACCTCTCCAAGGCTTTTTCAGGAAGAGATATCGAATGGGCTTCACATGCCCACAATCATGATGGCAACAGCCACAACAGGATTGAGAAAATTGTCAGTAGTAAATTTATATTTTAGAACAGTGTTTCTCAACTCCAGTCCTCAAGGCGCACCCACAGGTCATGTTTTCAGGATTTCCCTCAAATGAAACAGCTGTGGTAATTACTAAGGCAGTGAAACTGATCAAATCACTTGTGCAAAATAGTGGAAATCCTGAAAACATGACCTGTTGGTGTGCCCTGAGGACTGGAGTTGAGAAACACTGTTTTAGAAAGATCCACAATTAACCATGTATAAGCGTTTTTTATTTTAAAAACGAATGATGCTCGGATCAATTTAAAAAAAACAAAATTGGCCGGAACTCCACTTTAAGAAAAAAAAACATTGTCACGGTCCTGCTTTTACCTTTTATCTACCAGTCCACTGTGGACATTTGTGCCAGATTTATGCAGAAACAAACAATAAATGCATTTTTTTCCTGAGATCTCTGGAAAAAAATCTATTCATTCTATTTTTTGACACAGATCTCACAGTTTACCAAAGAGATTTGCCTGGAAGGCATTGGTAACATAGACTTCCCAGGGGGACAGCTCTGAGGCCCTGGCTATGTTATCAGTGCCTACTGAATACCAGAAACTGGGGAATAAAGTTGGCTTTTAATGCTTTTATTTTTTATATCATGTTAGGATTGGCATGCAGAACTGCATGCACAGGGGATTTATGAGTCTGAAAGGAAAATGGCCTGCTTTCAAATTAAGATGTTCTCCAGGATCCCCTTTGAATCTTCTGTATGAACAGGACAAATGGGAGAAGTCATAAACTCTGCTCTCTGCTGCTTTCAGAGGTTTAACACAAATCACAGTGGTTACTGCAATATACTGTGCAGGAGGGACAGGATTAACACAGATCACAGTGTGCTATAGCAATAAAGTGCACAGGAGGAGAGGGTTGACACATTGTGCTACTGAAATATAGACATGTGCATTCGTTTTCGTCCGAATGCATTTTCGTCCGAATTTCAGGTATTTTCGTTATCGTTTTAACAAACGATAACGAAAGCGCAGATTCCGAAAAACGAAAGATCCGACATAAACAAATGCTTTATTTTCGTTTTCGTTGCGACAACAGTTCGATATAGATAGGAGATTCGACATGACGCTAACAATAACAATTTGTGTCTATCGAACCTGTGGTCGAATGTGCCTAACCTTAACTCTATAGTCTATCCACCATAGTAGTCAAAGATTATTCGAAAAGATTCGACATAGAGAGAAGATTCGACATAGAGAGAAGATTTGAAGTAGAGAGAAAAATTAAGTAAAATAAAAATAATGATGATGATGGTTATTATTGGTCAATTGTAACCAAAGAGGAGGGGCAGTAACATAGCTAGAACCACATGTACAGCCAACTTAGTTTCACTTATGATTTGCTAGCAGAGAGAGACAGACACGCTGATTCATTTCAGAACAGTCAATCTTAGCTGGTCCGTTTGAATTCATTGTCACTTTATTAGAGATCCTGAACTATTTCATTTGAGCATAAGCTAAGCACAGCAGCAGAATAGTAGTGAAGCAAGCTACATCTGTGTTGTGAACTTGATAGATAGACTAGTGATACTAGTGTTGCTGCTAGTGTTGTGATAGCCTCAGAGGCTGCCCGTGTTGTGGTGGGGGGTGATTTATAGATTGAGATTCTATATACCCTATCTCCACTCCAGTCCATTTTCTGACTTGCAGTTGCTGTAAAGTTCAGAAATGTACCGTTCTAATGTAAAAGTGAAGGCTGGTAGAGGTAGTGGTCGTGGTCGTGGTCACGGTGGACGCCTTGGTAAAAAAAGTGGCAAGGTCTCTGCTACTTGTGCCTCTGACACTTCTGCCGCCACCAACATGCCATCCACAGCAGTGGGTGTCACCGCCAATGCCACCAGCAAAGCTAGTTCCACCACCCCCAGTTCTTCTAATATTACTTTTCCTGCCAGATCACCAACATCTGCTGCCACTTCCACTACCAGTGCAGTGCCTCCTTCCACTTCTACAGGTGTCATGGCTGCATATTTTTATGGAATAGGCAAGAAACCTAGTAAAGTGGAGTTGCCTTTACAGTCACCACCACCAATCACACTACCAGTGCCACTGCCCAGCTCCCCAAAGGAGCAATTGAGGGAGAGAGCAGCAGAGACAGAGTGTGAGACTTTTTCTTCATTGGCCCAAGAAGATGATTTAGAATGTGATGCTCCTCTTTCCCCAAACACTGCGGATGTTTTATACAATCTTAGTCCACAGGACTTACAGCTTGACCTGGAGAAAGTGCAAGAGGGATATTCTGTGAGGAGTAGGACAGGTAGCAGTCCACTTTTTTCATCTGCTGCTAACTCCCCTTCTCCCTCTGTTATTATGGAAGAATCCTGTGATGATATCACCGACCTCCCAGTCCCCAGCACCCCTGCCATTAGCAGCATTAGTTCTAGTTTACCAAGTGTAACTGTAGTGGCAACAGCTTCCACCACTGGTGTGCTACCTGCTGCAGCTATATCAGCCCTAAATAGATATCCACAGGGTCAAGGGGCTGCATCCCGCTGCAGCAACGTTTGGAAATACTTTCAAACATTGGAAGGCGGGTTCTTTGCCAAGTGTAAATTGTGTGGGAAGCAAGTAAGTAGGGGTAAAAAGTTAGGTCATTTAACCAATGCTGGTATGAACCTACACCTTAAAAATTACCACCACTCTACTTTACTGCGGGCAGAGGCAGAAAAAGAAGATGGTAGCGCAGGAAGCAGCATAACAGACTCTGACTGTACTGGTGGTACCTCCTCAAGCACACCACTTACTCAGAGCACAGGAGGCAATAGAGAGGGTTCAATTAATACAACCCGCCCACGTGCAGTAGTTCCACTGCAGACCCAATCAGGCTCCTCATCCTCCCAAGGACATCATCAGCCTACCCTCGATAGTTTTGTTGGCTTTAGTTCCAAGGGCATGTCAAAACAGCAGGCCAACAAGATCACCCGCCTCATTGGCCAATTTATTGCTGTTGGAGGAGCCTCTTTTCGCATGATTGAAGGGGAGCCGTTTAAACAGCTCATGCATGCCCTTGCTCCACGATACGTTGTTCCTGCATGAACAACTTTCAGCAGAAAGATTATTCCAGCACTATACCACTCATGCGTTGGATTATTGAAGGAAAAAATGGCCAAAGCCGAGGGTCAGACAATTCATTTGACAACTGATTTGTGGACAGCTCCCAGCGGTCAACACGCTTTCCTGTCTTTGACTGCACACTGGTGGCAGGCCACTGTGCCTGTTGGTGGTGGCGCTGGTGTAAGAGTTCAAACTCCATCAGGAAGCAGGTCTGCAGCGCAAGACCAGCAGGGTTATCAAGCTTTCCTGCTCCACACAGAAGTCCGTGATGACCAACACAGCTCTGCCAACATATTGCGGGCAATTAGATCAATGTTGGCCAATTGGTTTGGAGAGCAGGCAGTCACCAATGTCTCTGTTGGGTTCATTGTGACAGACGGAGGTTCAAACATGGTTAAAGCTCTCCAAGATGGATCTTTTGTCGGTGTGCGCTGTTCTGCACACATACTGCATTTAGTGGTCAAGGGTGCAATCCCAGTGGAGAAAACCAACAAGATTGCTCAAATCTTGGACCTTTGTAGAAAGATTGCAGGGCATTTCCACCGCAGTGTTGGGGCTAGTCAACTGTTGAGGGAGGAGCAAGAACAATCAGGGCTCCCCATACATCGCCTGAAACAAGATGTCAGCACCCGGTGGAACTATACCCTGGAAATGCTGGAACGCATTTTGGAGCAAAAGACAGCCATCCACAATCTATCATCCCGCCACAGCATCGGGATTGATTCCACACTGGGACGTGATGACTGGTGTATAATTGGGCAGCTCGTTTATGTCTTAAAACCTTTTCGGAATGTGACGGAAAACTTGAGTCAGAGCAATGCCAGCCTAGGACAGGTCATACCCTTGTTTACCTATCTCATAGATAAGATGGGATTGTACCTAGAAAACAGTGAGCCTGTTTGTGGCAGCCCACTTCATGCCGATGTAGCGTCTTTCATCAGAAAGCTACAAGCTAACTTAAAAGATCGGCTAAATGACCGTGTCCGCAAAAGCCCTGAACTCATGCTGGCTTCCCTGTGTGATCCCAGGATCAAAGGTAAACTGGCACTCAGAGACAACAGCCTCTCCTACTGGAAACAAAAATTGATTGAAAGGGTCCGGAATTTGCAGCAACAGAGATGTACGACGGTTGAGGCTGGTTTGGAAGATTCACCTGCCATGTCTGCTATTCCAAGGCCTGGCAGCATCACTCAAAAACAACAGAGTGGAGCATGTGCATGTTGGGTAGAGGCACTTGACAATCTGGTGGATGCAGGTCAAGCAGCAGGTAATCGAGAGGAGAGCAGTGCCTCTGAAATGGTCAGGGCCTACCTATATGAAGCACCTTTGCTTCCTACAGAGGACCCTTTGACCTATTGGGATGGTAAGAAAAGTTTGTGGCCTGGTCTTTGCCTGGTTGCCCAGCAACTACTATCCTGTCCTCCAACCACTGTGCAAAGTGAGAGAGTTTTCTCTATTACTGGGAATATCCTTAATCCACACCGTTCACAACTAACACCCCATTTGATGGAACAAATAACTTTCCTCAAATGTAACCTCCCCAAGCTGGGTTACCCTACCCTTAATTTGTGAGACCTGAATCATTGTTACCATGTGAAGATAGATGGGACAAGAGTGACTTGATTGTGCGTGATTGCATGAATGAATGTTGTGTGAATGGACAGTGAAGATAGATGGGACTCAGAGGAACCATCCAAATGTGGAGGAAAATCATTTTTTTTATTTTCTTACCACTTGACACAATAGCAGTTGTCTACTTGACTTTGGTGTGACCCCAAGATTTAAATAGAATTATATTGTTTTAAGCAATCCAAATTTTTCCCTTTATTCCTTCCATCACCCTTTTTTGTAATGAATGTTGTGTAGAGTGACTAGAGTGTGCTTGATTGCATGAATGAATGTTGTGTGAATGGACAGTAGCAAGGGTTGAAGCCTTGACGTGGCGCTACTGCTCACGTGTTGCTGTCTTTGTAAATACAAATAGCAACATGTGCTAATTTAACCATTTTTGTTTGGTGGTCTGGAAATAAGAGACAATGATTAAAGATGACCTCAACAGCATGACAGTTCCTCTTGATGGAGAGACTGTCAACTCAAGGACCAGAATATGCTACCAACACAACATAGCACAAAGAAGCATACAGTTGGAAACGTGATTCTATGCAAGATATATTAGTTGGTCACTGCTGAGCTGCATCCAGATGCCCAGGACCCCTCCCATTTACCATCTCTGACCCTGGGGACACCAGGGCCCTCTCTGATCCTCCGCCTGTTTCATGACCATCTGCAATTGTCCATAGTCACTAGTGTGAGTGAGTAATCTACCCTGCTGCCATGTTACTCAAGCCCTGGAAATGATGACTGCCTGTCAGGTCACCTTGAGGCTAGGTGACAGATGCACTCTGTAGGAATCGGAAGTGCACCGCTAGGTAGTGGATCCTAGGACTGACTGCTGTGGATTGAAACCTGGGAGGTTCAGGAAGCAGGTCTACTGGATCACTAACACAGATCCCACTGGGAGCTAGAGCATAGATTCTCCAGGGAGCGGAGTCTAAGAGCCAGTAGGTGTTCACCAGAGCCTCTAGTGGTGAGGATGGACTGCGCTGCAATCTGGCTCCAGGTCGCAGCCCCCAGGGTCTCACATCTCATGCTCACGGTAGACTACAGGAGAAGAGGAAAGAGGCAGCAGGCTGGAACAACAAGGAAGTAAGGGACAAGCCAAGGTCGAGGCCACAAGCAGACAAGGACAACGCCAAGGTTCAGGGTCACAGGCAAACAGGGATGGTCAGGGACACGCCAAAGGTCAGGGTCACGAGCAGACAGGAATAGTAGAGAACAGGCCAAAGTCGGTTAACTGGAATCAGAGGTAGGAAACACAGCCAGTACACACGAAAGCTAACACACAATGGTTGATCAGCACTGCTGGCTTGCAGTGCACAGGTTAATATAGGGTTCCCTGATAGGAGCTGGGGTGGAGCCATGCTAGAGGAGAGCTTACAAAAGCAGTCAGGTGAGGGTCAGCTGGTCTCTAGAGATGAACACATGGAGACAGGTATGCTGACAGACAAACTCTATTGCATAACCATGACACTGCCCTTTGAACTGTTGCCCCTTGTAATTGCGTTAGCCTGTGAACCTCTGTCCGGTTAACTGTTGCCCTCATGATTGCAAGCCTGCAACCTATGTCCTGTGAACTGTTGAGGACTGTATAGAGTAACCCCTGCTCTAACTATCTGCTGTGTATTCTGGTGGAGGGAAAGCTGAACGGCGTGACTGGACACAATACATTGGATTACCCTTTGCACATTGAAATAGTGTAGAGAGAAATCTCATCAATTTTCTAAGTTCAGCCTGATGGTTAAATGTAGAAAAACTACAATTATAAGGCCTCTAGTAAATTAGTAACAATATATGGACTAGTTCATTTAGATAAACATCACACAAATCTAACAAGTAAAGCAAAACTCAAGAAAACAATTATTTCTGAACAAAATTTTTTTATTTAACAGTTAACATAAACAAAACAAAAAAAAAAAAAAAAAAAAATTAGAGTACATTCTCCCCCAACCTGGTGACCAGTCGCTGTAGGGACATATTAATCCCAGCCAACTGGTCACCAAGGTACCGCGTAGCCTCCAGGTGTCTCCTGAGGCTACGCTGGTACCTCTGCAGAGCCGCAGAGTGACGGAGCTGCCGGCGATTGTGGAGGGCCAAAGATCGACGCAGCCTCCGGGTAACTGCAAAATGTCTCTTTTGGACCTCCACAATGCGCCGCAGATAATCCGTCACATGTGGCTCTGGAGGGTGGGGGATGTGTGCCTGTTCTGGAGCGGGTGAAGGATGCACTGGGGAGGCCAGGTGGGGGGATGTTGAAGGGTGGAGGACTGTAGAAACCACTGGGGACTCAGAAGTCAGGTCCAGGTCTTCGTCCACAGGCTGCAGTTGCAGGATGAAGACTTCACCTGTGAAGAAAAGAAAATACATTAGATAGATAGATAATACAATACACATACACATGGCTTCTTCACCCTAACATTATATAAAGGCAACGATCTCCCAGCCCTTGTAGACAATCCTGTAACATCTTGAGATGTTTTCACTTCCATCCATACCAGTTTTTGATATTTAGTGAGATGCACCTAATCAATTTGTGTGTAGGAGATAGTGGTGTCTGTGTCAATTCGCTGCATCATACCAAGTTTGCAGAGCTGTGCAGGAAGGTGTAGTACTACTTTACTGTACTCTGACCGGGGTGGAGCTGAGTGTCCTCCCCGGCCAGAGTACAAAGGGATTCCCCTCTACACATCGAGCAGTGTAAAGGGGAATCTCCCAAAGATTTTATCCGCTTGGTCGCACGGGCGGCTGGAGAAAATCTTAAGGTGTAATGGATGCCTAAGTGCTACTGCTAACTAATCTACCTCATCCAGACTGACTGACTTTGGCAAATATGGAGGATCAGTTGCACTTGCAGAAAAACATATCAGCTATACCAGCTTTTAACATTACACTCACCAAAGAGAAGCCATTCAAGCCATTGCATTTGGGATGACCTAATAAAAAGTTGTTTAATAAAATATAGCAGGCTATTTTTTAAAGTTGATAATTTTGTAAGGCCACTGATTGTTGAATAAATTAAGCCCCACTTCTGTTCTAGGCTAGGTAGGTTACTCACTCCTGGTCTAGGCTAGGAGGTATAACAGGTATAACATCATGAGAAAAGTGTTAATGCATGCATTAGGGGCATGCCAGAGATTGAACATGTCCAGGGACTGCCAGCCAATAGCTGGAGATTCTTTTCTGACACCCCCCCCCCCCCAGCCTGCTGTGTTATTCATAATGATTAACAGTGATTGGCTCAGACTGGGAAAGACTGGGAATCTAAACTGCAGCAAGAAGGTGGCATGATCAGGGACATTGGGGAAATATTAACAAGCACAGGTCACGCTAACAGGAAGACTGGAATCATCTGCAGAGGGGAACTAATATAATTAATAGTTCCAGCTAAACCGAAGCCTTGCAGAATAAATCACAAGCTATTCTAGACAAGGTATGCCATCAGCATTTCATATTTAAAATACTATATTTGCCTGTAAAATACAAAAAAAGTTATGCTTACTCCCTGGATCTGCCGCATCTGGCTGTTCCTCCGCATCCCCAGCAGCCTCTACAGGGCAGGTCTCCTCCACCTCCTGCTCAGCAGCTGTTGAGTAATGATAGAAAAGAACATTACAATCTGCAGTGTACAACAATCTCACACATTAGTACAAGAACATTGAAACATGTATGATCACTCAGCAGATACCAGCAAGATTATACTAACTTACATGTGGGCGTTGCTGCCTCAGCCTCCTCCTCAGTCTCCCCCTCTGACTGGATGACACCTATTTATAAAGGAGAAATGATGAACGTTAATAAACGTAAATGAATATACTGTAGTGTAAATAGATAAAATTAATTATCCATTAGCATGGCAATACAGGGCAGGTCACTAACGTTTATCTACAAGGCAGGGACATGCATTCACCATTTAGAAAAAATCATTTAAAAAAAAAAAACAAATACGGGGGGCAGGAGGCGGAGCCTAGCAGAGCAGACATGCATTGTTAGAGCTCCACACCGCTGAGGAGAGAAGAGAAGGACAAAGCGGAGCCTGCAGGCTCAAAAGGTATCCATTTGAACCTTCTTGCCCCAGGGAACAAACTGTGAAAGTTTGGGCAGGAAATATGGTACTGGGAGGAAACCGTGGCAGAAATAAAAATCACCTCACAAAGAGCTCACAGGCACTCACTGCAGCTGAAGCAGCTCCAGTCACCTCACAAGATACAGCATCAGGGCGCTCTCACAGACAGAAAATGTCACAGCAAGACTCTCCATTTGAGTCAGATACAGAACAAATCCTCTCACAAACTTCTCCACAAGCCTCCTCAGTATCCCCAGTAATATTATTACAATTTGAAAAGATGCTTCATAAGGCTTTAAAACAAACCTCAGACCAAATAACAAAAAGCCTAACCAAAGAAATAAGAGAGCTGGGAAACCGCACCGCAGCCTTAGAAATAAAAATGGATGAAATTGAAATTACAACCCAAGAAAATATAACAGAATTGGAACAATTAAAAGAAGAGAATTTAATACTTCAAACTAAGCTCGAAGATTACGAAAATAGAGCCAGACGTTCAAACTTGCGCATAAGGGGAATACCTGAAACTGTGACAGACCTGCAATCTACTATTACTGCTCTATTACAAGAACTAAAGCCAGATATCCCTATTGAACGTTTAGAACTGGACAGAGTACACAGAGCCCTCACAGCCAAAAAGAAAGATGGACCCCCACGTGATATAATCACAAAATTTCATTATTACAGAACGAAAGAACAAATACTAATTGCTGCAAGAGAAAAAAAGGAACTTCATTTTCAAGGACACAATTATCAAATTTTTGCTGACCTATCCCAACTTACTATTACTAAAAGACGATCCACGAAACCCCAACTAATGGAACTGCAACGCCACAACATTATGTATCAATGGGGCTTCCCCTTTTCAGTCAGATTTACCTACCAAGGTACAATCTACAGAAGCAGATCAGCAGATGAACTACAACAAACCCTTTTAAAATTAAATCTGACAGAACCCACAAGCAGCAACTCTCCCACACGCAGAAGAATTACATCATCTTCACCTTCAGGCAGCACCCAGAAAATTTCAGAACAAAATGGGAATCATGATTCTCACAAAAGAGGCCATTATGCCACATCATCCATGGACCAAGAAGATTCAATGGACTGACATCCTAATTCCTGATATCTCTTCATTTATTATACTAAGAGATGGTTCTCTATAAAAAACCTGTATTTATAACTGAATGTAACTGCATTCTGATAGTCACACACTGTGTGGGATCATTACATTCCAGTTATATTTCTTATTACTTCTGATTCATATAGCCTTAGAATATATAAGTGAAATAAGGAAATTCTTGTTCAGTTATATATTATCAGGTAATAACAGTAGATTTATTACTTTTTAGGACAAATATGTTCAATAATCCAGAAGTAATGGAAGCTTTTTCTTTCTTTTCTTAAAACAAATATATTATTACCTAGTAATAGTTCCTAGAATTATGTTTTTGTTTATTTTAATCTGAAACAATACAACCTCAATTTTATGAGTTAACATATCTAAACAGTTACATATGAATAAAATATGTAATTGTTTAATCTAAAAGGGTTAAAATCCCAAAATAATTCAAACTATCTTCATCAATACCAAAGTTATTAACAGTACCTTTCTAACTGAATTATTTAGCCTAGGGCAAGACTAACCATATACAACCACCCTGGAATAAATAATTTCAACAAAAACTATATTCTGCACTCCAATTAATGAAACATCATTTTGATGTCTTTTGACATAGCACTTCTCTCCTGTAAGCGGAAGATCCGTGTTCCCCCATTAGCCCTCCTCATTCTCCCAACCATATTATGTGGGAGTGTGACGAAGGCACTTATTCCCCTGAGAGAGATATTTATTCTCTTTCACGGGTAAATTGTGATTACTTGCAAAAAATAATTTATACAATGTATCATCTAATCTCATATGTTTTTTGTTTACTCTTTACTCCAGAATTCACTGGTTTCTTTTCTATCTATTCATCTCTTCAGTCCACACAGGTTGACCTGCGCAGTCAGCTCTGCATAACAAAAAGTAAGTCAAAACTATTTGATCTGTTGCCATGGCACCACTGAATATACTTTCCCTGAATGTTCAGGGAATAAATGTCCCTCAAAAAAGGACCAAAGCCTTCCGTACTTTCCATAACAAGAAGGCTCACATAGTATGCCTCCAAGAAACACACTTCACCAAAGATTCTACTCCAAAATATATTTCTCCTTTTTATCAACAAATTTACACGGCTTCTGCCTGTACCAAGCAAAGGGGAACTCTAATTGCATTTCACCGATCCACACCATTCACCTTATCATCAGAAATTAAAGACCCAGAAGGTAGATACCTGATACTCATGGGTTATATAATGGATACAGCAATCACAGTGATTTCCTACTACACTCCTAACAAACAACCTACACCATTCCTCTCACATATATTACAAGTGATTAATACACACAAAATAGGAACAGTGATAATGTGTGGGGATTCGAACCAGGTCCTCCTCCCATTTCTAGATAAATCACCTTTTACACCATCCAAAATAACCTCTAGATTACCTTTTTCTCAACTTCTTTCCAAATACAATCTGGTAGATTCATGGAGAGAAAGTAACCCAATGAAAAAGAAATTCACTTATTTCTCGCACCCTCATCAAACTTTCACCAGAATAGATCATATTTTTCTAACAATAGGAATGATACCAGAAATTATTGCATCAGATATAATTCCGATTCCATGGTCTGACTATAATGCAGTATACACTACTATAGCCTCAGCCATACCAAAAGCGCATGACCCAACGTGGTACTTACCAGATATAATGCTCAAACACCCACTACATCAGATGGCCATTGAACAAGCTTTAAAGGAATACATATCAATTAATAATACAACAGACATCTCCCCAATAACACTGTGGGAAGCTCATAAGCCTGTCTTGCGTGGTACAATACAAAGACAAATGGCACTATTTAAACGGGAACGCAAAAATCTAGCAAAAAAACTAGAACTCAATTTTAATGCAGCCTACATATCATTTCAAGATAATCCATCTCAGAGTACAAAATCTCATCTGGAAAAATCTAGATTGGAATACGATCTATTTCTCACTGAGTCAGTTGATAAATCCCTCAAACGCTCCAAACACAATTTCTACATGAATACAAACAAACCAGGTACATATTTGGCTCGGGCATTAAATTCAACTAACAAATCTTTCAAACCAATACGTTTGAAATTATCAAAAAATGTTTACACTTGTAATCCAGTTAAAATAGTCCATAAATTTCACTCACATCTCGCAACTTTATACAAGACAAACAATGAATTTAATCCTACAGAGGCTGAATCCTTCTTCTCAAAAATAACCTTACCCGAGTTATCTCAGAATCAAAAAAGCAGTTTGGATGAGCCTATAACTATAGATGAAGTTGCTAACGCCATAAAAGACCTAAAACTTAACAAAAGACCAGGCCCAGACGGCTACTCGGCTTTATACTATAAAACATTCTCAGAAATACTCTCTCCCATTCTCACTGAAACTTTTAACAAACTTCTAGATGGACATTCTTTTCGGCAAGAAACACTAATGGCAATTGTTTGTATGATCCCAAAACCCCTTTCTGATGATACTTCCTGTGTGAATTATCGGCCTATCTCTCTGTTAAACCTCGATATTAAATTATTAGCAAAAATAATAGCAAAACGCCTCAATAGCATTATAGGAAAATTAATACATAGAGATCAAGTAGGCTTCATGCCAAATAGACAGGCAGGCGATAATATACGCAGGGCAGTGTTATTGGCACATATTGCTAAAAAACGGAAAATCCCTTTATGTTTTCTATCTCTCGATATTAAGAGGGCATTTGACACAGTATCCTGGCAATATATGCAATATTCATTTCAAAAATGGGGTTTTGGACCCCACTTTTTAACATGGATCAAAGCATTATATAATAAACCCAAAGCCTATATAAAATATGCTGGATACAAATCTGAAGCCTTTAATATCGAAAGAGGTACCCGACAGGGTTGCCCATTATCTCCCTTATTATTTGCCCTTATACTCGAACCCATGGCCCAATACATCAGAACAAACCAAACTATAACTGGCATTGAAGTAGGAGGTATTACACACAAATTATGTATATTTGCAGATGATATATTACTTTTTCTATCATCACCACAGGTCTCTGGTCCTAACTTAATACCAGCTCTTGATGGATTTGCAGCCCTATCCGGCCTTATGATTAATCCTAAGAAATGCCTAGTGCTTAATATTTCACTCACAAACATGGAATTGATCCCGGCTAGGGCTGCACTCCCATTCACATGGGCAGAAAAATCAATCCCATATCTTGGAATTCATTTAACAGCATCTCATTCTGACTTATTCTCAACCAATTATCCTCCTGTATTAAGACAGATCACAAATCTAATAAAACAATGGTCGCAACTTCCTTTATCCTGGATAGGAAAGATTAATGCAATCAAAATGACTATTCTACCCAAATTGCTTTATCTATTCAGAGTCCTCCCTATTCTAATTCCTTCCTATTTTTTGAGAATAGTACAAAAAAGAGCAACTTCGTTTATATGGGGCTCTTCTAAACCACGTATACCTATACACACACTACATCTTCCCAAAAATAAAGGAGGCCTGGGATACCCTAATTTTACTAACTACTACAGAGCAGCACATTTGGCCAGTCTGTCCAAATACCATGCAAAACAAGAAATGCCATTATGGGTATTTATAGAGGCTTCAGAAAATGACCCTCTATTAATATCAAATTTATTATGGCTTGATCCTAAAGACCGCTTTAAAATTCATAATCCCATAACTAAACACTTCTTATCTCTCTGGGATAAACTAAAAACCAAATATCAGTTACAATCTCCACACAATCCTCTCCTTTCTTTTATCAGAAATCCGGCCTTTTATCCGGCATGGATCTACCCAAATTCTTTTAAAGCTTGGACAACATCAGGCATTCAGACACTAAATGACTTCATAGCATCTAAATCATTCCTTTCATTCCCATCGCTTAGAGAAAAATATGATCTACCAAACTCTAAGATATTTAGATATCTCCAAATCAAAAATTTCTATACACTATTCCTAAAGGGGGATACACCATTATCCCAATTATCCATTTTTGAATCAATCTGTATAAAAGATCCATTTGCTAAAGGTACAATTTCATCACTTTATAATCAATTATATGGAGTAGCAAATCTTAATAGACCCTCTTACGTTCAGAGGTGGGAGGAGGACCTGGGACGAACTTTAGAAGACACGGACTGGTCTAACATATGGCTCACATCTAAGTCATCTTCACCCAACATCTTAGCACTGGAGACAAATTATAAAGTCCTAACTCGCTGGTACCTTGTACCCGCTAGAGTGGCAAAATATTCACCTAATACCTCAGCTCTTTGTTTTCGAGGATGCCCAGAAATAGGCACATATTTACCCATATGGTGGACGTGCCCAGTAATCCAAACCTTCTGGAAGGAAGTCTTCGTGATTGCATCTAAAATATTTAAAAAAATAATACAACCAGATCCATATTTAACTTTACTTAATCTAAAACCGGAATGGTTAACACTCTCTCAATTCAAACTTATGATCCAACTAATAACGGCTGCAAAACAAACAGTGGCCAAGGCATGGAAATCTCCTACATTGGTACTAGCAGAAACAATTCATAGAATGAATAATACAATGTCCCATGCTAAGATGGTAGCCATCGATCAAAATCAAATTCCAAAATTTGAAAAACTTTGGCATCCTTGGATAAAACAACAGTTCCTGTCAAACTTCAATGACTCTGTCCTGTTGCCATGGTAACAGATTAAATGACTTACAGAGACACCCATTCTAAGGCTTCAAAGAGAACTAAAAAGAATAATAAACTGACGAGCGGGACAACCTTGTGGACCATACCTCTACCTTTCAACCCTTTTTCTTCTTTCTCTTTCCTTTTCTCCACCTTATGATTAAAGCTCATTATCAGAATTTATTTAACCTATATACACTCTACTTGTAAACAATATGTATAGTAGGTATAAATCATTTAAATACCTACAAAAGTAACTAAGGAAATGATATATATCTTTAATTTAGGTTTACGTGAACCCAATGTTTAATATTTGAAATTTCATGATATTTACCTATATAAACCCTACTGTAAAACAATGAGCTTACTTTATAGATCCTTGTAAACTTACTTTATGTATCTTTATAACATTGTATACTCAATAAACTTCTTTTGACAAGGAAAAAAAAAACAAATACGAGGCACGTACCTGTCCTGGTTCCAGCAGCGCCAGCGAGTGCTAGGTGCACTGCCACTGATCAGGCACCTCAGTTCAGAGCGGCCACGTTCTGTCAAATTACGTAAGTTACGCAATTGCTTGCGTTACCTGACAGAGCGTCGCAGAGGCTCTACCTGTCACTACATGAGCGAGAAACAATGACGCTGGAATCAACAATGGAAGGCTGGACAAATGGAAAAGGAACCACTGTATTAGTGTCACTACTACAGTACTTACTGCATGATGACGTGGAGGACTCCTGCTCCTCTGCCCTCTGCCTCCGGCGGCGCTGGGCCTGGAGACGAGCTTTAAATAAAATCAAACACATCATGGTAAATGACTATGTCACGTCGCATGGTTGACAAAAAAAATTTTCTACACACAATGCAATGCTGACACCAACCCTGATGAGCAAGCAGTTTTTTTATCTCATCCTCCCCTACAGCTGCTAAGAGCTCCTTCTCATGGGGGAGGAGAGATACCTGCTTTCCTCTGCGCCCCGACTGCCTGCGTTTACGCGCTATGGAACTGCAAAACAAAAAGAGAAGAGAAACGGGTTCCACAATTAAACTACAATTGTAATCTGAAAATGACATCAACACATGAAACACATGTAGAATGAACCCGTAGAATGAAACAATGCAAATGGAATTTTTGGATTAGGCACATTTTTTCATGTAGCACAAGGTTTGCACATTTATTTATTAACCAAATTTATTGTAAGAAAAACCTATGCTTTTTTGGTGCACAATAAATAATAAAAGGCAGGATAGGGATTGTGCCGAGTAAATGTCCATTGTGTCCACTCCAGTCCACCTTTCTATTACGCGCTTGTGTGAACTGTGTATAGTGTAAAATTTCCTTCCTTGTTTCTTTTGCAAAGCATTAACCCACTTGCAGATGTGGACCCCCCCCATAGTAACTAAAAATATGGCGGGTCCGCAAGCTGGTTAAGTCCAGCCACCGTAACACTTTTTTATATATATACATATATATATATATATATATATATATATATATATATATATATATATATATAACTTTTTTATTTTTCAATAACAAAAAATGTAAAACCCAGCGGTGATCTAATGCCACCAATAAAAGCTCTATATATGGCGGGAGAAGAGCATAAATTTCATTTGGGTAATACATCACAGGAGCGTGCAGTTTAAAGCTGCAATGCGCTAAATAGCAAAATATGGCCTGGTCAGAAAGGGGGCGCAACCTACAGGTGGTCAGGTCAAGTGGAACTTAAAAGCACTTACTGCTCAGTTTAGTGATAACTAACTAAGAACAAATAACGGCATGGAAATATTCCTCTTAAAATGATTGGGGCGATAATATATAACATGTGCAACTGCAAACTATGTGTAGGCTAGGCACACCTATGCGCAAATTTGGTTTTTCATAGGAGGGAGGATAAATTGAAAATTATTTATTCCTTTTTAAAAAAAAAATTCACCTAACTTTACTGACATCAAATTGTGATAGCAATAACATATGTTTATATGTGTGTGTGTAAAATCAGTGCATTTTTTGGAGCTTTTATCATTGTAATGACAATGGTCCCGAAATGGCATCAAAAGTGTCCGATGTGTCCGCCATAATGTCGCAGTCACAATAAAAATCGCTGATCGCCACCATTACTAGTAAAAAAAATTGTTAATAAAAATGCCATAAAACTATCCCTATTTTGTAGACGCTATAACTTTTGCACAAACCAATCAATAAACGCCTATTGCAATTTTTGTTACCAAAAATATGTAGAAGAATACATATCGGCCTAAACTGAGGAAAAAATTTGTTTTTTATATATTTGTTGGGGATACTTATATAGCAAAAAGCAAATAAAAACAAAGAGGTGATCAAATACCACCAAAAGAAAGCTCTATTTGTGGGAAAAAAAGGACATCAATTTTGTTTGGGAGCAACGTCACACGAACGCGCAATTGTCAGTTAAAGCGTCGCAGTGCCGAATCGCACAAAGTGGCATGGTCATTTGGCAGCCATACCTCTGGGGCTGAAGTGGTTAAAATGTAAAAAAAAAATAATCAGACACGTTACTTACCGTTTTATGTCGCTGAATTTTTTTCGACAGGCAGTCGGGTCACACCGATGGCGATATGTCTCCTCCACCTTCCTGGAAATCTCCTCCCACTTTTCTCGCTTCCACTCCGTAGTGGTTTCCCTGGAGCGGGGGCCACACAGCTGCATCCAGCAAGGAAGCGTTTCCCTTACCAGGACCTGGGACTCAATATGAGTCCACATTAGGTTACGCTTCCTGCTGGATGCAGCTTGTGTCCCCCTCCTGCGCCCATTTTTGGATGCTGCCTTAGAAGGCCCAGGAACAGCCTCCTCCATGCTGCTAGTGCTGGAATGGGTTGCTGCTGGTGCTGCCATTGCCATTATCTCTCTAATCCACACAGCGTCGGATTTTGCGGCCGCACTTCCGCACTTCCGATTGAGAAACGAATGTGAAAGTTTGGTTGGCTGACTGCTGGGGCAGAGTAGACCAATGCAATGAGCATGAACGATGAAGATTCGACACAGAAACGAAAACATGCAAACGAAAATGTGGCTTATGGTGTCTGTCAAAAGTTAGAAGATTCGACAGAGCAGCTAAACAAACTGTACGATGCTGCTATCGAACATTTCCGGTCAAATGCATCCCAGAAAATTCGACCGGAATGTACGATTGCGACGTCGTACAGTTTAGCTGCTCCGTCGAATCTACTTTGAACATTCGACAGACACCATAAGCCTTTAATGACCGATTCGACCTTAATTCATTTCGATTTTCGGACATATGCAAGTTTGTAACGAAAAACGAAATAAAGAAAAACGAATTTCGGGAGTAACTAAATAAATTTATATTTCGGACGAAAACGAAATTCCGAAACGAAATATTTCAGTGTGCACATGTCTACTGAAATATAGGGTGCAGAAGAAAGAGGCATTTACTAAAACCGGAGCACACGGAATTTGGTGCACCTGTGCATGCTAGCCAATCAGCTTCTAACTTCAGGTTGTTGAATTAAGCTGTGACAATTAAAATTGGAAGCTGATTGGTTTCTATGCAGAGCTGCCCTTGATTTTGCAAGCTGTAGTTTTAGTAAATCTCCCCATTGTGTTACTGCAAGTAATTTGCAGAAGGAAGTCGTATGCTTTGCTCGGGGTTTGAGCCAGTTTAGCTTGTAGAGGGGTACATTAAGAGAGGGCTCTTATAATCCTTCTCCACTGCTATTTGGGATTCAGAGTGCAGGAAGAGATGCCCGCTGTAGGCACAGTGCACATGATAGCCCAAGAAAATAGATCCCAGCTGCTGTACATGCCTGTATACAAACCTGACTTGCTAGATTGGAGGAGATGATTTACATGAATCAGAATTAATTGAGCCTCATGGTGTACTGCTACTCAGCCATACAATGAATGGGGAAAGGGCTTATAATGTTTCAAAGTTATGTTCCATTCCTTTCCTTCTCTTCTCCACACTGGTTCTCAGTCAGAAACTCAACCCTCCAGGTCCCAGTTTCACCCTAAAGTGTGTACTTTCACTTCTGCCTGGTTGTGACTTGTGAGGCTGTCCTTGTTTAACAGCTTAGCTTTTCTCACTCCCTCTCTGGGACTACAGTAGCAGACATTGAACTGGTGTTACTACTACACTGTACACAGGATGCAGCCTCATACCTCAGCTAATCATGAATCAGCTATGAGCTAGGAGATTTTGCATGTGCAGTACATTTATTGACCGAAGAGATGTTTTTACTGGTGCTCGCTCCTCCCTACGGATGAGCCAAACATACCTGGGTTCAGTTTGATGTAGGTTACCAGTTCTTCCTAACAACCACAGTGGCTTCCTAACAACCAACCTTCAGAGAAACTGTCACATTTAGCAGAGGTAGTAATATTTCTGCTAGATGTATCACTTCCTGCCACCACCAGAGGTTCAACTCGGCCAAACAAAATTGGTGTTACCAAACCTCTGAACAACCAGATTCAGCAGCTCATCCCTACTCCTGTTCAATGACAATTTTGAATGGCAGACAAAGCCACTGATTTTTACAAACCGTCTATGAATTAATTGATAGCTGACAACCCTGCTTCTGGCTACCAAACCTTGCCTGGTTATTCTGAGATAAGTTCCTGTGGACAGAGAACATTCAGATTATGGCCTCCCAGTCAATCCTAGGGGGAAGGTCTTGAAGGTGGGAACACCTGAGGTGAAAACTGATAGTTGGAGCTGTTGTTGGAATCTGTGAGGTGAGCAAAGTGACATAGTCTTCTTGATTACCGTATTTATCGGCGTATAACACGCACCGGCGTATAACACGCACCCCAATTTAGGAGGGAATTTTAAGGAAAAAAAACTTTTAGGAGGGAAGTTGAAGGGAAAAAAACTTACATTTAAATGCCCATCATTGCAGCCTTCTCAGTGCAGCCTTGTCAGTGCAGCCTTGTCAGTGCAGCCATGTCAGTGCAGCCTTCCCCAGTGCAGCCTTGTCAGTGCAGCCTTCCCCAGTGCAGCTTGTCAGTGCAGCCTTCCCCAGTGCAGCCTTGTCAGTGCAGACTTCCCCAGTGCAGCCTTCCCCAGTGCAGCCTTCCCTAGTGCAGCCTTCCCTAGTGCAGCCTTCCCCAGTGATCCCAGCCATTCTGGGCTTCAAAATCGCCGACCGCAATTTGAAAATGGCGCCGCCGGCACCGAAATACACAGTGCCAGTCCTCGGCTCTTTCCGGCGACTCTCGTTCACTTTCGGCTCCACTCGTAGTCCCGAGCGGAGCTATCCGAACCTAGCCGAGTAGGTTCGGACAGCTCCGCTCGGGACTACGAGTGGAGCCGAAAATGAATGAGAGCCGCCGGAAAGAGCCGAGGACCGGCTCTGTGTATTTCGGCGCCGGCGGCGCCATTTTCAAATCGCGGTCGGCGATTTTGCAAATGTAACAGGTCGGGATCGCAGGGGATCGGCGTATAACACGCACCTGCGATTTTCCCCTGGTTTTAAGGGGAAAAAAGTGCGTGTTATACGCCGATAAATACGGTATGTTATTGTGAAAGCTTCTTAAAAGAGTGAGATATTAAGCATTTCTCAATGCCTGCAGCCCACCTGGGCTTGGATAGTATATGAGGGGTATGCCATGAGCTCAGGTTGGCTCCTCCCCTGGTGCTTAGGAAAGGAATTGAAATGCCATGGTGCAAATTATGGATTGTTCTGGCAAACAAATAAAATCCCTACCTTGCCACAAGTAGCCCTGCTGAGCCTAGAAAATGTCTTTTAAGAAACATGTCAATGCTTTACTTCAAATAAAAAATATCACAAAACAATTCCTGCATCATCAAAAAATCTTATGCTACTGTATCATTTGACTGGTAAAACGTTAGGAAATCAACTTTTATCTGAAAATGTTAGCACTTGAAAACATGTCAAAATTAGATGTGCATGTTTATTTCACTGTTTGGCGAATCAAGTTGAATGTCTGCTTCATGCTGCAAAATGATTATTAAAAAAGCCTTATAAATGTATCAAGTATGGAACTAGAAAAGACAAACATAAAATTAAATGTATTTTTTTATATATAGATTTCTATGAAGTATATTTAATAAATACCCAGCTGTATATGATCCAGCCTGGCAATCCTTGTACCTTTAGGACATAGCACATCTACAGTACATCAGTGAGGAGGATCCTGACTGCAGCATTTGCCATACTAGCATCAGAACATTGTTCTAACTTTTAGATACTGTATAAGCAAGGCACACATAGAGTATATATGGACAAGTATGCAATATTTATGAGGTGAGACTTTCAGCTGTCAAATAAGTTAAATCACTCAAAAGTGCTGACTACTAAACATTAAATTATTTTGATTTTCTTCCTTCTAAAATTGCTTTCCATATTTCATTCATTAATTTAAGTTTGATAATTTAACATTTTTACATCTCTATAAAAACAGTGGGCTGACTACTGATTAATGGCACATTGGAGACAGTATTAACATTTTGTTATTTTGCATGCTTATAAATGCTCCACAGGCTTGTTGTCAATACCCTCACAATAGTGGTTTAACCCTTGCTGATATTCTCTAGCTGTTTATTTGACTTTTGTCCCCTCACACCTAGAGCTTATTATACAAGTTAACTCTTTACCCTTTTCTTGTCTTACATTTCCAAACACAGCATGTTATCCTCTACTATGCACACAGCATCATATCTTTCTCACCTAGTACAGCATAACACTGCTGTTTAATGATTTTTCCTAAGAGTTTTTCTTCAATCTTATTTACACTCATTTGTTTATACTTCAGGTTGTCCACCAATTTTCCTAAATACAAAACAAAGAAACAAATAAAGTCAAGTGAAAAGGGGTTCATATAATTCAAAGATGATCGATCTATGTAATAATTTGTCAGGATTTTGAAATATTATCTAAAAATGAAGGCTGGCATACTGACATGCATCAACCAACACATAGCTGAGATCCAAGAGCTGGGGGATTGGGTGGATCATGTAGAAAACTCATTAACCAAGTTTACTGACAATTAAAACACCCTTGTAGACTCCCACATGGCACAGACAGAAGATATTATCTGCATAAAAGCAAAATTAGCGGACCTGGAGGAAAGGTCTCGAAGGAACAATCTGAAAATCAGGGTTATCCCGGATCGGTCCAATCAGCACAAATACCTCACTTTGTACGAGATCTACTCCTGGCAGTTATACCGAATCTCACTTCCACAGACCTGACAATTGATAGGATACACCGAGTTCCTAAACCCTCATTCCTTCCTGCCGAGATACCTAGGAATGTTATTCTCAGAATCCATTTCTTCCAGGTTAAGGAACAGCTATTGGAAGCCTTCCACCTCCCATCACAGCTGCCGGAGAAAGCTTCTGGTCTCCGCTTACTGCCTGACCTCTCTCAATACACGTTACAGCAATGCAAGAACCTGCAAACTATCATGAAGGCCCTTCGTAACCATAATTTGCCTTACAAATGGAAGTACCTATCGAAACTGGAAGTTACAGTACCTATCAAGGTTCCACAATAAAAGTTTCATCTCTGGAAGAAGGCTTGGCCAAGCTACGCCAGTGGGATATCATCCCTTATTCTTATCCTGAACAGCCACAAGCTCAAAGACCCCCCCACCGTCGTTCCCAAAATGGCAACAAGTTTGCTATATTCATCCCACCTAAACTAAGTTTCTAGGGCTCTCCACCACCTTTAATGCACATAGTGCTTCACTAGCTCCTGGTGATTACAGGAGTATACAACATCATACTATTGCACTCCACAATTTTTTGCAACTTACGCTGCCTCTTTCCCCCATTGTGTATGGGGGGGTTTGTTTTTGTTGTTTTCTTTATTGTACATGACTATTTCTACTTTGTTTTGTTCCCGGTTGGAACCTTTACTGTTTTGGGGCACTAAAAGAGCACACACATTTCAGCCTAAACAATGGCCATACCATGAGTTGAACGATCTGTTACATGCCTCATGATTTTACTTAGCGAACCTACACAAGTACGTATTGGATCCACATAGCATACCTATGATTGGGTCACACCTCATATTTGAAGCGGCTTACCAACCTTCACTGTCACAATCCCTACCAAATGACTATGGGCATTAAAATATTATTTTTGAATGCTAAAGGTCTCAACCACCCTGCAAAAAAGGACTTCTATGTGAAAGGAAGCATGCAAACTGGAATCGGATACCCTCTTCTTACAGGAAACTCACTTCCATGACCACAAAACTCCCTGTTGCTCCCACAAATCCTGTTTTCACATTTTCCTGGCATCTGCTCCCGAAAAGAAGAAGGGAGTCCTCCTGGCTATACAGATCTCGTTGTCCTTCGAACTTAAAGAATCCATTCTAGACCGAAGAGTTGCTTCATCATTCTACTGTGCCTCCTCAACTCTAAGCCTTACACTCTGGTGAACGTTTATGTCCCCAATTTTCATCAGCTTTGCTTCGTCAAGACATTATTCAAGAAGACATCGTCAATACGTATCGGTAGCCTGATCGTTGGAGGGGACTTCAACCTTGTGATTGATTCTGTGTTGGATACTTCATCCACGGGCACCAAGTCCCATCCAGAACTGAGTGCCTTTCTACATGCGCCTGAACTATACAACGTATGACAATGCCAGCCTGGTAGGAAAAGGATTATATGTTTTTCTCTAATAGACACTTATCTTATTCACGTATATATTTTTTTCTGGTTGATAAATGGCTATTGCAGCAAATATCCTCTTCTTCAATCTACGACATCACATGGTCAGACCATGCAGCCATCTCGATTGTTGTTGAGGAAAAGGATATTGGCCCTAAAGTGTTTATGTGGCACTGCAATAATGTGATTATTCAAGATTCCGATAACTTTGGGTCACTCTCTAAACTCATGAGAGAGTTTTTCAGTACAAATGCGACCTCGATATAGATGTTTTCCCTCTTTAGAATGCTCATAAAGCATACATGCAAGGGCTTATTATCCAACTGAGTGCCAAAGCTAAACGTACATTTAATAACAAGCTCAATGAATTGATTAAATCTATCCATGACCTTGAAACGTAAAACAAGATATCCACCACTATATCCATCTCAGCCAGCCTAACTCATTTACGCTATGAGCTCCGCTCTTTGTTATGTTCTCAGCATGAACACTACATGAGGCGACTTAAAATACATTATTATGAAAATAATGACAGAGCGGGAAAACTCCTGGGGTATAAGCTAATGGTTCATAGCGCCAAACTCAGAATACCCTTAATTGAACATCCCTTTACCAAACAATGGCTTAAGAAACCCCAACATATCACTGATGCCTTTTAGACTATTATAGTGCCTTATACAATTTAAACAAAGGCGCTTCAACCCTCCAACCCACTCGAGAACTGATCAGCCAATTCCTTGACCAACTTAAGTTCCCATCTCTATCTCCTTCACAACTGAAGTCTTTAAATGCTCCCCTTACTGCTGATGAAATCCAAAGTACTATTAAATCCCTACCACTAGGGAAATCACCCGGCCAAGATGGATTCACCAAAGAATACTACAAGGGTTTCATTGATATCCTCTCCCCTCATTTAGCAAATGTTTTTACTAAGAGATGCTGTCAGCTAACATAGTCACCTCTCGTTACTCAACACAGATGTTAAAGTCTATGCTAAACTCATAGCATGGCGCCTGCATGGAATTCTCCCACCTTTGATCCAGCCAGAACAAACTGGCTTTATCAAAGGATGTCAGGCGTACAATGTCACAAGGTGACTATTGAACATAACCAACTTTGCAGAACGAACGGGGACACCTTCCCTGCTTCTATCTATAGATGCGGAGAAGGCATTTGATCACGTTCATTGGGTATATATGCACCAGGTATTGCTGGAATTTGGTTTCTCAGGCACAATATTATCAGCCGTGATGACTCTATACTCCAATCCATCTACGAGGGTCTACTCTTCAAACCTTCTATCCAAATAATTTTCGATAACTAATGGAACCCGACAGGGATGTCGATTGTCCCCATCCATTTTCAACCTAATTATTGAGCCACTAGCTGAAGCCATACGCACACACCTTGGAATTTCTGGTTTCTTCTTCCATGAGTGTCCCCACGTTATTAATTTATTTGCGGATTACATTATTTTAATGCTATCCAATCCATCGACATTGCTCCTAAATGCCCATCAAGTCCTGTCATCCTTTAGTGCCATCTCATATTATAAAAAGGGATGGGCTGTCTGTTCAGGTCGAACATGAGTTCGACTCGAGCATTGGCTGTTCGTCCTTTCGCCGACTAGCGAACAATTTGGGGTGTTCACAGCAAATTCAAAAGCAGCGAAACACCCTTTAAAAGTGTATGGGAGAAATCAAAAGTGATAATTTTAAAGGTTAATATGCAAGCTATTGTCATAAAAAGTGTTTGGGGACTTGGGTCCCTGCCAGGGGACATGTATGAATGCAAAAAAAAGTTTTAAGAACTACCGTTTTTTCGGGAGCAGTGATTTTAATAATGCTTAAAGTGAAACAAAAAAAGTGAAATATTCCTTTAAATTTCGTACCTGCGGGGTGTCTATAGTATGCCTATAAAGTGGTGCATGTTTCCAGTGTTTATAACAGTCCGAGAGCAAAATGACATTTCTAAAGGAAAAAAAAGTAATTTAAAAGTACTAGCGGTAGCGCCGGCAGCTATAATGAATTGTCAGGTCTCTGCAATACTCATAAAAGTCATTGAAAAAAGTGGCCTGGGGTTCCCCACAGTGCATTACCAGGCCCTATGGGTCTGTTATGAATATTAAGGGGAACCCCAAAACAAAATTTAAAAAAAAAATGCGTGGGGGCCCCCCAAATTCCATACCAGGCCCTTCAGGTCTGGTATGGATTTTAAGAAGAACCCCGCGCCAAAATTAGAAAAAAATGGCATCGGGGTCCCCCTAAAAATCCATACCAGACCCTTATCCAAGCATGCAACCTGGCAGGCTGCAGGAAAAGAGGGGGGGGCTGAGCGAGCGCCCCCCCTTCCTGAACCATACCAGGCCACATGCCCTCAACATGAGGAAGATGTCCCCTTGTTGATGGGGAAAAGGGCATCATCCCCACAATCCTTGCGGAGGTTGTGGGGGTCTGCGGGCAGGGGGCTTATCGGAATCTGCAATCCCCCTTTAACAAGGGGACCCCCAGATCCCGGCCCCCCTGTGTGAAATGGTAATGTGGTACAAATGTACCCCTACCATTTCACAAAAAAAGTGTCAAAAATGTAAAAAAAGACAAGAGACGGTTTTTGACAATTCCTTTATTAATGTCTTCTTCTTTCCCCGCTTCTTCTTCTATCTTCTTCTGGTCTTCATTCGGTCTTCTTCCTCCATTTTGTTCTTCCCCGCTTCTTCCTCTTCTTCCTCTGATCCTCTGCTTCTTCCTTCGGTCTTCTCGTCCACATCTTCCTCCGGCGTCTTCTTCTCCAATTCATTCTCCGGAAGATCCACATCCATGGGAGGTTCCCGCTTTTGATTTTTCAAGTTCGTGTCCCATAGACTTTAAGGTATTCGCGTGTTCGAACTAATTTTTTGCCTGTTCGCATGTTCTGATGCGAAACGAACAGGGGGGTCCATCCCTAATTATAAAGGGATGCTCTAAATTAACCACTTGACCACTGGGCACTTAAACCCCCTTCCTAACCAGACTTATTTACAGCTTTCGGTGCACTCACACTATGAATGACAATTACTCAGTCATGCAACACTGTACCCATATGAAATATTTGTCCTTTTTTTCACAAATAGAGCTTTCCTTTGGTGGTAAACCGCTGGGTTTTTCATCTTTTGCACTATAAATCAAAGAAGACTAAAAATTTGGTAAAAAAAAATTCTTTGTTTCTGTTAAAATTTATTGCAGAGTATTGGCGAGTATTGGCAGAGTATTGGTGAGTATTGGCAGAGTATTGCAGACTATTGCAGAGTATTGGCAGAGAATTGGCAGAATATTGCAGAGTATTGCAGAGTATTGGCAGAATATTGCAGAGTATTGGCAGATTATTGAAGAGTATTGGCAGAGCATTGCAGAGTATTGGCAGAGTATTGGCAGAGTATTACGGAGTATTGGCAGAGTATTGCAGAGTATTGGCAGAGTACTGCAGAGTATTGGCAGAGTATTTGCAGAGTATGGGCAGAGTACTGCAGAGTATTGGCAGAGTACTGCAGAGTATTGCAGAGTATGGGCACTGAGCAGCCCTGTGGGCACTACAGATCCAGCCCACAGCGCTGCTGCAAACGATATCTCCCCCTCTCCCCTCACACTGTACAGATCAGTACAGAGAGGGGAGGAAGGAACTGGCATCATGACATGATGCCGGTTTATTTACAAGTGATCGCTCCTTCATTTGATGGATCAATCAAGTGGTAAACGCCCGCTACCAGCGCCATTTACCGTGATTCGTGATCTATTAGACCCGGCGGCCACGGATTTTTCCTGGAGCGCGCTTCTGGGAGGACGTCCATGGACACCCTTCCAGAATAAGCAGACCGCACTGTAGCCGTCTTTCAGCTATGGCCCAGTCAGCAAGTGGTTAATCCTGGATCTAGGAATTCCCATGGAGACACGCTCCCTCTTATCTAAGTCCCTTCCATATTCATGGGCAGAGAAAGGAATACCTTATTTAGGTATAACCCTGACTTAACCATCTGCTCATCTGGGTGAAGCTAATTACAAACCATTAATAACTAAGCTTAATGCTAAGGTTCAGCAGTACCTGCACTGCAAACTCTCCTGGATGGGGAGATTGGCCTCATTCAAAATGATGATCCTACCACAAATCCCCTATAGGTTTAGGACCCTTCCCATTCCAGTAAACTCTTCATCTTTAGCCCAAAATGATATTTGGAACAACAAAAGAGCCCTTTGCTCCCATGCCCATCTTGTCAAGCACAAGAAACCGGGGGGGAGTAGGCCTCGTAACTATCCCAGACTATTGGGTAGCTACGCAGATGTCTCAATTGAAACAATGGTTCCTCCCTGCACTGGACAATCTATGGGTAGATAGTGAGTCTTACCTGCTACATACCTCTGACCTCAAAATGATCCTCTTGGCAGACATATGAAAACGTATTGATATAACCTCCTTCCCTGCCACAATAAAACCGGCCTTTTTAGCCTAGAATGCCTTCATCCGCCAAAATGTAGATAGCATATACAATTCTATAGTCCTCACCCCTATCTCTGCTTTAGAATCTCTCATTCCTCACCTATCTACGAAAAGATGTCAGGAAGCGGGCATTCGCTGTGTAGACCTTTACCAAGGGCCACATCTCAAACCTATGGAAGACTTAATAAAAACGTGTCATATCTCCCCAAAAGGATATTCACCTACATACGTGTGTCCACATTTCTGAAGGCTAATCCCAAGCCACACCTGCACATACATCTTTCAGCTTGGGAGTTTCTCACGAGTCATAATCCCAAAACTAAAGGTATCTCACTGTTTTACTCTATTCTTTAAAGTAAAGGGATATTCTTCAAGACCCCTCCTATGGCCCAGTAGAAATCTGACCACCACCAAACCTTCACTGATGCACAATGGGAAACAGTCAATCACTACTCCCATGGGAAATTTCTCAAAAGATTTTATCCTGCTGGTATTTAACTCCATATCATTTAGCAAAATTTTCCCTTGAAAACTCATTCCTTTGCTGGAGGGGATGTGGAAATACTGGCATTCTTTCACACTTACTTTGGGCTTGTTATGGCCTCACTAGCTACTGGAATAAAGTCTTCCAGCTTATTTCCCAAATCACTGGGATTCTTACTAAACCTGACCCAGCACTAGCTTTACTACACTTAGGCATTGAGAACATACCCATACATTTCCGCAGCATCGTAATCATTATTCTCATGTCCGCTAAGACGCTCATTACCAGGAGGTCTGCACAAACACCCAATGTGTCTGAGCTTGTGGCTCTTGTAAACCTAACCTGCAACTATGAAAAAGGTATAGCTCTTAGAACAGGTTCTATCTCAAAATGTAATCAGATGTGGAGTCCATGGATCTCAATGACATCTCCTTACAGTGTTTGATGCACTTTATGAGTATGGTATAAATGCTGTTTCCTTACTATACCATTTCTATTTGTCATTACTGATGTGCTGCACATTATGCCTTACATAGTTACATAGTAGGCGAGGTTGAAAAAAGACACAAGTACATCCAACCTATGTGTGTGATTTTGTGTCAGGATTACATTGTATATCCCTGTATGTTGTGGTCGTTCAGGTGCTTATCTAATAGTTTTTTGAAATTATTGATGCTCCTTGCTGAAACCATTGCCTGTGGAAGAGAATTCCACATCCTTACCACTCTTATGCCCTGTACACACGGTTGGACATTGATTGGACATTCCGACAACAAAATCCATGGATTTTTTCCGATGGATGTTGGCTCAAACTTGTCTTGCATACACACGGTCACACAAAGTTGTTGGAAAATCCAATCGTTCTAAACGCGGTGGCGTAAAACAACTTTCGTCTCTTAATTTATTCTGAGCATGCGTGGCACTTTGTGCGTCGGATTTGTGTACACACGATCGGAATTTCCGACAACGGATTTTGTTGTCGGAAAATTTTATAGCAAGCTCTCAAACTTTGTGTGTCGGAAATACCGATGGAAAATGTATGATGGAGCCCACACACGGTCAGAATTTCCGACAACAAGGTCCTATCACACATTTTCCATCAGAAAATCCGACCGTGTGTACAGGGCATCACAGTAAAGAACCCTCTACGCAGTCTAAGGTTAAACCACTTTTGTTCTAATTTTAGTGAATAGCAGCTTGTCTTATTAAATTCCCTTTGGTGGAAAAGTTTTATCCCTATTGTGGGTTGACCAGTACGGTATTTGTACATTGAAATCATATCCCCTCTCAAGCATCTCTTCTCCAGGGAGAATACGTTCAGTGGTCAAAACCTTTCCTCATAACTATGTCCTCCAGTCCCTTTATTAGTTTTGTTGCCCTTCTATGAACTCTCTCCAGTTCCTGCACATCCTTCCTGAGGACTGGGGCCCAGAACTGGATGGCATACTCAAGGTGCGGCCAGACCAGAGTCTCTTAGAGTGGGAGAATTATCGTTTTATCTCTGGAGTTAATCCCCTTTTTAATGCATGCCAATATTCTGTTTGCTTTGCTTGCAGCAGCTTGGCATTGCATGCCGATGCTGAGCCTGTCATCTATTAGGACCCCCGGGTCCTTTCAATCCTAGATTCCCCCAGAGGTTCTCCCCCAGTGAGTAGATTACATTCTATCTACGAAAAGATGTCAGGAAGCAGGCATTCGCTGTGTAGACCTTTACCAAGGGCCACATCTCAAACCTATGGAAGACTTAATAAAAACGTGTCATATCTCCCCAAAAGGTTATTCACCTACATACGTGTGTCCACATTTCTGAAGGCTAATCCCAAGCCACACCTGCACATACATCTTTCAGCTTGGGAGTTTCTCACGAGTCATAATCCCAAAACTAAAGGTATCTCACTGTTTTACTCTATTCTTTAAAGTAAAGGAATATTCTTCAAGACCCCTCCTATGGCCCAGTAGGAATCTGACCTCCATCAAACCTTCACTGATGCACAATGGGAAACAGTCAATCACTACTCCCACTGTATTAACCATTGGGAAATGTCTCAAAAGATTTTATCCTGCTGGTATTTAACTCCATATCATTTAGCAAAATTTTCCCTTGAAAACTCATTCCTTTGCTGGAGGGGATGTGGAAATACTGGCATTCTTTCACACTTACTTTGGGCTTGTTATGGCCTCACTAGCTACTGGAATAAAGTCTTCCAGCTTATTTCCCAAATCACTGGGATTCTTACTAAACCTGACCCAGCACTAGCTTTACTACACTTAGGCATTGAGAACATACCCATACATTTCCGCAGCATCGTAATCATTATTCTCATGTCCGCTAAGACGCTCATTACCAGGAGGTCTGCACAAACACCCAATGTGTCTGAGCTTGTGGCTCTTGTAAACCTAACCTGCAACTATGAAAAAGGTATAGCTCTTAGAACAGGTTCTATCTCAAAATGTAATCAGATGTGGAGTCCATGGATCTCAATGACATCTCCTTACAGTGTTTGATGCACTTTATGAGTATGGTATAAATGCTGTTTCCTTACTATACCATTTCTATTTGTCATTACTGATGTGCTGCACATTATGCCTTACATAGTTACATAGTAGGCGAGGTTGAAAAAAGACACAAGTACATCCAACCTATGTGTGTGATTTTGTGTCAGGATTACATTGTATATCCCTGTATGTTGTGGTCGTTCAGGTGCTTATCTAATAGTTTTTTGAAATTATTGATGCTCCTTGCTGAAACCATTGCCTGTGGAAGAGAATTCCACATCCTTACCACTCTTATGCCCTGTACACACGGTTGGACATTGATTGGACATTCCGACAACAAAATCCATTGATTTTTTCCGATGGATGTTGGCTCAAACTTGTCTTGCATACACACGGTCACACAAAAATGTTGGAAAATCCAATCGTTCTAAACGCGGTGGCGTAAAACAACTTTAGTCTCTTCATTTATTCTGAGCATGCGTGGCACTTTGTGCGTCGGATTTGTGTACACACGATCGGAATTTCCGACAACGGATTTTGTTGTCGGAAAATTTTATAGCAAGCTCTTAAACTTTGTGTGTCAGAAATACCGATGGAAAATGTATGATGGAGCCCACATACGGTCAGAATTTCCGACAACAAGGTCCTATCACACATTTTCCATCAGAAAATCCGACCGTGTGTACAGGGCATCACAGTAAAGAACCCTCTACGCAGTCTAAGGTTAAACCACTTTTGTTCTAATTTTAGTGAATGGCCGCTTGTCTTATTAAATTCCCTTTGGTGGAAAAGTTTTATCCCTATTGTGGGTTGACCAGTACGGTATTTGTACATTGAAATCATATCCCCTCTCAAGCATCTCTTCTCCAGGGAGAATACGTTCAGTGGTCAAAACCTTTCCTCATAACTATGTCCTCCAGTCCCTTTATTAGTTTTGTTGCCCTTCTATGAACTCTCTCCAGTTCCTGCACATCCTTCCTGAGGACTGGGCCCCAGAACTGGATGGCATACTCAAGGTGCGGCCAGACCAGAGTCTCTTAGAGTGGGAGAATTATCGTTTTATCTCTGGAGTTAATCCCCTTTTTAATGCATGCCAATATTCTGTTTGCTTTGCTTGCAGCAGCTTGGCATTGCATGCCGATGCTGAGCCTGTCATCTATTAGGACCCCCGGGTCCTTTCAATCCTAGATTCCCCCAGAGGTTCTCCCCCAGTGAGTAGATTACATTCTATCTACGAAAAGATGTCAGGAAGCGGGCATTCGCTGTGTAGACCTTTACCAAGGGCCACATCTCAAACCTATGGAAGACTTAATAAAAACATGTCATATCTCCCCAAAAGGTTATTCACCTACATACGTGTGTCCACATTTCTGAAGGCTAATCCCAAGCCACACCTGCACATACATCTTTCAGCTTGGGAGTTTCTCACGAGTCATAATCCCAAAACTAAAGGTATCTCACTGTTTTACTCTATTCTTTAAAGTAAAGGGTTATTCTTCAAGACCCCTCCTATGGCCCAGTAGGAATCTGACCTCCATCAAACCTTCACTGATGCACAATGGGAAACAGTCAATCACTACTCCCATTGTATTAACCATTGGGAAATTTCTCAAAAGATTTTATCCTGCTGGTTTTTAACTCCATATCATTTAGCAAAATTTTCACTTGAAAACTCATTCCTTTGCTGGAGGGGATGTGGAAATACTGGCATTCTTTCACACTTACTTTGGGCTTGTTATGGCCTCACTAGCTACTGGAATAAAGTCTTCCAGCTTATTTCCCAAATCACTGGGATTCTTACTAAACCTGACCCAGCACTAGCTTTACTACACTTAGGCATTGAGAACATACCCATACATTTCCGCAGCATCGTAATCATTATTCTCATGTCCGCTAAGACGCTCATTACCAGGAGGTCTGCACAAACACGCAATGTGTCTGAGCTTGTGGCTCTTGTAAACCTAACCTACAACTTTGAAAAAGGTATAGCTCTTAAACAGGTTCTATCTCAAAATGTAATCAGATGTGGAGTCCATGGATCTCAATGACATCTCCTTACAGTGTTTGATGCACTTTATGAGTATGGTATAAATGCTGTTTCCTTACTATACCATTTCTATTTGTCATTACTGATGTGCTGCACATTATGCCTTACATAGTTACATAGTAGGCGAGGTTGAAAAAAGACACAAGTACATCCAACCTATGTGTGTGATTTTGTGTCCACTTTTGTGTACACACGATTGGAATTTCCGAGAACGGATTTTGTTGTCGGAAAATTTTATAGCAAGCTCTCAAACTTTGTGTTTTGGAAATACCGATGGAAAATGTATGATGGAGCCCACACACGGTCAGAATTTCCGACAACAAAGTCCTATCACACATTTTCCATCAGAAAATCCAACCGTGTGTACAGGGCATCACAGTAAAGAACCCTCTACGCAGTCTAAGGTTAAACCACTTTTGTTCTAATTTTAGTGAATGGCCGCTTGTCTTATTAAATTCCCTTTGGTGGAAAAGTTTTATCCCTATTGTGGGTTGACCAGTACGGTATTTGTACATTGAAATCATATCCCCTCTCAAGCATCTCTTCTCCAGGGAGAATATGTTCAGTGGTCAAAACCTTTCCTCATAACTATGTCCTCCAGTCCCTTTATTAGTTTTGTTGCCCTTCTATGAACTCTCTCCAGTTCCTGCACATCCTTCCTGAGGACTGGTGCCCAGAACTGGATGGCATACTCAAGGTGCGGCCAGACCAGAGTCTCTTAGAGTGGGAGAATTATCGTTTTATCTCTGGAGTTAATCCCCTTTTTAATGCATGCCAATATTCTGTTTGCTTTGCTTGCAGTAGCTTGGTATTGCATGCCGATGCTGAGCCTGTCATCTATTAGGACCCCCGGGTCCCTTCAATCCTAGATTCCCCCAGAGGATCTCCCCCAGTGAGTAGATTACATTCTATCTACGAAAAGATGTCAGGAAGCGGGCATTCGCTGTGTAGACCTTTACCAAGGGCCACATCTCAAACCTATGGAAGACTTAATAAAAACCTGTCATATCTCCCCAAAAGGATATTCACCTACATATGTGTGTCCACATTTCTGAATTACATTCATATTTTTGCCACCCAAATGCATTATTTTACATTTTTCTACGTTAAACCTTATTTGTCATGTAGTTGCCCACCCTATTAATTTGTTCAGATCTTCTTGCAAAGTCTCCACAACCTGCGGAGAAGTTATTGCCCTGCTTAGCTTAGTATCATCTACAAATACAGAGATTGAGCTGTATCCCATCCTCCAGGTCATTTATGAATAAATTAAGTAGGATTGGTCCCAGGACAGAACCCTGGGGAACCCCACTTTCCATCCAGGACCATCATGAGTACAAACCACTACCCGCAAAAACCTTCACAACCTCAACCCTTCCCTTCTTCATTCTGCTACTGATAGCTCTTACGACAAAATGGCAAAATCAAACCTCTGTCCTGCCCAGACCTAACCACTTCCATCTACAACAACACGCTGTCATCCTCCCTAGACATACTTGCTCCTCTTTCTATGTGCAGAACTAGGCCCCATCTGCCACAACCCTGGCAAACAGACGACACCAGAAGTCTCAAGAGATGCAGCCGTGCTCTTGAGCGAGCATGGTGTAAATCTAAATCCCTGCAAGATTTTACCCTCTACAAATCTGCCCTACTCAAATACAACTCCTGCCTCCACACTGCTAAACAAACCTACTACAAAACTCATCAAAACCCTCTCATCCAAACCTTGTCAACTCTTTTCTACCCTTAATGCCTTACTTCACCCTCCACTGCCCCCACCCACCAACTTGCTTACCGCTCAACAGATTGCTAACCATTTCAAAAGCAAAATCGACATTCAACTTCCTCCCCTACCCAACACATCAGGTCCAACACCACACTCAATACTCTCCTACTGCTCAGTTACCACCGATGAAGTTGATAAACTTCTCTCCGTGGCCCACCTCACCACCTGTTCCCTAAACCCTGTCCCCTCACAATTACTGCGTCACCTTCCCATTCTATCCTAAACTCCCTAACCCACATCTTGTGTGTGTGAATGTGTTTGTGTCCCCCTTCATGGGTTGAACTTTGTGTGGATAGGGAAAATCCTCTGCAGTTCCCTGCGTTGACTCCTTGTGGACGACCTGGGTCAGAGGCGCATGGTAGGGTCAGATAAAATTCACAGAGAAGAGATGAGGAGGGTCTCTTAATGAGTGTTTTACCTATTGTCATAAACCCCTTCTATCCACGTAGATAAGTGGAGACTATTCTTGTAAATTTGCAGATTTGCTGTACTATTTGTTTTAGAGGCAAGAGGGTATAGGCACAAGTAGAGAAGACTGGCCAGTCATTATGGGCATTAAATTAATTAAGGGAATGAAGGGTGAGAGGCTTTCAGAAAATGCCCAGGTCAAGATGAGCGCTAGAGAATATATGAACCGAAGGTACGGTTCCGCCTATACTGAGCCCCTAGATAAATGGGTGGAATGGACAAAGGGAACAGCTAAACCTTTAAAATCTGAAGGGACTTTTGATTTAAAAGTATGGAAAACATTTCTGCATGATTATGGCCCACTACTGTGCAGTGAAGGAATGTGGAGAATAGCTTGCACATGGGAGACAGAAGCTAAAGTAGCAAATCAAACTGACTTGACGGAGATGTTTAATAAAAGTACAAACCAAATTTACTATGTTTGGACAGAAGACTCTGTAGAGGAGGACCCCCCACCTTATGTGGCTGACAGTTTGGCTTTAAGGGGTCCACGCACAAAAGCAAAAGAATTAAATTACATGGAACACACAAAAGATGAGCTGAGCAATATAGTAGAGAGCAGAGGTTTAACAGCCCCATATCAACCTATAAAGAGGGATTTGGCTCGTATCCTAGAAACAGATGATTGGCATAAATCAAAAGGCACATATGCAAAACTAGATCTCTCTGAACTTAAGGCTTTGGCCAGAGAAAGAGAGATAGAGTCTGAACTTCCGGAGCAAACCATAATTTCCAAATTGTGGCAGCAAGATGAAGACAGAAGAAAGGGAGATGCCACTTCTTCTGCCCCTGGCACAGAGCAATCTGTTGCAGTTTATCCTGTCAGAAACCAATTAGTTTTTGAAGGTAATGATGTTGACAGTAAGTCTCAAATTAAATGGCATGTACCTTTTAGTTCCCAAGATATGAGAGCCATATTTGAGGGATTGGGAGATCCTAGAAAGAATCCAATTGGGTTTGCAAACAAACTAAGCGCTGCACAGGAAGCATATGAGGCTTCTGCTACTGACATTCATCAGCTTCTTATTAACCACTTGCCGACCGCCTCACGCCTATATACGTGAGCAGAGCGGCACGGGCAGGCAAAATCACGTACCTGAAACGTGATTGCCTTCCCGCGGGTGGGGGGTCCGATCGGACCCCCCCCCGGTGCCAGCTGCGGTCGGCATTTGGTTGGGAGCGATGACAGACGAGGGGGAGGCCATCCGATCGTGGCCTCCCCCTCGCGATCGCTCCCAGCCAATGAGAAACATCCCCTGCCTCTGTATAGTACACAGAGGCAGAGGATGTGATGTCATCTCTCCTCGGTCTGGCAGTTTCCGTTCCAGCGCCGAGGAGAGATGACATGTAAGTGCACAAAACATACACACACACACACAGTAGAACATGCCAGGCATACATTACACCCCCGATCCCCCCCCGATCGCCCCCCGATCCCCCCCCAATCACCCCCCCCCGTCACAAACTGACACAAAGCAGGTTTTTTTTTTTTTTTTTCCTGATTACTGCATAGTGTCAGTTTGTGACAGTTAGCAGTGGTGGGACAGTGAGTATTACCCCCCTGTAGGTCTAGGGTACCCCCCTTACCCCCCCTAATAAAGTTTTAACCCCTTGATCACCCCCCTCACCAGTGTCGCTAAGCGATCATTTTTCTGATCGCTGTATTAGTGTCGCTGGTGACGGTAGTTAGGGACGTAAATATTGAGGTTCGCCGTCAGCGTTTTATAGCGACAGGGACCCCCATATACTATCTAAAAAATGTTTTAACCCTTTGATTGCCCCCTAGTTAACCCTTTCACCACTGATCACCGTATAACTGTTACGGGTGACGCTGGTTAGTTCGTTTATTTTTTATAGTGTCAGGGCACCCGCCGTTTATTACCGAATAAAGGTTTAGCCCCCTGTAGGTCTAGGGTACCCCCCTTACCCCCCTAATAAAGTTTTAACCCCTTGATCACCCCCCCTCACCAGTGTCGCTAAGCGATCATTTTTCTGATCGCTGTATTAGTGTCGCTGGTGACGCTAGTTAGGGACGTAAATATTTAGGTTCGCCGTCATTGTTTTATAGCGACAGGGACCCCCATATACTATCTAATAAATGTTTTAACCCCTTGATGGCCCCTAGTTAACCCTTTCACCACTGATCACCGTATAACCGTTACGGGTGACACTGGTTAGTTCGTTTATTTTTTATAGTGTCAGGGCACCCGCCGTTTATTACCGAATAAAGGTTTAGCCCCCTGATCGCCCGGCGGTGATATGCGTCGCCCCAGGCAGCGTCAGGTTAGCGCCAGTACTGCTAACACCCACGCACGCACCGTACACGCACCGTACACCTCCCTTAGTGGTATAGTATCTGAACGCATCAATATCTGATCCGATCAGATCTATACTAGCGTCCCCAGCAGTTTAGGGTTCCCAAAAACGCAGTGTTAGCGGGATCAGCCCAGATACCTGCTAGCACCTGCGTTTTGCCCCTCCGCCCGGCCCAGCCCAGTCCAGCCCACCCAAGTGCAGTATCGATCGATCACTGACACTTTTCTTTGGTAGCGTTTTGGTGAACTGGCAAGCACCAGCGGCGTAGTACACCCCGGTCGTAGTCAAACCAGCACTGCAGTAACACTTGGTGACGTGGCGAGTCCCATAAGTGCAGTTCAAGCTGGTGAGGTGGCAAGCACAAGTAGTGTCCTGCTGCCACCAAAAAGACAAACACAGGCCCGTCGTGCCCATAGTGCCCTTCCTGCTGCATTCGCCAATCCTAATTGGGAACCCACCGCTTCTGCAGCGCCCGTACTTCCCCCATTCACATCCCCTACCAAATGCAGTCGGCTGCATGAGAGGCATTTTCTTTATATCCTCCCGAGTACCCCTACCCAACGAACCCCCCCAAAAAAGATGTTGTGTCTGCAGCAAGCGCGGATATAGACGTGACACCCGCTATTATTGTCCCTCCTGTCCTGACAATCCTGGTCTTTGCACTGGTGAATGTTTTGAACGCTACCATGCACTAGTTGAGTATTAGCGTAGGGTACAGCATTGCACAGACTAGGCGCACTTTCACAGGGTCTCCCAAGATGCCATCGCATTTTGAGAGACTCGAACCTGGAACCGGTTACAGTTATAAAAGTTACAGTTACAAAAAAAAAGTGTAAAAAAAAAAAAAAAAAACACAAACAAAAATAAAAAAAATAGTTGTCGTTTTATTGTTCTCTCTCTCTCTATTCTCTCTCTATTGTTCTGCTCTTTTTTACTGTATTCTATTCTGCAATGTTTTATTGTTATTATGTTTTATCATGTTTGCTTTTCAGGTATGCAATTTTTTATACCTTACAGTTTACTGTGCTTTATTGTTAACCATTTTTTTGTCTTCAGGTACGCCATTCACGACTTTGAGTGGTTATACCAGAATGATGCCTGCAGGTTTAGGTATCATCTTGGTATCATTCTTTTTAGCCAGCGGTCGGCTTTCATGTAAAAGCAATCCTAGTGGCTAATTAGCCTCTAGACTGCTTTTACAAGCAGTGGGAGGGAATGCCCCCCCCCCCCCACCGTCTTCCGTGTTTTTCTCTTTCTCTCTTGTCTCAACAGGGAACCTGAGAATGCAGCCGGTGATTCAGCCAGCTGACCATAGAGCTGATCAGAGACCAGAGTGGCTCCAAACATCTCTATGGCCTAAGAAACCGGAAGCTACGAGCATTTTATGACTTAGATTTCGCCGGATGTAAATAGCGCCATTGGGAAATTGGGGAAGCATTTTATCACACCGATCTTGGTGTGGTCAGATGCTTTGAGGGCAGAGGAGAGATCTAGGGTCTAATAGACCCCAATTTTTTCAAAAAAGAGTACCTGTCACTACCTATTGCTATCATAGGGGATATTTACATTCCCTGAGATAACAATAAAAATGATTTAAAAAAAAAAAAATGAAAGGAACAGTTTAAAAATAAGATAAAAAAGCAAAAAATAAATAAAGAAAAAAAATAAAAAAATAAAAAGCACCCCTGTCCCCCCTGCTCTCGCGCTAAGGCGAACGCAAGCGGCGGTCTGGCGTCAAATGTAAACAGCAATTGCACCATGCATGTGAGGTATCACCGCGAACGTCAGATCGAGGGCAGTAATTTTAGCAGTAGACCTCCTCTGTAAATCTAAAGTGGTAACCTGTAAAGGCTTTTAAAGGCTTTTAAAAATGTATTAATTTTGTTGCCACTGCACGTTTGTGCGCAATTTTAAAGCATGTCATGTTTGGTATCCATGTACTCGGCCTAAGATCATCTTTTTTATTTCATCAAACATTTGGGCAATAAAGTGTGTTTTAGTGCATTAAAATTTAAAAAAGTGTGTTTTTTCTCCAAAAAATGCGTTTGAAAATCGCTGCGCAAATACTGTGTGAAAAAAAAAAAATGAAACACCCACCATTTTAATCTGTAGGGCATTTTCTTTAAAATAATATATAATGTTTGGGGGTTCAAAGTAATTTTCTTGCAAAAAAAAATAATTTTTTCATGTAATCAAAAAGTGTCAGAAAGGGCTTTGTCTTCAAGTGGTTAGAAGAGTGGGTAATGTGTGACATAAGCTTCTAAATGTTGTGCATAAAATGCCAGGACAGTTCAAACCCCCCCCAAATGACCCCATTTTGGAAAGTAGACACCCCAAGCTATTTGCTGAGAGGCATGTCGAGTCCATGGAATATTTTATATTGTGACACAAGTTGCGGGAAAGAGACAAATTTTTTTTTTTTTTTTTGCACAAAGTTGTCACTAAATGTTATATTGCTCAAACATGCCATGGGAATATGTGAAATTACACCCCAAAATAAATTCTGTTGCTTCTCCTGAGTACGGGGATACCACATGTGTGGGACTTTTTGGGAGCCTAGCCGCGCACGGGACCCCGAAAACCAAGCACCGCCTTCAGGCTTTCTAAGGCCGTAAATTTTTGATTTCACTCCTCACTACCTATCACAGTTTCGGAGGCATGGAATGCCCAGGTGGCACAAACCCCCCCCAAATGACCCCATTTTGGAAAGTAGACACCCCAAGCTATTTGCTGAGGGGTATAGTGAGTATTTTGCAGACCTCACTTTTTGTCACAAAGTTTTGAAAATTGAAAAAAGAAAAAAAAAAATTTTTTTTCTGGTCTTTCTTCATTTTCAAAAACAAATGAGAGCTGCAAAATACTCACCATGCCTCTCAGAAAATAGCTTGGGGTGTCTACTTTCCAAAATGGGGTCATTTGGGGGGGGTTTGTGCCACCTGGGCATTCCATGGCCCCTGAAACTGTGATAGGTAGTGAGGAGTAAAATCAAAAATGTATGCCCTTAGAAATCCTGAAGGTGGTGCTGGGTTTTCGGGGCCCCGTACGCGGCTAGGCTCCCAAAAAGTGCCACACATGTGGTATCCCCATACTCAGGAGAAGCAGCTAAATGTATTTTGGGGTGCAATTCCACATACGCCCATGGCCTGTGTGAGCAATATATCATTTAGTGACAACTTTTTGTAATTTTTTTTTTTTTCTTTTTTTTGTCATTATTCAATCACTTGGGACAAAAAAAAAAAATATTCAATGGGCTCAACATGCCTCTCAGCAATTTCCTTGGGGTGTCTACTTTCCAAAATGGGGTCATTTGGGGGGTTTTGTACTGCCCTGCCATTTTAGCACCTCAAGAAATGACATAGGCAGTCAGAAACTAAAAGCTGTGTAAATTCCAGAAAATGTACCCTAGTTTGTAGACGCTATAACTTTTGCGCAAACCAATAAATATACGCTTATTGACATTTTTTTTACCAAAGACATGTGGCCGAATACATTTTGGCCTAAATGTATGACTAAAATTTAGTTTATTGGATTTTTTTTATAACAAAAAGTAGAAAATATCATTTTTTTTCAAAATTTTCAGTCTTTTTCCGTTTATAGCGCAAAAAATAAAAACGGCAGAGGTGATCAAATACCATAAAAAGAAAGCTCTATTTGTGGGAAGAAAAGGACACAAATTTCGTTTGGGTACATCATTGCATGACCGCGCAATTAGCAGTTAAAGCGACGCAGTGCAGAATTGTAAAAAGTGCTCTGGTCAGGAAGGGGGTAAATCCTTCCGGGGCTGAAGTGGTTAAAGCAGTGAGAAGCAACATGTCTGGCTATATACTTAAAGAATGTGGTGTAGATGTCAAAAATTTAGGTAAGATGGTTAGTGGATGGGAGGTTTGTGAGAAATTGAAGGAAAAATTGCCCCAAATATATGCACAAACCAGACATGCTGAATTTATGAATTCCTTAGGCAGGCAATATGTCTATTCGAGACGTCCTGCCTATCCTGTTATCCAAAGAAAACAGGATTAACAGGATTAACCAAAAAGACAGCAAACCCAAGGTTATGTACAGCAGAGAGGAAGAGGCAAAGGAAATGTCAGAAATCATGGCAATCAGGGACCAATTATATGCTAGAATAGTGATGGGGAAGGACACATAGCAAAATTCTGCCATCTTCCTGAACGTAGACTGGAAAAGAGCTTAGAGGCACCTCATGCTGATCCCAGTTCTCTGCCAAAAGCAGTGGATCAGGCATAGGAAACTGGCATGCCAGTATCAATCATGTTAAATAGGGGAGACAATGGTCCTGAGGCCAGAGTAAAAGTATTTTTACAAGAACTCCCCTATCCTGGAGGAGAAACAGAATTAACCTGTTTAATCGATACTGGTGCAAGCCGAAGTGTTTTAATATAGAGGACTTACCTCCAGGATTATTATCTACAAATGTTATCTCTAGTGTTGGCCTAACCGTGACCTCTACTGATTTGGTTGAGTCCAAACCACTTAAACTCAGGCTAGGACAGCAAACAGAAATTGTCACTAAAGTGTTAGTTTCAGACACAGTTCCTACCAATCTTTTGGGAGCTGACATTTTGAACCAAATTTTAGCAAACATAGACTACACTCTTACAGGAGTCCAAGTGATCAGTAGTCAGGAGTATTTTTAATCCTAGACTTCAGTCCGCCATTTCCACCAGAATTGAAAGTGAGTCCCGCTGAATTATGGGCCACCATCAAATATGATGTAGGTCTGCTGGACTGCACCCCAGTCATGATAAAAATTAAAACAGGAGCCCATCTCCCACAGATTAAACAGTACCCACTGAGTAGGGAGGAGCGAACACCCCCCTGTTTGGTTCACACTAGAACATGCGAACAGGCGAATTTGTTTGAACACGCGAACACCGGTAAAATCTATGGGACACGAACATGAATAATCAAAAGTGCTAATTTTAAAGGCTTATATGCAAGTTATTGTCATAAAAAGTGTTTGGGGACCTGGGTCCTGCCCCAGGGGACTTGGATCAATGCAAAAAAATTTTTAAAAACGGCCGTTTCTTCGGGAGCAGTGATTTTAATAATACGTATGCCCCGTACACACGGTCGGACTTTGTTCGGACATTCCGACAACAAAATCCTCTGATTTTTTCCTACGGATGTTGGCTCAAACTTGTTTTGCCTACACACGGTCGCACAAAGTTGTCGGAATTTTCGATCGCCAAGAACGCGGTGACGTCAAGCACGTACGACGAGACTAGAAAAGGCCAGTTCAGAATCAAGCGAGGCACCCTTTGGGCTCCTTTTGCTAATCTTGTGTTAGTAAAAGTTTGGTGAGAGACGATTCGCGCTTTTTCAGACTCGTGGCTTTCAGATCGTTTTCTGCCATTCAGTTTGTGCTTGTGGGTTTGTATCTGCTCTTCAGTGCGTGCAGTCAGTTCGTATTGGAGTTTTCTGTGCGATCCTGTCCGCTCGTTGCTGTTTTTCAGGTCGCTCTTCACAGGCCTTGCTGTTCTTCAGTGCGTTCTGTTACTTCGTTCTGAGCAGCCGACCGTTTTCTAGCCATGTTGCGTATGCGTACTCCTCTTAGAGTTCGTGCTGTGCGGGGGCTTGGTGTTGGGGTCCTGACCTTGACACAAGTCCAGTCCATGAACAGGGTGGGGAGGAGTTCATGGACCAAGAATTGGTTGCTTCAGCGTGACCAGTTCTGTCATATGCCTTTGCTCCGTGAGATCCGTGAGAATAATCCTGATGATTTCAGGAACTTTCTCAGGATGACGGACCCCGTATTTCACCGTTTGTTGGCTTCGCTGACCCCCTATATCAGCAGGCAGGATACCTGCATGAGGCAAGCCATCACTCCGGAGCAGAGGTTGGTCGCTACCTTGCGGTATTTGGCCACAGGGAGAAGCCTGCAGGACCTCAAGTTCTCGACAGGCATCTCCCCCCAGGCTCTGGGGATCATTATCCCAGAGACCTGTTCTGCCATCATACAGGTCCTGCAGAAGGAGTATATGAAGGTAAGATTTTTATCCTTTTATATCACATTTTATTGTATTGAATGTTTGATAATATATTGTATTTCTTTCCTCATTCCCTAATTACCATGATTGTATTATGCTGTGAATGTCCCCTTTGTCCTCATGCATGCTGGATTTTTATGTCATTATTATTTTAGGTCCTTCATACATATTTGCCCTTCAATAACCTCCCCAGCATGGTGTCTCCTGCCCTATATTCACCTCATGTAGTTACTTAACAATGTATTTTATCAGCTCCATAGTAGTGCTTTACCCCAAACACCCCATAAAATGTTTTGAAATGTTATTTTTGATTTAAATTCAGGCAGAGGGCCAGAGGCTTTTTTTTGTGGTGTCCCCAAATTTTTTGTAACCCTCCCTCCCCCAACTGCTAAGTCAGCTGATCCCAATTCTCTATCCTCAATCATCTATCTGCTGACTTTGCCAAACCCATACACACTATACCCACCTCTTTAGTGCTCAGATTTATGGATGAATTCCCCAAAGCATGTAGTGCAAGGGCCTGCCTGTATACTTTCCAATGGTACTGTTTAAAGTTCTTGTATCCTATTATGATCTTGATAGGTAATAGCAGAATGTCCAAATGTGCTCAAATGTGTACAGTGTGTATTTATATCTTTGTATTATGACACTTCTTACCTGTCCAGTGGGCTGCCAATAGTGTAACTAAGGAGGGGCTGTTCCAAGTAATACCCTGTATTTAGGCATTCATCTCTCAATGAAGTGAAGAGGGTTACCTGTCCAAGAGTCCCCCCCCCCTATAATGTTAGAAATGGCCCATGAGAGGGGGGGGGGGATATGATAGGTGTACCTTATACTTTGTTGTTGTTAAATTCCCCTTAATAAATGCTATCTGGAGGTTGACCCATAATGTTTGTGTCTAATCTGCTTGTGAAAAAATAGTAATGTTTATTGTTTTTTCCTCAACAGTTTCCTTCCACGCCACAGGAATGGCAGACTGTGGCCTCCCACTTTGCCCAGCGGTGGGACTTTCCTAACTGCGGAGGGGCAATTGATGGGAAACACGTCCACATCGTCCCACCACCCAACTCGGGGTCGTACTATTATAATTACAAGGGGTTTAATAGTATAGTGATGTTGGCAGTGGTGTCGGCTAATTACGACTTCTTGTATGTGGACGTGGGGAAGAATGGCCGGATGTCCGATGGTGGAGTGATCGCCCAGACGGAGTTCTACAGGCGTCTCCAGAATGGCAGCTTGGACTTGCCACCTCCAGAGGACAATGTTGAAGGTCTCCCATTTGTGTTCGTTGCTGATGAAGCATTTGCGCTGGGGGACCACCTGATTCGGCCATTCCCGATGAGGACCCTCACCCCGGAACAGAGGGTTTTTAATTACCGGCTGGCCAGAGCCCGAAGAGTGGTGGAGAACACATTTGGAATCCTGGCCAGCCGGTTTCCGATTATTTATGACACCCATCCATATGGCGGAGTATAAACTGAACCATATAATACTTGCCTGCTGTGTTCTCCATAATTTTCTACGAAAACATTCAGCCAACTATGCTGGCTCAGTTGGGCCTGAGGCCGGAATCCCAAATACATCAACAATGACGGCACTTGAAAGCGGCCGTCCTGGCTTGCCCTCCCTGAATGCCCGTGATGTCCTGTTACGATACCTGGAGTTCTTTGCGGGTAGGGGGCTATCAATATGCCAGACAATATGTGACACCTTTTTCAAATAAAAAACAACCAAAAGAAATTCTTGGTGGACATTTACTGCTTGTGTTTGTTTTAGCTGCCCCTGACAGAAATGTGTTGAGTGCAGAAAATGTCGTGATTGGGTAACCTTATAAAAAACAGTGTTGGCTGGTACTTCCTAAATGCAAAAACACATTTCATTACAAGCGCACTTGCAACTGCACTGAACCTGCACTTGTAGTGCAAAGAGGATTTGCCCTTAGGAAATAACCCCCATTTGTGCATAAAACAGCAATTACATCACCCCAAAAGTGTTGTAGTGTTGAGACAATAATCCACACATTCTTGAGTAAGGCACTTTTTTATACCTGCACAATCACATGCGCATTTACCAAAGGTTTTTAAAACAAACCAACATGTTTGTTGTATAACAATGTTTGCAGTACCATTATGAAAAATAAAAATATCCATTTCAGATAAAACAGGCCTGTGTAAAACCAACAAGAAAGCCAAAAAACTTGAACTTAAAAAGTTCACATTAGGTAAAACCTGAAGGCTATATCAGACATCAGTATTTAGGAACTGGGTTTGATATAGCGTTCAGATGGGGGGAAATCACCCCTGGAAAAGCCAAATTTGGAAGATGCACACCAATTTCCCAATGTCAACATGTGCTATCTGCCATCAGGGGGGATCAAGGGACGTGTTTTGGGGGAGCAAGCCCTTCCTCAACGCTACTTTATAATTGAGGAAGGGGTTGCCCCCCCAAAACGCGTCCATTGATCTCCCGTGATGGCAGATAGCACATGTTGGCACACTGTGTGCATCCTCCAAATTTGGCTTTTCTAAACATTGAAAAAAGATTGGTACGATAAAACAGGTGATTTTGTGGGGTTTAAATTCGCCCCAAAACATCAATGATGTTATTATTTTTTTTAATAACATCAGTGATTTGTTGCTGGATGTTTTGCAATTGGAGATTACACCCCATGATCTCCCCTATCAGTATCTGGGCACTTTCAGATGTAAAGCGTTCTGGATCCCTCACATCACGATCACCTAAAAAGAGATAAAGAACAAAAAAAAAGGTCTCAAAAATCTGCCACCAGCCATCTCTTTTACCTGAGTCTGTGGTCGCAGACACTCACCTCTTGTGGTGCCAATCTCCACCACGTCTCCTTCTTCCTCCTGCTCAGCTTCTTGGGTAGGTTTTTCCCCTTCTTCCAGAGGGGGGGGGTCTCTGGTCTCCTGGGATGAGGGGTGTCCGAGTCTTTTCTCCCCTATGTAAAACAAAAATGGTATACTTAGCACACAGATATTTGATGGCAGAACTATAGAAATAGGAAACATTGCTTGGAAGTGGGGTACAATTGTCTATTTTAGCCGAGTTCCAAGATGTATATTTTTTATTGCCCTTTGTCAAGCTGCAATACTTTACCTGTTTGGTACAAGCTTCACAGATGGAGACCCCCCCTATAGTATACACTGGAGCACCTGTGTGGCCCCCTAATAAAAATGGTGTTCTTGTGTCCCACACTAGTGCTCCAGTGTCCAGATGTGAAAACAGCTGCTCAGTGTCCTCTCCTTACACACAATCTAGTTTGCATTTCATTCTAGTAACAAACCCATCTACACAAACAAATATTTGGCATCCAAGTAGGCCCCCAAAAATGTGTGAAAATGCATATGGCCTAAACAATGGTGTTCTAGAGGCCGAAAGAAAAATGTTTGATACGAACGAATAATGTGCCCATGAACATTAAAGTTGACCTTTGGAAACGTTACAACTAATCAAAGCATATGGAGCAGAACGAACGTAATAAAGACTAGAATAGGAACACAGCACAACTACTTACTTTTTTGCAGCACTCTCCGGATCTTTCGGTAGTGCTCTGGCTCTCTCAACTTCAGGTCCGACCACCGCTTCCTGAGCTGATCTTTAGACCTTCATACCCCGAAATTCCGCTCGAGACTCCTGACCACTTTCGCCATGATTTTGGCCTTTCGGATGTTGGGGTGGGGGTAAGGCCCATATTTTCCGTCATAGTCGGACTTCCTCATGATGTCGACCATCTCCAACATCTCCCCAAACGACATATTTGTGGCCTTAAAACGTCTCCTTCTGGATCGGGACGTGCCTGGATCCGCCCTTTCCTCCTCCTCCTCCTCGTTGCTACAATTAGCCCGCACCTGCTGTATGTCCGCCATCATGCTCTTCCCCCACTGCACCGAACGAAAAGGGGCGGGGAATACACTAGAAAGAACGTCAGGGGCGGGCAGAGTTACACGCATGCGCAGTGTATATAAAGCGTAACACACGTGCGTATTACGTTTGATCTGTGAGCGGAGGAAGGAGCAATGAACGCGGCGATCGTAAGAACGAAGGTAAGAGACAAACTTGTGCCTATACTGCTTCTATAGATTGAGGCCTATATTGTAACAAGATTAGGAGAGTTTGGTGTGACATTAGGCTTTGTCTTGTGTTGTGTCTTGCAGTGAACATGGATATGGTACTGGAAGATCAGGACTTCATTTCAGTCTTCATAGAGATGCTAAGGGAGCTGCCCTGTCTGTGGGAGATTAAACACCCCCATTACAAGAACCAAGCAAAGAGGAAGGCAGCACTGGAGCAATTGTGTGAAATTGTGAAGCAGGTGATCCCCACGGCAGACATCACCTATTTAAAGATCTTCATTGGTGGCCTGAGGAGCACATATCTGAGGGAGCACCAGAAAGTCCTGGATTCACAGAGATCCGGAGCAGCAGATGACATCTATGTCCCCAGGATGTTGTACTACGACAGGCTGCATTTTCTGGCAGGCCAGACTGAACCCAGGCCATCCCTCTCAAGTCTTCCTTCCACGCTTCCTTCCCCCCTGACTGAGGCTTCTGACGCCCAACCTGGGCCTTCCAGGCCGCATGTGGAGGAGCCCAGATTGAGCCAGGTATAGCATTCCTCTAAATATTTCTGCTTGTCCAATCAATGATGTTAACTAGATGTTAGTTGGGAGTACTAATTTAGGATTGTAATTGATGATGCAAAAACTAAAACCATGTCCCTTTTTCATACACAGGGAAGTCTCAGCCAGGAGGTGGCTGATCTGCAGGTCCCTCCACCCCCCCTGGAAACAGAAAGTGGCAGTAGGAGGAGTAGCCTAGAGGAGGCGGCTATAAGATTTTTTTGTAGGGCTACAGAGGTCCTGGGAGCACCACACACCAGGCAGGAGAACCTTGCTGCATTCATTGCCTATAAAATGCAGAGGATGGAGGAGGGCCAAAAAGCCATGTGTGAGGCCCTCATATCAGAGGCTCTGGCGAAAGGTGTGAGGGGCCAAATTACACCTCACACACAGCTTTGGGATGGTCCTCCTCCTCCTCCTGCAGGTCCTACTCCTCCTCCAGGTCCTACTCCTCCTCCTGCCACATCTCCAACTGCACAGCCACAGCCCGGAAGGAAGTGTGAAAGGAAGACCAGAGAGTGATTGCCCTGGATCCAGTCTGATCGGCCAAAAGATGCAGCCTCTTGTGGTACCACAGCCTGGGGACACTGATGTCATCTGCTGCTATCCGAGTCTCTGTGAATCCCGGACCAGACTGCCCTCCCTTACATATGGACTCCTCAGGCCACCAATTTTGAGGTTTAACAATTGATGTCTGCCGTGGGGGTCCCAGGCTTCACTAATTTCTGCTGTTGATCCAGTGTTGCCTTCCTCTTTGTTTGGTTCTGATCCCTTAATAAAGGATTTTTGTTTTGAATTATACTCTCCTATGTGTTTTACTTCAAAAATGACAGTTTGTGAGGATTCAGGTACATTTCTAATATACAATGTGAAATGAACAAGGGACACCAACAACAAACAATCTCCTGGAGATTAAATAATAAAAGATATCAATGGTGTTGGGGTAACTTGCCACACAAAACACACACAAAAATATTCTGGAGTAAAAATAAAAATAACATTGAACAAAGATCAGCCTTGGAAAAAATCCAAACATTAAAGAAAAAAAAGGCTTAAAAAGAAAAAAAAAAAAACATAAAAAATATAAAACTGTCAGATGTGACAACTAATAACAATATATTGAGGGAATCCCACTAAAAAAAAACAAATAAAACTTTGTGAGAAGTGTGTGTGAATATGAGCAGCAAAACTACTTCATTCTTCACATTCAGTCCCATTATAAAGAAGAAGAGAGTGCGCTGTATTAAACCATTTTTTACATTGCAGCGTGACGAAAGTGCTGTATCCATTGCGAACGCTAAGTTTACCAGAGCGAGCTGTCCCGTGTCGGAATTTCTTCTGAGCATGCGTGGCACTTTGTGCGTCGGAACAGGCCACACACGGTCGGAATTGACGCGATCGGATTTTGTTGTCGGAAAATTTTATCTCCTGCTGTCCAACTTTGTGTGTCGGAAAATCCGATGGAAAATGTCCGATGGCGCCCACACACGGTCGGAATTTCCGACAACACGCTCCGATCTGACATTTTCCATTGGAAAATCCGACCGTGTGTACGGGGCATTAAAGTGAAACAATAAAAGTGTAATATCCCTTTAAATTTCGTACCTGGGGGGTGTCTATAGTATGACTGTAAAGGGGCGCATGTTTCCTGTGTTTAGAACAGTCTGACAGCAAAATGACATTTCAAAGTAAAAAAAGTCATTTAAAACTACTCGCGTCTATTAATGCATTGCCGGCCCGACAATACACATAGAAGTTAATTGATAAAAACGGCATGGGAATTCCCCACAGGGGAACCATGAACCAAAATTTAAAAAAAAAATGATGTGGGGTCCCCCTAAATTCCATACCAGGCCCTTATCCGAGCACGCAACCTGGCAGGCCGTGGGAAAAGAGGGGGGGGTGAGAGAGCACCCCTCCTTCTGAACCATACCAGGCCACATGCCCTCAACATTGGGAGGGTGCTTTGGGGTAGCCCCCCAAAACACCTTGTCCCCATGTTGATGAGGACAAGGGCCTCATCCCCACAACCCTGGCCGGTGGTTGTGGGGGTCTGCGGGCGGGGGGCTTATCGGAATCTGGAAGCCCTCTTTAACAAGGGGACTCCCAGATCCCGGCCCTCCCCCCTGTGTAAAATGGTAAGGGGGTACTGTACCCCTACCATTTCACTAAAAAACTGTCAAAAATGTTAAAAATGACAAGAGACAGTTTTTGACAATTCCTTTATTTAAATGCTTCTTCTTTCTTCTATCTTCCTTCGGTTTCTTCCTCCATCTTCTTCTTCTTCTGGTTCTTCTGGTTCTTCATCCGGTGTTCTCGTCTGGCATCTCCTCTGCGGCGTCGCTGTCTTCCTCCCTTCTTCTCCTCGGGCCGCTCCGCATCCATGATGGCATGGAGGGAAGCACCCGCTCTTCTCTTCATCTCTTTCTCTTCATCTTCTTCTCTTCATCTTCTTTTCGGGTCGCTCCGCATCCATGATGGCATGGAGGGAGGCTCTCGCTTTCTGATGCTTCTCCTCTTCTGAAGGTTTTTAAATAAAGGCGGGGCGGGGCGGGGCCACCCGGTGACCCCGCCCCCCCTGACGCACAGTGACTTGACGGTGACTTCCCGTCAAGTCACCGTGCATCAGAGGGGGCACAGGCCACCCCGCCCCCCCTTTATTTAGGGAACCGTCAGAAGAGGAGAAGCGTCACACAGCAGGAACCTCCCTCCATGCCATCATGGATGTGGAGCGGCCCGAAAAGAAGATGAAGAGAAGAAGATGAAGAGAAGAGTGGGAGCCTCCCTCCATGCCATCATGAATGCGGAGCGGCCTGAGGAGAAGAAGGGAAGAAGACGCCGACACCACGGAGGAGATGTTGGACGAGAACAACGGAGGAAGAACCAGAAGATCCAAAAGAAGAAGAAGATGGAGGAAGAAACTGAAAGAAGATAGAAGATAGAAGAAAGAAGAAAGAAGAAGCATTTAAATAAAGGAATTGTCAAAAACTGTCTCTTGTCATTTTTAACATTTTTGACAGTTTTTTAGTGAAATGGTAGGGTACCCCCTTACCATTTCACACAGGGGGGAGGACTGGGATCTGGGGGTCCCCTTGTTCCACCCTCTTTTCCTGCGGCCTGCCAGGTTGCGTGCTCGGATAAGGGTCTGGTATGGATTTTTGGGGGGACCCATGCCTTTTTTTTTAATTTTGGCGCGGGGTTCCCCTTAAAATACATATAAGACCTGAAGGGTCTGGTATAGATTTTGAGGGGGACCCCACGCCATTTAAAAAAAAAAATTTGGCAGGGGTTCCCCTTAATATATATACCAGGCCCTGAAGAGCCTGGTATCGAATTTAGGGGGACCCCCACATCATTTTTTTTTTAAATTTAGGTTCGGTGTTCCCCTGTGGGGAATCCCCATGCCGTTTTTAGCAATGAACTTTTATGTGTATTGTTGGACCGGCAATTCATTAATAGCTGTGAGTAGTTTAAATGACTTTTTTCCTTTGAAATGTCATTTTGCTGTCAGACTGTTCTAAACACGGGAAACATGCGCCCCTTTACAGGCATACTATAGACACCCCCCAGGTACGAAATTTAAAGGGATATTACACTTTTATTGTTTCACTTTAAGCATTATTAAAATCACTGCTCCCGAAAAAACGGCCGTTTTTAAACCTTTTTTTGCATTGATCCATGTCCCCTGGGGCAGGACCCAGGTCCCCAAACACTTTTTATGACAATACCATGAATATAAGCCTTTAAAATTAGCACTTTTGATTTCTCCCATAGACTTTTAAAGGGTGTTCCGCGGCATTCGAATTTGCCGCGAACACACCAAATTGTTCGCTGTTCAGAGAACTTGCGAACAGCCGATGTTCGAGTCGAACATGAGTTCGACTCGAACTCGAAGCTCATCCCTACCACTGAGTATTGCTCAGACTGAGGGGATAAAGGATCAAATCACTCAACTGAAAGCAGCATGGGTTGTTGTACCAATTAAGTCCCAAGTCAATACACCCCTGTTCCCAATTGCAAAGAAGCCAGACAAGAAGGGTGGGCAGGTAACATAGCGCATGGTGCATGATTTGAGAACCATTAACAATATAATTGAGGCAGATACCCCAAACGTGCCCAACCCCCACACTTTACTAAGTGGAATACCTGCCTCCAGCTTTTTGCTTCAGTACAGTACATAGACGATTTGCTTATTTGTTATGATTTCTCATGTTTCCCTATAACAGTAACAACAAAGTTAGCAAAGATAAGCTACAATACTGCCAAGAGAAAGTGATCTTCCTGGGTCACTGCATTTCACATGGAATCCGTAACCTAACCCCAGATCGAGTTAAAACTATACAAAACTTTGAAAAGCCAAAAAATGTACGGCAACTACGTGCCTTCTTGGGGTTAGTGGGATATTGTAGGGACTGGATTCCAAATGCATCAGAACTTATGGCTCCTCTATATGAGGCTACTACTGGAAACCCTTTTCAAACTCACATGGGACAATGAATTGCAGATGAAGGAGCTTATTAAAATTTTGTCTGAAGCTCCCGCCATTGGACTTCCTGACTTTCTCGTTGCTCTGTCATGAAGTCAATGGATTTGCCGCAGGTGTACTCACCCAGCTACATGGAGACAAACAGAGGCCTGTTATGTATGTATCAGCCTCATTAGACCCTGACATCAAAGGCTCCCCCAGTTGTATGTGAGCCATAGCAGCCTGCATTTTGCTGCTAGACAAAGTAACTGAGCTTGTACTAGATTTTGCTCTGATCCTGTATGTGTCACATGTAGTACAGGAAATCATGAATCAAGTAAATACCAGACATGTGTCTGCCAGTAGATTTGACAAGTACCAGTCTGTTCTTTTTGCTCCATCGAATTTAACAATCAAACGATGTGTTACTTTAAATCCGGCTACTCTTCTTCCTATTATTGATGAGGAAAATGCAACAAACGGTACTGATGTAGAACCTGAGAGTTTCTATCATGATTGTATGGCTCTCATGGAGGTAGAAAGGGCCTCTGTCACACCAGCAAAAGATGAGCCTTTATCAGATTGTGACACACATTTATTCGTAGATGGTTCCAGATTTTACACTGATGATGGTCGCCCACACACAGGGTTTGCTGTAACCACTACAGACACCATTTTACATCAGGAAGCATTGACACCCCAGATGTCAGTACAGGAAGTGGAGTTGTGTGCTGTAGTCAAAGCATGTCATCTCCTAGAGAATCAAGGGGGAAACATTTACACTGACAGCAGATATGCGTTTGGAATAGCTCATGATTTTGGGCCTATCTGGAAAGCACAGAACTTTCTGACTAGTGCAGGGAAGCCAGTGAGACATGCAAAACTCATAGAGCATCTATTTGAGGCCTTTCAGAAACCAGCAGAAGTTGCCATTTTGAAGGTAAAAGGACATGCAAGGGGAAATGACATGACAGCCAGAGGAAATGCTTTAGCGGACCAAGCGGCAAAGGATGCTGCCCTTATGGCATTTGGAGTCACACCCACTGTAGGGGTCACCCAGGTAGCAGGGACAGATTCCCCTCATCAAGAACAGTGGGATGTAGAAACTCTAATTGAGTTGCAGAACCATGCCCCTGATGAAGAGAAGGATAAGTGGATCAAATGTAATGCTACCCAAAATCAGTAGGGCCTGTGGAGCGCTGACAACAGGTTGTATCTACCCAGGAGTTTGTACCCAGTTTTAGCACAACTGGCACATGGCGTCAGTCATCTTGCTAAGGGTGTGATAGTGGAACTTACTGACTGCTATTGGATAGCACCTGGATTTAATGCATTTGCAGCCAGGTTTTGTGCTTCATGTCTCACTTGTGCTCTGTACAATGAAGGGAGGCATGTCCATGTTCCCCAAAAGCATTCTCCTAAGTCAGATTTCCCTTTCCAAAGAATTCAAATAGACTACATTCAGATGCCCAGAATAGGCACCTATGAGTACGCTTTAGTTTGTGTTGACATGTTCTCAGGCTGGCCCGAGAGCTGGCCAGTAGCTAAAGCAAATGCAAAAACAACAGCAAAGAACATTTTTAATGAAATAGTTTGTAGATATGGAATTCCTGAAACTATTGAGAGTGACATAGGAACCCATTTTACTGGGGAAGTAATGAAAGAGGTAATGGAAGCCCTTCACACACAGCAAGCTTTCCATACACCTTATCATCCACAAAGTAGTGGTAAAGTTGATAGACTTAATGAAATTTTGGAAAACAGATGTGCAAAAATTAAAGCAGATACAGGAAAAGGATGGGTGGAAGCTTTGCCATTAGCCCTATATTCTGTACGAACTACCCCTAAACAACCACATGGGCTGTCCCCCTATGAGATTTTATTTGGAGGGCCACCCAAAACAGGGCTATATTTCCCCCAACAGTTACAGGCTTCTCACTCTAGTCTGTTAGAATATGTTCAGATTTTGCAAATAACATTGAATAAAATACATGAAGGTGTTTATAAATCTATCTCCGACCCAGATTCTGTTTCAGGCATTCACAGAATCCAACAAGGTGACTGGGTGGTGGTCAAGCGACACGTCAGAAAGCCGCTAGAACCAAAATTTGACGGTCCACATTTGGTGTTTTCGACAACCGGTTCTGCTGTCAAGTTGGAAAGCCCACCTGGATTCACGCCAGTCACTGCAAGAAAATCCTGAAGTGATGATATCCTTTGAAAAAATTATGATGATGTTTCTTTTCTTTCTGTTGTTTGTGAGAACTGAGACATGGAAAAATAACCCTTTCATCCAAATGTTAAAATTGTATGCAACCCACAGCAAGGCTAGTAACTGCTGGGTGTGTTCTCACTTACATCCCCAAACAGAAACAATACCCATGATAGCAATGCCTCTCAAATTCACTGATCTAAACAGGACCAGAATAAATGGCTCATACATCGTCTCCACAGCTAATGAGCACAGATCAGTAACTTTGATGGTTTCAAAACAGATAAACACTCCACAGATTTGTTTAAACATTACATGCCCATTTAACACTAAATGTACACGGTTGGGCAATTCAGATTGCACTTTAGCAAAAATTACAGTTTATGGAGGAAACTATGGTCAATATTATTATATCCCATATCCAGAACTACATAGAACCCTTTATAGTATAAATTGCTCACAGTTCCCAGTATGTGAAAATATCGGTTACCTGAGATTCCATGTTATTGCTTCCAGTTTTTTAGGAGCAGGCATACCATCCATACGTAGAGGGTTATATTATATATGTGGAAATAAAACTTACACCTGGCTTCCTACTAATGTTACAGGTACATGTTATATTGGGAAGTTAGCACCTGCTTTGGCTGTTCGCAAAGATACAGTGTGACCAGATCAAAGTCCAGAATACCCTTTAGTGTTAAAAGAGAGCTATTCACTGAAGGCGACATGGCATGGTCATGGTTCCCTTCCTGGACAGGATGGGGAATTGAAGCAATGAAAAGAATTAATAATTACACTAGAATTTTAGATGAGATTATTAACCTTACTACCACTGATATAGGTTTATTAAATGAAGAAATGGCTCAGCTTAAAAAAGTAGTATTAGAGCACAGATTAATGCTAACTTATCTCACTGCAGCTCAAGTTGGAATGTGTAAGGTATTTCACAATGACTGTAGTATATATATTTCTGATAATGAGGCCATTATTAAAGGACATCTTGCTAAGATGAGAGAACTACAGAATAAGGCCAGGGATATTGCTAAAGATGGATGGAACCCCTTTCAGGGTTTAGGAGGTTTTGGTGACTTTTTATATTGCATAGCACCATGGTTACAGAAACTAGGCGCTTACATTGTGATGTTCCTATTTATCATATTTTTATTTACTTCCTCATCAGGCTATACCTTTGTGTGACTACCCACTGTACCAACAAATGTACCACCAGCCCTGATGAACCCATTATTGTGAGAAAGCTAGGAGAGAGCTGAACTGGACGCCGTCTCTCTGCGCCAATGTAACAGGAGTTACCAGCAATCGGCTGAATGTAACGTGGAGAAGAATGGTGTCAAATAAACAAAAGGAGGGGAATGACATGGACATTCACTGTACTGTTCATTTAAGCCCAAGAGACTCCATTTTGTTCTCACTGTTGAAATGTGTTCTGTAACCTTCACCTAACACACAGACACATCTCCTAATAAAAGCTCTCTACTCCTCCCTCCCTTCTCAAGGTTTTACTTTTGCAATTGTTCTATTCGCTAGCTTTTAATAATATATTTCTATTTGTTAGTTTTTAATAACATATTTCTATTTGTTAGTTTTTAATAACATCTCACACCACCCCTTTCTTATCTATGTATAAAATAACATGTAATAATACATTTTGACACTGAACTGACATTTTAACAGTGATTGAGTCCTGTGAATATGTTCCTGCAGCTGCAGTATTAACGTTTGTTTTAGATTCCCAATCAGAAATTAGTCATAACAGGTTCTAGTTACACCTCTGATCATAGGTTATGTCTTTGGCAATGATCTAAGGTCAAGAGAAGGTAGGTATTGTTCTAAAGGCACTCACAGTTTAGATGACTTGTAGAATCACGGTACTATTCTTTTAAGGAAGTGTCATTTTCTAGATTAATTTTGTGAAGATTTGTTGTAATTTTCTGTGCAACACCTTGGGGATGGCTATTAATAAAGTCTGGAAGATGTAAAGATCCTGGAAGTGATGTACTTTTTAAGAATGTTTATATGGCCTAGCCAGGAAAATAGTTATCAGTCATATATATATTGAGGTCTGTGTTATGTAACAATGGCAAGTACATACAGAGAAAATGAAATCAGAGAGGTTTAATAAGGGGCTTCTAATGGAATACACATTGCAGAATAGGTACAAAGTTTTACTGATACAAAAATCAGAAATATAAACATATCATATGGCAAAATAGCCAGGACAATTAATCAGAACCTTCACCAAAAGAATGATTAAAACTTAATGACAACATTGTCATGATTAAAAAACAGCACACTCACAGTCACTCCACATACACACGGGGATGGCTGATAATTCAAAGCCTGAGATAAAGCATCCAGTAACACCAAATCACAAGAAATATTTTGTTGAAGGATCCCCTGAATTCTATGACACACAGCGGTGTCAAACATTGGAAGCGGGGATATTGATACAAGGAAACAGGCACTATTATTTTAACTACATTGGAAGAGCAGATATATGGTATCCAGAGATAATCGCATGTTCAATTGCAGGTGGATATAGAGCCTAGATTTTTAGAGACAAATAGATTCACCATGGGGAGCTATATGGGGTGAGCTGGAAGTGTCTCTTGTAGATAAAGTTACAACAGTTACAACAGTTGATTACCGTAAGAACTTATAAATGCAATACAGAAATGAAAGCAAGTGGGTGTGTAAAATACCGCGCCAATCTAACACATCAGAATAGCGGCCAACACTACAATATGACAAAAATTGTGCACAATAACTAAATAATAAAAGTGTAGCGCTAACGTGAAAACGATGAAAAAAAGGTCTATGAGGGTTTGGGATAGAGGAAAGTCAATCCACATAGGAAGAAGCGGGTACCCCCGTCCAATCTCAAACCTACAATGTAAATATGTATATATGTATATAGTGCATGTGAATATTACCACATCTAAAACAAAGACAATGCCCCTAAGAGGCACAAGTGGTCATGGAAATATCATGAAAAATAACGACAAATACTAGTGAAAACAATTGAATAAATAGATAAATAAATGGTGTCAAACAATGTCCATAATGTTGGTGAAGAGATATAACTCTCAGAAAAACCATATACACATAATAAATCAGTCCATATAGTGCATGGTGTGGTTGACCCAACTTGAATCCAAAGCAGGTGGTGTCACAGGAAAGTGCAAACCAGAGAAAGAGATGTAATACTCTTACCGACTTCGGTGGACTCACAGGCCGTGGGCGGTGAGTCAAATAGGCTTGTACTGTCCTCAAATGACAGTGTGAGGTTAGTTGGTACACCGGAAGATTTCCTCCTCGAATGGGGGGCCAGGAACCTGCCCAAACAATCTGCTCAATCACCGTCTTTGTCAGCAGGTGTGGACCATGTATGAAGAAAAAACAAGGAGCCTCCACATGGTGTAAATCCAAAATAACTTTTTAAATGGTGTTTATTAGATCGTTCAAGATCATAAAACATGCCATCAAGCATAAAAAATAGTAGAATCGATTCAAAAGATATAAAAACAGCAAGCGTGGTATGGGTGGCTGGGTACAGCAAGAAACCCGACCGGTTTCGTCCACAAAGACTTCGGCTGGGGTATAAGCCATCCCGCCACCTCCACGCTTATATATATACATTATAATGCTTAACTAGAAACAGCTGATTACAGCATCGTCCGCGCTGACTTCCTGGATCGATAGCGTGCGCTCCATTCAGAGTCATGTGCTAGCTAAATTGGCCAATAGGAAGATACAATAATGGATCCGCCTCTCTCTACCAAGCCTCGATGTGAGTGTCCACTCAGCGTGCGCGCTCACTAGATGGAAGAACACGCATCTCAGTCATTCACCCAATCAGGGCTAGCGTCATGTGACGTTCACGTGACCAACATCACGTGATAGCACCTGACGTATCCATAGGTGTGCATCACTGCGTTTAGGCCGGAAGTGGGAACACGTCTCTGAGGTTATTGGAACGCAAACTGCGTTCCAAGCGGGTCATTGAGAAAGGAAGTGATTGTAAAACACAGAACGGCGATAATTATAATCAGCCGTAATATTAGATATGTGATCCAATTTAGATTTAATCATATGAATTTGTTATTTATACAAAAGTATTCAATCTGGAAGTCAGTACGGCCATATCGCAATCCGTGTGAACAAAAAGACAAAAAATATGTATTAATTGCCATATTTCTATTCATGAAATATATATATATAAATTAATGTTCTCCAACAAACTAAGTGGCCATACCAAAATATGTATTTAATATCCTCAAACTCAATAGATTGGAAAAAAAATTATATGGTATGATGTGAGATCAGGAAAAATCCTATAAAAAATATTGTTAAAAAATATTGATAAAAAATAAAAATACTAATAAAAAATGCATAATAAATTTATTAATAAAAATGTGGTGACTGTTGAGCAAAGTAATGGTAGTAGAACTAATCTTAGAAATACTGGGCAACCTTGCCCTATTCATCAAGGACAAAGATCACTTGTGTCCTCAAATGAAAGGACTTAATTTTTTTTGTGGGTAATTGAAAACAGAAGTGGTGTGAGGGAAGGAAAAAAGGGACTATACTCATGATTGATTAATAAATGAATTGATGTCCCACTCGACATTTAATCCATGTGGCATGAAACATCTTAATTGGTGTATCCAGAAGGTTTCAAGCCTTGACACTCCTCTTATACATGACTCGCCTCTCCAATGAGGGATAAATTTGTCTATTATTTGGAATTTTGTGCCGGTGGGATCTCGATTATGACATGTTAAATAATGGTTGGGAACACTATGATTTGTACGTCCCTTTTTAATAGATTGAATATGTTCATTAACCCTTATACCAAAAGTACGGATGGTCCGCCCTACGTACTGTTTCCCGCAAGGGCAAGTGATGAGATACACAATGTACCTCGTCGAACAAGTAACAAAATGTTTAACAGCATACTCTTTCCCCGTGGTGGTTGATCCAAAAGTCTCGATCTTCCGGGATTTAAGTGTATTGTGTTTACATACCTTGCACCTTCGGCAGGGGAAGAAACCCTTCATATTTTGAAAGAAGGAGGGGACAGAGGGGGGGTCTGTTACATTAGGTGCAATCTGTCCCCTCAGGGACATAGCACCTCTGTAAATCACCCCGGCTTGTTCCGGGAGAATAGGTCCAAGAACAGTATCATTTTTCAAGACCTTCCAATGCCTATGGAAGATATCTTTAACCTGCTTATGTTGAATTGAAAAATTAGTGAGAAAGGACCATTTATGTTTGTTTTCTACCATAGGTTTAGGTTGTTCGGAGATGAGTGAGTTTCTGTCGACTAAGGAGACATTGTAAATAACTTCGTCTATTTTAGATGCATCATAACCTTTGTCTATAAATCTCGACTTCAGGGTATTAGCCTGTTCGAAGTAATCAGAAAACAGAAATGAAACACTGTAGTTCAGCATCCCTTATCAAGGTCTCACCCACTATGCTGCTTGTCTGCATGATCCATTCATAACGGTAAGGTGTAACAACCATTCAAATCCCCAGGTTTTCAAGTAACCTTACTCTGGATATTTTAAAGCAGTTAAATGAATCATCAGCTAATGTTGGCTTGCTGACAGCTCTTCAAAGTTGGCGCTGGATTGTGGTTCCCTGTGATGCCAGGTTTACTCCATGTTTAAGCGGAGTGATGTGGGAGATGGAACCGCATGTGGATGGCCGAATGGCCAAGCTGTATAGCACCTTAGCATTAATGCATTTCACTTGAGCTTCTTCAGAAAAATGCAATAGACTCCTTAGCAGGCTTATAACAGGGATACTCCTCCCCTTCCTTTTTGACTTAACAAGCCACTGCATTACAACAATGGTGTAATAATTTAAAAGTTTAATTTAATACAAAGATTTCCTTATTCTCCTTGTTTGCATTAATGGTGCAGAGACCAATCTATTTTACTCTAGCTAGGGGGTAATTCATTCAGAACATTTAAATCAGGTTATTATTTTCTCAAAGTATGGTAATATTCATTGTTAGAAAAACTTGAAAAAAAAATGAAAATAGAGGAGGAGATTAATGAGGGGACAAAACACCACATGAGAGCCTAAAAATGGCAAGTATTTTTTTTTTAAACAGCACATAAACCGCCCAAGGGTCTGCTATGTATTTTAGAAGACATTTGGAGGGGTTTGTGTGATGTTTTATTTTATTTTTTTTTGTTTAATAAATTAAGCTGTCAATGAATGTCAGTTGCTGATCATGTAAACTGTTTTATGAGTCTGGTATAGATTTTAGAGGGGTACTTCATTCAAAAAATATTTGAGGTCCTCCAGGAAATTCATACCAGATCCTTTGGGTCTTGTACAGATTTTAAGGAGGAAGCCATGCAAAGAAACAAAAAATGTTGTTCTAAAAATTCATATCAATCCCTTAATCTGAACATGCAGGCTTGCTGTCCTGTCGGAAAGCATGTTGGTGAGGCAAGGGTTATCTTTCACACAATCCTTGCTGGGTGGTTGTGGTGGCTTGTGGGCTGAGGGCTTATTGGGATCTGAAAGTTCCCTTTAACAATAAGGGGGCATACAGATGCCTCTCCTTCACCATGTGTTCAGAGTACTGAGTATCCCTACTCATTCACAAAAAAGTTGTAACCTAGAAATAAAGTTTCTCAAATGTTTGACAAGTCATTTATAAAAAAATCCCAAAAATATGTAAATCCATCATCTATCATGTTGTCCAACGATGCCAATTCCTGTCAAAGTTAATGCCTGATGGTCAACTACCCACTGAAAGATAAAGAAAAAAAACACAACCCCATGACATGTTTCGATCACTTGCTCATGACCCCCTGAATGGTAAGTTTGGCACTTCCACTACGGCAGATGGACTTTATTTTCTCAATGGACTACCAGAGTTCTGATCTGCACCCTCATAGTCCATTGACACTTCCTACATTTCTGAAACTGACAACTTGTACAGAGGTATGGGCACAGAGACGTAGGCAGTGTCTGCAAGAGTCTGACATTACATCCATTATCTACTCATCATGGGTGCAATATGCTGAAGTCTCCTGTGAAAGAAAATAGTAAATTGCTCATTTTTTTTCCTTTTATTTTATTATTTTTTCATAAAGGTGAACTTAGCATTTAGCTACAGTTTCATGGCTAATCCCAACATAACCCCAAAGAGGGTGAGATGTATAACATGGTATATAAATGAACTCAGTAGAGAATGAGAAGCATCATGGTAGCAATACTGAGGTGCATATGGATAAATATATGTGATGTAAAGGCATTATAAGAAGGCAACATCTATTACATTGCCTAGTGGCAACATTTGGGACCAGCTGCTAGAGTACCACTTTTTGATTTAGAGAATGTAAATCATGAGGAGGAGAGGTAAGTAGATGCAGATTCCTAAATGGGGAAGGCCAAACATCTATCCCCTTAACAAGTGAATATGAAATGCTTTGAATAAAGCTATCATGTGTCTTTGATAGGGAAAATCATGGAAATCAAGATGCAGCATTCAGATCTGGTCTAGGTGGAGCTATGAGAACCATTTTCATACAAATGTTGATAGAAGTGATTCTGTATAATTGTGGACAGCAAGAAATACAGTAGCGGTGAAGTGAGCATGCTGGTGGGTAAACGACGATAAAAGGGTTGATTTACTAAAACTGGAGAGTGTAAAATCTGGTGCAGCTCTGCATAGAAACCAATCAGCTTCCATTTTTTTGTCAAAGGTTAATTGAACAAGCTGAAGTTAGAAGTTGATTGGCAGGGGGGCGTGGCCAGCAGCTGAAGGAGATGGCCGCATAAGGAGAGAGCTCCGTGACAACCAGCGGTACCGGCCCGTACACAGCGACTATTGAAGCCAGCAGACACACATCGCAAATAACAGAGGACCCAGCAGCACAAAGCAGGCGATGGGTAAGAGAAAACCCCCAGGGGGACCCTGCAAATTGACAGACTTTTACCCCTCGGCAAGCACGCCGGAGATCCAAGATGGTGCCGCCGCTCACAGGCAGCAGTGCGCCAGGCAGACAGACACCAGGGGAAATAGGAGAGATAATAGCAGACCCCCATCCTTCTCTTCAGGCCACAGTAGCCGCTCTTCCACCTGCAACACTCCATCCCAAAGCCCACAGAAAGCGGCCCTTAAGCGCTCATCTGCCCACACATATGCTGGGGAAAGGAATGAGGAGGATTATACATCCCACAACAGCACTACTGAATTTATTGATCAGATTCAGGAGTTCCCAACATCTGGACAGCCCCTAAGTGACACTACAATGAAAGAGATGCTGGTCTCATTGCGGGGGTCCATGCATAGGGACCTCATGGACTGCATATCACAAATAAAAAACGATATTAATGAAATTGGGGAGAGAGTTAGTCACGTGGAGGACAAAATGGCGGAATTTACAACGGCACATAACGAGTTAGTGGATGCACACAATGAAAAGGATGAGGAGTTGGAAGCCTTAAAAAACAAAATGGCGGATCTAGAGGATAGGTCCCGTAGAAATAATATAAAACTGAAAGGGGTAGCGGAGTCTATACCCCCCTCTGAACTCCGGAACTATGTTCAGCAGCTAATTAAAGAGCTACTTCCCGACACACCAGATAGGGAAATTACGGTAGATCGAGCTCACAGACTACCTAATCCGCAATACCTACCAGAAAAAGTAACCCGCAACGTCATAGCTTGCATACACTTTTTCCACATCAAAGACGACTTAATGCGTTTTGCAAGGCAAAATTCCCCACTACCCAACCCTTACTCAGACATCAATATAAACGCTGATCTCTCCCAGCACACAATGCTAGCAAGGAAGAAGTTAATAACACTAACAAAGTTATTGTGCAATAACAAACTTCCATACTCCTGGGGCTTCCCTACAAAACTTCTTGTAACTAAAGATGGCCGCACATTCGCTATCAGATCTCTAGAAGAAGGCCTTCAACTTATAAGAAAATGGGGGCTTCTCCCAACAGAAGAGGAGGACACCCCCACTACCAAACCCCCTAGAGGTATATCCCCTGAATGGAAATCAGGCAACGATACTTGACTGTTCTCCCATACACTAGGAAGTAATAACATACTCAATGTTTGCTCATTTATCTCAAGGGCCGAAGCTGGTTTTTAGGAGCTTGTACCCCCAAGTGTTCCTATGCGATTTTATTCGCACTTCGAGGAAAATCTCCTCACTTTTTTAAGTTTTGTTTTTTGTTTAAATGTTGACGTTTTTTACCTTTTCCTTTTTATTCTACCACTGACAACCAACTACGGCAAGCTTGATGACATCAATCTGGAGTCTATTCTCTCTGAAAAACCACCTCATCTGAGCGAGCACCCTTCAATCAACTTCAAGACAACTTTAATCACAGGTACTTTCATATACTACTTCACAATTCAAATTTTGAATACATCTACAAACAAGAATCTAGCTCAACAGTCAAATGGTTCTTAACTTTGTGACTATTAACGCTCATGGTCACAACAGTCCCTTCAAAAGAAGGGCATTGTGGCAGCAAGCAAAATCCCTTAAGAGCGATGTATTATGCATCCAAGAAACTCATTTTGTCCAACAGAAGCATCCCTTATGCAAAGACAAACAATTCCCGCACATTTTCATGGCTTCAGGCCCAAAAAAAAAAGGTGGAGTGATGATCGCTATAAACCAAAATGTAGCATTTAAATTACAGGATGTAATATGCGACAAAGCAGGAAGATATATTATTATAGTTTGTGAACTAAACAACACCATGTATACTATCATTAATATATATGCTCCGAACCAAGGACAATTGTCCTTTTTGGGTGCCCTCAAAAAAAAGGTTGAGAGCATCAGAAAAGGTTTAGTACTGTACTGCGGGGATTTCAATTGTGTTCCTAATAAACAACTAGATTGTTCATTTCCACATAAATCTAAAGCTGCACGAATTGAACTCCAATCCTTTCTACATTCCTCTAATTTATTTATTTTTTTTTTTTTGTTTCATAAATTTTTATTGTTGAAAGACGTAATGTACAGAACATGTAATGGCATTTCTTCAAGGTGTATAGAAATACATTGTTATGTTACAAATTTCGTACATTTAACAAGCAGATGTAGTGGTACCTATAACTACGTTGAATGTAAAAGAACTTTCAGGTATGAAAGCGTCCCTATGCAGACAATTCAAACGTTTAAAACATTTATAAGTAGGTGTAGGAGGTGTCCAATCACCTTAAACAGTTGTTAGCCGCTCTAGAAACAATTGAAGCCATGAATTAAAATCTATAATATCCCATGTTGTTAATGTGTGGTGGAAGTCAAAAGAGGAGGTTGGGATACGGAACTTTACCAAACCTCTCCCAATCCCAGTACCCCAATGGGAGCACACTGTACTGGGGGGGGAGGGGGAGGGTCAGAAGAACCAAATATATGGAGGTATTGAGAAAGGTCTCGTACGTGGAATAGTGTTTCTTAGAGGTCTCATATTGTATTTGGTGTGTTTGATTCTAAAAGGTGTGGAGAGTGTATAGGATAGGGTGAGAGATGTTGAATGAAATATGCTCTACTTTGTATGTATATAATAATATGGGGTAGAGACTAGCATGGGTGGGTATATGGGCATGCGAGCACAAGGGTGAGGGTGGGGGTGGATGTGGATGGTGGATGTGGATGGCGGACACTCCTTTTACAGTCCCTGACTAGTACCTGTTATGAGGATTGTCGTGGAGCCAAGGATGTTCCGGCTTGTGGGTCAGTAAGTAGTGTGTGAAATTCAACCGAGTCGCGAAAGTGTGTCCAACAGGCCCAAGTATGATTGTATTTTGCGGGGTTGTCTTTTGCTTGATGTATTAAGTCTTCCATGACTGCTATTTTTTCTACACGTTTTAGCCACTCTGATAAGGTGGGAGGGTTGGTGTCTCTCCATCGTAACGGAATACATTGCTTGGCTGCATTTATGAGGTGAAGCATTAAAGATTTCCTATAAGTGGATTGAGGGAGTGAGGTATGGTGTAGTAAATATTGGGCAGGTGTAAAGTCTGGAGTATAAGTAGTGATTCGCGAGATCATGTTGTGTACCTTTTCCCAGAATGGCTTTATGAGGGTACAATCCCACCATATATGGAGAAGAGAGCCCACTCCAGAGTTACATCTCCAGCACAAAGGAGAAACATTTGTATGAAACAAATGAATGCGATCAGGGGTGCGGTACCATCTAGAGTACAATTTGTAATTGGTTTCTTGTGCTGAGACGTTAATAGAGCCTTTATGGATATGAGAATATATATTTTCCCAGTCTTCCAAAGATAAGTCCAGGTTGAGCTCTCTTTCCCATTTCTGGTTAACTGTGGTAGATGTGATTTTAGTTTCACCGAAAAGCAAGGAGTACACGGTTGAGATCAAGTGGTTTTGAGGATTCGGTTCAGAGCATAGGGCTTCAAAAGGAGTCATATCTCTACACCATTGAGAGATGGGGTTGGAGCTATTGAGAAAGTGTCTGATTTGTAAGTACGAGAAGAAGGGAATGTTTCCATTCTGGAGTTTAGTAGGTAGATCGGCGTATGGGATAATTGAACCATTATGGAAAAAGTGATGTGCTCTCAATGCAGATATCATGGTGACCAAACGTGGGTTGTTTTCTAGAAGGCCAGGGGGGAAGGCGGGGTTGCCAGTTAGTGGGGTTAATGGCCCTGGGGATGGAGTCATTTTAAGAGAATGACAAGTATTCCTGAAGCAGTTCAATGTAGGTCCCGTTAATGGATGTAACAAGTGTTCTTTAGGGATCGCTTTGGTGTCAATCCATGGCAAGTGTGAGAGGGGTGTTTGGGCACAGGAGTCTTCAAGTGTGATCCAATCTTTAGAATGGGTATGTATGTGCCAGTCTATTAGTCTGGTGATATGACAAGCATTATAGTATTTATGAATATCAGGTAAACCTAGTCCACCTTTAAGCTTGGGTAGGATCATCCTGCTCCAACTGAGTCTTGGAGGTTTATGGGCCCATATAAAGTTCCTGCATAGTCTTTTATAAATTGTAAAAAATTTTGAAGGGAGTTTGATCGGTATTGTTTGTAAGACATAGAGTATTCGGGGTAGGATGTTCATTTTCAAGATGGAAATTCTCCCAAACCAGGAAAATTGCGCTGAGGACCATTTCGTAAGGTCTTTCTGTATAGTTCGAAGAATGGGAGAGTAGTTTCTTTCGTATAGTTCAGTAAGTTTAGATGGTATTTGGATGCCAAGATACGTAAGGGCGTGTGGTTCCCATTTGAATGGAAAATTAGTTTGGCATTGAGAAACTATCTGTGACGGGAGGGAGATGTTTAGGGCTTTGGATTTCGTAAAGTTTATGTTTAGGTTGGATAATTTGCGGAAGAAGGTGAAATCTTGTAGTAGGTTTGGAATGGTGATTAACGGGTTGGAGAGGAAAAGGAGTATGTCGTCGGCATATGCTGCTAGTTTGTAGTGTTTTTGTCCAATATCAATGCCCACGATATCTGGGTTGACTTTAAGTTTGTGTAGGAAAGGTTCTAATGAAAGAACAAAAAGAAGAGGGGATAAGGGGCAACCTTGCCGGGTTCCATTCGACACTGTGAAGGCGTTCGACAGGTGGCCATTAACCCTTATTCTGGCTGTGGGGGACGCATATAGGGCCAAAATTAATTGGGTGAAGTGTGCTGGGAATCCCATTGCCTGTAGCACTGCTATCATGTAGTCCCATGCCACCCTGTCGAACGCCTTTTCCGCGTCAAGGGATAGAAAAAAACCTTGTTTGGGTGAAGTGGAGAGCCAATGGTGGATGTTGATTGCTTTTATGGTATTATCCCTCGCCTCCCTCCCAGGGATAAAGCCAACTTGATCTAATGAGATCAGTTTGGGGAGTAAAGGGAGCATTCGGTTGGCAAGGATTTTGGCATAGATTTTCATGTCAACATTGATAAGGGAAATGGGTCTATAATTAGTCACTAAAGTTTCATCTTTACCTGGTTTGGGAATAAGCGTGATGTGGGCTTCTAAGAGATCTGTATTTACTGAAGAGGACGAGGAGAGGTCATTGAAAATCTTAGCTAGTTGAGGGGTAAGTATATCCTGGAAAGTTTTATAGTAACTCACGGTCAGACCATCAGGGCCAGGGCTTTTACCTGTTTTAAGTTGTTTTAACACTGATATAATTTCGTCTGCAGTAATGGGAGTAGAAAGGTTTGCTGCATCTTCAGACGAAATAGAAGATGGCTCTAATTTATATGATGTATGGCGCTGTGTTAACTCTAGTGAAAGAGATTTTACTTACTACTCAGCTCCCCATAAGTCTTATTCAAGAATCGACTTATTTGTAGCTGATCTACATTGTCTGAATAATACATTATCAGCTAAAATTCACCCAATTACTTGGTCTGATCACGCTCCCGTTTCCCTTTCAATTAAAGAAAACAATGCAGCGTCACCTATACATCTGTGGCGAAACAACATATCAATTTTGAAGAATCCTAAACATAGGGATGGTTTGTGTGATCGGATCAAAGAATTCTTTCAAATTAATGATACTCCAGACATAAATATTTTCACGCTGTGGTGTACGCACAAAGCTTTTAGTAGAGGCCTATTATTACAAACAGCATCACGGGAAAAAAAAAGAAATTAAAAATATTTACCACACTTTCATCCCTAGAACAACAGCACAAAGCAAACCCTTCCTCCTAGATAAATGCAGAGTTAAATCAAACAAGACAAGAGGTTAGAACCTATTTAATTTTAGAACATCAGCTACATCTGCAAAAATTTAAAGCTACACACTATACCCAAGGAAACAAGGCGGGCAAATTTTTAGCGGCCTATATTCGCAAAAAACAGCAGAAGTCCAAACTATCCTATATTAAAGACCCTATAACGTCACAAATAGTATACAAATAGTATACCACCCCAAGGATATAGCAAATGCATTCTGTAATTACTATAAACAACTATATAATTTGAAAGAAGACCCCTCAACGTCACAACCTACCGATACAGGGATCAATAATTTTCTCCATTCAGTTAACCTCCCTACCCTAAATAGTGACCAACTAAGTTATTTAAATTCTGCAATATCAGATAATGAAATTGCTCAAGTGGTTAAATCCCTACCCCAAAACAAATCACCAGGTGCCGACGGCTTTTCAGCTGAATATTATAAAGCCTTTTCCGATATTTTAGTGCCATATATGAACACATTTTTTCACAAAGCTACTATTGACAGCTCATTCCCAGAAGAAATGCTCCAAGCCATCATAGTAGCCCTTCCCAAACTGGGAAAAAAACCGGATGCCGCACAAAACTTTGGACCCATATCTTTAATTAATACAGATTTTAAAATATACTCAAAAATTCTAGCTAATCGCCTAGCGGAAGTAACCCCCCACCTAATCAAAGCAGACCAAGTAGGTTTTGTTAAAGGAAGGCAGGCTCCAGATGGAACCCGTAGGATGTACAATCTCCTTAAAATAGCAGAAACGAGACAGGTGCCCACAGTGTTCCTGACATTAGATGCCGAAAAGGCGTTCGATCGGGTCCACTGGGGGTACCTATTAGCGACACTTGCTAAATTTGGTCTTGAAGGTCCTATCCTTTCTGCTATTTCCGCATTATATACAGTCCCAACTGCACAAGTATATACCTCCAATGCCATGTCTAACAAATTCTATATAACAAATTGGACCCGCCAGGGTTACCCTCTATCGCCACTGATTTTTTCTCTGGTGATGGAACCCCTGGCGGAGACCATCAGAAAGGACATCTACATCAAGGGTATCAATGTTTCAGACATAGATCATAAGATAGGATTATTTGCTGATGACGTGGTATTGACACTAACCTCACCAGCCACATCTCTTGGAAGAACCCAACAAATTCTCAGTGAATTTGGGAAAATATCATATTATAAACTTAATAAGAGCAAATCTTCGATTCTCCCTATACACATTAATAAACCTAACCTTAAAAAACTAAAAGCTGAATTTCTATTGTGTGGGCTCATAAATATTTAAAGTATTTAGGGATAAACCTATTCTACCCCTCTTGCTCTGTGTATGACCATAACTACCCCTCTTTGTTAAACACCATAAAAACTGATCTTGCACATATCTCTTCACATGAACTTTCATGGATAGGAAGGATAGCCGCTTTTAAAATGACTGTCCTACCAAAAATATTATATTATTTTCGCACCATTCCTATCATAGTACCTGACCACTTTTTTACCACAATTGATAGGCTACTAAGGAAATTTATATGGTCTGGTAAAATAGCAAGACTCTCATATTCTACGCTACAAAAACAAAAACATAAAGATGGAACAGGTTTCCCCAACATACGCAACTATAATGTAGCAGCCCTATTGGATCAGGTCAAATCTTGGTTTAATAAGACAACAGATAAGCTGTGGGTGCAAATAGAAAAAGCAATAGTACAATATAGGGACCTACCATCACTTCTATTAGCCACATTAACAAATAGACCATTATTTCATCCTAACTTTCCTTCTATCACTGCAATGATCAAAGCATGGCAAATATTTAATGCACACGCTGATAGCAGCAAAGCCGTACAAAAGAGAACAATCACCTTAGGCATGTACGAATTCCTTATCTCTTCCTTAAATATAAACAAAAAATACTTCTCGAAAAATATGACATTTGTACACTTTAAAGATCAAAGTCCAGCAACACTTTCATTCGCAAACATCCAGCTGCACCACTATCATATAAAATACCCGCACTCCTATCTTAGCCATAGTCCAGAAGTGTGGACATACCTCACCACATTTTTCAACAAACCTAAAGGTCTCTCATGGTTCTACAAAAATCTACAAAATACGCACAGTCAAACTAAAATGGTTGGCATGCTAAATTGGGAAAGAGACTTTAAAAGTAAATTTGCTCTATCTGAAATAAAGCTATTCAAGCCACTCATCTATATTCCCATTGTACTAATCATTGAGACATCTCCCTTAAAATATTATATAGAAGCTACCTAACACCGATGAGAATCTCACAAATCTTTAGCAGTTCTAATAAATTATGCTGGCGGCAGTGTGGTACTAAGGGAACGATATTCCACATTTTGTGGGAATGTAAATCCGTGAGAAGCTTCTGGAATACAGTTTTTTCCCTACTGGCAAAAATTATTGGAATTGTCATTTCCCCCAATCCTGCATTAGCTCTTCTCAACTTAGGGATAGATAAGATACCTACAAAACACAGACGTATAACTACCCATATATTGATAGCTGCACGCTTATCTATTACTTCAAAATAGAAATCAGATACTATACCAAACCTTAGTGAAGTACCGTATTTATCGGCGTATAACACGCACTTTTTTCCCCTTAAAATCAGGGGAAAGTCGCAGGTGCGTGTTATACGCCGATACCATGCGATCCCGAGCTGTCACAATCTTAAAATCGCCGACCGCGATTTGAAAATGGCGCCACCGGCGCCGAAATACACCGAGCCGATCCTCGGCTCTTTCCGGCGGCTCTCGTTTACTTTCGGCTCCACTCGTAGTCCTGAGCGGAGCTATCCGAACCTACTCGGCTAGGTTCGGATAGCTCCGCTCGGGACTACGAGTGGAGCCGAAAGTGAACGAGAGCCGCCGGAAAGAGCCGAGGACCGGCTCGGTGTATTTCGGCGCAGGCGGCGCCATTTTCAAATCGCGGTCGGCGATTTTAAAGCTCAGGACAGGGGATCGAAGCGAAGACTGCACTGGGGAAGGCTGCACTGGGGAAGGCTGCACTGGGGAAGGTTGCACTGGGGAAGGCTGCACTGGGAAAGGCTGCACTGGGAAAGGCTGCACTGGGAAAGGCTGCACTGACAAGGCTGCACTAACAAGGCTGCACTGGGGAAGGCTGCACTGACATGGCTGCACTGACATGGCTGTACTGACATGGCTGCACTGACATGGCTGCACTGAGAAGGCTTCAATGATGGGCATTTAAATGTAAGTTTTTTTTCCTTCAACTTCCCTCCTAAAAGTTTTTTTTCCTTAAAATTCCCTCCTAAATTGGGGTGCGTGTTATACGCCGGTGCGTGTTATACGCCGATAAATACGGTAATACATAGAGTGAATACCCACTATACTTATGAAAATTTTTTCGCCTACTCAAACAATTCCTTGGCAAAACTATGGAATGAATGGGCTCCATGGTGCGCAAGTTTTCCAGAGACTTCTCATTGATATTCTGATTTAGTCATTCTAGCTATGTTAATAGTCGGTGGTAAGATGTTGTCATTATAATTTTATGTTTAGTTTTACGTTTATTTCTTTATTTTATAATTTCCATAGTTTTTGTTCCTATTTTTTCTTTTTTTTGTATTCTTCTTCATTATGTATTGGTTCGTCATGGGAAAGCTTAATACTTATCCGTATATTTGATCTCATATTTCTTTGATGGTGAACATCTTTAGCAAATCTAGATCAACTCACACCTCTACACATAAATGTTTGTAACACAAAAATTATAAAGGAAAATTGAGAAAACCAAGAAACAACCGTTTATAAGCTTGACTGTGCTACTGGATAGGGGGGGGTGCCTTCCCGGACACAGTTTGTTCCCAGATGGGGTGTCTGGGGAGGTGACTCCTAATCCCCGTCCTGTTCCTGTTAATTAATGGAAATAGCTTGAAATACTCAATTTAACTCAGTTTAAAAGTTAAGTTATAGTGTACACTGAGATATATAGATTTACATACTGGATATTTTTATAGAAGGAACCAAAAAATGTATCCTGTATCTATTAACCGTTGTACTATACTGTACTGTTCTATTGTTGTTAATGTGGAAATCTTAATAAAAAACAATGAAAAGAAGAAGTTGATTGGCAAAGCTCCACCAGGTTTTACACTTTCCAGTTTTAGTAAATGAACCCCAAACTCTTCAAAGCAAATCAGGGGTCTCTCCAGCTCGCAGACCTAGGATCTGCAAAGTAAACATACAGTTTATGATAAAGGCAGCCCACTGGGACTTCACATGTACAGTGGGAGGTGGCAGTGCCAGAGGAGTAAGACATGTTTAGTTGATCTGTATGAATTTATACATTAGTTGGTGGTGCAGTAGAGGTCTAAAGTACTGTAGTTGTAGGTAGGTTTCATTCAGGCAAAGTAATGTATGTTGTCAGGCTTAGTGAAGCCCCTGACAGCAGGGGTGGAAAATCATGTAATTATAGACCTTGTAGGTATAGTATATATCACAGACAATATAGATGGGTTTTCTTAATACCATTCCAGTGGTGAGTGTAGTAGGGGCCATTTACTCTCCTATTGGAGCTACTCTGTAAGGTAAAAGTGCAGGGCCAGTCTATGGGTGGCAGCTGTGGAAGCCAAAATGCCTGTAGTAGTTTAGAAATATCTTTGGGACACCTGAGAACATGGGTTTTGTCCACAAGGTGTACAGTATTTGTATGCTGAAAGAAAACCCCCACCCATATGGAATTTCTCTGTCTCTGAGTATATTAAGAAATGGTTTCAGTGCCCTCTTCTGGTTGAGGGTATCTTTAAAGTGATCAGTCAATAAAGTAATTTGAATCCCTATCAAAACCAATGGGTCCTAGCTGGCATGCTCTCTGCATGAAGGCTTCCTTTATATTGTAAAAATGTGTGTGGCAAATAATGTAACAGGGTTTGCTCAGGTCAGGATTCTGTGGTACAAGGGTTTGATGAACTGTGGACAATGACCTATGAGATGCAATATGAATACAGACTGTAATATTTGTGTTTTGTATGCTTTTTTGTTGGATAGATTATACAGAATATTATAATATTTTACATATTTTGAGATAAAAATTACTGATCTGTCTTAGATTATTACATATTTAATTTATTGTTTTTTTACATGTTAATCAATCAATCAAGCTCCACTCTGAACAGTCCAGAGATATTACATACCTTAGCATCCTGTAGGTATTACAAAAGTGACAGGGATTAGCAGGGCCGTTTTTAAGGCAGGGCAAAAGGGGCAGCTGGGCCCTGTCATTGTTGTGGGGCCCAAAGCATCTGCCTCATACTTGCCAACTATCCTGGTTTAAATTCCCTCGTCCCTTGAGGTTTTAGTCCGTGCTGTGTCCCAATATCTCAGTGTAAAGTGCTGCTACTAATGCTGCCCAGCTCTGCCCTTTTGTTGTGTACAGATGACTCACCTGCAGACCCTGTGTTTACATGGAAATCGCCGGCATTCATATGTAAATAGAGGCGGCATTCATATGTAAATAGCGCCGGGCGGTGGCATTGATGTGTATATCATGCCCCCCTGAGGTCATATCCACAGTAATCTTTAGCAGCCAATCAACAAGCAGAAATTATGTGCTGTAACCTCTAGCAACTAATCAGTGAGCCATAATGTGTGCTGTAACCTCTAGCAACCAGTTAGTGAGCGGTAATGATACACTGTAACCTCTGGCAACCAATCGCAATAGCTGCCTGATCTGATTCAGTAACCTGGGGGGGCCCAAGAAAAGTTTTGCCCAGGGTGCAATCAATATTAAAGACGGCCCTGGGGATTAGTGCAGGTGAAGTTTATTTCTCCAAGTAGTGGCAGGAGCTCTGAGGTTTCTTTTCTCATTTTGCAATGCACAAACCACATTCCCTCTGTCACCATTTTTATTGTCATGTCAATCAAGAAATCTGAATTTTTTAAAATCCCAAATATTTACTCTATTGGACCTCATAGCCAATGACAGACACGAGAAAAAGGAAAGCTGTTAAAACTACAAATTATTTATTTTGAGTTTTTGATGCTTTCATCACATTGATATCCTAGTTGCACTAGTTAATTGGGTACAGGATTCTAGATAGATAGACTTATAGATACACAGGTGCATCTCATAAAATTAGAATATCATCAAAAAGTTCATTTATTTCAGTAATTTAATTCAAAAAGTGAAACTCATATATTTTATACAGATGTGTTACACACAGAGTGATATATTTCAAGCATTTCTTTCTTTTAATTTTGATGATTATGGCTTACAGCTAGTAAAAACCCAAAATTCAGTACCTTGGAAAATTAGAATATTACATAACACCAATGAAAAAAAGGATTTTTAATGCAGGAATGTTGGCTTACTGAAAAGAATGTCCATGTAAGGAATAGTATGCACTCAATACTGGGTTGGGGCTCCTTTTGCATGAATTACTAAATCCATGTGGCGTGGCATGGAGGCGATCAGCCTGTGGCACTGCTGAGGTGTTATGGAAGCCCAAATTGCTTTGATAGTGGCCTTCAGCTCTTCTGGTGTCTGGTGTCTCGCATCTTCCTCTTGACAATACCCCACAGATTCTCTATGGGGTTTAGGTCAGGCGAGTTTTGCTAGCCAATTAAGGACAGTGATACCATGATCATTAAACCAGGTATTGGTACCTTTGGCGGTGTGGGCAGGTGCCAAGTCCTGCTGGAAAATGAAATCAGCACCTACATAATTCTGGTCAGCAGAGGGAAGCATGAAGTGCTCTAGAATTTCCTGGTAGAAGGCTGCGCTGACTTTGGACTTGATGAATCACAGTGGACCAACACCAGCAAATGACATGGCTCCCCAAATCATCACGGAGTGTGCAAAATTTGGCATTTCATTTGGAAATCAAGGTTCCAGAGTCTGGAGGGAGAGGGGAGAGGCACAGAATCCAAGTTGCATGAGGTCCAGTGTAAAGTTTCTACAGTTATTTATGATTTGGGGAGCCATGTCATGTGCTGGCGTTGGTCCACTGTGTTTTATCAAGTCCAAAGTCAGTGCACGCCTCTACCAGGAAATTCTAGAGCACTTCATGCTTCCCTCTGCTGACTAGCTTTATGGAGATACAGTACCTGACTGCGAGAATGTGTTTCCAGTGCGATCCCATCATGCCCCAGGACTGTGACATCATAAGGGGGCGAGGTTACCGGGTGGCATCACCCGGTGACCACGCCCCATGCCTATATATAAGTCATCGCACACCGCTCACACAGCATTACAGTGGGAGAGAGCGTTGTGTCAACATCGAAAGAAGAGAAGAGGGAACAAGACGACGGAGAAGACTGGGCCACCGCTAGCAAAAGAGCGGCAAAAGAGCAGAAGATAGTGGAGGAGCCCGGCAGAAGAATCGGAGAGCAGGAGAAGAACCGGACACTTGGGGAAGAGGCCGGAGAGCGGGAGAAGAACTAGACACTGGGAGAAGAGGCCGGAGAGAGCGGAGAAGTTGGAAGAAAACCTCTGAAGTCGGAAGAAGACCCCCAGAGCTGGAAGAAGACCCCTGGAGCTGCCTAATAAATTACTTTAAAAACCTGTGTAGTGTGTTTTTTTATTACATTTTTTCCCCCAGGTGATTGGGTAGGGGTACTTATTACTTATTAAAGGGGGCTCCCGGATTCTGATAAGCCCTCCGCCCGCAGACCCCAACAACCAATGGCCAGGGTTGTCGGGAAGAGGCCCTTGTCCTCATCAAAATGGGGACAAGGTGCTTTGGGGTGGGGGGGCCGCAGGGCGCCTCCCTTCCCCAAAGATCCCACCCCCCATGTTGAGGGCATGCGGCCTGGTACAGTTTAGGAGAGGGGCGCTCGCTCGTCCCCACCCCCTTTCCTGACGGACTGGGCTGCGTGCTAGGATAAGGGTCTGGCATGGATTTTGGGGGACCCCACGCCATTTTTGGTGTAGGGGGTTCCCCTTAGAATCCATACCAGACCTAAGGGCCTGGTATGCCCCTGGGGGGAACCCATGCCGTTTTTTTATTTTCAAAATTTGGCGCGGCGTTCCCCCTCATGATTCATACCAGACAGCTGTTAGCAATGCTTGTTGCTCATCACAAAAGGAAAAAACAGTTTTCCTTTCCCGATGAGCGAGCCAGCTTAGCGTTGGCTCCCGCAACGGGGCTCGCAGATGTCAAATCTCGCCGATAACAGCGGCGAGATTGACACAATATCGCGGTCACCTACTGTACTGATTTCATTTTCCAGTAGGACTTGGCACCTGCCCACACTGCCAAAAGTACCAGTTCCTGGTTTAATGATCATAGCATCACTGTGCTTGACTGGCCAGCAAACTCGCCTGACCTAAACCCCATAGAGAATCGGTGGGGTATTGTCAAGAGGAAGATGAGAAACACCAGACCCAACAATGCAGATGAGGTAAAGGCTGCTATCAAAGCAACCTGGGCTTCCATAACACCTCAGCAGTGCCACAGGCTGATCATCTCCATGCCACACCGCATTTCATAGTTACTTAGTTGGTAAGGTTGAAAAAAAGACACAAGTCCATCAAGTCCAACCTGTGTGTGTGTGTGTGCTTTTATATCAATATTACATTGTATATCCCTGTATGTTTTGGTCTTTTATTTGCCTATCTAATAATTTTTTGAAATGATCTATGCTCAATGCTGAAACCACTGCTTGTGGAAGAGAATTCCACATTCTTACCGCTCTTACCGTAAAGAACCCTTAATGCAGTTTCCGATTAAATCGCCTTTCCTCTAATTTTAGTGAATGGCCGTGAGTCCCTTTAAATGCCCTTTCTAGGGATGAGCCGAACACCCCCCCAGTTCGGTTTGCAGCAGAATATGCGAACAGGCAAAAAATAACACGCGAACACCGTTAAAGTTTTTGGGACACGAACATGAATAATCAAAAGTGCTACTTTTAAAGGCTTATATGCAAGTTATTGTCATAAAAAGTGTTTGGGGACCTGGGTCCTGCCCCAGGGGACATGTATCAATGCAAAAAAAAGTTTTAAAAACAGACGGTTTTTGGGGGGACCCCACGCCATTTTTTTTACATTCTGGTGCGGGGTTCCCCTTAATATCCATACCAGACCTGAAGGGCCTGGTATGGAATTTGGGGGGACCCCCGTGCAATTTTTAAAAAAATTTTTGGCTCAGGGTTCCCCTTAATATTCATACCAGACCCAAAGGGACTGGCAATGGACTGGGGGATCCCATGCCATTTTTTTAAATTACTTCTTTTATCTGTATTGCCGGGACCGACAATTCATTATAGCCGCAAGTAGTCTTAAATTACTTTTTTTCCTTTAGAAATGTCATTTTGTGCAGGGACTATTCTAAACACGGAAAACATGCGCCACTTTACAAGCATACTATAGACACCCCCCAGGTATGAAATTTAAAGGAATATTTCACTTTTATTGTTTCACTTTAAGCATTATTAAAATCACTGCTCCCAAAAAAACGGCCGTTTTAAAAAAAAATTTTTGCATTGATACATGTCCCCTGGGGCAGGACCCAGGTCCCCAAACACTTTTTATGACAATACCATGCATATAAGCCTTTAAAATTAGCCCTTTGATTTTTCCAATAGGCTTTTAAAGGGTGTTCCGTGGTTTTCGAATTTGCCGCAAACACCCCAAATTGTCTGCTGTTCGGTGAACAGACGAACACCTGATGTTTGAGTTGAACTTACGTTTGACTCGAACATCGAGCTCATCCCTAGCCCTTTCATGGAAAAGTTTTATCCCTATTATTGGGTCACCAGTACGGTATTTGTACATTGAAATCATGTCCCCTCTCAAGTGTCTTTTCTCCAGAGAGAATAAGTTCAGTGCTTGTAATCTTTCCTCATAACTAGGGATGAGCTCGATGTTCGGGTTGAACATAAGTTCGACTTGAACATTGGGTGTTCGCCCATTCGCAGAACAGGGAACATTATGGAGCTTTCTCAGGAAATGTGAGTGCCCGCGGAAAGCCCCATAATGCACTGCGAGATCGCAATGCATTGCTATATGATGATTGGCCAAAGCATGCACCTGACCTGCATGCTTTAGCCAATCCCAGCACCCTCTGCTAACAGAGCCATAATTGGCCAAAGGCAGGGTGCCTTTGGCCAATCATGGCTCATGGGGACTAAGTCCACACCCCACATTATACAAGGCTGCCTACACGGTGGCCCTGTGTAGTGTTGTTGGCGTGGACGGAGACATAGTGTGATTTAGATTATATATATATATTTATAAACTCTGCAGCATCCAGTCAGTGTAGACTATATCTACATTCTACAATGCATTCCATGGTGTACTATTTCTACTATACTTCAGGCGGTGTATTTGATATATACATATACAGATAGTTTAATATATATATATATATATATATATACTCTGCAGCATCCAGTGTAGCCTATATCTACAGTGCATTCCATGGTGTACTGTTTCTACTACTTTTCTGGTGGTGTACACAGTACACAATACAGTGTAGTGTGGTGTTGCAAAACAAAATCCCCATCATGTCCGGAAGGCCATCAAGGAGAGGCAGACGCTCACAGACCTCTAAATAAGGGCAAGCAGGCTCTGTGTTTACAGTCAACAGTGCTGGTCATGCATCCTCTGCAGGTGGTCATGGGGCACGCTTGTCCTTTTTTTCTGCTGCTGGGGCAGTGGCAGAAAAATTGAGCCTTTGGTGGTGGTGGTGCCACAACACTGTAACCCTCACAGATACTCTTGTTTGGAGCAGGAACGGGCCTTGTTGTGAAATATTAGATCAAAAATTGTAACTACATGCCCCTGTTAAACATGGACAGAAAAATTGGGCCTTAGGCAGTGGTGGTGCCCTAAACCAAAAATATTGTTGGAAGCTAGCATCATCAAGATTGAGGAGGAATAGGATAGTCACTCAGTACAGGCAGTCTTCAAGGGATCCCACATCCATAGAAAAATCAATCAGTTACATCAGCATCAGGTGCTTGATAGCTGCTGATTCATTTTTATGAATGTGAGCCAACGGAGTCTGTGGACAGGCGCACTCTATGATCCGTTTCAACCCCTCCAGCAGCACTGAATGTGCGTTCAGAAAGAACACTGGATGCAGGACAGGCCAGTAGCTCAATTGCATATTGAGCTAGTTCTGGCCAGTGGTCCATCTACAAGACCCAGTAACCCAGTGGATGCTCTGTTGGAAAGGTCTCCAAGTCTGCTCTTGCCCCTAGATATTCCTGCACCATGTAATGCAGACGCTGGCAATGGTTGCTTGAACCAATCAGATCTTGGAGCTGAGGACTGGAAAATTGTCTAAAGGCATCCGTCAACCGGCCATCTTCTCCACTGCTCTTCCTCTGACTGAACAAAGCCTCAGAAACAAGTTGTCCAGCACCAGGAAATTGTAACCTCCCAGGATCTGGAAATGCATTGCACAAACTTTTCTTCAAGGCCTCCTGAAGATGTTTCATCCTCTGTTCCCTTTGCGAAGGCAGGATGAGTTCTGCAACCTTACCCTTGTAACATGGATCAAGAAGGGTTGCCAGCCAGTAATGATCCCTCTCCTTGATAGCACAAATCCTAGGGTCCTTTCATAGGCTTTGCAGAATCAGGGAGGCCATGCAGTGTAAGTTTGCATAGGCATTCGATTCTGAGTCCTCTGGGTCGCTAAGGTTTACTTGATCCATAACAACCTCCTCCCAGCCATGTATAACTCCTTGGGTGTCATGAAGATCCTGCCAGTAACAGGCAGATTAGACCCATCGGTGCACGATTGCGGGCGTCTATGCGCACGCGCACATGCACTCGTTAGTGTCTGGTGGGTTATTTAAATTTGTCTGGCACTTGCATCATTGCTGTTTGCTCTGCAGCTCTGTGTATGTGTTCCCTGAAAACCTGATATCTGCTCCTGTTTTGACCCGGCTTGCTTTGAGACTATTCCTGTTATCTGCCTGTACCTGATCCCTGGCTTGTTTGACGATCCCTCTGCCTGCTCCTTTTGTACCTCTGCTGTCAGCCTGCTTACCGACCCGGCCTGTCTGACGATCCTGGATTCCCATCCAGTCTGCTGGGCCTGTCTGCTGAGCCATCCAGGCTGTTCACCTGTCTGCTGATCATCCAGTCTGATGGGCCTGTCTGCTGAGCCATCCAGGCTGTTCACCTGTCTGCTGATCATCCAGTCTGCTGGGCCTGTCTGCTGAGCCATCCAGGCTGCTCACCTGACTGCCTGATCCATCCAGTCTGCTGTCCTGTCTGCTGAGTTGTCCAGTCTGCAGTTCCTGTCTACTGATCCATCCCGTCAGCTGTGCCGGCCATCTGATCCTTCTGCTGTTGATCCTGCCAGGCACTCATACCACTCCGCACTCCTGCACCCCTGTCACCACTATCAGGGGCTCTCGAGTCGGAGGCGTAGGAGAGGCCATCCTCTGCAATTCAGGCCCACCCTTTAGGTACGTAACAGTAGCAAACAGCTATGTCTGAGCCCGAGCAGGGAACCTCTCCTATGCAGGAACTTTGTTTGCACTTAGCAGGCCTGACCCAGGCTGTCAAAAGCCTTCAGGAAGGATACAACCGGTTGGAGGAACGGGTCCAAGTACTGTCTTCTCCCACTGGAATTCAAGGAACCTCTCAAGCCTCTACCTCTTCTACAGGCACCGCATCCTCTCCTACGGTGGTGATGCTTCCGCCCGAACCACGTGTCCCCACACCCGAAAAATTTGCTGGGGAGCGTAGCAAATTCAGGGCGTTTCGCAATTCCCTGTGAACTGTACTTCGCCCTCCAGCCACGTACCTTCTCCTTGGAAGCCACCAAGGTGGGCTTTGTCGTCTCTTTACTTTCGGGTGAACCTGAAACCTGGGCCCATCGCCTCCTGGAACAGAAAGCCGATGTGTTGACCAACCATACCACCTTCTTTAATACCATGGCTCAACTGTATGAAGACCCTCAGCTTTCTGCAACTGCTGAAGCCGCACTGCACGCCCTTCAGCAAGGGCGCCGGAAGATTATGTGGCTGAATTTCGGCGGTGGAGCGCAGACACTGACTGGAATGACGCTGCGCTCCGTTACCAGTTTCGCATGGGACTGTCTGACCCCTTGAAGGACGAGCTAGCCCGAGTTGGTGTACCCCAGACCCTAGACGCATTAATCAATCTTGCCATACAGATTGACCGGCGGCTGAGGGAACGTAGGTCGGAAAAAGCAACTGGATTTTCCCGACCAACCTGGATGTTACCTAGAGTGCCCAGTCACCTGCATCTGGCCCCTACCTCTCAGTCCACTTCTACAATGGACACTTCGGAACCCATGCAATTGGGGGTGCTTCGCCCTTCTCTTACTATGGAAGAGCGACAACGTCGCCGGGCAAATAATCTATGTCTATACTATATCTATACTGCGGGGAACCCGGTCACTATGTCAAGAATTGCCCTACTAAACTTCGTAAGTGTTTCCGAAAATCTCCTGAACATGTGCTTACTGGAATCCACACCTCTTCTCATCTTGCCCTCTCTATCTCTTTGCAGCTTCCAGGAAAGACTCTGTCAGTGCCCGCCATTATTGATTCAGGAGCCTGCAGCTGCTTTATGGACTCCTCTTTTGCAACAAGACATCAGATTCCTCTGCTTCCTAGGACTCAAAGACTGTCTATTCACCTGGCTGATGGGTCCACTATTAAATCTGGGCTGGTCATCCAAGAGACTTCCCCTTTGCCAGTCACCATTGCCGGTGCCCACCATGAACTGCTTCATATGGACATTATCTCCTCACCTCTGTTTCCTGCAATTCTTGGAATGCCTTGGCTTCAAGCCCACAATCCTGGTGTCAACTGGGCCACAGGGGAGGTCACCTTTTCCTCTCCTTATTGCCAGCAATTCTGTGCCTCAAAGGACCCCCATGGGCCCTTTCCTTTGCTATGTCTGGACACTGAAGCTGAGCTATGCCAAACTGTCCCGAAAGCCTACCATGACTTCATTGACGTGTTTAGCAAGAAAGGAGCAGAAACTCTACCTCCCCATCGGGCGTATGATTGCCCTATCGAGCTCCTTCCAGGGGCCGAAATTCCCTTTGGAAGAATCTTCCCGTTAACCAAGTTAGAACAGGTGGCCCTTAAGGACTATATTAATGAAAACTTAACAAACGGTTTCATTCGTCCATCCACTTCCCTGGCAGGTGCGGTTATCTTTTTTGTAGAGAAGAAGGATCACACACTTCGGCCTTGCATAGACTACCGTGAGCTAAATAAAATTACCGTCAAGAACAGGTACCCCCTTCCCTTGGTCCCCGAGTTATTCCAGAGACTGGGAACAGCTACTATCTTTACTAAACTTGATCTTCGAGGAGCCTATAACTTGGTCCGCATCAGGGAAGGAGATGAGTGGAAAACGGCGTTCCGCACCCGTTTTGGGCACTTTGAGTACCTAGTAATGCCCTTCGGGTTATGTAACGCTCCTGCCACGTTCCAGTATTTTATTAACAATGTTTTCTGGGATTATTTAGATCTGTTTGTCATCGTCTACTTAGACGATATTCTAATCTTTTCTTCCTCCCTAGATGCTCATCGCAGACACGTCAGGTGTGTTTTGACACGACTTCGACAGCATGGCCTGTACGCGAAGTCAGAAAAATGTGAATTTGAACAAGAGAGTATACCATTCCTGGGATTAATCATCTCCATAGAAGGTATCAAGATGGATCCGCAGAAGATCGCTGCAATACTTGACTGGCCAGTTCCTGTTGACAAAAAAGGAATCCAACGTTTCGTTGGATTCGCTAATTTCTACCGGAAATTCATTAAGGGGTTTTCTGCCATCATTGCCCCTATTACCCAATTAACCAAACTGGGGGTTCGCTTCCATTGGACCCCAGAAGCTCAAGTTGCCTTTGAATCTCTCAAAGAATTGTTTACATCTGCCTCCGTTCTAAAACACCCTGATTCCGCCCTGCCATTTGTACTTGAGGTAGATGCTTCTGAGATCGCTGTTGGAGCAGTACTCTCCCAACGCCAAGGAACCAAGGCACTGCTCCACCCGGTAGCCTTCTTCTGCCGCAAACTTTTGGCTGCCGTGGGGGATCGGGAACTGCTGGCAATCAAATCAGCACTTGAAGAATGGCGGTACTTACTTAAAGGAGCAATTCACCCAATCTTGATCTTCACTGATCATAAGAACTTAGAATACTTGAGGTCGGCAAAGAGGTTGAAGCCACGGTAAGCCAGATGGGCGTTGTTTTTCTCCAGGTTCTCTTTTCATGTTACTTACCAGCCAGGCTCTAAGAATACAAAACCTGATGCCCTGTCCAGAATGTTTCACAAATCCAAAGAAATTACTTCCCCCGATACCATTCTTTCTCCAGGGAATTTTCTTCTGCTGCAGGAAGATTTGCTCTCTGGGGTGGACGCCCCCCGCTAAATCGGAACTACGAGCAAAAGACGGGTTGTTCTGGTACAGGGACAAGATTTTTGCACCTGAAAGCGTACGAGTCCCTATATTAGAACTCTGTCACGCACTAGCTGGACATTTTGGCATAACTAAAACCACCGATTTGGTACAACGTACCTTCTGGTGGCCTCAGATAGGCAGAGACTGCAAGAAGTTTGTGGAATCCTGTGTCACTTGCATTAGGAACAAGAGCAGTAGGGCCAAGGCCTGGGGATTATTGAGACCACTGCCTGTTCCGGATAGACCCTGGAAGATGCTATCCATAGACTTCATTGTAGAGTTACCCCCAGCAGAGGACCATACCACCATCTTTGTGGTGGTAGACCGGTTGTCAAAAATGGCACACTTTATCCCTATGAAAGGCACTCCCTCTGCTTCTGAGACTGCACAGGTATTCATCAGAGAAATTATCAGACTCCATGGAGTACCGGCCAACATTGTCTCAGATCGGGGGGTACAATTTACTTCCCGATTCTGGAGGTCCTTATGCAAAGCTTTGAAGATCGAGCTATCTTTCTCTTCCGCTTATCACCCCCAGACAAATGGGCAAACAGAGAGGACCAACCAAACCCTCGAACAATACCTCCGCTGCTTTTCTTCATTTACTCAAGATGACTGGATCTCTTTGCTTCCGCTGGCTGAATTTGCCTACAACAATTCTACACACTCTGCTACAAAACAAACCCCATTTTTTGCCAATTATGGCTTCCATCCATCATTCCTGCCCAGCTCCATCCCAGAATGTCCTGTACCAGCAGTTCATGAAACAATTAATTTTTTTTCTCTCAACAATCAGCTCTTGCAAGAAACTATGGCCAGGACACAGGAACACAATAAAGAAGTTTTTGATAAAAAGAAACGTGGAGAACTGTTACTGGCACCCGGTAATCTAGTTTGGTTGTCTACACTGAACCTGAAGATGGCATGCCCTTCGAAAAAGCTGGGTCCTAAATTCATAGGCCCATTTCCTGTGAAGAGGAAAATCAATGAAGTGGCTTACGAGTTGGAACTTCCTGAGTCACTTAAAATTCATCCTGCTTTCCACGTAACACTATTAAAACCCTCTGTTGCTAATCCCTTTCCTGGCCGAAGCTCTGACCCTCCTGATCCTGTATTAGTAGATGGGGAAGAGGAGTTTGAGGTAGAAGCAATAGTGGATTGCAGGAGGAGAAACAATCAAACTCAATTCCTGATCAAATGGAAGGGCTATGGGCCCGAGGAGAATTCATGGGAACCTGAAGAAAACATCCACGCTGAGAATCTGGTTCAATCCTTCAAAAGGTCCCATCCTGAAAAATTGGCTCGGATGGGCATCCGGAGGCTGCCCCTTGGGGGGGGGCAATGTCATGAAGATCCTGCCAGTAACAGGCAGATTAGACCCATCGGTGCACGATTGCGGGCGTCTATGCGCACGCGCACATGCACTCGTTAGTGTCTGGTGGGTTATTTAAACCTGTCTGGCACTTGCATCATTGCTGTTTGCTCTGCAGCTCTGTGTATGTGTTCCCTGAAAACCTGATATCTTCTCCTGTTTTGACCCGGCTTGCTTTGAGACTATTCCTGTTATCTGCCTGTACCTGATCCCTGGCTTGTTTGACGATCCCTCTGCCTGCTCCTTTTGTACCTCTGCTGCCAGCCTGCTTACCGACCCGGCCTGTCTGACCATCCTGGATTCCCATCCAGTCTGCTGGGCCTGTCTGCTGAGCCATCCAGGCTGTTCACCTGTCTGCTGATCATCCAGTCTGCTGGGCCTGTCTGCTGAGCCATCCAGGCTGCTCACCTGTCTGCCTGATCCATCCAGTCTGCTGTCCTGTCTGCTGAGTTGTTCAGTCTGCAGTTCCTGTCTACTGATCCATCCCGTCAGCTGTGCCAGCCATCTGATCCTTCTGCTGTTGATCCTGCCAGGTACTCATACCACTCCGCACTCCTGCACCCCTGTCACCACTATCAGGGGCTCTCGAGTCAGAGGCGTAGGAGAGGCCATCCTCTGCAATTCGGGCTCACCCTTTAGGTACGTAACATTGAGTTTCTAGGGACTGAAAATTATCCCTTGAACACTGCTGCTGAGTGTTATCCTCCATGTCCATGCTGACACAATCCTCCTCCTCCTCCTCCTCTTCTTGTGTGTTTGCGGGGCCTACAGGTATACTATCTGGATAAAGGGGGTCTTGAGAGGTAAGGAAGTCCTCCTCTTCCTCACGCTGTTCTGCCTTAAGTGCCCTGTCCATTATTTTATGAAGCATGTGCTGCAACAGGAAGACAAGAGGGACAGTATCTCTGATGCATGCATTGTCACTGCTCACTATCCTCGTGCCTTCCTCAAATGGTGACAGGACAGTGCATGCATCCTTGATCAGTAGCCACTGGCATGGTGAAAAGAAGCCAAGCTCCCCTGACCCTGTTCTGGTGCCATACTCACACAGGTACTCATTGATGGCCCTCTGTTGCGAGTGCAGCCGCTGCAGCATTGCCAATGTTGAGTTCCACCTGGTGGGCATGTCACAAATGAGGCGGTTGGTGGGCAGTTTGCCTTCCCTTTGAATGTCAGCCAGCCAACACTGGCATTGTATGACTGGTGGAAATGACCACAGACCTTTCTGGCCTGCCTCAGGAGATCTTGTAAGCCTGGGTACCTGCTCAAGAATTGCTGCTCCACCAAATTCATGACGTGTGCTAAACATGGAACATGGGTCAAGTGTCCCTGTCGGAGGGCGTAGAGAAGGTTGGTGCCATTGTCACATACAACCATTCCTGGCTGAAGCTGGCATTGCGTCAACCACCTCTGAGCCTGCCCCTGCAGATCTGACAGAATCTTTGTCCCAGTGTGGCTCCTGTCCCCTAAGCAGACCAACTCAAGCACTGCATGGCATCTTTTTGCCTGAGTGCTTGCATAGTCCCTTGAATGCTTACGGAGCACCGCTGGTTCAGAGGACAAATCTGCAGAAGAGGCCATAGAGGAAGAAGAAGAGGAGGAGAGAGCTGTGGCAGAATCACCACTAGCATTTTGGATGCGTGGTGGCAGGAACAAGCTCCAACAATACTGAACCCTGTCCCGCATACTTTACCCAGTGCTCCGTGAAGGAAAGGTAAGGTCCCTGCCCATGCCTCCTAGACCATGAGTCAGCAGTAATATACACCTTACTGCTGACTGCCCTGTCCAACAAGACCAAAACATTGCCTTCCACATGTGTTTAGAGTGCCGGAATGGCCTTCCATGAAAATAAATGGCATTTTGGAACCTGCAACTGAGGTACAGCACATTCCACAAATTCACAAAAGGGGCAGAGTCTACCAGCTGAAAAGGCAGCAGTTGCAGTGCTAGCAATTTGGCCAAGCTAACATTTAGATGCTGAGCATGTGGATGGCTGGTACCAAATTTCTTTTTACAGTTTAGCAACTGGGGTAGGGAAATTTTCCTGCTAAAATCAGATGGTGGTGTAGTGCTAGCAGATTGGCTGCAAGTACTTGGGACACCTATTGCTATACCTTCATTCCTCTTAGTGCAGGCTTTTGAGAAGACTGGAGGTATAGTAGGGTTGGATATCCCAGATAAGGAGCAAGGAGAAGTCCACCTTTTTCTTTGATGTGGTTCTTTCAAGTGCTGTTGCCAACGGACTTGTTGCCTTATGAGTTTATGTGCAATCTCCATTAATAGCTGTAAAATATTGTAATTATGAATATATTTTATTGAGCTTGTATCTATGTAGGGAGGAACATATTATCTTCACAGAAATCTCTGGTAGACTAGACAAGTCAGTGCCTAAGCTTGTGCATACAAACAATGGGATCCAAACCTCATTGTTTTACACATGCTCACTTCAATGGATCCCATGCTGGGATATGCAATGAAGGGAGGCCAACCCGTAATCAATACTTAACTTCCCGGGAAAATTCAAGTTAATCTCCTGCTCAGAATAGTCACAAGGATTTGCATTAAAGGGGGCTGACTTATGAAAAGTATAGGGATTGGAGATGTAGCCAGTCCTTAACCAGGAATAGGGAAGCTCACCAATCAGAGCCACGCTATGCCAACCAATGAGGCATCGGCCTGTAATGATATACACAGACTAGATGGGAGGAAAACACACATTTTTATGGGAGAGGAGCCATCGGAATGGTACCTTGGTGCAAAGGGTAATTATGGGAAATGTCTGCATTTTACTTGTAATTAAATATGTTTGTAGATTAATGTTTTAAGGAATATACTCTGTATTCCTTCATGTAATTCTCTTATTTTAATCTAATATTTTCTTCCTTAGTGTAGACTATAGATAGATGGTTGTGTATTAGATAGACTTTCAACTACTTAACAAAAAATGTTGTTATTGTGTTAAAGCTTTCACTCATGGTCAAATAACTCTCATTTAACCCATATCATATCTGAGATATTAAATCTCAAATATACTATACAGGAAACAGACTGCATGGGAGGTCGTCGTATGTCTGGTCAAGCATGTGGTGCCCAAATGGCTGCTTTTCTGGCCATGCTTGATCCGCTTCAAATATAGGTTGCAAACAGCAATGGTGTGATCTGCTGCACATGTGTCAAAAAAGGCCCACACCAAAGAACTTTTCAAAATCAGCAGGGAGTCAGCAGCGCCCTGCACCTGCGTAGCTCTGCAGTGTGATGCAGTAGGGTGGCTGCCCTTAAACTGCCCCCTAGAGGACATCCTGCCTCATTGGAGTTGTGCCTCCTTCTCCTCTCTTCTATCAGGTACCAAAGTAAAGTCAGTGACCTCATCATCCCCTCCCTCCTCATCACTGGAGCAAACTTGGCACTTTGCTGCAGCTGTGGGAACATGACAGCCAGTTTCATGTCCTTCTTGGGCACCCCCTGTCTCCAGGCTCATGTTACTCCCTTTCTTAACCTGGGAACCAAAATCGGAGCCATCAAATCGATGCGCATCCTCCAGCAGCATGTACCTGGCACTGTGGTCGAATAGTTCAGGGGACTCCTCCATGCATGATGGTGGGGCTACGGAAGGAGTGACTGTGGACAAGGAACCGGTGGAATAGGCCACTTTGGCAGCTGCATAGGAAGGCAAACTACCCTGAGCCTGGGTGACAGAGGATGAGAAGGATGAGAATGGCTTTGTTATCCACTCCACCAACTCTTCTGCATGTTCTAGCTCAATAACACGGCCAGCAGCAGAGAAATAGGACAAGCGTGCCCCACGGCCACCTGCAGAGGATGCACCATGTCCATGACCAGCACTGTTGACTGTAGACACAGAGCCTGCTTGCCCTCTTTTAGTGGCCTGTGAGCATCTGCCTCTCCTTGATGGCCTTCCAGACATGATGTATATTTTGTTTTGCAACACCGCACTACACTGTATTGTGTACTATGTACACCACCAGAAAAGTAGTAGCAACTGCACTACAGCTGCACTGTATTGTAATTACAATTTTTGATCTAATATTTCACAGCAGGGCCCGTTCCTGCGCCCACCAAGAGTATCTGTGTGGGGTTACAGTGTTCTGGTACCACCAACACCTAAGGCCCAATTTTCTGAAGAGTATATAGGGCAGGCCGAATAGTATATATACTTCTGTTCAGAAAATATACTACCTGGGGGCCCCCAGGCCATTTTTTTTTAAATTTGGGTGCGGGGTTCCCCTTAATATCCATACCAGACCCAAAGAGTTTGGTAATGGTCTGGGGGGGAACCCATGCTGTTTTTCTCAATGATTTTTATCTATCTTGTCAAGATCCGACAATTCATGACAGCCGCAAGCAGTTTTAAATGAGTTTTTTCCTTTAGAAATGTCATTTTGCTGTGGTATTGTTCTAAGCACGGGAAAACTGTGCCATTTTACAGGCATACTATAGACACCCCCAGGCATGATATTTAAAGGAATATTTCATTTTTATTGTTTCACTGCTCCCGAAAAAAGTCCACTTTTTTTGCATTGATACATGTCCCCTGGGGCAGGACCCGGGTCCCCAAACACTTTTTATGGCAATAACTTGCATATAAGCCTTTAAAATTAGCACTTTTGATTTTTCATGTTCGTGTCTCATAGACTTTAACAGTGTTCACGTGTTCAAACAAACTTTTTGCATGTTTGGATGTTCTGCTGCGAACCGAACCGGGGGGTGTTCTGCTCATCCGTACTCCTAACTAAGATCCTCCAGTAGTCCCTTTATTAGCTTTGTTGCCCTTCTCTGAACTCGCTCCATTTCCAGCACATCTTTCCTGAGGACTGGAGCCCAGAACTGGACGACATACTCCAGGTGCGGCTGGACTAGAATCTTGTAGAGTGGTAGAAATATTGTTTTATCTCCGGAGTTAATTCCCTTTTTAATGCATGCCAATATTCTATTGGCTTTGCTTGCAGCAGCTTGGCATTGCATGCCGTTGCTGAGCCTGTCATCTACGAGAACCCCCAAGTCCTTTTCCATCCTAAATTCCCCCAGAAGTTCTCCCCCTAATGAGTATATTGCATTTATGTTTTTACCACCTAAATGCATTATTTTTCTATATTAAACCTCATTTGCCATGTAGTTGCCTGCCCCATTAATTTGTTCAGATCTTTTTGCAAGGTGTCCACATCCTGCGGAGAAGCTATTGACCTGCTTAGCTTAGTATCATCCGCAAATACTGAGATTGAGCTGTTTATCCCATCCTCCAGAATTATGAATAAATTAAATAGGATTGGTCCCAGGACAGAATCCTGAGGGAACCCACTTTCCACATTGGACCGTTCCGAGTACTCCCCATTTATCACTACCCTCTGAACTCACCCTTGTAGACAGATTTCAATCCAGGTACTCACCCTTTGGTCCATGCTGACAGACCTTATCTTGTATAGTAAACATTTGTGGGGAACTGTATCAAATGCCTTTGCAAAATCTAGATACACTACGTCTACCGGCCATCCTTCATCTAGATGGCAGCTCACCTCCTCATAGAGGGACAATATATTTGTTTGGCAAGAACGATTTTCCATGAATCCATGCTCATTGATGCAGTAATTCATGCAAAGGGAGCCCAGACAAAGTATTGAGTGCATACTATACTGTACATGGACACACTTTTCAGTAAGCCAACAAAGAAGAGAAAGAAGAGGGGGATAGTCTGATTACCTTTTGACTTTTAGTAAATATTTTGTTATAATTTTACATTATAAAGTGTTATTTGCTGACATGAGGGATTTCAATAGAAATTGAGATTCCATTTGAGACCTGAAAATGAAATCACTGCTGGATTTCCTTTAATCTATTTTCCTGAATGTTTGCCTTCTTTATAATTCACTGCCAATCTTGCAAAATGCAGAAAATGCAGAGAACGATGAACGAATCTGCTGTCTTTTTGAAGAGAGCCAAGTAGTTTAACTGGAAATGACTAGTATCACATTAAATGGTTCTTTCACATGTGAAGAAGCAGCAACACCATGAGCATACAGTATGTTGTGCGAGGACAACATGATTGTTCTTTATCTTTCATTTTTCTTTGTGTTTAAATGTAAACAACCATGTTTTACTTTGCCATACACATACACAGCTGTATCATTGATATCTCAATCAGCTTTTATTATTCTGGAAACACAGTATGATGCCTTTTATGTAGACTGTAGTGACTACAGATGAATTTATTTCCATTTGTAGAGGAGTCAGAATAGAAAACCCACATATAAAAATCAGGAAAAAGCAAACAGGAACATATGGGCACATTGCAGAGCTGTGGAATTGGATTTAATTTCAATACGTACACCCAAACAGAAGCAGAATGCAAAATTCATTCATCCTATACGCAATCAATTTCCTTTTATATATTTTCTGAAAATTGCATCAGCAAGGTCATATGTCCAAGCGGTAGAAAAGTTAATTATCGTCAGGATTGCTTGGATTAATCTTTTTGATAGGGTGAGGAGCATGGCAGCTTAGGAGTGCCAAGTAGTGGAGCTGCTGCCTTTCTTAACTCTAGTAAACCCAGGGGACATGATTTGAGCATCTTGTGGGTGATACATGCTACACTTTCTCAGAAGCTATATCATGTACTTCCAAAAGTTCCAGGCCACACTTAAAATTTACTGGTAGTATTATTATCAACCATCGACATCATGGAACCCCAAAGGAAAGAATGGAGTCTTCAGCGAAACAAAGGGAGATTTTGAATGACCTGTATACCTAGTTCCCATGAGACCTCTACAGAAGCATGCAGTTTAAAAATAGGTTGATGTATGGATGGCTAAAAACTGTTAGAATAGATTCCTGCCTCTTGCTAAAGATTAATTTTTGCAGAGTTTATATCTTATACATAGCGAATGTTTCCATTATCTGCAAAAAGAAAGAGTCATGACTTTCCAAAGTGCAAACAGGGCTGGACAAAGTGCAGACATCAGGCCAGATTTCAATAGTACAGGGTGTCCAAAAAGTCTCCATGCTTGGGAAAAATTAACAAACTCATATTATATTTTATAATTTAATATTTTTATATAGATTTGTGTATGTGTAAAAAAGAGGTGGCCAACATATAAGAATATTTTGTAAATATTCTGTAAAACTTTGTAATTAATAATTTGTAAATAAAGATACATTTAGCTACAATCTCCTATCTTTTCTATGTATGGAGAATTTTTGGGACACTATATAAATCCAAACCTTTTTCTCTGCTCACTATAACCACAAGTCTTTGTTTAGGTATTGTTACATGATTAATATGTATAAGCTTTAGACAGTTATTTATTTGATATGAATCTCTGGCCAAAATTTTGTTTCTCTATTTGAATTGTTAAAGTGTTTGTTACCCCAGCATTTCATATTCTTGATATGTGCCTGCAATACCATGTACTTGTATGAAAAAATATCCTCTTTGCATTGCGTCCTTTGTATGAAATCCCTGGTGTTCCTGCCAGTCCCTCTGTTTTCCTATTAAAAACTAACCACACTAAGCAGGAGAACACACCATGGTCAGTTCTCTAGCTGTGCTGGGAACTCAGCCTGTTCTCCTATGGTCAAACTTGTCCTGGCACACACCCTCTGCATAGCCTCTCACTGGCTCAGTATGCTGTTGCTTCTTATGCAGCTGACAACAGAGGGAACAGAGAGAATGTGATCACTTTACACAAATGTTTTGCCTTTCATTACAGTTTTAAACTGGATGGGTTGTTTAACAAGGTAATAGTTTACAATCACTTTAACCACTTGACGACCGCCTCACGCCGATGTACGTCGGCAAAGTGGCACGGACAGGCAAAATCACGTACAGGGTACGTGATTTGCCTTCCGCGGGTGGGGGGTCCGATCGGACCCCCCCCCGGTGCCCGAGGCGGTCGTCGTTTGTCCAGCGGCGATCGGTGATGAGGGGGAGACCATCCGTTCGTGGCCCCCCCCTCGCGATCGCCGCCGGCCAATCGAATCATTCCTTTGCTGCTGTATGCTAAACAGCAGCAAAGGAAGTGATGTCATCTCCCCTCGGGTCGGTATTTTCCGTTCCGGCCCGAGGAGAGACGACAAGTATGTGAGTGCACCAAACACTACACACACAGTAGAACATGCCAGGCACACAAATCACCCCGATCCCCCCCCCGATCGCCCCCCGATCCCCCCCCAATCACCCCCCCCCCCCTGTCACAAACTGACACCAGCAGTTTTTTTTTTTTTTTTTTTTTCTGATTACTGCATAGTGTCAGTTTGTGACAGTTAGTGTTGGGACAGTTAGTATTACCCCCCTTTAGGTCTAGGGTACCCCCCTAACCCCCCCTAATAAAGTTTTAACCCCTTGATCACCCCCCGTCACCAGTGTCACTAAGCGATCATTTTTCTGATCGCTGTATTAGTGTCGCTGGTGACGCTAGTTAGTGAGGTAAATATTTAGGTTCGCCGTCAGCGTTTTATAGCGTCAGGGACCCCCATATACTACCTAATAAATGTTTTAACCCCTTGATTGCCCCCTAGTTAACCCTTTCACCACTGATCACCGTATAACCGTTACGGTTGACGCTGGTTAGTTTGTTTATTTTTTTATAGTGTCAGGGCACCCGCCGTTTATTACCGAATAAAGGTTTAGCCCCCCGATCGCCCGGCGGTGATATGCGTCGCCCCAGGCAGCGTCAGATTAGCGCCAGTACCGCGAACACCCACGCACGCAGCATACACCTCCCTTAGTGGTATAGTATCTGATCGGATCAATATCTGATCCGATCAGATCTATACTAGCGTCCCCAGCAGTTTAGGGTTCCCAAAAACGCAGTGTTAGCGGGATCAGCCCAGATACCCGCTAGCACCTGCGTTTTGCCCCTCCGCCCGGCCCGGCCCAGCCCACCCAAATGCAGTATCGATCGATCACTGTCACTTACAAAACACTAAACGCATAACTGCAGCGTTCGCAGAGTCAGGCCTGATCCCTGCGATCGCTAACAGTTTTTTTGGTAGCATTTTGGTGAACTGGCAAGCACCAGCCCCAGGCGTCAGGTTAGCGCCAGTACCGCTAACACCCACGCACGCAGCATACGCCTCTCTTAGTGGTATAGTATCTGAACGGATCAATATCTGATCCGATCAGATCTATACTAGCGTCCCCAGCAGTTTAGGGTTCCCAAAAACGCAGTGTTAGCGGAATCAGCCCAGATACCTGCTAGCACCTGCGTTTTGCCCCTCCGCCCGGCCCAGCCCAGCCCACCCAAGTGCAGTATCGATCGATTACTGACACTTACAAAACACTAAACGCATAACTGCAGCGTTCGCAGAGTCAGGCCTGATCCCTGCGATCGCTAACAGTTTTTTTGGTAGTATTTTGGTGAACTGGCAAGCACCAGCCCCAGGCAGCGTCAGATTAGCGCCAGTACCGCTAACACCCACGCACACACCGTACACCTCCCTTAGTGGTATAGTATCTGATCGCATCAATATCTGATCCGATCATATCTATACTAGCGTCCCCAGCAGTTTAGGGTTCCCAAAAACGCAGTGTTAGCGGGATCAGCCCAGATACCTGCTAGCACCTGCGTTTTGCCCCTCCGCCCGGCCCGGCCCAGCCCACCCAAGTGCGGTATCGATCGATCACTGTCACTTACAAAACACTAAACGCATAACTGCAGCGTTCGCAGAGTCAGGCCTGATCCCTGCGATCGCTAACAGTTTTTTGGTAGCGTTTTGGTGAACTGGCAAGCGCCAGCGGCCTAGTACACCCCGGTCGTAGTCAAACCAGCACTGCAGTAACACTTGGTGACGTGGCGAGTCCCATAAGTGCAGTTGAAGCTGGTGAGGTGGCAAGCACAAGTAGTGTCCCGCTGCCACCAAAAAGACAAACACAGGCCCGTCGTGCCCATAGTGCCCTTCCTGCTGCATTCGCCAATCCTAATTGGGAACCCACCGCTTCTGCAGCGCCCGTACTTCCCCCATTCACATCCCCAACCAAATGCAGTCGGCTGCATGAGAGGCATTTTTATGTCCTCCCAAGTACCCCTACCCAACGAACCCCCCAAAAAAGATGTCGTGTCTGCAGCAAGCGCGGATATAGGCGTGACACCCGCTATTATTGTCCCTCCTGTCCTGACAATCCTGGTCTTTGCATTGGTGAATGTTTTGAACGCTACCATGCACTAGTTGAGTATTAGCGTAGGGTACAGCATTGCACAGGCTAGGCGCACTTTCACAGGGTCTCCCAAGATGCCATCGCATTTTGAGAGACCCGAACCTGGAACCGGTTACCGTTATAAAAGTTAGTTACAAAAAAAGTGTAAACAAAAAAAAAAAATATGAAATAAAAAAAAATAGTTGTTGTTTTATTGTTCTCTCTCTCTCTTTTCTCTCTCTCTATTGTTCTGCTCTTTTTTACTGTATTCTATTCTGCAATGTTTTATTGTTATTGTTATTGTTATTGTTATTGATTGTTATTGTTATTGTTATTGTTATTATGTTTTATCATGTTTGTTTTTCAGGTGTGTAATTATTTACACTTTACTGTGCTTTATTGTTAACCATTGTTAACCATTTTTTTGTCTTCAGGTACGCCATTCACGACTTTGAGTGGTTATACCAGAATGATGCCTGCAGGTTTAGGTATCATCTTGGTATCATTCTTTTCAGCCAGCGGTCGGCTTTCATGTAAAAGCAATCCTAGCGGCTAATTAGCCTCTAGACTGCTTTTACAAGCCGTGGGAGGGAATGCCCCCCCCCCCCCACCGTCTTCCGTGTTTTTCTCTGGCTCTCCTGTCTCAACAGGGAACCTGAGAATGCAGCCGGTGATTCAGCCAGCTGACCATAGAGCTGATCAGAGACCAGAGTGGCTCCAAACATCTCTATGGCCTAAGAAACCGGAAGCTACGAGTATTTCATGACTTAGATTTCGCCGGATGTAAATAGCGCCATTGGGAAATTGGGGAAGCATTTTATCACACCGATCTTGGTGTGGTCAGATGCTTTGAGGGCAGAGGAGAGATCTAGGGTCTAATAGACCACAATTTTTTCAAAAAAGAGTACCTGTCACTACCTATTGCTATCATAGGGGATATTTACATTCCCCGAGATAACAATAAAAATGATTAAAAAAAAAAATATGAAAGGAACAGTTTAAAAGTAAGATTAAAAAAGCAAAAAAATAATAAAGAAACAAAAAAAAAAAAAAAAAAAACACCCCTGTCGCCCCCTGCTCTCGCGCTAAGGCAAACGCAAGCGGCGGTCTGTCGTCAAACGTAAACAGCAATTGCACCATGCATGTGAGGTATCACCGCGAAGGCCAGATCGAGTGCAGTAATTTTTCCAGTAGACCTCCTCTGTAAATCTAAAGTGGTAACCTGTAAAGGCTTTTGAAGGCTTTTAAACATGTATTTATTTTGTTGCCACTGCACGTTTGTGCGCAATTTTAAAGCATGTCATGTTTGGTATCCATGTACTCGGCCTAAGATCATCTTTTTTATTTCATCAAACATTTGGGCAATATAGTGTGTTTTAGTGCATTAAAATTAAAAAAAGTGTGTTTTTTCCCCAAAAAATGCGTTTGAAAAATCGCTGCGCAATTACTGTGTGAAAAAAAAAAATGAAACACCCACCATTTTAATCTGTAGGGCATTTGCTTTAAAAAAATATATAATGTTTGGGGGTTCAAAGTAATTTTTTTGCAAAAAAAAAAAACTTTTTCATGTAAACAATAAGTGTCAGAAAGGGCTTTGTCTTCAAGTGGTTAGAAGAGTGGGTGATGTGTGACATAAGCTTCTAAATGTTGTGCATAAAATGCCAGGACAGTTCAAAACCCCCCCAAATGACCCCATTTTGGAAAGTAGACACCCCAAGCTATTTGCTGAGAGGCATGTCGAGTCCATGGAATATTTTATATTGCGACACAAGTTGCGGGAAAGAGCAAAATTTTTTTTTTTTTTTTTTTTTTTTGCACAAAGTTGTCACTAAATGATATATTGCTCAAACATGCCATGGAAATATGTGAAATTACACCCCAAAATACATTCTGCTGCTTCTCCTGAGTACGGGGATACCACATGTGTGAGACTTTTTGGGAGCCTAGCCGCGTACGGGACCCCGAAAACCAAGCACCGCCTTCAGGCTTTCTAAGGGCGTGAATTTTTGATTTCACTCTTCACTGCCTATCACAGTTTCGGAGGCCATGGAATGCCCAGGTGGCACAAAACCCCCCCAAATGACCCCATTTTGGAAAGTAGACACCCCAAGCTATTTGCTGAGAGGTATAGTGAGTATTTTGCAGACCTCACTTTTTGTCACAAAGTTTTGAAAATTGAAAAAAGAAAAAAAAAAAATGTTTTTTCTTGTCTTTCTTCATTTTCAAAAACAAATGAGAGCTGCAAAATACTCACCATGCCTCTCAGCAAATAGCTTGGGGTGTCTACTTTCCAAAATGGGGTCATTTGGGGGGGTTTTGTGCCACCTGGGCATTCCATGGCCTCCGAAACTGTGATAGGCAGTAAAGAGTGAAATCAAAAATTTTTACCCTTAGAAATCCTGAAGGCAGTGATTGGTTTTCGGGGTCCAGTACGCGGCTAGGCTCCCAAAAAGTCCCACACATGTGGTATCCCCATACTCAGGAGAAGCAGCTAAATGTATTTTGGGGTGCAATTCCACATATGCCCATGGCCTGTGTGAGCAATATATCATTTAGTGACAACTTTATGAAAAAAAAAAAAAAAAAAAAGTGTCACTTTCCCGCAACTTGTGTCAAAATATAAAATATTCCATGGACTCAATATGCCTCTCAGCAAATAGCTTGGGGTGTCTACTTTCCAAAATGGGGTCATTTTGGGGGGTTTTGTGCCATCTTGGCATTCCATGGCCTCCGAAACTGTGATAGGCAGTGAAGAGTGAAAGCAAAAATTTACACCCTTAGAAATCCTGAAGGCGGTGATTGGTTTTCGGGGCCCCGTACGCGGCTAGGCTCCCAAAAAGTCCCACACATGTGGTATCCCCATACTCAGGAGAAGCAGCAGAATGTATTTTGGGGTGCAATTCCACATAGGCCCATGGCCTGTGTGAGCAATATATCATTTAGTGACGACTTTTTGTAAATATTTTTTTTTTTTTTTTTTTTTGTCATTTTTCAATCACTTGGGACAAAAAAAATAAATATTCAATGGGTTCAACATGCCTCTCAGCAATTTCCTTGGGGTGTCTACTTTCCAAAATGGGGTCATTTGGGGGGGTTTTGTACTGCCCTGCCATTTTAGCACCTCAAGAAATGACATAGGCAGTCATAAACTAAAAGCTGTGTAAATTCCAGAAAATGTACCCTAGTTTGTAGACGCTATAACTTTTGCGCAAACCAATAAATATACGCTTATTGACATTTTTTTTACCAAAGACATGTGGCCGAATACATTTTGGCCTAAATGTATGACTAAAATTTAGTTTATTGGATTTTTTTTATAACAAAAAGTAGAAAATATCATTTTTTTTCAAAATTTTCGGTCTTTTTCCGTTTATAGCGCAAAAAATAAAAACCGCAGAGGTGATCAAATACCATCAAAAGAAAGCTCTATTTGTAGGAAGAAAAGGACGCAAATTTCGTTTGGGTACAGCATTGCATGACCGCGCAATTAGCAGTTAAAGCGACGCAGTGCCAAATTGGAAAAAGACCTCTGGTCCTTAGGCAGCATAATGGTCCGGGGCTCAAGTGGTTAATAGACACGGTTACCAGCTCTGTAAATTTAATATTACTGTCTGTGTCTCATTGGGAAAATTTCCCCTGATTTCTTGTGGTCTTTGGGGAAAAAAATAGTGATCAGAATTACTTTGGCTTTGAGGACAAGGACAGCAATATATTATTAATGCACCAATTTGCCCTTGGGACTTTAAATGAGGTGCGACACTCCTATTGATGAAATATAAAATACAAATTTATTGATACATACAAGATCAACAGTAGCCACAGACAGATGTCGTATTTCAAACAGATTTGTGATATTGTACATAACATATTACAGTCAGGTACAATTTTCTATAGAATAATCCATAGTAGGTACAAGAATTCAACCTAGTGTCCAACGCATTTCGTCAACAGCTGTTCACTTTCTCAGGGATTGATGCAAACTTAATATCTATTAAATAAAACAGTGTAAGGTATATAGAAAAGGTGGTAAATATATTGTACTGATGCAAAGCATAAAGGGCCACCATATTGTGCCCACACTTACAAAATTGTTGAAAGAGAAATCACATGCTCATGTTCACTTGGCTACCACTAGAAATGTCTGATTTTATCGAGCAATATCTTATTATTTTTTGAATTATTGTTGAGAAGAAAAGTTTAGAAACTTTGTCAGGTCTTTATTGTTGAGTTTGACCCTGTTAAGAAGATTTCCATTATTTTGTTGTGGGTTCAAGGATTGAAAGTGGGAGTTTAGGTAGACTTTCATTTTAATGCTGGTTATGTTTGTACGTGATACAACTCTGAAACAAAGAGCAATCTAGCATAGATGAAATGTTCTTCTTATTAGAACAATGTAACTTTGTCACAAAACTGCAATTCTGGTACCCAGCTATGTTTAATTAGGCACAGAATATAGCCATTTTAAATTTATGTGGCAATGGAAAAAAATGGAACCTGTACAAATCCGAACTGTTTACATATTGCAGACTAAACATTCTGTAATGTGTACAAATGTGTAAAATGTGTGCAAACACCAGTAACATGAGCGAGTGTATTTATAGAAAAAAAACAGCATAGTAATTATCTCTGTAAAAGTGCAAGCCCATTTGTCCTGTGTGAATTGGATGAAAACAAATGTTATTTTGATATTTCTTGCGCTAGACAAATGTTTTTCATTTATTTAAACCAGAAAATACTGTATTTGGCCTCTGGACCTATGATACTTAGCACAATCTAGTGACTATATGCAGTATTTTCTATTTAAAATCAATGAATCAATGAATGAATGTACATGCACTTTCACTGGAAAAATTACTATGCAAATTTTGTATAAATACACCCCTTAGTATGAGACATTCTTGATATTCGTAACAAATAATGACTGTTGATATGAATGGCAAAACTTTGAAAAGGGGCATAAAGCAGCCATAGTGACTATTTGGGGTTGATTTTCTAAAACTGGAGAGTGAAAAATCTGGTGCAGCTATGCATGGTAGCCAATCAGCTTCTAAGTTCAGCTTGCTCAGTTAAGCTCTGACAAAAAAAAAAAAAAAAAAAATGGAAGCTGCTTGACTTCTATGCACAGCTTTACCAGATTTTGCACTCTCCAGTATTAGTACAACAACCCCTATGTGTTGAAGCTACTGTAGAAAAAGCATTGTGTATGCTGACAAATGGCATAGGGAGAGATTAGAGTCAGTTAAGAAGCTGTACTTTAATTCTGATTATTACCTTTTGCTGCCTTCCATTTTATTTATATATATATATATATATATATATATATATATATATATATATATATATATATATATAATGTTGTTTGGAGGTTGTCTAGTTCAAGAGAAATGCTCACCAGTGAGTACAGTCCACGTCAGGTATTCACGTTTAAGGACTTGTTGCCCCACTTTTATTAAACAGAAAGAAAAAGCCAACAAAACAAACAGCTTCCCTCACAGGGTCTTCCACCATTAACACACACAAAGTTATATATTCAGTCTCCTGGCTCCCTTTAGCAGCACCACTGCTCGAGCCTTATGCCTTGGGCCACCAGAACACCTAACACGACATCCCTGTGTTCAAGTACAAACACTGTACAGCTCTCTTTCTTGCAGCCCCCTGCTGTTCTGGCCCTCTGGCTTGGGCCCCCTATCTGTTGTTCTATCATAGAATGCACCATGCTGACATGCATATTTCTGGCTTCTCCCTCGTAAACACACAAACTTCTTGGGAGGGTGGACCCAGACCTATAATCCTGATTCTTATAAAAGTGCAAAACACACCTGCACAATCAGTGTGCCAGCTGTTTCCAAAACCAGGACCCAGGCCTTGAAATTTCATCCCACCCAAGTCTCTAAGAAATCTCCAGGCTACAGGTCCCAAACCAGAGAGAAAACGTTAAAAAAAATCCTTCATGTAAGGCTAGCACACTGGAGCCCCTTAACCTCTCTGGATGAGAATCCTGGGTGATATAACAGCCTATTAACATAGTGACAGGGGTGACAGGGTAACATTCTTCTAGGTAAATATATTTCTAAAGGTGCTTTTGAGATGACATTTTCACCACATATTGGTAGCAACCCATGCAATCCATACATACAAAGCAAATAAGTTCAAGGAGTTGTAAAGTCTTAAGGTTTTTCACCTTAATGCATAATATGCATTAAGGTGAGAAACCTTCTGTGCTGCAGCTGCCCCCCAGAGACCCCCTTTTTCTTACCTGAACCAGATTGTTTCAGCAACGAGAATGAGCCCAGCAGCTCCAGCCACTGTCTCGAGTGCTCTTTGGACAGATTGATAGCAGCGGAAGCCATTGGCTCCCACTGCTGTCAATCAAATACAGTAACACGGGGGATGGGGTCGAGTCCTGCTGTCTGGGTCAATGGAGCCACTCTGTGCAAAACCCTTGCACAGAGAAGGTAAGTATGACATGTTTGTTATTTAAAAAAAAACCTTTACAATCACTTTCAGAAATTAAGTTATGTGTAATAAAATGGAATGACACAGAGAAAAGTTATTGAACACATGAAGAAAGTAAAGTGCAAAGAGGCATGGAAAGCCAAGACACCAGCTGAAATCTTTCAGTAATTAGAAAGCAATCCTGCCCCTTGTCAGTGCAAATTAATATCAGCTGGTTCAGTCCCAACTGATGGCCCATAAAAAGGTGTCACATTACCAAGGTGTCATACAAGAAACATCTCATGATGGGTAAAAGCAAAGAGCTTGCAGGACTTTTGCAAACTTATTGTTGCAAAACATACTGATGGCATTGGTTACAGAAGGATTTCTAAATGGTCCAGTGAGCACTGTTGGGGCCATAATTCCGGAAGTGGAAAGAACATAATTTCACCATAAACCGGCCATGACCAGGTGCGCCTCGCAAGATTTGCTGACAGTATTATCAGAAGAGTTGTTCAAGAACCAAGGAGCACATGTAGAGAGCTTCAGAAAGACGTGGAATTAGCAGGTACAATTGTTTCAAAGAAAACAGTAATGCACTCAACCGCCATGGCCGTATGCACGTGCACCATGCAAGGCTTCATTTCTGAAGAAAAAGCATGTTGAAGTTCATATAAAGTTTGTCGCAGAACATTTAGACAAGCCTGTGAAATACTGGGAAAATATTGTGTGGTCAGATGAAACCTAAATTGAACTCTATAGATGCCATAATACACACCATGTTTGGAGGTCAAATGGCATTGCACATCACTCCAAAAACACCATACCAACAGCAAAGTTTGGAGACAAATATGTAATCAAAGGAGAAAAAACTTTGAAGACTCTCAAAATAGCAGCTAGCTTGGCACAGCAGCCATCAAAGACTGTGTCTTCGACAGCTGCTGTTCTGAGTACAAATTTGGATTATTTTGATTGATATCTATCACAGCCATCCATAGCTGAATACTATCATACTTAGGAGCCTGAGTTATAGCAAGACTTATGCCGCGTACACACGAGCGGACTTTACGGCAGACTTTGCCCGGCGGACGGGATTTCGTCGGACAATTCGATCGTGTGTGGGCTCCAGCGGACTTTGTTTTCTCAAAAGTTGGACGGACTTAGATTTGAAACATGTTTCAAATCTATCCGACAGACTCGAGTCCGGTCGAAAAAGTCCGCTCGTCTGTATGCTAGTTCGACTGACAAAAAGCCATGCTAGGGCAGCTATTGGCTACTGGCTATGAACTTCCTTTTTTTAGTCCGGTCGTACATCATCACGTACGAATTAGACGGACTTTGGTTGATCGTGTGTAGCCAAGTCCGTTCATTCAGAAAGTCCATCATAAAGTCCGTTGAAAAGTCTGCCGGGCAAAGTCTGCCATAAAGTCCGCTTGTGTGTACGCGGCAATAGAGGCAATTGGTTACCAAATTCCCTGTTGTGTTCATTGCCTAGAGGTGTGCAAGAAGGTTCATGATCCGTAAGGCTGGCTGTGATGCTGTAAGCAAAGTCCATACAAACCACTCTTAGACCTCTTTCACACTGTGCCGCCACTGGTGTCAGCGGTAAAGCGGCGCTATTTTTAGCGCCGCTTTACCATCGTTTTAGTGGCGCTATTCGGCCGCTAACGGGGCAGTTTTAACCCCCGTTAGCGGCCAAAAAGGGGTTAAATCTGCCCACAAAATGCAGCCGGAGCGGCGTTTTGCCGGCGGTATCGTAGCGCTGCCCCATTGATTTCAATGGGGAGCAGCTGTGGAGTAGTGGTGAGTTCACCGCTCCTTCACCGCTCCAAAGAAGCTGCTGGAATTACTTTTTCTGACGCCCTGCCAGCACACCGCTGTGAATGGAGCAGCTGTTTTAGGGCAGTTTGCAGGCACTATTTTTAATAGCGCCTGTAAAACGCTCCAGTGTGAAAGGGGTCTAAGTAAAGGGTTTACATATGTTCCAGTAAGCACAGCATGAGCTTTGTTGGTGACACTCGCTATCCTGTGATTTCCGTTTCTCAACACAGCATGTGGGACTGTCATCTTGATTAACCGTTTTGAATCCTTCTTTCTTTGGACTTTATGATTGCTTTTTAGTTGGAGTCACTCATTTATTTAATTTATCAGTTATGAATGTGGCTTAATCGTTTCACCAATTATTGATTGTTTGTTTATTTTGGTGCTTCACTATTTGTATATTGATTTTTCTAATGTTGTGTATCATGGCATCGCATTTTGCACCTTTAGCGCAGATTTACTTGGTTTATTTATTTTGGGATTAGTGTGTTAGGCAGGCAACAACAGTTTATAGTATGTATTTTTCTCAATGCAGGTTTTTTAAAGAATAACTAAAGGTTCCTTTTTTATTAAAAAACAAACATGTTATACTGTCATGTACCTTGTAACAGAGCCTGACGTCTAGAAGGAGACCTCCTTTACAGTCCTGGCTCAGGGACCACTGGGGTTGCGTCAGTGGCCACGAGAGCGCAGTGAGGTAGGAGTGCCTGTGGAATCTCTTGTTGAAGGTAGAGATGACCAGGCTGGGTCGTGAGCAGCAGGTGGTGGTAGCAGCAGCAGATGCGGATGCACAGTGGATGCAGGACAGCGTCACCAGCAGGGGCGGATCCAGAGTCTAGTCTCGGGAGGGGCACTGCCAGAAAAAACTTTTTTTGTGGGCAATTTATTGAGGAAATGGCTGGTGTTGGCGCTTCAATTATCCCAGCACCATGGTTGTTATTTCTATTAATATATTGTAATATAAAATTTAATGGTTCAACTCTACGTAATGCAGAATCAGTGGGAGCCCTAAGCGTGTCACTTGCCACCGTCGCCTGCCACACATTGCGGATTATCACTTGCCACGTCACCTGCCACATGTTGCAGATTGTCACTTTCCTGCCACCAGATGCAGATTGTCACCTGCCACATGTTGCGGATTGTCACTTGCCACGTCACCTGCCACACGTTGCAGATTTTCACTTGCCACGTCACCTGCCACACATTGCAGATTGTCACTTGCCACGTCACCTGCCACATGTTGCAGATTGTCACTTGCCACGTTACCGGCCACACATTGCGGATTGTCACTTGCCACATCACCGGCCACACATTGCGGATTGTCACTTGCCACGTCACCTGCCACCAGATGCGGATTGTCACTTGCCACGTCACCTGCCACTTCACCTGCCACACATTGCAGATTGTCACTTGTCTGCCACCAGATGCAGATTGTCACCTGCCACATGTTGCGGATTGTCACTTGCCATGTCACCTGCCACCAGATGCGGATTGTCACTTGCCACGTCACCTGCCACTTCACCTGCCATACATTGCAGATTGTCACTTGTCTGCCACCAGATGCAGATTGTCACCTGCCACATGTTGCGGATTGTCACTTGCCACGTCACCTGCCACCAGATGTGGATTGTCACTTGCCTTGTCACCTGCCACACCTTGCACATTGTCACTTGCCATGTCACCTGCCACACCTTGCACATTGTCACTTGCCACATCACCTGCCACACCTTGCACATTGTCACTTGCCACGTCACCTGCCACACATTGCACATTGTCACTTGCCATGTCACCTGCCACACCTTGCACATTGTCACTTGCCACGTCACCTGCCACACCTTGCACATTGTCACTTGCCACGTCACCTGCCACACATTGCAGATTGTCACGTCACCTGCCACCAGATGCGGATTGTCACTTGCCACACATTGAGGATTGTCACATGCCACGTCACCTGACACACCTTGCGGATTGTCACGTAGCTGCTAAGGTGGTGTTTTGCTTGCCTCTTGCTTCTTTGTCCCAGATCAGGCAGTAGAGAGATAATGTAATCTCTCTGCTGCCCACACTGCCTGAACAGTGAGGGCAGAAGTTACTGCAGGGATGCGGGGCAGTGAGAGATGATGTCCTCTCTCTGCTCCCCTGCACGCCGGCTCGCTGATTGGCCAGTCGCCCCCACTCACACCTAGCCTGCTCTCACCCGCCCACACACTGAGCCACACGCCCGCCCACAAACCAAGCTGCCCGGTGCTTCTGCGGAGCCGCCCACTCTCTCATCTGCTCGGGGAGCCGCCCGCTCCCTCATCTGCTCGGGGAGCCGCCCGCTCCCTCATCCGCTCGGGGAGCCACCTGCTCCCTCATCCGCCCGCTCTCTCACCCACCCAGCCCACAACAAATTTCTTGGGGGTGGCAATTGCCCAATTGCCCCCCCTGGATCCACCCCTGCTCCAACCAAGTCACCCGGGCCCTCTCTAGACCAGCACGCTGCGTGATCCTTCCATGACGGGTCCTCCCCTGGGATCTCTTCGGTTGTCCAGCTTCCTCCCGTTGGATAGAAAGCTCAGGACCATTCCTCGGCTGCTGCAGTAGGCCCCAGACAAGCTTCTGGGCCCACCCCTGCGCCGCAGCAGCGTGGACCTCCGGAACGGAGGACCACAAGATTGCTCTCTAATGCATACCTGTCGGCCAGGAATGGCTGAAAAAAACCCCTCAATATGGCTTCTGTCCCATAAATACCCTCACCCAGAATGCAACTCGGAGGACCACCTCCACCGAGTTGTCTCCGGGACAGAAGAGCATCCATACGCTTCGACACGTTGCCTTTCCAACACTAACCAGTAATAACAGCGACACCCACCGGTCAGTCTGGAAACACATACAACATCAGCCAAGCTGGAACAGAGGCAAATTTAACCTTTTTAACGAACAAGTTACTAAATTTACCTAACATATGGTAGATTGCAAATCTACCAGCACTACATACTCCCCCTACTACAGTAGACGTTGTCCCCAACGTCTGTTCAAAAACAGTAACTCCCAAGCCTGGGAGTAAGTATTTGAGTTTCTTATAACTTTGATAGACAAAGAGAGAGGAAAAGACAGTGGAAAGATACTAGAAGACTTACATCTATAAAACATTATATTTACATCCGCAAACAAAACCATCCTACGATTGTGCATAACCTCACTATCTATCTTAGCTGAAAAGCCTCCCAGCTTGATAGGAGATCCTTTAATTCCTGAAAAGGAAAACTTATTAAACACACATATATATATATATATATATATATATATATATTTATATATATACTGTACAATATTAGGAGCAAGGCCTAATTTTTAAAGAAAACGAGCCTCTCTTCCTTTTATCCATATCGGAATAAACTTAAGGAGTCCATCCCTGTACTATGATCTCTTCAAATAAAGAAAAAAAATAAATCCGGCTAGCAAAAACAGTCCATGGATTTAAAACACTGAGCAGAATATGAAAATCTTGACCACGCAGATTTCTTTACACTGACACTAACTAGCTAACTACTTCCAAAGTTCTTTTGTCCAGAATTACCAATAAAACCGGGGATCCGGCAATGTCAGTGGTTTTCCCGTTTTATCCACGGTGGTAATGAAATAAACAACATTATCTTTTCCGGGCCTGCAGATAACCACCTTGTTAGCATAGATGTGCCGACCGAAGTTCCAGTGCATGAAACATCCACTAAAACGTTCATCTATCTTAGCAGAACATCCAGTCTTAGGGAAAGGCTTAGGCACAGACAAATAGTCCCAAACAGCTTCACTGTACCAAAGTTCCTGATTAGTTTCAATCACCTCCATTATGTCCTGGGGCACATAGGGGAACTCCAAACCATACTCGGCAGTGACACGCTTGTTTAACATCCTCTGCAAACGTGCAAGTTTGGGCAAAGATCTGTCTCTCCCCATACACAGGAATCCAATGATTTGCTCCCCATAGACCCAGCCAGTGTCTGTAGTGAACTAGCAACTTTTGGCAAAGTCCCGGTAACAGTACTGTGTGGCTCCACACAGGGTGACGTCTTCACAGAACTCAGGGCTGTCCATTCAGGGAGAGTCACAGCAAAGGCAACATCTTCACTTTGTGACCATAACAGCTCTTGTGACATAGTCTCAAATAGGTCATCATCCCCGGAAAGATCCGACATGGATTCTAATTCCGAGTCTCCCAACTCTTCTGCTGGTAGATATTTACTTACAGTCCCTGTGAAGATATGAAATATATGAGCCATATCTTTCTATGTATCCAGAGTTCCTCTTCAACATGAATTTGTATTTTTGATATTTCTTATTATTCTTGTTTTTCTCTAAGATGTTTCTGAATTCTTTTGGTATTGCAATACAAGTTGTTGACCAGCTGACAATTAAATGTTCTGCCAATGACCTGACACAATTCTCGGAAAGGATGTGATATGGGAAGATGTTGACATAGAAAGTCCCTGTGTAAAAGTCAAATTAACCTTTCCCAAATAATTATGCTTTCTTCTCTGTCAAAATAATTTGTTAATTAAAAATAGTCAGGTCACGATAACCCAAAAACTGTCCAAAAGCTGTGTTGACATACTTGGTGAAATGCGTACTTGTGACGTGTAACTTTGGGATTTTGCCCGGCATAGAATGTAATGCTACAAGTTTCTATGAAGGTCTGAACTGCTTTATAATCTGGATCAATATCGATGAAGAGATGCGATCCACTGTATGTACAGTGTATATTCTGAAGTAAACATACATGAGATGAATGCAGCTCTATTAGCGTTGATGTCCTTTATTTCAAGGTTCAACTTGACAGTTTGGTGACCCCGATTCGTGTCTTCTTGTCTGCATCTCCACCACCGGCTCCCCACCCACCCCAGGACCGACAGCAGCAAAGAGGCCTCAGGTGAGAAAACTTTTATTTTCTCATGATATATACTGTCTCTGTGCCGGTTGGGGGAGTGCAGCCACAGAAGGTAAACATGTTTCCTATTTGATTTTGCCTGCATTTTGTCTCTGCATGATTACTGAGAATATTAAAGGTACCTATTATAATTTAAAGCATGCTAAAGAATAATCATTTTAAGCGCTATATATTTTGTGAAGGGATGCATAAGTGCAGTTACCACAATTTCTAAAGAGTGAATAGAAGTTGGTGGTGGTGTTGAATTTTTTTTATGTATGTTTTTTTTTGAACGTTTGTGGTCCTAAGGCAGATAGGTATTGCCTTCAGCGGATAGCCACAAATGGGTGAATGATGTTTTTTTTTTGAGCGTTTGTAGTCCTAAGGCAGATAGGTATTTCCTTCAGCAGATAGCCACAAATGAGGTGAATGACCTGCTGTGTGTTCTCTGGAATAGGGAGTCTAGATAGGGACAAGCCTATTGCCACTCAGAAAGGAGACGTCCTTCTGAGAGTAGAACGAGCGTGATATCTCAACTTATGTACTGGGCTGCTGGTACACAGCCATAAAGATAAACGGTGGAGCTCTCGGTCCCGAAGTTCCAAATTATTGTCATTTCTGAAGAGATTAATGAGAAATTGTGATAAATATGGGAAATTTGCTTGAAAAAAATTGTTTTACCTGTCATGAATACATTTGGGTTAACAATAGATAGATAGAGCAAAAAAGTTATTGAAAAAAGCAGGGCTAAGTATTGCCAAATTACAACCAAGTGCTCCTATCATCAGAATGATGGTGAGTGGAGACCCAGATGCCCTGAAAAATCATGTGAAATGGTGTAAGCTAACAAAAAATGAGTATAAGAAGGACCCATCTAAATTGTGGCCGCCAGAGGGTCCCTTAATACACCTACAATTGATGCATTGTTTAATCTGCTTTTTAAAATGTCTGATTATGGGGGGATTGAATAGCAGCCTGGGAAGAAGTATCCAGGAAGGATATAACCCCCCCCCCCTATAAAATGTGCTCAGAGAAAGCTGCTTTACATGTAGAAGATGGCCAGGGTAATTATACCGCAAGAATAGGAAAAGTTTATGTCCCCTGGAAACCCAATGAAATTAGGGCAATTATTGTTGATCTGCCCAACTTAGAAAAATGTCCAAAGAAATGGTATAAAAAGTTATGTGATGTGGATAGAGAAAACGCAACAAGCTACATATATGGATATGTGGATCTTGATTGATTGTGCTGTGCCAGAGAAGTATGTGGATGTATGGAATGTATTTGCAAGATATGCAAGCATTGATGGATGTTGTGCAGAAGAAAGGTGAGGATGTGTTAGATTACTAGAATAGATTCAAGTATGCTATTCAGAAGCATACTGATTGGATTCCAGATGATGAAAGTAATATGAAGCGACCAGAGTTGGTGAATGTATTGGTGGGTGGAATGTTGCTTGGGATTAGGGAAGAAATAGAGCTTCGTACAGTGGGATGGAGAAAGAAACTTGCCCCTGAGTTAGTTGAGATTGCTCAAATAGAATACGAAGTGGTACAGAAAAGGAAAGACAAGGTAGAAAAGAAAGAGAAAACAAAAATGATAAATATACAACTACCAGAAGTTAAGGAAAAAGTCCCAGAGCCCAAGGGGGTACTAGTATCTACAGTACAGATAACACCTCAGGGTGTACCGGTAGCGGCCCCCCCTTACTCACCTTCGGGAGTGGTGTATATCTCTAATTATGGGGCGCCACGGCAAAAGCATGGCAATTGGAGACAAAATGAGGGACAACGCATAAACCCTAGAATTCAGTCCCGATACCAACAAATCATCCCAAATAGAGTAAGACTCCCGACCCTGCAGCCTTGTGCCTTCCCCACTTGCTTCAATTGCGGATTGAGTGGACATATAGCACGGGACTGTAGGGGGCGCTAGGATAAGGTAGGATGTGGTGACAATATGGATGACCCATTTTATCAAGCTTTAGCTGTGATTGAAGTTGATTCTGTTGATGAGCCAATGGTTGAAATAAATGTAAACCGTATTGATTTGTGTGGTCTCATAGACACAGGGGCTTCACGGTCCCTTTTGAATGTCTTTGACCCCAACTTACCACTCTCCAATGAAAGGGTTTCTTTGGTTGGAGTAAGAAATAATATAATCTCGGCAAGGGTTACACAATCGGTACCGGTGACATTGGGAGAGCATTCAACAGAACACTCATTTGTATTGTCTCCACATTCCCCCTGTAATTTATTAGGACGAGATTTACTTTCAAAAATGGGGGTAACCATTGCTTTATCTCCGGGTAAAACATACATACCGCATAGGTTAAAAGAGGAAGCAACTGATCTGTTGTTTATGCCTTTATTAGTAGCTGATATGGAGGGAGGAATTCCAGAAGAGGCCAAACAAAAAATTCACCCCTCCATATGGGTAACAGGAGCAAACACTCCTGGCCTTATGCAAGTTGCTCCTGTGCGGTTAAATAGAGACCCTACACTACCAGTACCTAAACTATCTCAATACCCCTTATCTCCTGAATCAAATGAAGGTATTAAACCAGTAATAGAGGAGTTACCGCAGGAGGATGTTCTTACTCCTTGTATGAGTTTTTTTAACACTCATATCTATCCAGTTCCCAAACCTATAAAAGCAGGAGAAAGAAGCTATCGCTAAAACGAATGAATATTGAATTTTATAGAATCTGAGAGATTAATAAAGATAGAGATAAAAATAAATAATAATGAATGTATAACAAGTTCCTTTACCGGGGAAAGCAACACTGCATATGGAAAGTATTAAGGTGCAGGTCTTAGCTGTTCAAATTAGAAGGGAAAGATGAGCTAAGTCTAGCAGAAGATGTATGTTAGAAATGCCCCAAGAGTGGGGGCTCAGGTTCAGCAGATAGTGGAATGTGGTGATTTGATTAATGAAAATTTCATTCCTTCCCTGAACTTGCTGTCTTGAATTAGGGACCAAATACAGAACCAATGATTGATGTGTCATTTAATGGTTTATCTATCCTGTGTTTAATAGATAAAGGCGATTCAAAGAGTTTGTTAAATATATGTGATGTCAATTTTTCCACTTCGAATCAGCAGGTAATTTTGGTCGGGGTAAGTAATGATGTAATTACTGCCAAAGTCACTGAGCCTCTATAGGTAAGAATGGGAGGTCAGTGTCATAAATGTTCTTTTGTTTTATCGCCATACTCCTTTGGCAGTCTGCTAGACAGAGGTATAGTAATATATATATATATAGGAGTAACTATAGTTTTAACTACTGAAGGAATGGGAGTAAAACATACTTGAAGTAAAGGAAGACTTTAGATTTGCTCCTTATGCCAGCAATTTATTAACCCCAAGCAGAAGGGGCTATTGTAAAAATCTATAGTGACTCATCCTATGCTGTAGGCATAGTGCATAGTTTTGCACAACTCTGGCAAGAGAGGGGTTGTCATGAACAGGTGTGACCAGATTGTGTGGACTGCAAAGAGGAAACCAAAACGCATGTAAAGTGAAATAAGAATAATGTTTATTTAAGATAAGTAATATAAATAAACAAACACCCCAAATACAAATAGTGCTCAACCAACCGACAGAAACCCACAGACAACAGATAATATATACAGCAAGGGGCAATACCGGAATCACAGATGTCAGCCAGGCCAGGGTCATACACAGCAGGTCAGCAGGAACAAGGGATATACCAGAAACATAAACGTAGCCAAGCCAAGGTCATACACAGGAGATCAGTAACTGAACAAGGGCAGGTTGGGAAAGGGAGATAATGGATGGGATAGGATACAGGCTCAGGAACAGGTTCAGGGTCCGATACAGGTTTACAGGATAACAGGATAACAGGTCAGGGCACAAGAAAGAAAGATACCAAGGCAAGCATATGAGGGCTTGCCGGGTATTTATAGGACTGACTATAATTGACCTCATGTCACAGCTGATCGCAGAGTGTGCTGTTTGCTCCACACTGCCGGAATGCACCTGCTGGTGGACACCGGTACTACGGCCCAAGGATGCAACAGTGCCACCAGCAGGAGAGACCTCTTACTGCAGGTCCCAGGTGTTGGAAGACACCCGCTGGTGGACACTGGTACTGCGATCCAAGAGGCCGATAGCGCCACCAACGGGTAAACCCTCTCATGACAGGGGTTATCTGACAGCATCAGGAACTCCTATACAGCATAAAGAGTTAATTGTTAGATTATTGGCAGCAATCCAACTGCCTCTTAAAGTTGCAGTGATTAAATGTAAAGCATATACCAGAGCAGATGATAGTATATCACTTGGGAATGCTTTGGCTGATAGGTATGCTAAAGATGCTATACAGTCTTATGAGCCAACTACAGCACTTCCAACATTCCTGCTCACAGATCTTCAAGTAGATCTGAACATCCTATCAGCCCTGCAGGCAAAATCAAATAAATAATTGTGTATGCGCTAGAAAGATAAGCTAATACGTGATATAAATAAATAAAATGGATCAAATAGAGATAAATAAACAAATAAATGCAATAGTGTAAAATCTATAAATTACAGTGAAAAATATTCAATAATAAATGTTATAAGCAATAATTAGTGCCATTCGACCTGTGAAAAAAAGTGCATAAAATACATATATAAATATATCAACATGCAACATGCAAAGCGTGGAAAGTCCAGGTGCTAATTGTAAAATAATGCAGTGTCCAACAACTCAATCAAAATCGATTCATAAAAAATGAAAAATATAAAGTGCAGAAATTAGTGTCCAAAAGAGTAGGCATTCCTCATGTTCTTCCTATATGGTGTGCAAATAACGGCATGCTTCAGTGCCCTCCAGTGACCCCCAATTGCTCATGCGCTCACCTCTGAGCGTGTGACACAGTGGTTAAACAGTGTCTGAACACGCTATAGAGCCACTCCTGGGCTCATATAGGATCTGTTGGAAATGATCTGCACCTCGCTCAGATAAACATCAATGGCAACATGTATAGGAAAGAAGGAGACTCCATAGCGTAATAACGTCAGGGATTTATTATGCAATCATAAAACCAGTTCCCTCCAGGAGGGTACTCACAATGTGTGGGTGCGTCAGTGCACCATTGGTTTGGGTGCATGGTTCACACTGTAAGAAGTCTGTGGTTCAAAAAGAGAATATAAGCCGGTCTGCTACTGGCAAGAATTGTTCTGTACCTTTACCTGTACCTTTACCTTCCAGGTCTCCCCAACTGACTCGTGCGTGAGCAAGAAGACTGCAGAATGAATCTCCTAGGGCCTAAAATGAATGTGGAGCTCTGGAGTGTTATCCTCTGCGGTGGAGTGGTGGTATGGATTACAGTCATGGCATATGAATGGACATACAAGAAAGAAAAGGGTAAGATACAAGCCACTTTTCTTTTTAATGCTACTGTAAAGGAAGAAATGTCAGAACTTGAACCGGTTTCAGATACTGATCTAAAAGTATGGAGGGAAGCCGCACATGAATATCATGCCAAACTAGCAGAGCCTTTCCATAACTCTTTTGTATCTATGCACCTGCAAGCCGCCAAGAAACTGAATATCACTAATTGCTGGATATGCACACATGCACCTATTTCTCATAAGACTATACCTTTGTTAGGAATACCTAGCACTTTAGCTGAAATAGAGGACAGTGCACACTTTGGTGAAGTCAGTAGAACAATGATTGACAGAGCTATTTCACTTCTACTGTTCACAAATGCTCCATTGAGAAAACCAGCAGTCTGCATTAACTTTACTCGAACTTATACACCTGAGTTACTCTCCCAGGGTTACCAGAGTACTACCCAACCGATTGGGAACTCCAACTGCATGGATAATGCCGATATCAAGTACTGGTTTGATGGTAAGGATACTGTGTGGAAAACTGATAAATATCAGGAATTACATGACTACACACATCGTCAACATTCCCGGCAGAATAATATGAAGCTATTGATGTGCCTGCAAGGATATAATTTCAATAAAGCTTGTGCTGCCCCACCAGGTTATTATTTCATATGTGGAAAGAAAGCATATTCTTGGGTTCCTTTGAATTCTAATGGGGTTTGTTACTTTGGTAGAGTCATACCTGCTACTTGGTATATGGAGGATAATGACTTTCAGGAAACACAGCTCCACAAAATACCTATACACTTTCTTAAAAAAGGCTCTGTGCACCTTGTTAAAAGGGATCTCATTGATCAGTCAGCTTCAGGAGAATATGAAACCCCAGGAGAACAAGAAGAAGAAGAACACTCTGAAATTAATGTGAAAAATGACGATTCTCCTGATAGGCCTACATTTTATCCTAAGTCATATGATAACTTCACAAATGTTGAATCACACGACAGAGAGATTAAACCATTGTTTTCTATTCCTTGGGTAAATAGATGTTGTATTAAAAAGGCTTTCAGTTTCATCATTGATTTGGCAGACCTGATGGATAGCATTACTGCCTTGTATGATAGAAACTTTATAGCCCTTGCTATAGAATTGAAGATGATCATAAAAGAGGTTTTGCAGCACCGGCTGGTGCTGGATTATCTCATGGCCAGTCAAGGAGGAATATGCACCATAGTGGGAACTACTTGTTGTAACTACATTGGAAATGACACTAAGACTGAAGATGCCATCATTTTGCATGTAGAAAAGGTAAACAAATGAAGGTTAAATTTCGCAAAGAACATACCAAAACTGCTTGGGTTGAAGGTAGCTGGGAAAGCTGGCTTTCCTGGCTCAATCCTATCAACTGTTTTTCTGGTATTGCAGGATGGTTTTCTGGAATTTTACATGGTATACTATATATTGTAGGAATGATAGTCCTCATAATCCTGATAGTTAAATGCGCACCCATGTTATGCAAATGTTGTTTGAAGATAATCACACGTGCTGGTACTAATATTGGTTCTTCTGAGCCCTTAAGGTCTCGAGTCAGAACTGCTCATGAGATGGTGGTCTGTATACGTGGAGATCAACCTAAAGACACATTCCCTTCACTGGCGCCCGCCGTCTACGCATTCAGAAATAAAGTCCTGCAGTTTAACCTTTTCTCTTCCTGAAGGATTTTTTCCGTAAACTCCGTAGTCCATAAACTCCCGGTAAAACACTTCTCTGGTTTGCGAGAATTGACGGTCAACAAATCCCGGACGACGCACCCACATGTAGCACTAACTCTCGGTGGAGCTGCTGGTTTAAGCGGGCTTGTTACCTTCACTCTCCTTCCCTCTGTTTTACCAGCACCGGGTCTAGGGGTTCCATTGAATTTACCTCTGGACGACACATGCACCAACACTTGAGTACGTTTTCAAAGCTTTATTGAACAATTTACTAAGGAAATAGCAGGAAAGAGGCAGAAGGGAAACTTCAGAAGAAACTCAAATATCTTCTCATAAGGTTCTTGACAAATGTCCTGGTAGGATTTAGATATTATAATAGAATGCGCTCCCCTCGTGGGACACACTCCTTGCTCGCCTGGATAAGCCTCTCTCACTTGCCTAGCAGCCAGTACGTAGCACAAACAAAAATCTCTGCCACAGACTTGTTTGGGATAAACCGGTATGATCCTCTGCCACAGGATGTATTGTTTTTTTCTGCAATGAACGTCAGTCACAGTGCTTGAACCTTTAAGCCAACCCGGCAACACTATGCTGTATAGTTACTTTTAGGATACGTCCTCCAACCGAGTCACCAGGCCCCTCTCCAGACCAGCATGCAGCGTGATCCTTCCATGATGGGTCCTCCCCTAGGATCTCCTCGGTTGTCCAGCTTCCTCCCTTTGGATAGACAGCTCAGGACCATTCTTTGGCTGCTGCGGTAGGCCCCAGACAAGCCGCAGTGGTGTGGACCTCCGGAACAGAGGACCACGAGATTGCTCTCTAATGCATACCTGTCGGCCAGGAGGGCCAGCAGGTAGCTGAAATAAAAAACCCTCAATATGGCATCTGTACCATAAATACCCTCGCCCAGAATGCAACTCGGAGGACCACCTCCACCGAGTCGTCTCCGGGACAGTAGACATCCATACGCTTCGACACGTTGCCTTTCCAACACTAACCAGTAATAACAGCGACACCCACCGGTCAGTCTGGAAACACATACAACGTCAGCCAGGCTGGAACAGAGGCAAACTTAACCTATTTAACTAACAAGTTACTAAATTTACCTAACATATGGTAGATCATAAATCTACCAGCGCTACATAGATATATATAGATATATATCTATATAGATAGATATATATCTATCTATATATAGATATATACTAGACTGAGTGTATACAGTCAGGTCCATAAATATTGGGACATCGACACAATTCTAATCTTTTTGGCTCTATACACCACCACAATGGATTTGAAATGAAACGAACAAGATGTGCTTTAACTGCAGACTTTCAGCTTTATTTTGAAGGTATTTACATCCAAATCAGGTGAACGGTGTAGGAATTACAACAGTTTGTACTGTATATGTGCCTCACACTTTTTAAGGGACCAAAAGTAATGGGACAGATTAACAATCATCCATCAAACTTTCGCTTTTTAATACTTGGTTGCAAATCCTTTGTAGTCAATTACAGCCTGAAGTCTGGAATGCCGTTCCTGCTTGTTCTTGGGGCATTTTCCCTTCAATTTTGTCTTCAGCAAGTGAAATGCATGCTCAATCGGATTCAGGTCAGGTGATTAACTTGGCCATTGCATAACATTCCACTTCTTTCCCTTAAAAAACTGTTTGGTTGCTTTCGCAGTATGCTTCGGGTCATTGTTTATCTGCATTGTAAAGCGCCGTCCAATGAGTTCTGAAGCATTTTGCTGAATATGAGCAGATAATATTGCCCGAAACACTTCAGAATTCATCCTGCTGCTTTTGTCAGCAGTCACATCATCAAAAAATACAAGAGAACCAGTTCTATTGTCAGCCATACATGCCCACGCCATGACACTACCACCACCATGCTTCACTGATGAGGTGGTATGCTTTGGATCATGAGCAGTTCCTTTTCTTCTTCATACTCTTCTCTTCCCATCACTCTGGTACAAGTTAATCTTGGTCTCATCTGTCCATAGGATGTTGTTCCAGAACTGTGAAGGCTTTTTTAGATGTTGTTTGGCAAACTCTAATCTGGCCTTCCTGTATTTGACGCTGACCAATGGTTTACATCTTGTGGTGAACCCTCTGTATTCACTCTGGTGAAGTCTTCTCTTGATTGTTGACTTTGACACACATATACCTACCTCCTGGAGAGTGTTCTTGATCTGGCCAATTGTTGTGAAGGGTGTTTTATTCACCAGGGAAAGAATTTTTCGGTCATCCACCACAGTTGTTTTCCGTGGTCTTCCGGGTCTTTTGGTGTTGCTGAGCTCACCGATGCATACTTTCTTTTTAAGGATGTTCCAAGCAGTTAATTTGGCCACACCTAATTTTGCTATCTCTCTGATGGGTTTATTTTGTTTTTTCAGCCTAACGATGGCTTGCTTCACTGATAATGACAGCTCTTTGGATCTCATATTGAGAGTTGACAGCAACAGATTCCAAATGCAAATAGCACACTTGAAATGAACTCTGGACCTTTTATCTGCTCCTTGTAAATGGGATAATGAGGGACTAACACACACACCTGGCCATGGAACAGCTGAGCAGCCAATTGTCCCATTACTTTTGGTCCCTTAAAAAGTGGGAGGCACATATACAAACTGTTGTAATTCCTACACCATTCATCTGATTTGGATGTAAATACTCGTTTCATTTCAAATCCACTGTGGTAGTGTATAGAGCCAAAAAGATTAGAATTGTGTCAATGTCCCAATATTTACGGACCTGACTGTATATATATATCAAATACACTGCCTGAAGTAGATTAGAAATAGTACACCACAAAATGCACTGTAGATATAGGCCGCTACACTGACTGGATGTTGCAGAGTGTATATATATATATATATATATTGTCCCTGTTCCGCACCTCCTTTGCTCATCCTGTGCCCCTATAATGCTTCTCTCCTTTACTGAAATCATCTCCACTGTACTGCATCTCTCCTATGCCTACAGTGCCCCACCATAATGCTCCTTGTCACATAGGCCATCCAAAAGCCAATGAGACTGGGAGATTCTTATGACAGCCAGTAGAAATATATCAAGCTACATTATCCTTCTTGTATCACTTTCCCCTCCTATCATTTTCTGTAATTTGTCTATGCTTCCCTCTCTGTCATTCCACCCCAAACATGCGCTTCTCCCTCTCCCCCCATTCTCTTTTCCCACCAGGGAGTGAAATGCCAAATACAAGCCAATGAGACTTCTTATGGCAGCCAGTGAAACTATGATGAGTATTATAAAAATTACACATCAATATCAGGAATGATCCCTAGAACAGAAACAAATGCCACCCTGACATTCAGCTGCTGTATAGTAACCTGGGGGCAAAATGGAGCGTTTGAAATACGTTTAATACTATACAATATTTCGTTTGTTTTTGCAGTGACAAATGATTTGTTGGGAGTATTACCAGACAGAGAGGTGACAAACCACGGGACTTTAGAGGTGGTGGGTGAAGAGATCAAAACTCATCCAAAGACATTAAAATTTTGAATTTTTATTAAGGAGAATAAAAACATGAGAAGGAAAAATGCATCCGTATCAAAAGGTAAATTGAATTAATAAAGCGTATACAAGTAAAGCATTACCACTCTCAAATTGAATTAATAAAGCATATACAAGCAAAGCACTACCACTCTCGACATGTTTCACTCGATAGAGTTTCTTCAGGAGATTGATGGTGTGATTCTTTTTACACTGAGAATGAAAAACAGTTGAGTAAGTGTCTCATGAACGTATTAACAAAAATAAACATAACTAAACAAGCAAATTGGCATAGGATTTGAAAGGGAACTATGCATAGATTACTTCAAAGAAAAAACAAAATATTAAAATATAGGGGCATAGAAACATATGGATGCAGGAAGGAACCAAACCTCACCAAGTCTGCTTTAATTCCACAAGAGATGTAAACAACGCAATAAAATCAATCTGTGTGTATAGCATCCCATCCATCCAGCTTAGACACCCTGGCTGCTTGCAGAGAAGGGCTATAAGGGTGATATTTCTAAAAAGAAATATATAAGAGAATATATGAAAAATAAGCATTATAGGGCACGGCTTGGAAATAACCAGTACAGTAGGTGTAGACAGGGCACCTCCTAAAAAAGGAGTTAAGGAAAAAAGATTACCTTGATTTTCAATGGGGTTGAATCAATAAGGGGTTAAATTGGTATTGCTGAAGATAAATGCCTGAAAGTTTTCACCTTGGTATCAGACTTCAAAACTGCAGGGTTTAAGAAAAAAACGGACACCAATAACGGGATGGACCTACAGGTAATGTTAAAGTATGTAGTAAGTCTAATGAACTCTAAGATAATGCAGGAGCGGTTAATCAACTAAGTCTACAGGGAGAAAGGAAGGCATCTTACCGGACGATTACATAAACAGATCATAGAGACCTGGAAGGGATATCAGCTCATCCCTATTCAAGGATCTCAGGCAGACTGTGGAGGCATGTAGTTGCCCTTTACATAGCCCCTCTCCGAATCGGTGGCGTCTGACGTCACCGTTGAGTTGCGGGCGTGGTGAGTAATGCCATTGCGTATGTGCCAAGGATAACAGACGGCACAAGCGCCATAGACGCAAAGCGTCATAGGAGCTGGTCCGCCATCTTGGAAAGTCCTATGTCCTCATCAGGGAGGACGAGGGCAGAGCCCATGCGTCAGGGGTGGGTGGGCACGAGCGAACAGCTCACCCTATTGGCATAGGATAGAACCTCCCAACCCCAGGCTGAGCAAATAGACAGAACAAAAAGGGGGGCAGCAGACAGGCCGAATGATTGATTAACATATCGACCAGTGAGTGCCCTGGGTGCCCATGCAAGCAATGTCTATGGTGACAGACTGGAGATGGGAAACATAACGTGTGCAAGGAATGCACTTAAATGCTTGATCTAATAAAAAATAAACAGTATGCTTTGTGTATGTAAACAATACACAGACATAAGAGGGTTATCAGTAAATGGTCATGTTTGGTTCATATAAAGCAACCATATGTTTGTACAAAAATAGTGCAATATAATTTCTAATGAAAAGCATCAAACTTATACAGGGAGATAGCAGAATTGGAATTAACTATAGGGCAGCAAAGAAAAAAAAAATTTAAAGAAATGACTTAAAACTCAAGGCATCGTTGAGGCCTGGGGGTCTAAGGGCATCAAGGTCAGAGATCCAACGTGCCTCGCGCTGTAATTTAATGTTATCATTGTCACCCTCTCTTTCATTGGGGGGACATATTCAAGAGCGAAGAAGTGCATTTTAGTGTTGGCAAAATTGTGATATAAGCCCATATGATGACTAATGGGCATCTCCATTTTCTTCCCTCATACCAGGGAAACATGGTCCCTGATACAGTGAAAGAAAGGGTGTTTTGTCTTGCTGACATAAAACGCATCACAGTCGCAAACCATTAAGTAAACTACCCCAATGGACTGACAGGTGGCAAGAAATTTGGGGCTTGTACACACAACTGTTGGGCAGGGTGATATGCTTGGATGTGTATAGATGACGGCAGAAATTGCACTTAAGACAGGGCCTGGTGCCCGGGATTTGGCCTGGACATAAGGCGTAGGGGCATAGTGACTATGTACCAACGTATCTCTTAATGACCTGGATCTCCTGAATGTTATTTCTGGAAAATCTCTAAGATGTTTTGATACCTTAGCATCTCCTTTGAGGAGGTATCAGTATTTTTTAAAAATGTCTCGTACTTGTTGATGTTGATCAGAAAAACATGTTATTAATTTGACCCCTGGATTTAATTTTGGGGTTTTCTTGCCATGGATCAGGGCATACCTATCCCTATTCTTAGCCTTGAGGTATGCTTTTTTAAGGCATCTATTATCTATAGCCTCAGAGTCACAAACATAACTGAAGTGCTCTTGCTTCAGACTCGAATTGAGCATCCTCGCTACAATTTCTTTTGAGTCTAAGGTATTGCCCATATGGTACACTCGCTATTAGAGGGGCTGGGTGGGAACTGGTCGCATGAAGCAGAGTGTTTCCCGCCAGGGGTTTGAGATAGAGTGTGGATCCAATGCTTCCATCTGGGTTAACAAAGATCTCTATATCCAAAAATGTAAGTTGTAATTGGCTCATTTCCATGATGAATTTTAGGTTGAATATATTTACCTTAAGGCCTTTAAAAAAAAGGCCAAAAAGGTCCTCTCTATTGCCAGTCCAGATGAAGAAGACATCATCAATATAACGTCTCCAGATAGGTATCTGGTCAAAGAAAATTTGCATATTGTCTCTATGAAAAAGATGTCGCTCCCACCCCCGATACATGTTGGCATAAGAGGGGCACATTTGTTCCCCATAGCCACTCCCTGCATCTGGAGGTAGTGGGAGTGTCCAAAAAGAAATTTGTTGTTGGTCAGGATGAATCGGAGTAGACTCAAAATGAACTAATTTTAACTCCTGGTTGCTTCATTGCTCTCGCCCAAATCATGATGGATGGAGTTGTAGAGGGCCTCAATGTCGAGAGCAATGAGCCAGGAACCCTCCAGAACTGAAATGTCATCGAGTGCTCTCAGAAGATCTCTGGTGCCCTGCAAATAGGACACCAGTCCCTCAACATGGGGTCTGAGGAAGTCATCAATGAGTGCACTCGCATTCTCAGTGATCCTCTGAAGAAGTCACGTGACGTGACGATATGCATTAGGATTGGAGCACGGGACGCTGCCACAGACAAACAACAGGAGACGAGCTCGGCGCTCGTAGTTACTACACACTGCAGCATTGTTTTAAATGTAAGTTGATTGGACTTGTTTTATTAAATAAATATACCTTTTATATGGGATCACGCTATGTGCGTCTCTTTCCCCCTCACACTGTACATCACTACTCTACCTGACGAACACTGAGGAGAGAGGCACGGGACATATTCCAGTTTCCAGGCACGGGGACAGATTCCAGATTGGTGACACTCCTGGAGGCATACGAGCTCAGCGCTCGTGGATTGATGCCCACACTCACTTCATGAAAGTGAGTGCAACCTCCCCCTGTGTGTGTCTTGCCCCCCCTCCACTGTGGTCGTTGCAGAGTTATTTTACATGCTGTATACTTTTTATTTTTTATTTCGCTTGGCATGTTCATCATTGTCACTGCCTGTATACACGGAACGTCTACACCTGCGGGTCATTTGCAACACAGGCTGTACACCTTACAGCTGTAAGGTAAGCGGCTTGCAAACACGGAGGTGTCCTCACTGAAGATCACCCCTCCCTTCACCATTGGACTTGTTTTGTGTTTCTCATCATGTGTTTTTTCTTTTTGGACTGGATAATAGAACTAATATTCATGTTTGTCCTAGGGATTTGTCACTTGTAGTTCACCAGGATCTGAGGATCTGGCACGTTTTTGCTAATGGGGCACTAGCCCACATATATTTTTCTTGCATTATATAATTTTTTTTTTTTTGCATTGTGTCATTATTCACCCTATTTGTGTTAGTATATGCATTTTTGTTTTGCTATATTCAAGCAGTCACTGTTTCATGATTACCTTTATATATTAGGCTTTGTCTGCCCGCAACATGTCATGTTGATCAGCTACGTTGCACTGCACTGCATCCCCACCATGTTCTTTTAGCATGTAGGATCTATTCATGCATTGGCTCGTTTCTGCTTTTTTAGTTCACTTTGCCACTTTAGTCATCTTTGTAGCTTCCCTCCCCCCCCTTCATCACAGCGCAACTACCATCTTCCCCCACTCAGTGAGACAGCCGTTTCCCGAGACTATGGGGCACCCTGGTGGATTAGTGGCATTTTTGTGAATTTTCGGGAGAGCATATAGAGAAGGAGTTTTGTGGGCTGGAACATTCAGAAATTCCCAGGTTTTTTTATTTATCAGCCCTTGATGGTAGGCAGAGCCAAGAAGTTGTCTATATTTAGTTATTGTGTAGTTCACATGACTTTCTGGTATTTTTCTATACCATTCAGAGTTCTGCAAAAGCTTCATAACCACTGACTCGTACTGGGAATTGTCCATTACAACCAGGTTTCCCCCCCTTGTTAGATGGTTTAATAGTTACTTGTGTTTCTTGTTGTAGAGAACGAAGTGCCTCTTTTTGAGCTGACGTAAGTTGGATTGTGTCAATCCCTTCCACTTGGTCTTATGTATTTTGTTAGTCACTTGTGGGGTGAAAGCCCACACATTGGGGTTACCTTGCAAAGCAGGAAAAGTAGTTGATTTGGGTTGCCGATTGACCTGATTGCAAAATGTTGGCCTCCGCAAGGTCCATCTCATCAATGTGTCCCTCATCCCATAATTCCATCAATTCTTCCATAGCTCTTATGTCATTAATATTCATTTCCTTCTATATGAGGTTACTGGGCTGCTGGATCTGAACCAATGGCTGCGACTTATCGTACAGAACTCGGAACATCAATTTGCGTGAAAATAAGTTGAGATCCTTGATCTATTCAAAGGGATCAATCATTTGTGTGGGACAAAATGTTAGGCCAAGTTGTAAAACTGAAATTTGGGCTTCTGTGAGGACAATTGATGACAAATTAATTACTTCAAATTGATTTTGGGTTGTTTTGGATACAATAGATCCACACTTCCTATATTTTTTGGGCCGTGTACTGATTGGGTGAAGATAGGTGCCATTTGAAAAAATGATTCAGTGGTTGTCTCACTAGTCCCGAACGCCTGAATGGGCGAAGCCTGAGACATCACCGAATGGGTTGTGCCCGTGTGTGGAGTGGTTTCAGACTGACCTGTTGCATTTAAAGTGGCTACTTCTCCTACTTTGCAAGGTAACCCCAATGTGTGCACTCATTGATGGCTTCCTCAGACCACATGTTGAGGGACTGGTGTCCTATTTGCAGGACACCAGAGATCTTCTGAGAGCACTCAACAGCATTTCAGTTTAAGAGGGTTCCTGGCTCATTGCTCTCGACGTTGAGGCCCTCTACAACTCCATGCCCCATGATTTGGGTGTTGGAGTTGTGGAGGGCTTCATTTCCTGGGAGCAATGAAGTACCCAGGGGTTACAATGAGTTCATTTTGAGTCTACTCCGATTCATCCTCACCAACAATATTTTTCTCTTTGGATGCTCCCACTACCTCCAGATGCGAGGAGTGGCTATGGGGACCAAATGTGCCCCCTCTTATGCCAACCTGTATCTGGGGGGATGGGAGTAACATCTTTTTCATAGAGACGATATGCAAATTTTCTTTGACCAGATACCTATCTGGAGACGTTATATTGATGATGGCTTCTTCATCTGGACTGGCAATAGAGAGGACCTTTTGACCTTTTTGAAGGCCTTAAGGTAAATAGATTCAACCTAAAATTCACCATGGAAATGAGCCAATTACAACTTACATTTTTGGATATACAGATCTTTGTTAACCCAGATGGGAGCATGGGATCCACACTCTATTGCAAACCCGTGGCGGGAAACACTCTGCTTCATGCGACCACCTGGCCCCTCTGATAGTGAGTGTACCATATGGGCAATACCTTAGACTCAAAAGAAATTGTAGCGAGGATGCTCAATTCGAGTCTGAAGCAAGAGCACTGCAGTTACGTTTGCGACCCTGAGGCTATAGATAATAGATGCCTTAAGGCTAAGAATAGGGATAAGTATGCCCTGATCCATGGCAAGAAAACCCCAAAATCAAACCCAGGGGTCAGATTAATCACACGTTTTTCTGGTCAACATCAACAAGTACGAGACATTTTAAAAAAATACTGGTACCTCCTCAAAGGAGGTGCTAAGGTATCAAAACATGTTAAAGATTTTCCAGAAATAACGTTCAGGAGATCCAGGTCATTAAGAGATACGTTGGTGCATAGTCACTATGCCCCTACGCCTTATGTCCAGGCCAAATTCTAGGGCACCAGGCCCTGTCATAAGTGCAATTTCTGCCGTCATCTATACGCATCCAAGTATATCACCCTACCCAACGGTCGTGTGTACAGCCCCAAATTTCTGGCCACTTGTCAGTCCATTGGGGTAGTTTACTTAATGGTTTGCGACTGTAATGCGTTTTATGTCGGCAAGAAAAAACGACCCTTTCTTTCACCGTATCAGGGACCATGTTTGCCTGGTACGAGGGAAGAAGATGGAGACGCCCATTAGTCATCATATGGGCTTATATCACACTTTTGACGACACTAAAATGTTATTATTCGCTTTTGAATATGTCCCTCAATGAAAGAGGGGGTGACAATGATAAGATTTCATTGCAGTGAGAGGCACGTTGGATCTCTGACCTTGATGCCCTTAGACCCCCTAGCCTCAATGATGCCTTGAGTTATAAGTCATTTCTGTAAATTTTTTTTTTTCTTTGCTGCCCTATAGTTGATTACAATTCTGCTATCTCCCTGTGTAAGTTTGATGTTTTTCATTATTTATATTGCACTATTATATTGCACTATTTTTGTACGAACATATGGTTGCTTTATATGAACCATGACCATTTACTGATAACCCTCTTATGTGTGTGTGTATTGTTTACATACACAAAGCATACTGTTTATTTTTTATTAGATCAAGCATTTAAGTGCATTCCTTGCACACGTTATGTTTTTCATCTCGTCTATCACCATAGACATTGCTTGCATGGGCACCCAGGCCACTCACTGGTCGATATGTTAATCAATCATTCGGCCTGTCTGCTGCCCCCCTTTTTGTTCTGTCTATTTGCTCAGCCTGGGGTTGGGAGGTTCTATCCTATGCCAATAGGGTGAGCTGTTCGCTCGTGCCCGCCCACCCCTGACGCATGGGCTCTGCCCTCGTCCTCCCTGATGAGGACATAGGACTTTCCAAGATGGCGGACCCGCTCCTATGATGCTTTGCGTCTATGGCGCTTGTGCCGTCTGTCATCCTTGGAGCATACGCAATGGCATTACTCACCATGCCCGCAACTCGACGGTGAAGTCAGACACCACCGATTCAGAGAGGGGCTATGTAAAGGGCAGCTACATGCCTCCACAGTCTGCCTGAGATCCTTGAATAGGGATGAGCTGATATCCCTTCCAGGTCTCTATGATCTGTTTATGTAATCGTCTGGTAAGATGCCTTCCATTCTCTCTGTAGACTTAGTTGATTAACCACTCCTGCATTATCTTAGAGTGCATTAGACTTACTACATACTTTAACATTACCTGTAGGTCCATCCTGTTATTGGTGTCCGTTTTTTTCTTAAACCCTGCTGTTTTGAAGTCTGATACTAAGGTGAAAACTTTCAGCCATTTATCTTCTGCAATACCATTTTTTTTTTTTTAAATTCAATGCTTTTTATTCATGTTCATACAAAATACATCACATCATACAATATACATATATCATCATGACAAAAGAAAAACAGAGAAGAAAGAAGGAAGAAAAATCACCTTCCTTCTTATCCAATGTGTGTGTCACTTCTATAAGAGGTATTTTCTCAATTTTTCTCCCATTTTACTCCCTCAGGTCCTAGTCTATAGTCAAGTATCCAGCCCACTCTCACTCGTAATTACCCTACTTACATATTACTGCCATTATATAAAAACTACATCTTCCCTTTCCTCTCTAAATCTTCAATACTTAGGGTAGTTCATCTTCATAAGCCAGGGGTTCCACATTTTCTCAAATTCTTTGATGTTCCCTCCCCTTACATAGACTATCCTTTCTTTCCTTATTGTTTCACACACCGTTTTGGACCAGTTCTCTATTGTGGGGGGTTTCTCTGCTTGCCATCTCCTCGCTATTTCCTTTCTTGCCTGGTAGAGGCATCTCCGTACTGCATTTCTTTCCGCCCTTCTGTTACCTAGATCTTCTCCCACCCCCAATATACACATTTTCGGGTTTGCGCTAAGATCCAGGTTAAAGGCCTTATTTATGAACTCCACTACTTCCATCCAGTAGCGAACTAACTTGGGGCATTTCCATAGCATGTGCATCAGATCTCCTGTATAATGACACCTAGGACATTTGTCATCAACCCTTCTCCCATACTTAAACAATTTTACTGGAGTATAATATGCCCTATGTAAAAGCAATAAATGCGAGAATTTCTGAGCGGGAGAGACCGAGACCTGGTGACTCCCCTCCAATATCTCTTTCCATTGCACATCCGATATTGACCCCAGGTCCGACTCCCACTCTCTTCTACATTTAAGTTTAACTGGTTTCTCCCTGCTATACCGGCATATATGTTTGTAAAATTCTGCGATTAATCCCTTTGAATCCTCCACACTCTCTAATTTTTGGAAGATGGGAGATTGACTCCATTTCGGGCCTTGCTCCCCAAATTGGGCCTGCAGAGCATGCCTGATCTGTATGTAGTTAAAGTATGAGTGACTCGGGATACCAAATTCCTCCCTTAAGGCGGCAAAGGTCTTTAACATATTGCCATCATATAGTTGTTCCAATTTAACTATCCCCTTTGATTCCCAGGTCATAATTTTACCTATTTGTGACAGTTCTTGATAGTTCTTATTATCCCAAAGAGGACTACACCTCCCTTCTCCCTCCATGTCCTTCATTCCTTTAATAAGATTCCATACTTTTAACATTAATTTGACTGTGGGGGTTCTAAATACAAACGAGTTTGCCTCCAAGACCTCCAAAACCCGCCTATGGGGCGCTCCCTCAATCATTATTGCAGTGTTGTTATTACCCATAGGACCGTGACCCGTTCTCAGATGTTGCAACTGAGCTGCCAAAAAGTAGCTACGAGGGTGTGGAATCGCCATACCTCCCTCCGTCACTGCCAGCTGTAATGTTTGTAAACTAATCCTGGAGCGCCCTCCCTTCCATATCAACCCCCTAAACAGCATGTCCATTTTTTTAAACCATTTGCCATTAATCCATACTGGAGAGTTATACAAAATGTACAATAGCTGGGGCAGCCATAGCATTTTGATTAGGTTACATCTTCCAGCTACCGACAATGGGAGTCTCTTCCATATATCAATCTTTTTCCTAAATTTCACCAATAAGGGGGCTAAATTATTATGTAAGAAATCCTCCACATCTTTAGTTATATGGATACCAAGATATTTTGTTTTCTCCACTATTTTTAGCGGGGTTTCTTCCAGAATGGGGCCTTGCTTAATTGGGTCTATTGGTAACAAGATCGACTTCTCCCAGTTTATGGAGAGACCCGAGATCTCCCCAAAATCTGAGAATATACCCATCACCTGTCTGAGCGATCCCTCCGTATCCCCCAGAAAGATAAGTACATCGTCCGCGTATAACGCGATCCTCTCTTCCCTCATCCTTCTCCTGAAACCTTCCATATTTCTATTTTGTCTTACCGCAGCGGCCACTGGTTCCATTGCCAAAGCAAAGATCAGAGGAGACAAGGGACACCCTTGTCTTGTACCTCTTTCCAGACAAAACTTACTCGAGAGTACATTATTAGTTCTGATCTTTGCTTGGGGTCCATTGTATAGAATTTTTACCCATTTACTGAAAGTGGGACCAAAGCCATATGCCCTCAATATATACCAAATAAAGCCCCATTCAAGACTATCAAATGCCTTTATAACATCCAACGCTACTATAGCTCTGGAACCCAAGTTTTCAGTTGGAATTTGTAAATTTAAAAAAAACCGCCTAATATTTTCGCTTGTTGATCTCTGTGGGATAAACCCAGTTTGATCCGGATGAACTAATTTATGGATTATTTTTTGTAACCTAGAGGCGAGAATCTTAGCCAAGATTTTTGCATCTGAACACAGCAATGAGATGGGTCTATATGATGCGGGTTCCAGGGGGTCTTTCCCTTCTTTAGGTATCATTATTATTGTGGCCTCCGTCATTGATTCAGTTAGTTTCCCCTCCTGATATGCCCACTCAAACACCCTGAGAAGCACTGGCAATAATATCTCCCCATAGTTCCTATAAATCTCCGCAGGGAGACCATCAGGACCAGGAGATTTTTTATTGGCCAGTTCCTTCACGGCCATTTTAATATCTTCTAATGTTATCGGAGCTTCCAGTGCCTCAGCGTCCAGCCTCGACAAGGAGGGCAATTCTATTTTCCTGAAAAATTCGTCCAGTGCCAGCCCCCCCGCTGTCCCCCGGGACTTATATAATTCCTCATAATATATTTTAAAAGTTTCATTTATTTTATCTGGTTGGGAGGTAATCTCACCAATCTTAGTTCTAATAGCGGGAATCATCGGGGGGGGAGAGTCTGATTTAACAATGTGGGCCAATATTTTTCCTACTTTCTCTCCTTCTCCAAATATTATTTGTTTTTGAAATAACCTTTTATTTTCAGAGTTCCTAGTAAATACCTCTTTATATACTGACTGTGTATTTTCCCATTTTTGTTGGTTTTCTGGGGAAGGGTTTCTCACGAGTTCCCTCTCTGCTACTTGTAGCTCCTCCCTAATCCTCTCTTCCCCCAACCTTGAAGCTTTTTTTATTCTTGAAACCTGCTGGATCAATAGACCCCTCAGAAACGCCTTCAGGGCGTCCCACATCACCCCTCTTGCTGTAGACTCCTCATTTAGACTAATGAACTCCCGTAACCTAGTTATAATCACAGTTGGGTCCTCAATTAACTCAAGCCAAATTGGATTTAATTTTCAGGGGCTACGTTGTTTATTTTCCCCAGTTGCCATCCTGGCTGTCACCAATGAATGGTCTGAAATACCCCTAGGTTGGTAAATTATATCACTGACAATATGTGCGGCCATAACATTACCTAGGACAAGGTCTATTCTTGAAAAGGAGGAGTGTGCACCTGAGTAGCATGAGTATTGTTGCACCCCCGGATTACCCATCCTCCAAAGGTCACACAACCCGGCCTCCCCAAGAAACTGGCCCATACGGCTCCCATACGATCCCTGCCATTCCTTACCTGGGGGAAATCTGTCTATTTCTTTATTTATTGCAACATTAAAATCCCCAACAGCAATAACAGGTATGTTTGGTTTATCCACAATAAAATCCAGCAAGCTATATAAAACTTCTAGCCTAAAAGGTGGGGGATTATAAATATTCGCCAGTACACATTCCTGACTCCCTACAGTGCAGTGCAAAAAAACATACCTACCCCCAGCATCTATATTACTTTGCCTGCAGAAGAACGCAGTCTCTTTCCCAATTAACACCGCCACCCCCCTAGAATAAGAGGTGTGTACCGCGTGGTACTGATGTCGATATTTTTTACTTTTAAGTTGAGCTATAGAATCCTTTGTCAAATGCGTCTCCTGCAGACAAACAATATCTACTCTAACAGAATCTAGCATGTCAAATACCAATGCTCTCTTAGAGGGAGTGCCCATCCCCCTAACATTCCATGACCCTATCCTTGATCCCATTGATTAATCAAAGATCCAGGTACTATACTGGGAGGGAAAGAGGAAAAAAGAAAAACCACCCAAGCCCAGTCTAGGGTACCCCCTTATATTTTTAAGGAAGGAAATCTTCCCTGTTCCTACTAATTTGTTGGCTTCCTGTTGTTTTGGTATTCCCGGCCTCTTCACCCTCAGTTCTCGCTTTACCACATCTACCCAGGCGTCGAAATATTTACCATCTACAAAAAATGATATCTCTGTGCTAACCCAAATAACAAATGCAATTCTATACAAATCATACATATCCCAGTGTGTTAGACATTAAATCCACTGTCTCATTACATCCTTTAAATTTTATCCCCGTGTTTATCTGTATCCTTTGTGAGTTTGTGTAATTAAATGTATCATTGCAACTTTTTTTCGTGAGTGTGTGACTTAATACCCTGTATTGCATTCTAATATTCCCAAAGCTCATCCCCTTGACCCACCACCCCCACCCTCCCCGACCCCCCCCCGACCTCCAATCCCCCCCATACCATTCTAGGTACCCCCTAGGGGCATTTTTAATGGCCAGCCCATATCCACCTACCCTTCCATACCACACCCTCCCCCCCAACCACTCCACCCCCCTCCACCCCCCACCCTCCCCACCCTCCCCACCCCCCCAACATTCAAAGCAAAAACAAAAAACAAAGCCTAATATACCAACATCCCCTCTCACGGTTACACCCATTACCCTTCTTTCATTACCACCCTGCTCCTTATGTGAAATAAATATGACAGAATAATAAAAAACCTTGTGCCCTGTCTCTATATAGTAAATTCAACACCTTTCCTCCATTATTTCCTAGGCAATTGATCCTTCTTTTCCTCCAACCATGCCAGTGCACTGTCCGGGGACTCAAAAATCTGACTTCCCCCCAGTGCGTTTATCCGTAGTTTAGCAGGGTAGAGGAGAGCATACGAGACATTGAATTTCTGGAGGCTACGTTTAACCCCCAGGAACCCAGCTCTGCGTTTTTGTAGATCTGGGGAGAAATCTGGGAATATTGATATCCTTACATCCTTATACAAGACCTTTCCCATCTCTCGGGCTTTACGCAAGAGGGTTACTTTGTCCCTATAATTTAAGAACTTTACTAAAATTGGTCTTGGGGGGCTACCGGGGGGGGGGGGTCTGAAGGGGATTCTGTGCGCTCTCTCTATTGAAAATTGTTGAGTAAATGTCTCCCTCCCAAACACCCCCACCAACCATTTTTCCAGGAATACTACCGGATCTGGACCTTCACTCCCCTCGGGGACCCCCACCACCCTCACATTGTCCCTGCGAAGTCTATTTTCCATCTCATCAAACTTCCCCGCCAGGGTCTCAATTTTTCCTCTCCAGATCTTCACTTCTTGCTTCAGTGGTAACAGCTCATCTTCAATCACACTAATTCTGTTTTCCGCTTCCACCACCCTTTCTGCTGTTTTCTTAAGATCATTTCGTACTAGGGTCAGGTCCTCTTTAATATCCTTCATTTGATCTCCTAGAACCCCTAAGGACTGCTTGCATGCGTTTATTGCCAATAAGATATCTTTTAAAGAGGGTTCCTCTTCTGTCATACCCATTGGAGTAGCTGAGGCCTCCATTTCTTTACCAGTGGTGCCTGGCCCTTTTACAGAGGGGGTTTTTGTTCCTGTGTGGAGACCCGACTGTCCTTGACTTTTCCTGTCCATTGCTGACTTATTCAGGGTTTGCTGTCCCCCTTTATTCGGGGTATGCTCCGCAGCCAGGACCATTTTTTCTAACTTAGCGGACGCTGCCACCGCCGCTGCAGTTGCCCCTGCCACTGTAGGGTAGAGACCTTTTTCCTTCTCCTTTTCTTTTGCTGACCGCAGGGACTGGGTTCCCATAGTGTCATGATTGGGATGCTCTTCTCCCTTCCTTCTTCCTGACATGATAGTTTAATTCTTTATGAAATTGAGCCTTATACTGCATACACAGTCCTTATCAGGGAGAAAGGAAAGGGTTATTAGCCCAGTGCCACCCCCGCCACCTCCTGGTGTGACTGCTGATATCTAAGTGATACACTCCACTTCACCCCCGGGGCTATACTTGTGTTACCAAGCAGGTTACACCTTTAATTGATCTGCGCCCATGGGGTTCCAAACAGCCCTCTGAATATACAATCCTACCGGGGGGTTCTCAGTATGATGGACAGCAGACTATGCAGTAAAATCAGAGACAGGGTATAACGAACAGCAAGCAAAGTCAAGTATAATTCATACGATACCGCGCTGCAGCAGGAGTATCTCCTCTATTAAAGTAGGCAGTCCCAGAAGTTCACTTCTACAGCCACCGCGGTTATTTGAAACAGGTCTCCACAGCACTGATTAGCAGCCACCACTTTTCTCCTCCTATCATCACCACCGCCAGTTTCCAATCTTCGCACCGGCACTTCACCTTTCCCCAGTACAGTCTGCACCGGGCGGTGTTCCTGCCACTGAGGGCTTCTCCAACACAGCGTCCTCCTCACCACACACTTCCGCCGGCTGCCGAGCCCCGCTCGTCTGTCTCCCTCCACTACCTCCTCCACTACGCTCCGACACCGCTCCAAGCTCCAGGGAAGCAGTACACGGCAGTACACGGCAGTGTGGCTAAGCGGCACGGCAGGGGGAGAACAGGATAGGCACCAGCATTCTATCACGGGGAGACCGGGCTGTTCACAAGGTTTTCAGGCACCTGGAGCAGGGTGGACACAAGCGCTCACTCCACCACACACATCTCCGTCCGCTTCCGGCCACGCCCCTGACAATCAACGTGCAATACCATTTTAACCCCTTATTGATTCAGCCCCATTGAAAATCAAGGTAATCTTTTTTCCTTAACCCTTTTTTTGGTTAGGAGGTACCCTGTCTACACCTACTGTACTGGCTATTTCCAAGCCGTGCCCTATAATGCTTATTTTTCATATTTTCTCTTTTTAGAAATATCACCCTTATAGCCCTTCTCTGCAAGCAGCCAGGGTGTGGAAGCTGGATGGATGGGATGCTATACACACAGATTGATTTTACTGCGTTGTTTACATCTCTTGTGGAATTAAAGCAGTCTTGGTGAGGTTTGGTTCCTTCCTGCGTCCATATGTTTCTATGTCCTTATATTTTGATATTTTGTTTTTTCTTTAAAGTAATCTATGCATAGTTCCCTTTCAAATCCTATGCCAATTTGCTTGTTTAGTTATGTTTATTTTTGTTAATACGTTCATGAGACACTTACTCTACTGTTTTTTATTCTCAGTATGAAAAGAGTCACATCATCAATCTCCTGAAGAAACTCTATTGAGTGAAACATGTCGAGAGTGGTAGTGCTTTGCTTGAATATGCTTTATTAATTCAATTTGAGAGTGGTAATGCTTTACTTGTATTCGCTTTATTAATTCAGTTTACCTTTTGATACTAATGTATTTTTCCTTCTCATGTTTTTATTCTCCTTAATAAAAATTCAAAATTTTAATGTAATTGGATGAGTTTTGATCTCTTCACCCAACACCTCTAAAGTCCCAAGGTTTGTCACCTCTCTGTCCCATTTTTCCTTTTTTTTTTTGAATTTTTTTTTATCTTCCAGTGTTTTTGTTTTTTTAGGTTGTTGTTTAGTATGACTAGATGGTGTTATCCACACACCTCTATTTTGAGGCTTGGACTTACAACATTTTGCAAAATTATTCCATTTGTTGCATGAGTTACACCTTTTGTTAAAAGCCAGACACATGTTGCGCTCAGTAGCGTGTTCACTACCACAGTTGTTGCATTGCCTTTTGTTCTGTTGCACCACAAACACTTCTGCCTCTCTTTTTATTTCCTTAGTAGCCCTTTCAGAATGATCAAACAACATACATATTCTGATAACTGATTCCGGTGTCAAATCTTTCTCCCTTAACAACTGAGCACAAACTGCATCATTGTAGATACCACATACAATCCTGTCACATATCAGTTCATCTGTTAGTGCACCAAAATCACATTTGTTAGCCAGCAGTCTCAGTGTGGCTGCATAGGATTTTTTGAGCCACCATGTTAAATGCATGTCTGTCTATTATCACATTATCCTGTGGTAAGCACATCTCATCAAATTTCTTGATAAAATCATTAGGGTCCTCTCTGTCCTCATTCTCTTCAAAATGAAATGACTCATGTTTATCTAGAGCATCTGAACCAGCAAAAATGAGAAGAGTGTAAGCTGGTACCACTTTTGACTTGTCTGAGAGTCCTGCTTTGCTGTACACATCCCATTCGCTTTTGAATTTCAGCCAGTTGTTAGTAATGTCATTATCAAAGTTTAGGGGTTGTGTGCCACATAGATTCTGAGCCATGATGTTTCAGCAATCTGGCCCCTGTCACCATGTAGACTTTGTAAAAGCAATGAGGGAAAAGGGGGCCGTGGCGAGGGCAATTTAATCAATTTAGGGGATAAGTTTATTATTATGGTGGCCCCATTTGCAGATTAGGGCTGGCAGGATTAGATATTATTTAAGGGTTAGGATTGGTCAGTTTAGTCAGGTGACAATAGAATTTTCTAGAAGCAGGAGGTCAAAGGCTATATAAGGAATCAACTGACAGGATTCCTGGCCAGTCGTCAGAGAAGAGGATTCCGTAAGGAGCTCTGAGCGGGAGTTTTTGAATTTAGTAACTCCTGTCAGCTCTGGCCTCGAGGCGATTCAGTTTGCATGTGCAGCGCTATACAAACCATTCATTCATTCATTCATAATGAAAACTCTTCTTCGTCAACTATTAGAAAGAGCAGAAACAGCTGGAGGGGAGGAATTCGGCAATGCTTATCATTACCGGAAAGCCAAGCAGCGACGGGTGTAAGCGGTATGCACAGCGAAGCTCCGGAGTTGGAAGAAGAGAGTCGAGTTGTTAATTTACCTCAGACAAGGCAGCAAATGGCAGAGTATGTTCAAGCGGATGCTGCCAGTTCAGTCTCTCAGCATGAGAATTCCGGCTGTGACAGAAGAGGAGCAAGAGAAAGCGCCAGCAGCGGAAAAGTGTGAGCCCGGTCCCTCCCGTTAGTAACAGAAGCCATAGAGGGAGGTCGGTATCTTCTATGAGCAGACATCAGCATGTCAGTGAAGCTGCAGGTCAGAGTCAGATGAGGAGTGCTCAGCCGTCTTCAGAGGGGGAATCGTCTCATGAACAATTATTAATGTCAGCTATGCAAGCGCCTCAGAATGAGCATGGGCTCAATTCAGATAGTTCTAGTCAGCTAGCTGAGTTTTCTAAGCATGTCGGGGTTGGGCAAGCAGGCAGTGCTATTCCTGTGAGGTGTGCCCCCCCTTTATTGGCTACGGGTAGTGGCAACAATGCTGATATTGGTAAGTGTAATGCCCTGTAAACATGGTCGGACTTTCGGACGGAAAATGTGTGATCGGAGCGTGTTGTCGGAAATTCCGACCGTATGTGGGCTCCATCGGACATTTTCCATCGGATTTTCCGACACACAAAGTTTGAGAGCAGGCTATAAAATTTTCCGACAACAAAATCCGATCGCGTCAAATCCAACCGTGTGTGGACAATTCCGACGCACAAAGTGCCACGCATGCTCAGAAGAAATTCCGAGACGGAACAGCTCGGTCTGGTAAAATTAGCGTTCAGAATGGATATAGCACTTTCGTCAGGCTGCAATGTTTAAAATTGTTTAATACAGCACACTCTGTTCTTCTTTATAATGCTAGAAGAATGAAGTAGTTTTGCTGCTGATATTCACACAGACTTCTCACAAACTTCTTTCTTTATTATTTATCATCAATATATTTTGATTTGTCACATCTGACAAAAAAGATATATGTTTTTTTTTTTGGTTTGTATTGTTTTCAAGCCTGATCGTGTTTTTTTTTTTTTTTGATTTTACATCCTGAATATTTTTGGGTGTGTTTTGTGTGTCAAGTTACCACCACACCATTATTATGATGTATTATTTAATCTCAAGGAGGTTGCTTGGTGTTGGTGTCTCTTGTTATTTTCACATTGTATTTTTGAAATGTACCTGCCTCCTCACAAACAAACTGTCCTTTTTGATGGAAAACACACATAGGCAACTATAATTGAAACTTAAAATCCTTTATTAAGGGATCAGAACCAAACAAAGAGGGAGGCAACGCTGGAGAAGCAGCAGAAATTGGTGAAGCTTTTGGCCCCCAGGGCACACATTAATTAATTTACTGCAAAATTGGTGGCCTGAGGAGTCCATATCTAAGGGAGTGCAGTCTGGTCCAGAAGTCCAAGAGATCCTGAACAGCACCAGATGACATGTATGTCCCCAGGCTGTGGTCATGCAAGAGGCTGCATCTTTTGTCAGACCAGACTGAACCCAGGTCATCACTCTCTGGTCTTCCTTCCATGCTTCCTACCAGGCTGTGTCTGTGGTGGTGGAGTTGTGGCAGAAGGAGGAGGAGGAGGATGGTCCAACTCACACAGGTGGGTTTTGTTTGTGATTTCGCCCCTCACCCCCTTAGCTAGTGTTTTGTAAAGAAGGTCCTCACACATGAGGCGTTGACCCTCCTGCATGCCCTGCAGTTTTGTGGCAGCCATGCAGGCAAAGGCCTCTTCAGGAGTGGGGAAGGCTCTGAGGGACGCAGAAGCCTCCTGAATCAGCCTGAGTGCTGAATCCTGCATGTTACTCCCCTTCCTGGGTCTTTTGGTTGGAAGGCGGAGGGGAGGAACCTGCGATTCTGTCAGGCTCCTACTGGGCCCGGCCTTCTCCTGGCTGCCACTTAGCCCCGCCTCCTCCTGGCTGCAACTAACCCCCGCCTCCTCCTGGCTGCCACATTCCACAGCCTCTTCCTGTGTGCCACATTCCACAGCCTCCTCCTGGTTGAGGTCTTCCTGTGTATGAAAAAGGGACATAGTTTTAGTTTTTTATTCATCAATCACACACAATTTTCACCTCATGCCTGTTGCAAATTGAATGTTAACAAATATAACTGATGATCATTCTGAGCCTAGCATTTTTCATTCTTGTCCCAATTATTTTTGCCCACTACTGTATACTGATATGTAAAACACTTTATTAAATCAGCAATTAGTGATCAATAATAACATCTAGTAAATATCATTTTTTTATTGACCAGAAATCTGTAGAACAATGCTATACCTGGCCCCAGCTGGGCTCCTCCACTTCTTCCTGGCTGGAAGTCCCAGGTTGGACATCGGAAGCCTCAGCTGGGGTGGAAGATAGGGTGAAAGGAAGAGTGGAAGGAAGGGTTGAGAGGGATTCCCTGACTCCAGTCTGGTCTGACAGAAATCGCAGTCTCTCATAGTACCACAGCCTGGGGACATAAACGTCATCTGCTGCAGCTCTGGATCTCTGGGAATCCGTGACCTTCTTGTGCTCCCTAAGATAAGTGCTCCTCAGGCCACCAATTTTGGCTTTTAAATAGGGGATGGTTGCTGTGGGGACCACCGGCTTTATCAACTCCAGCAGTTTCTCCAGCACTGCCTGCCTCTTTTGTTTATTATTGTATTGGGGGTGTTTGACCTGCCACAGAAAGGGCAGCTCCCTGTACTTGTCTATGAACAGGGGGAGGAAATTGTGGTCATTGAAGCCATCCATTTTATCTGCAAGACACAACACAAGACAAACCCTAATGTCAGGCGAAACTCTCCTAATCTTGTTACAATATAGGCCTCAATCTAGAAGCAGTATAGGCCCAAGTTTAGATCTTACCTTCGTTATCACGATCGACACCTCCAATACTCCTTCCTCTGCTCACAGATCGTACGTACTACGCACGCGTGTTATGCTTTATATACACTGCGCATGCGTGAAACTCCACCCTCCCGACGTTCTTTCTAGTCTATTCCCCATCCCTACTCGTTCGGCGCAGTTGGAAAAGAGCACATGGCGGAGACACAGCAGGTGCGTGCTAATTACAGCAACGAGGAGGAGGAGGAGGAACGCCCGGAGCCAGAAATGTCTCGATCCTGGAAGAGACGATTTAAGGCCTCAAATATGTCCTTTGGGGAGATGTTGGAGATGGTCAACATCTTGAAGAGGGACGACTATGACGGGAATTATGGACCTTACCCCAACCCCAATGTCAGAAAGGCCAAGATCATGGCAAAAGTAGTCAAAAGTCTGCAGAAGAATTTCAGGGTACGACGATCCAAGGATCAGCTCAGGAAGCGGTGGTCGGACCTCAAAATAACGGAGCATGAGCAGTACAGAAGGATCAGGAGAGTGCTGCAAAAAAGTAAGTAGTTGTCCTATGTTCCTATTCTTTATTTTTATTACGTTCGTGCTGCTCCATGTGCTTTTCTTTACTGTTGTACAGTTTAAAATGGCAACTTTGGGCACATTGTTCGTTCCTATGAAACATTGTTCGTTCTGCATTGAAAACAGCATTGTTTTGGCCATATGCATTTGAATACATTTTTTCTAGCCTACTTCTCTTAAAATAATTTTGGAGTCTAGATTGGTTTGTAACTAGAATGTAATGCAAACTAGATTCTGTGTAAGGAGAGGACACTCAGCAGCTGTTTACACATCTGGACGCTGGAGCACTAGTGGGGTACACAAGAACACCCTTTTTATTAGGGGGCCCCACACAGGTGCTCCAGTGTATACTATAGGGGTGTCTCCATCTGTGAAGCTTGTACAAAACAGGTAAGTATTCAAGCTTGACAAAGGAAAACAATATTTCTTCATCTTGGAACTCTGCCAAAATAGACAATTGTACCCCACTTCCAAGCAATGTTTCTCTTTCTGTCATCAAATATCTGTGTGCTAAGTATACCTATTTTTTTTTACATAGGGGAGAAAAGACTCGGAGGATACCACTCAGCAGAAGAGACATCAGACCCCCCACCTCATGAAGAAGGTGAAATCTCTCAAAGCCAAGCAGAGGAGGAGGAGGAAGGAGACGTGGTAGAAATAGTCACAACAGGTGAGTGTCTGCGACCACAGGCTCAGGTAAGAGATGGATGCCAGCATATTATTAATACATGGTGTGTTTTTGTTTCTCTATTTTTAGGTGATCGTGATGTTGTGGATCCAGGTCATTTCACCAGTGAAAGTGCACAGATCCTGATTGCGGAGATCATGGGGTGTAATAGGGACTTGGAAAACATCCAGAAAAACATCAATGATGTTAAAAACAAAATGAAGACCATCATTGATGTTTTAGGAAGAGTTCAAAACTCCTCCAAATCCCTTCCTTTTTTGTGGTATTTGTAAAATAAACATTTTTAAAATTTTTTGCCATTTTATAGAAAAGCCAAATTTTGAAGATGCACAGTGTGTCAACATGTGCTATCTGCCATCACGGGAGATCAATGTAGGCGTTTTGGGAGTGCAACCCCTTCCTCAATAATAAAGTAGCTGAGAGGAAGGGGTTGCACCCACAAAACACGTCCCTTGATCCCCCGTGATGGCAGCTAGCACATGTTGACATTCGGCAATTTGTGTGCATCTTCAAAATTTGGCTTTTCCAGGGGTGACTTCACCCCATCTGAACGCAATATAAAACACAGTTTCTAAATACTCATGTCTGATATTGCCTTCAATTTCTACAAAAGTTGAACTTTGTAAGTTCCATATTTGTGTATTTCTTGTTTGTTTGAAACATGCATGTTTTACCTTAAATGGACATTTCAATATTTATTAATGTTACCAAAAAAATTGTTATACAACAAACATGTTGGTTTGTTTTAAAAACCTTTTAGAAATTCACATGTGATTGTGCTGGTATTAAAAAGATTGATAATCAAGAGTGTGTGGATTATTGTTTCAATGCTCCTAAAATTGTGTTAAGGTAAAATTGGTGTTTTCAATGACAATGGGCTAAGGGCAAATCCACTTTGCACTACAAGTGCAGTTTCAGTGCAGGCTCAAGTGCACTTGTAGTGCAAAGTCTATTTTCCTTTAGTAAATAACACCCAACAGTGCTTTTTAAGGTTACACAAGCATGACATTTTCAGGACTCCCCACATTTCTGTCAGGGTCAGCTAAAATAAACACAAGCAGTAAATGTCACCAAAGATTTTAGTAGTTAAAATTATTTTTTTATTTTAAAAATGTATCAGACATTGTCTGGCATATTGATGGCCCCCCTACCCTCAAAGTAATCAAGGTATCTAAGACGGTCCTCGCGGGCACTCAGGGGGGGCAAGCCAGGACGACCATGATTCCAAATGTGTTCTCCACCACTCTTCTGGCTCTGGCCAGCCGGTAATTAAAAACCCTCTGGTCCGGGGTGAGGGTCCTCATCGGGAATGGCCACATAAGGTGGTCCCCCAGCGCAAACGCTTCATCAGCAACGAAGACGAATGGGAGTCCTTCCACATTGTCTTCTGGAGGTGGCAAGTCCAAGCTGCCATCCTGGAGATGCCTGTAGAACTCCATCTGGGTGATGACTCCACCATCGGACATCCGGCCATTCTTCCCCACGTCCACATACAGGAACTCATAAGTAGCCGACACCACTGCCAACATCACAATACTATTGAACCCCTTATAATTATAATAGTATGACCCCGAGTTGGGTGGTGGGACGATGTGGACGTGTTTCCCATTAATTGCCCCTCCGCATTTAGGAAAGTCCCACTGCTGGGCAAAGTGGGAGGCCACAGTCTGCCATTCCTGTGGGTTGGAAGGAAACTGCGGAGTCAAACAAGAGAAATAAATTAATCATTTTGCACATAAACAGGGAAAGCAGATTAGACACAAACATTCTTGGCCAACATCAGTATAACATTTATTTTAGGGAGTATTTAAAGACAAAGGTATAAGGTCCACCTATCAGATTCCTCCCCCCCCTCATGGGCCATTTGTAAAATTTTATGGGGGGATGTTTTGTACAGGTAACCATCTCCACTTCATTGAGAGATGAATGTCTAAATAATGTGTATTACTTTGGCCAGCCCCTCCTTACTTTACACTATTGGCAGCCCACTGGACAGGTAAGAAGTGTCATATTACAAAGAGATAAATACACACTGTACACATTTTAGCACATTTTTACATTCTGCTATTACCTATCAAGATAATAATAGGATACAAAAACTTTAAACAGTACCATTTGAAAGTATTCAGGCAGGCCCTTGCACTACATGCTTTGGGGAATTCATCCATAAATCTGACCACTAAAGAGGTGGGTAAAGTGTGTATGGGTTTGGCAAAGTCAGCAGATAGAGGATTGGTATCAGCTGAGTTAGCAGTTGGGGGAGGGAGGGTTCCAAATGATTTAGGGACACCAAAAAAAGCCTCTGCCACTCTGCCTGAATTTAAAACACAAATCACATTTTTACACATTTTAGGGGGTGTTTGGGGTAAAGCACTACTACGGAGCTGACAAAATACATTGTTAATTGAGTAGATGAGGCAGATATAGGCCCAGGAGAGCATGCTGGGGAGGTTAGTGAAGGCAAATATGTATGAAGGACAAGCATATTTTTTTTTTAAAAACCAGCATGCATTAGGACAAAGGGGACATTCACAGCATATTACAATCATGGTAATTAGGGAATGAGGAAAGAAATACAATATATTAACAAACATTATATAAAATAGAATGTGATGTTAAAGGATAAATCTTACCTTAACATACTCCTTCTGCAGGACCTCGATGATGGCAGAACAGGTCTCTGGGATAATGATCCCCAGAGCCTGGGGGGAGATGCCTGTCGAGAACTTGAGGTCCTGCAGGCTTCTCCCAGTCACCAAGTACCGCAGGGTGGCGACTAACCTTTGCTCTGGAGTGATGGCTTGCCTCATGCAGGTATTCTGCCTGCTAATATAAGGGGTCAGCAAAGCCAACAAATGGTGAAAGACGGGGTCCGTTATCCGGAGAAAGTTCCTGAAATGGTCAGGATTATTCTCACGGATCTCACGGAGCAAAGGCATATGACAGAACTGGTCATGCTGGAGCAACCAATTCTTGGTCCATGAACTCCTCCCCACCCTGTTCATGGACTGGACTTGTTTTAAGGTAAGGACCCCAACACCAAGCCCCCGCACAGCATGAACTCTACAAGGAGTACGTATATGCAACATGGCTAGAAAATGGTCGGCTGCTCAGAACGAAGTAACAGAACGCACTGAAGAACAGCAACAACAAGTCAATTGTACTTGCTGCATGCACAGAAGACCAGATACAAACCCACAAGTACAAACTGAACAGCAGAAAACGATCTGAAAACCACGAGTCTGAAAAAGCGCGAATCGTCTCTCACCAAACTTTTACTAACACGAGATTAGCAAAAGGAGCCCAAAGGGTGCCGCGCTTGGTTCAGAACTGCCCTTTTCTAGTCTCGTCGTATGTGGTGTACGTGACCGCGTTCTTGGCGATCGGAAATTCCGACAACTTTGTGCGACCGTGTGTATGCAAAACAAGTTTGAGCCAACATCCGTCGGAAAAAATCAATGGATTTTGTTGTCGGAATGTCCGATCGTGTGTACAGGGCATAACACTTTAGATAAATTGTCTGTAATTTCTGCCTCTTTGGAACAGTTGATACAAATTATGCACACTAGTTTTAAGCAACAAAAAGAAAAGGAAGGTGTTACAGGAGTTTGGTCCTCTGTGTTAGTAAAGCATCCAGTGCCAGCACAGACTAGAGAAGCTGCGTTGTCACAGGATAAAAGTCAGGACAACAGCAGTAAAGAATGTATGCAGTGTGTTCTCTCTCCCCTAGGTTTTCATCTATCTGCTTCCATTAAAGAAAAAATATGGAGAGAAGAATATATTGATTTAATAAACAAACAATAAATACCGCGATGTGATACAATAAACCAATTGATTGTGTCGACAAGAAATAAAAAAAATATAAAAAATAAATAATAAACCTAAAAACCTCCTGCTAAAAGTGAGATACACACATGCTTAAATAGATAATAAGTAGTAGCGCTAAATAAACTAAATAACATACACCAATGATACTCAAATCAATAGTATAAAAAACAATATGAAACTTCCATGAATGTGAGTAAATAGTGCTGAAAAAATCAACCAAAAAATTGCAATACAGTCCAAAATAGTGAATTTCGTCCTCCACCGCACCACCAGTGATAAAAAATGCTCACTTACCAGATGGCAAGCTATACACGCATGCGACCTATACCCGGCCAGGGCCTTTATCCAGTTAGGGGGCCACAGGAAATCTCCAGGAAAAACCCTTCTAGGAGGTCAGCATGGGGATCGCCAAACTCATCAGCCAAAGATCATGACAGGATGGAATACAGTGATTTTCAGATGTTCCCAGAACAAAGAAGGATCACCATAGCATAATACTGTTTATGCATCATTTATTCAAATAAAAGAAAGTCACTTACAATGTGTTAAAGCAATAAAAACAAATCAGCCGGCCGGCTTGTACGGACACCCGTCCCTCGAACACAGCACGCGAGACGTCAGCACATGCTCCAGGTTTTTCCTGGAGATTTCCTGTGGCCCCCTAACTGGATAAAGGCCCTGGCCGGGTATAGGTCGCAAGCATGTATAGCTTGCCATCTGGTAAGCAAGCATTTTTTATCACTGGTGGTGCGGTGGAGGACAAAATTCACTATTTTGGACTGTATTGCAATTTTTTGGTTGATTTTTTCAGCACTACTTACTCACATTCATGGACGTTTCATATTGTTTTTTATACTATTGATTTGAGTATCATTGGTGTATGTTATTTAGTTTATTTAGCGCTGCTACGTATTATCTATATATTGATTTAAGTTTGTTGCTTCCTCCTTCAAGGGAGTTTTCACACAAATATGACAAAATGGAAGATAAGAGTGAGGATGAGAGACGTAAACCAGTCTTGAAATCTATTTATGTATGGTTACAAGCTTTTGTTACTTATTCAAGTGTTTTGTGTGAGAGATTCCCTGAAAGGAGCACAGCTTTATTTCAACATATAGATATCATTCTGGAGGCTTACAGAAGCTTTAGTGGTTTCTCTTGGTTAACATATGATGAGGCGTTCTGCCAGAAGTTAGCGGTACAACCTTCTCTACAATGGGGTTCCAAGGATGTTAGTTTATGGCTTAATTTATTCTTACCTCAAAGACAACCTTTTGTCCACCAACCCACTGTTACCAATATCAATCAATCAGTGAATACATATAAAAAAGGGTTGTGTTTCGCTTTCAAAGACAGCCAGTGTAAATGGGCTAATGCATGTAGATATAAGCACGAATGTGCATTTTGCGCTGGGTGTCACCCTATAGCAAAATGTTTTCGTAAGTTTCAGGCCGGACAAAAGGAAATTTTTCCAAAAAGCGGCAACCCCAGTGAGTATACAAATAATGTTATCTTGGTTGCAGGTTTACCCAAACAAACAGAAGGCTTCGCTGCTAATTGAGGGTTTTGTAGATGGTTTCAGTCTACCTTCCTTCAAAGGAGCAGGTTGCTTAATAAATAATAATTTAAAATCGGTACAAGAATTATCTGATATAGTCAGGAAAAAACTTTTAAAAGAAGTGGATGTGGGTGAAGGTCCTTTTATTTCCCCTCCATTTAAAGATTTTAGAGTTTCTCCATTAGGTTTAGTGCCAAAAAAAGAGCCAGGGGAATTTTGTCTTATACATCACTTGTCATTCCCAATTGGAGACTCATTGAACGATCAGATAGACTCAAATTCCTCGACAGTGACGTATGCGTTTTTTGAGTCAGCAGTGAATAAATTGCGCATTTTAGGACCTAACGCATTAATGGCTAAGGCGGATATTAAATCTGCTTTCAGATTATTACCACTAAACCCTGCTTGTTTTAATTCTTTAGGAATTGTTTTTGAAAATACATTTTATTTTGACAAATGTCTGCCAATGGGATGCTCAATTTCCTGGTTCTATTTTGAAGCATTTTCATCCTTTATTGAGTGGGTAGTGAATATGGTAGCTAAGTCTCAATTTTCCATTCATTATTTAGATGATTTTTTTTATTTTTGGGAGCTTCAGGAACACAAGATTGTATCAATTTACTTCGGTCCTTCTTTTTAGTGTATAATTTTTTCGGCATTCCATTGGCAGAAGAAAAAACGATTTTTCCAACAACTAACATCGAATTGCTTGGTATAGGTTTGAATACTGTAGAAATGGAATGTAGTCTCCCTACTGATAAGGTATATAGGTTGACTCAGGTTTTGTTGAAATTCATCAGAAGGAAAAAAGTTATATTAAAAGAAATGCAATCATTATTGGGTCAGTACGCCTTTGCAGCAAAAGTTCTGCCGATGGGTAGGGTTTTTTCTAGGAGGCTATATGGCTCAATTTCAGGTTTAAAAAATCCATCATCTCATGTTAGGGTGAATTCCGAGATGAAGGCAGATCTTTTAGTATGGCTAAATTTTCTTGAGACATTCAACGGTAAGACTTTATGGCAACAGGATTTCATTCTAGATTCAGAATTTCTAGCCACAGATGCAGTGGGTTCTAAAGGGTTCAGAGTTATTTGGAAAACTCACTGGTGTTTTTTCGGCCTGGCCTTCCAGGTGGGTAAGTAGGGGTTTTTGTAAAAATATTGTTTCACTAGAATTGTTCCTGGTTATAGTAGCTTTAGAAATATGGGGTGAGTATCTTGCAAATAGAAGGATTTTTGGTTGGCACTGATAATCAAGGGGTAGCTTTTTCAGTGAATTGCCTATCTGCAAAATCTCCTCAAGTTGTGGTTTTCTTGCGGCATTTGTTTTTTCTGTGCCTAAAATGGAACATCTGGATCAAGGCAAAGTATATTAGAGGTAAGTGTATTATAATTGCCGATTCTCTCTCTCTCATCAACAGATGGACCATTTTTTCCTGTTAATGCCAGAAGCAGATGTAGCAGGGGTGCGTTGCCCATCCCATTTATGGGATCTAATTTCATTTATAAGAACATTCAAAACTCAGTGGCTATTTCCACTTGGAAAAATCATACAGCTTTGTGGTTATTATGGTCAACTTTTTTTGTCATCTTTAACCACTTGACCACTGGGCACTTAAACCCCCTTAATAACCAGACAAATTTTCAGCTTTTGGTGCTCTCACACTTTGAATGACAATTACTCAGTCATGCAACACTGTACCCAAATGAATTTTTTGTCCTTTTTTTCACACAAATAGAGCTTTCTTTTGGTGGTATTTAATAATTTTTTTCTTTTATTTTTTGCGCTATAAAAGAAAAGACCGAAAATTCTGTAAAAAAATGCATTTTTCTTTGTTTCTGTTATAAAATTTTGCAAATTAGTAATTTTTTCTTCATATATTTTGGCCAAAATGTATACCGCTACATATCTTTGGTAAAAATAACCCAAATGTATATTATTTGGTCTTTGTGAAAGTTATAGAGTCCACAAGCTATGGTGCCAATCTCTGAAAATGTATTACACACCTGATGTACTGATGGCCTATCATATTTCTTGAGACCCTAACATGCCAGAAAAGTAATACCCCCAAATGACCCCTTTTTGGAAAGAAGACATTCCAAGGTATTTAGAAAGATGCATGGTGAGTTTTTTGAAGTTGTCATTTTTTCCCACAATTCTTTGCAAAATCAAGATTTTTTTTTTCTTTTTTTTTCACAAAATTGTCATATTAGCAGGTTATTTCTCACACACAGCATATGCATACCACAAATTACACCCCAAAACACATTCTGCTATTACTCCCGAGTACGGCGATACCACATGTGGGAGACTTTTACACAGCGTGGCCACATACAGAGGCCCAACATGCACGCAACACCATCAGGCGTTCTGGAGCACCCAGGCCAATTCTGACATTTCTCTCCTACATGTAAAAATCATAATTTATTTGCTAGAAAATTACATAGAACCCCAAAACATTATATATATTTTTTTAGCAAAGACCCTAGAGAATACAATGGCGGTTGTTGCAACCTTTTTATCTCGCACTGTATTTGCGCAGCAATTTTTCGAACACGTTAATTTGGGAAAAAAAAAAAGGTTTTGTGCTTTCAAAAAACCAAAACAGTAAAGTTAGCCCAATGTTTTTACATAATGTGAATAATGAAGTTATGCCCTTCAAAATTGCACACGCTCGTGGAATGGCGCCAAACTTCGCTACTTAAAAATCCCCATAGGAGACGCTTTAAAAAATTTTACTGGTTACATGTTGTGAGTTACAGAGGAGGTCTAGGGCCAAAATTATTGCTCTCGCTCTACTGATCGCAGCGATACCTCACATGTGTGGTTTGAACACCATTTTCATATGTGGGTGCAACTTACATATGCGTTCGCTTCTGACTGCGAGCACACGGGGACATTTTTTTTTATTATTGTTCATTTTACTTTATTTATTTTAGTTTGAGACTTTTTTCCAAAAAAATAATTTTTTGATCACTTTTATTTCTATTACAAGGAATGTAAACATCCCCTGTAATAGGAATATGGCATGACAGGTCCTCTTTACAGTGAGATATGGGATCAATAAGACCCCACATCTCACCTCTAGGCTGGGAAGCCTGAAATAAAAAAAAAAAAAAAAGATCCTGGCTTCGATCGTAGCGGTGAGTCGGTAGAAGCACCTGAGGGCGGTGAGAGGGGGGTGTCCCCTCTTGCCTCCCGTAAGAATGATCAAGCAGTGGAACGGCCACTTTGATCATTCTTATGGTGTAGGGAATCGCCGGCTGAAAAAGATGATATCTGAATGATGCCTGTAGCTGCACCCATCATTCAGATATCCCCGCACAAAGTCAAGGACGTCGTATGATGGCCGGCGGGCAGGAAGTGGTTAGAAAACATTTTTTTAACACAAAGTTGTTCATTTATACAATATTTCTAACACATAGCATGTACATACCAAAAATGACACCCCAAAATAGATTCTCCTACTTCTCCTGAGTACGGCGATACCACATGTGTGAGACTTCCACAGCCTGGCCACATACAGAGGCCGAGTACAGCCGAGCATGGCCGAGTATGGCTGAGCATGGCAAAGTATGGCTGGGTATCACAGAGTATGGCGGAGTATGGCGGAGTATGGCGCGGCATGGCGGAGTGTGGTGGGGTATGGCGCAGTATGGCGGGGCATGGCGGAGTATGGCGGAGTATGGCGGGGTATGGCGGAGTATGGCGGGGCATGGCGAGGTATAGCGGGGTATGGCGGAGTTTGGCGGGGTATGGCGGAGTATGACGGGGTATTGCGGAGTATGGCGGGGTATGGCGGAGTATGGCGGAGTATGGTAGAGTATGGCGGAGTATTGCACAGGGTTGCACAGGATCATTGCAGAGTATTGCACAGGGTTGCACAGGATCATTGCAGAGTATTGCACAGGGTTGCACAGGATCATTGCAGAGTATTGCACAGGGTTGCACAGGATCATTGCAGAGCATTGCACAGGGTTGCAGAGTATTGCACAGGGTTGCACCAGATCATTGCATGGTATTGCACAGGGTTGCAGAGTATTGCACAGGGTTGCAGAGTATTGCACAGGGTTGCACAGGATCATTGCAGAGTATTGCACAGGGTTGCACAGGATCATTGCAGAGTATTGCACAGAGTTGCAGAGTATTGCACAGGGTTGCACAGGATCATTGCAGAGTATTGCACAGGGTCATTGCAGAGCATGGGGGGGGTGGCTGAGCATGGATGGATGGATGTGACTGTACATGTCACTGAGCTGCGCTGTGGGCACTACACATCCAGCCCACATCGCGGCTCCCATCCGATCTCTCCCCCTCTGTACCGATCGGTACAGAGAGGGGAGGGAGGAACCGGCGTCATGACATGACGCCGGTTTGTTTACATGTGATCGCTCCGTCATTTGACAGCTGTTTGGCGGCCGTTTACCGTGATCTGTGATGCGCCGGGTCCTCTGGACCCAGCGGTCACAGATGTTCCCGTGTGCGCGCCCTAGGGGGTGTGCGGGAGCAGTTTTATGGAAGAGTTATCCAGCCGCCCTGCAGCCGTCATTTGGCTATGGGGCGGTTGGCAAGTGGTTAAACACGGATATGTCTGCATTCTCAGAAAGTTTGGTATTACTTTTCCTTCATTTGTTATTAGGAGAAGGTCATTCTTGGTCGCATGTTAACAAAGTGGTATCAGGTGTTTCCTTTTTCTTGAAGCTTCATGGATTTCCAGCATGTCAAAGTTTCTTTTCAGTCAGACAGGTTTTAAAAGGGTACAAAAGAAGTAGAGTTTATAAAGATGATAGAGGTCCTGTCACATCGGAATTATTATCTAAATTATGTAAGGTAACTCCTTGGGTATGGTATTCTATTTTTGAATCTGTTCTGTTTAATTCAGTTTTTACATTGGCGTTTTTTGTGACATTTAGAATCTCAGAATTATTGCCGCCTTCAAAAAAGAAAAAGTCTGGTATTTTATTTTCCAATGATAATATATTTGGCAATAGCTTACAGATTTTTCTTCCATTCAGTAAGTCAGACCCTTTAGGTTTGGGGTCTTGGAAAACTTTGTGTCATGGTTATGCAATAGAGTTTCTTTGTCAGCTCACCTGTCTCCATTTATTCCTCTCTAGAGACCAGCTGCCTCTCACCTGACTGCTTTTATAACCTCTCCTCTAAGCATGGCCCCACCCCAGGCCCTATCAGGAAACCCTATATTAACCCGTGCACTGCAAGCCAGCAGGGCTGATCAACCATTGTGTGTTAGCCTCCGTGTGTACTTGCTGTGTTCCTGCGTCTGATTCCTGTTACCGACTTTGGCCTGTTCTTCACTATTCCTGTCTGCTCGTGTCCCTGACCTTTGGCGTGTTCCCGACCATCCCTGTTTGCCTGTGACCCTGAACCTTGGCGTGTACTCTGTTGTCCTTGTCTGCTTGTGGCCCCGACCTTGGCTTGTCCCTTACTTCCTTGTTGCTCCAGCCTGCTGCCTCCTTCCACTTCTCCTGTAGTCTACCGTGAGCGTGAGCTGTGAGACCCTGGGGGCCACGACCTGGAGCCAGACTGCAGCTCAGTCCATCCTTACCATTAAAGGCTCTGGTGAACATCTGCTGGCTCTTAGACTTCGCGCCCTGGGGAATCTATGCTCTAGCTCCCAGTGGGATCTGTGTCAGTGATCCAGTAGACCTGCTTCCTGAACCTCCCAGGGTTCAATCCGCAGCAGTCAGTCCAAGGGTCCTCTACCTAGCGGTGCACTTCTGACTCCTACAGAGTGCATCTGTCACCTAGCCTCGAGGTGACCTGACAGTTTGATCAGCCATGGACCCGGCTGATGTGCCGCTACCCGCAGATGATCTGTTGCAGGGCTTAGTTCGCAGACTTGAGACCCAGGAATCGCATCAGACCCAAGTGATGCGATTCCTTCAGGATTTGGCATCCCGTTTTGAACAGGTTCAGGCCTCATTAGGACCCCCGGTTCAACAACCTCAACCGCTATCTGCTGCTGCACCTATCGCATCAGTCGCAGCCACACATTCATTACAACTGCCAGCTCCGGCCCGATTCTCTGGGGACTCCAAGGCGTGCAGGGGGTTCCTTAGCCAGTGCACGATTCATTTTGAACTTCAGCCCCAAACCTTCCTGTCCGATCGGGCGAAAGTAGCCTATATTATATCCTTTCTGTCCGGCAAGGCGCTAGCTTGGGCTGCCCCTCTGTGGGAACTGAATGATCCAGTGGTTTCTAGCCTGTCTGATTTTTTGAAACTTTTTCGGAATATCTTCGAGGAACCTGGTCGTGTCTCCTCAGCGGCTAGTGCTCTTTTACGTCTCCATTAGGGATGAGCTTCGTGTTCGAGTCGAACCCATGTTCGACTCGAACATCGGCTGTTCGGTCGTTCGCCGAATTGCGAACGATATGGGCCGTTCGCGCCAAATTCGTGTGGCGCGTCACGGCCCATAATTCACTGCGGCATCGCAGTGCATTGCTTGCTGATGATTGGTCAAGCATGCACTATGACCCGCATGCTTGGCCAATCACAGTGCCGCCTGAACAGAGAGCCGTAATTGGCCAAAGCCAAGGAGGCTTTGGCCAATTATGGCTCAGGGGATTTAGTACATGCCCCACACTATATAAGGCCGCCTGCACGGCGGCCCTGTGCAGTGTGTTCCGGTGTGCTTAGAGAGAGAGAGAGACAGTGTCATTTCATTTGAGTTAGCTAGATTAGACAGGACAGTCAGTCAGTTAGCTGCACTTAAAGTGTATTGTGTATATATATGCATCCCAGGTGTTGCATATATATATATACACTGTATTCAGTTTAGCTAGATCCGTTCCTGTTATCTTCTAGACTATTTACATTTAGTGCGTCCTGCTCACAGTGTTCAGCTAGTTATCTTGTTATCTTCCTACTGACAGGCAGGCTTGTCTTGTTACAGTATTTACAGCTACCTAAAGAAAATTACTGGTGTTCTTTTGATCCTATTAGTACCACGGTCAGGCAGCTAGACTATTTACATTTAGTACAGTGCATCCTGCTCACAGTGTTCAGCTAGATCCGTTCCTGTTATCTTCCTACTGACAGGCAGGCTTGTCTTGTTACAGTATATAAAGCTACCTGAAGAAAATTACTGGTGTTCTTTTGATCCTATTAGTACCACGGTCAGGCAGCTAGACTATTTACATTTAGTGCAGTGCGTCCTGCTCACAGTGTTCAGCTAGATCCGTTCCTGTTATCTTCCTACTGACAGGCAGGCTTGTCTTGTTACAGTATATAAAGCTACCTGAAGAAAATTACTGGTGTTCTTTTGATCCTATTAGTACCACAGTCAGGCAGCTAGACTATTTACATTTAGTGCAGTGCGTCCTGCTCACAGTGTTCAGCTAGATCCGTTCCTGTTATCTTCCTACTGACAGGCAGGCTTGGCTTGTTAAAGTATTTACAGCTACCTAAAGAAAATTACTGGTGTTCTTTTGATCCTATTAGTACCACGGTCAGGCAGCTAGACTATTTACATTTAGTGCAGTGCGTCCTGCTCACAGTGTTCAGCTAGATCCATTCCTGTTATCTTCCTACTGACAGGCAGGCTTGTCTTGTTACAGTATATAAAGCTACCTGAAGAAAATTACTGGTGTTCTTTTGATCCTATTAGTACCACGGTCAGGCAGCTAGACTATTTACATTTAGTGCAGTGCGTCCTGGTCACAGTGTTCAGCTAGATCCGTTCCTGTTATCTTCCTACTGACAGGCAGGCTTGTCTTGTTACAGTATATAAAGCTACCTGAAGAAAATTACTGGTGTTCTTTTGATCCTATTAGTACCACAGTCAGGCAGCTAGACTATTTACATTTAGTGCAGTGCGTCCTGCTCACAGTGTTCAGCTAGATCCGTTCCTGTTATCTTCCTACTGACAGGCAGGCTTGGCTTGTTAAAGTATTTACAGCTACCTAAAGAAAATTACTGGTGTTCTTTTGATCCTATTAGTACCACGGTCAGGCAGCTAGACTATTTACATTTAGTGCAGTGCGTCCTGCTCACAGTGTTCAGCTAGATCCATTCCTGTTATCTTCCTACTGACAGGCAGGCTTGTCTTGTTACAGTATATAAAGCTACCTGAAGAAAATTACTGGTGTTCTTTTGATCCTATTAGTACCACGGTCAGGCAGCTAGACTATTTACAGTTAGTGCAGTGCGTCCTGCTCACAGTGTTCAGCTAGATCCGTTCCTGTTATCTTCCTACTGACAGGCAGGCTTGTCTTGTTACAGTATATAAAGCTACCTGAAGAAAATTACTGGTGTTCTTTTGATCCTATTAGTACCACGGTCAGGCAGCTAGACTATTTACAGTTAGTGGGGTGCGTCCACCTCACAGTGTTCAGCTAAAGCTACCTGTAGAAGGTTGGTGGTGTTCTCATACTACAGGCAGGCAGTTGATTTTGCTAGCTGCAATATATATATATATATATATATATATATATATATATATATATATATATATATATATATATCCCAGCTTAGTGCAGCTACAGGCCATTAGTATGTCTGGAAGGCCAAGAAGGAGAGGCAGACAGTTACAAGCCAATAAGAGAGGGCAAGCAGGTTCTGTGTCTAGTGCTGGTCGTGGAGACGGTGCATCCTCATCAGCACGTGGCCATGGGACACGCTTGGCCTTTTTTTCGGCAGCTGGCCGTGTTGAGCCGCAACATGCGGAAGACTTGGTCGAGTGGATGACCAAGCCGTCCTCATCCTCCTCATCCTCTCTCACCCATGCCCAGGGTACTTTGTCTGGCAAAGCAGCAGCCTCTTCCCTTGGCTCAATGTCATCAGTGACTCCTTCCCTAGCCCCACCATGTCCTCCTGAGGAGTCCCTCGAACTGTTTGACCACAGTGTTGGGTACATGCTCCAGGAGAATGCCCAGCGTTTGGAAGGCTCTGATGATGATACTGAGCTCGATGAAGGCAGTAACATGAGCACGGACAGAGGGGGTGCCCAAGAAGGACAGCAATCTGGCAGTCATGCTCCCCCTGCTGCAGCATACTGCCAGATTTGCTCCAGTGATGAGGAGGGAGGGGATGATGAGGTCACTGACTCAACGTGGGTGCCTGATAGGAGAGAGGAGGACGATGAGGAGGAGGAGGCGGCACATCACCAACGAGACAGGATGCCCTCCAGGGGCCAGCCTATGGGCAGCACATTGACTGCATCACATGTGCAGGGCGCTGCAGTCTCTGCGCGTTATTCAAAAAGTTCTTTGGTGTGGGCCTTTTTTGAGACGAGTGCATCAGATCGCACCGCTGCTATTTGCAACATATGTCTCAAGCGTATCTCACGTGGCCAAAACATCTCCCGCTTGGGTACCACATGCTTGACCAGACATATGTTGACCTGCCATGCAGTTCATTGGCAAGTGCATCTAAAAGACCCACACCAAAGAACAAAGAGGACCTCTCCTTGCTCCTCATCAGCTGAGATTTCCAACCCCACTAGACCTTCAGTCCTCTCTGAGACCTGCACTGAGAGGAATGAAGGTGTAGAATTAGGTGTGTCACAGCCAAGTACTTGTGGGCAATCTGCTTTTGGTACACCGACGTCAGATTATACCAGGCAAATTTCCCTGCCCCAGCTGCTGCACCGCCGAAAGAAGTTTGCTCTCAGCCATCCACATGCCCAGCGGTTGAATGCTAGCTTGGCAAAATTGCTGGCACTTCAACTGCTGCCTTTTCAGTTGGTAGACTCTGCCCCCTTCCATGAGTTTGTGGAATGTGTGGTTCCTCAGTGGCAGGTACCCAAACGCCACTTTTTCTCACGGAAGGCGATTCCGGCTCTCTACCGGCATGTGGAAGGCAATGTCCATGCCTCGCTGGACAGGGCGGTCAGCGGTAAGGTGCATATTACCGCTGACTCATGGTCCAGCAGGCATGGACAGGGACGTTACCTAAGTTTCACGGCGCATTGGGTGACTCTGCTGGCAGCTGGAAAGGATGCAGGACAAGGTGGTGTAGTGTTGGAGGTTGTTCCGCCACCACGCCTCCAAAATGCTAATGATTGTGACACACCTCTCTCCTCCACCCCCTCCTCTTCTTCTTCCTCCATGGCCTCTTCCTCGGAACCAGCGGTGCTCCGTAGTCGTTCAAGGGGCTACGCAAGTATGCAGGCCAAAAGATGCCATGCGGTGCCTGAGCTGGTGTGCTTGGGGGACAGGAGCCACACTGGGGCAGAGGTTCTGTCAGCTCTGCAGGGGCAGGTTCAGAGGTGGTTGACGCCATGCCAACTTAAGGCAGGAATGGTGGTATGCGACAATGGCACCAACCTCCTCTCTGCCCTCCGACAGGGACAAATGACCCATGTGCCCTGTTTGGCTTACGTCCTTAACTTGGTGGTGCAGCGGTTCTTGGGCAGGTACCCGGGCTTACAGGATGTCCTGAGGCAGGCCAGGAAAGTCTGTGTGCATTTCCGCCGGTCATATAATGCCAGTGCTCGGCTGACGGACCTCCAAAAGGAGTTTAACCTGCCCAAGAACCGCCTAATCTGTGACATGCCCACCAGGTGGAACTCAACGTTGGCCATGCTGCAGCGGCTGCACATGCAGCAGAGGGCCATCAATGAGTACCTGTGCGACTATGGCACCAGGACAGGGTCAGGGGAGCTTGTTTTTTTTTCCCCACGCCAGTGGGCCATGATCAGGGATGCATGCACTGTCCTGTCACCATTTGAGGAGGCCACGAGGATGGTGAGCAGTGACAGTGCATGCATCAGTGACACTGTCCCCCTTGTCCACCTGTTGGAGCACACGCTGCGTGGAATAATGGACAGGGCACTTGAGGCAGAACAGAGGCAGGAAGAGGAGGACTTCCTTAGCTCTCAAGGCCCCTTTTATCCAGACAGTGTTCCTGCGTTCCCGCCGATCACACAGGAAGAGGAGGAGGAGGAGGAGGAGGAGGAGGAAGATTGTGTCAGTATGGAGGTGGAGCCTGGCACTCAGCATCAGCAGCAGTCTTTAAGGGATCAGTCTCAAGAAACACATGGACTTGTACGTGGCTGGGAGGAGGTGGCTGCGGACCATGTCGTCCTTAGAGACCCAGAGGACTCCGGACCGAATGCCTCAGCAAACCTACGCTGCATGGCCTCCCTGATCCTGCAAAGCCTGCGTAAGGATCCTCGTATTCGTGGTATCAAGGAGAAGGACCAATACTGGCTGGCAACCCTCCTTGATCCACGTTACAAGGGTAAGGTTGCGGACCTTATCTTGCCATCGCAGAGGGAGCAGAGGATGAAACATCTTCGGGAGGCCTTGCAGAAAGGTCTGTGCAACGCGTTCCCAGAGACTGGGAGGTTACAAACTCCTGTTTCTGGATAACGTGTTGCTGAGGCTTCGGTCAGTCAAAGAAGGAGCGGTGGAGAAGGTGGCCGTCTGACCGATGCGTTCAGACAATTTTTTGGTCCGCAGCCCCAAGGTATGATCGGTTCCAGCAACCATCGCCAGCGTCTGTTTTACATGGTGCAGGAATACCTAGGGGCAAGATCAGACTTGGACGCCTTTCCCACCGAAAATTCTCTGGGTTACTGGGTCTTGAGGATGGATCACTGGCCAGAGCTTGCACAGTATGCAATTGAGCTACTGGCCTGTCCTGCATCCAGCGTTCTTTCGGAACGCACATTCAGTGCTGCTGGAGGCGTGGTAACCGATCACAGGGTGCGTCTGTCCACCGACACGGTCGATCGACTGACCTTCATAAACATGAATCAGTCTTGGATCACCACCAGCTACCAAGCACCTGATGCTGATGTAACCGAATAATTTTTTTTTAAATCTCAGATCCCTTCAAAGACTGCCTATGCTGATGCTGAGTGACTATCCCTGAGTAATTATCCTCTTCCTCCTCAATCATCACGCTGATAGCTTGTAAGAACATTTTTGGTTCTGGGCGCCACCACCAGTGCCTAAGGCACAATTTTTCAGCCCCTGTTTAACAGGGACGTGTAATTACAATTTTTGATGTAATACTTTGCAGCAGGGCTCGTTCCTGCATTCCAACTAGAGTGTCTGTGAGGGGTTGCAGTGTTGTGGCACCAGCACCAGTGCCCAAGGCCCAATTTTTCTGCCCCTGTCTAACAGGGGCGTGTAATTACAATTTTTGATGCAATACTTTGCAGCAGGGCTCGTTCCTGCGTTCCAACTAAAGTGTCTGTGAGGGGTTGCAGTGTTGTGGCACCAGCACCAGTGCCTAAGGCCTAATTTTTCAGCTCCTGTTCAACAGGGGCATGTAATTACAATTCTTGATCTAATATTTCACAGCAGGGCCCTGTGAGGGCTTACAGTGTTGTGGCCACAGCAACACCTAAGGCCCAAATTTCTGCTGAGTATATAGGGCAGAACCCTACTTTCAAACATCTAACTTACAAACGACTCCTACTTGCAAACGGAAGGAGACAACAGGAAGTGAGATGAAATCTACCCCTAAGGAAGGGAAATTCTCTCCTGTAAGAGTTAATATGGGAAAACAATTTCTCCTTTCCACTGATGCTTTCCAATCCTTGTTCCACAAAAAAACCCAAATTTTCAAAAAACATTTTTCATTGGGACAAAAAGTGAGGTGAAATCTTCTGAAGAGGAGGAAAGACAGCAAAACAAATGTCACAGGGGTGATAACCCTTCCCTATGTTTTCCAAAAAGCTTAAAAAAGATTTTTTGGCTGGAGCTAAACACGTTAAAAATGTACCTGTTCAAAATTACAAAGAGATTCTACTTAACAACAAACCTACAGTCCCTGTCTTGTTTGCACCGCCTGTATACTGCTGTTCAGAGTATATAGGGCCTGGTGGCCCCACACCTTTCCTTATTTTAATTTGGGTGCGGGGTTCCCCTTAATATCCATACAAGACCCAAAGGGCCTGGTAATGGACTGGGGGGTACCCATGCCGTTTGTCTCACTGATTTTCATCCATATTGCCATGACCCGACATTACATTAAACCCGCAAGCAGTTTTAAATGAGATTTTTTCCTTTAAAAATGACATTTGGTGCAGGGACTGTTCTAAACACGGGAAACACGCGTCACTTTACAGGCATACTATAGACACCCCCCAGGTACGATATTTAAAGGAATATTTCACTTTTTTTTTTTTACTTTAAGCATCATTAAAATCACTGCTCCCGAAAAAACGGCTGTTTTTAAAAGTTTTTTTTGCATTGATACATGTCCCCTGGGGTAGGACCCGGGTCCCCAAACCATTTTTAGGACAATACCATGCAAATTAGCCTTTAAAATGAGCACTTTTGATTTTGAACGTTCGAGTCCCATAGACGTCAATGGGGTTCTAACGTTCGTGCGAACTTTCGGTCCGTTCGCAGGTTCTGGTGCGAACCGAACCGGGGGGGTGTTCGGCTCATCCCTAGTCTCCATCAAGAGTCTGCTTCTGTGGGACAGTATGCTCTTCAGTTCCGTATCCTCACAGCTGAATTGAGCTGGAATAATGAGGCCCTAGTTGCAACCTTTTTACATGGCCTCTCTGATAGAGTGAAGGATGAATTAGCAGGAAGATCCCTTCCTGCTGATCTGGATGGTGTTATCACCTTGTTTAACCAGATTGATATTCGCTTTCAGGAGAGGGCCCTGGAAAAAAGACGCCAGCACTCCCCGTTCCTTAGGCAGCTTGAGCTCCCAGTCCCTTCTCTTCGATCCGAGGAGCACCACCTGCCCGCTGAGGAACCTATGCAGCTGGGCTGGACCAAGTTGTCTCCTGAAGAACGCGCTAGGCGCAGAACTCTGGGCCTGTGCCTCTACTGTGGGGCCAAAGGTCATTTTCGTGACACTTGTTCTCTTCATCCGAAAAAACAATCGGGGCTAATACATCTGGAAGGTGGAGTATTAGACCCCGAAGTATCACCTTCACCTTCTCGTCTTCTTCTTTCTGTGTTCCTTCATGTCGGCGCTGCCTCTCGTTCGGTCTCGGCACATCTGAATTCCGGAGCCGCTGGCAATTTTATGGACTGGGGAACTGCGTCTTCCATGAGACTTACCCTTTTGCCCCTTACAACGGTATTGGTGGTCTTGGCGATTGATGGCACTGTTCTCCCAGGGGGCCCTATCTGCTTCCAGACCCTCCCTGTTAAGATGTCGGTAGGGACACTCCCCCAGGAGTGGATATCCTTCCTTGTCTTACCTAAGGCTTCGTCTCCTATCATATTAGGTCTTCCTTGGTTACATCTCCACTCTCCACATGTTGACTGGACTGCTGGACAGATCTTGACTTGGGGTTCCTTCTGTTCCTCCTCCTGCCTACTCAAGGTTACCCCAAAAGAGAATCCTCCTGTTGCCACCATCCCAGTATCTTCTGCACTTCCCGCTGCGTATAGCGATATCTGGAATGTCTCCTGCAATAGTCGGGCTGGGGCACTCTCTGGGTCGTGTGGCACTCTGGATGAGGAGCCTACCTGTGAACCTGAGCCAATCAGTCACTCCAGTTTGCATGGTCATTTCCCTTTGCCTGCCCCATTCCCCCTTGGACACACACCCAGGCTGACTCGTCCACCAGTTCCACAGTCGCTACACCCTGCGATGCAATTCTGGTGGTCGCTGCACCTGGCAATGCTGTTCAGTCGGCCTCTGCACCAGTCCAGCCTATGCCCAGTGAGCTTCCTGCTTCTTGTTCAGGACCTTCTGTAACCTGGCCTCACCCTACTGCTACTACGTCAGTTCAAACCTGTTTAAGAGGCTCAATCCATTCTTTGGATAGACTGCCTCATTCGGCCAGGTGGGGTTTTCAATCTTTTGTTCAGGGCTCTCTGCATTCTGTTTGTGTTTCAGCTATCCAGCTTAACTCTTTTGACACGTCACCTTTTAACCAACCTGACCTCAGGGATCCACTGACCTCTACCCAGTCTGATGGTCCTGTGTTGGATGTCCAGCACATCTTTAAGGGTCTGGGGGACCCTGCTCAGACTTCTGATGGTCTTCTCATGCCCTTACCCATTTCTAAAAAGCCTTTAGTCCTCAATAAGTCCTTTCGTCCTCTCCTTACCTCGGTTCCGGTCTCTGAGGATAATCTAAAGTACGAGGTTAGTCAAGTTTTGGATTCCCGGCTCCGTAAAGGCATTCTTCAGTACCTCGTACATTGGAAAGGGTTTGGTCCTGAGGAGAGGTCTTGGATCACTGCATCTGAGGTCTTTGCTCCTCGTCTATTGAGGAGGTTCCATCTGGAGTTTCCCTTTAAGCCTGGGCACAGGCGGGGGAGGGGGAGGTCTCATAAGAGGGGGGTACTGTCATGGTTATGCAATAGAGTTTCTTTGTCAGCTCACCTGTCTCCATGTATTCCTCTCTAGAGACCAGCTGCCTCTCACCTGTCTGCTTTTATAACCTCTCCTCTAAGCATGGCCCTATCAGGAAACCCTATATTAACCTGTGCACTGCAAGCCAGCAGTGCTGATCAACCATTGTGTGTTAGCCTCCATGTGTACTTGCTGTGTTCCTGCGTCTGATTCCTGTTACCGACTTTGGCCTGTTCTTCACTATTCCTGTCTGCTCATGACCCTGACCTTTGGCGTGTTCCCGACCATCCCTGTTTTCCTGTGACCCTGAACCTTGGCGTGTACTCTGTTGTCCTTGTCTGCTTGTGGCCCCGACCTTGGCTTGTCCCTTACTTCCTTGTTGCTCCAGCCGGCTGCCTCCTTCCACTTCTCCTGTAGTCTACCCTGAGCATGAGCTGTGACACCCTGGGGGCTGCGACCTGGAACCAGATTGCAGCTCAGTCCATCCTTACCATTAAAGGCTCTGGTGAACACCTGCTGGCTCTTAGACTCCGCACCCTGGGGAATCTATGCTCTAGCTCCCAGTGGGATCTGTGTCAGTGATCCAGTAGACCTGTGTCCTGCACCTCCCAGGGTTCAATCCGCAGCAGTCAGTCCAAGGGTCCACTACCTAGCGGTGCACTTCTGACTCCTACAGAGTGCATCTGTCACCTTGCATGGAAGTGACCTGACACTTTGCAGGAGTGTGCGTAAACTGATATATGCCCGGTTACGGCGTTGAAGGCTTATTTGAAGATGAGGCCAAATTTTCAAAGTGTGTTATTTATACATAATAATGGTTCACCCTTAACAAGTTATCAATTCTCAATGGTTTTAAAACAATGTATGTGTTATTTAAAGCTAGGACATGTAAGGATAAATACCCATTCTTTTCACATGGGTGCTGCTATGGAACATGCTCAGATGGGTTTAGAAGGAAGTGAAATTAAGAGAATAGGTAGATGGCGTTCAGAGTCATATAAACTTTATATTCGTCCATATTAACATAAATTTTGGTTTCAGGTACCCGGATTATGGTATGGATTGTGGGCCACTCATATATATTCTGGGCACAGAAAAGAGCAGCAGATAGGATATACTCATAGAATCTGGGCTTGGATCCATCTTTATTCTGCATTAATTGGCATGGACTTAGGGGTATGGTTTGGTGTGATTTAATTTTTGAATTAGGTAGGCTTTATGCCAGCTCCCCTCCTCCTAATATCTTAATAGTCCACCTAGGAGGAAAATAACACAGGGAAATTAAAAACATATGATTTCATTTCAAACATGAAGGATACTTTTCGCTTTCTTCACTTAAATTCTCCTACAGTACTACTAATACTAATACAGTACTAGTATTTTCCGAAATTGTCCTAAGGTTACGTTGGTTACAAACGGTCACTTTCAAGCCACTTGAAAAGGTTCGTAAGAGAATCAATAAAGCTTTGGAAAAATTTTTAGTTCCAAAATTGGGATTTTCTTTTCGCCATTTTGAGCTGGAAGGAGGTATTACAAGTATTTATAGGCATGATGGAGTGCACCTATCAGACGTTGGTTTAGATATTTTCAATAGTGAACTTCAAACATGCATTGAGATGGATGCTGGTTGGGTTTGTGTGGACAGGAGGTCTGGTGGTGTCACCCCTCCTGTCGTTTGGGATTTGTAAGGAAATGTTAAATTAAAGTTTGAGTCAGCTTGAGTCTCAGTGGCTGAGCTGAGAGTGGTTTAATTTATCAGTATTTGGTTGATGAATTTAATTAATGAAATAAGTTTTATTTATTTATGTATTTATTAAAACCAATAAACCGGTCCGTGGCCAAAATTTAATCAAATAAAAATAAAATAAAATAAAAAATATGTGGTGTGGTGTTTTTTATTTCTCATATGCATGTTTGTTGTTTTTTTTTGCATGTCGCCTACGGTCCCATGATGAATACTCAGATGAATCTTGTGACAAGCTTGTTTATTCCAGTCAGCAGAGAGCCACATGTAAAATCTATTTCTCCTAGTTTCACTTCATAACTTTCTACTTCCTGTTCCCACCCCCTAAAATGTAAATACAACATATACCTATTCTACACCATTTAGGTGAATCGGCTTCCCTATGCTTGCGGAATGAAAATGCCCTAAAACGCCCCAAAAAACACATGACAGGCCCGTTCACATCTCTGTGTAGCAGGAACGTGGATGGGCCTGACAGCTGAGTGTTTCTGTCCACTCTGTCCTCCTATGTGTAAAATACAGACAAACAGGGTGAGCACTCTGAGCTCATGTTCAGGAAAGGGGATACAGATATAGGATACAATATACTTGACCTTAACCTGAGGATACAATATACTTGACCTTAACAACAATATATAGATAAAAATGGGGATGTAGGAATACAGTATAGGAACGGTTTTAAACACCAAAAGGGAACACTAAAATCTCCAATAAAGGATCTGAAATGATTAGTTTTACAAGTAATTCAGAGACACAAAGGAGGGGGTCCATAAGCCAGTATTATAGGCAGCCAGTCTGAAGGAGCCAGAAGCACACTCTATAGCAGACAAAGAGAAGAAAGCACAGCGCCTTTAAATGCAGCATTATAAACATTTAATGACAAGTCTACAAAAGCAGATCTGTAAACTTGCCATTAAAAAGTTTTTAATGCTGCACTTAGAGGCGCTGTGCTTTCTTCTCTTAGTGGGTGGAAAATAAAAGAGTTGGTATAGTATTGAGGGAGGTGTGCTCCAGACAGATGAACTCGCCCTATCTAACTCTCTTCTGTGATGCAGCAAGGAAGTTCATGGTGGTATGTGATCTAAAGGAGGTGATGGAATGTAAAAGCATTTTTGAACATCCAAACAGATGGATGAAAGTTCAATGCTTGTCAGTGGCGTCACTAAGTTTGGTGTCACCTGGTGCGGTAAAACATGGTGTTACCCCCCTATGTTTTACTGCACCGCCGCATCGTATCGGCTTTCCCCTCCAGCCTGCCACAGTGCTCTGTCCTGCTGCTGCAGAGTGACAGCATGAGCAGAACAGAGCAGTAGACACTTGGAAGGCTAACACATCAGGCTCTTCTGTCTAGCCTGCCACAGTGCGCTTGATGGTGTCACCCAAGGCTTAACCATGCCCCGACCACAACCCCCCCACAGGGGGAGCACACTGCATAAAAGTGTAGGTGCGGACGAATTACATGCTACATACAGGGTGCAGTACTACATGCAGGGTGCAGGACTCTGGAGTGTGCTGTGTACAGGGGGAAGGACTCTGGATTGCGTGCTACATACAGGGTGCAGGATTCAGTTTTGCTCTACATACAGGGTACAGGACTCAGGATTGTGCTACGTACAGGGTGCAGGACTCAAGATTGCGCTAAGTACAGGGTGTAGGACTCAGGATTGCGCTACGTACAGGGTGCAGGACTCAGGATTGTGCTATGTACAGTGTGCAATACTTAAGATTGCGCTACGTACAGGGTGCGGGACTCAGGATTGTGCTACGTACATGGTGCAGAACTTAGGATTTCGCTACATACAGGGTGAAGAACTAAGGATTGTGCTACATACAGGGTGCAGGACTAAAGATTGTGCTACGTACAGGGTACAGGACCTAAGATTACGCTATGTACAGGGCTTAAGATTGCGCTACGTACAGGGTGCAGAACTCAGGATTGCGCTACGTACAGGATGCAGGACTTAAGATTGTACTACGTACAGGGTACAGTACTTAACATTGCGCTACGTACAGGGTGCGGGACTCAGGATTGTGCTATGTACATGGTGAAGAACTTAAGATTTTTAGCTACATACAGGGTGCAGGACTAGGATTGTGCTATATACAGGGTGCAGGACTGAAGATTGCGCTACGTACAGGGTACAGGGCTTAAGATTGCACTACGTACAGAGTACAGGACTTAAGATTGCGCTATGTACAGGGTGCAGGACTCAGGATTGTGCTACGTACAGGGAGCAGGACTTAAGATTGCGCTACGTACAGCGTGCGGGACTCAGGATTGTGCTACTTACATGGTGCAAGACTTAAGATTTCGCTACATACAGGGTGAAGGACTAAGGACTGTGCTACATATAGGGTGCAGGATTTAAGCTTGCGCTAGGTACAGGATACAGGACTTAAGATTGCACTACGTACAGGATACAGGACTTAAGATTGCGCTATGTACAGGGTGCAGGACTCAGGATTGTGCTACGTACATGGTGCAGGACTTAAGATTTTGCTACATACAGGGTGTAGGACTAAGGATTGTGCTAAATACATGGTGCAGGACTTAAGATTGCGCTATGTACAGGGTACAGGACTTAAGATTGCGCTACGTACAGGGTGAAGGACTTAAGATTGTGCTATGTACAGCGCACAGGACTTAAGATTGCGCTATGTACAGGGTGCAGGACTCAGGATTGCACTACTTACAGGGTGCAGGACGTAAGATTGCACTACGTACAGGGTGCAGGACTCGAGATTGTGCTACGTACAGGGTGCAGGATTTAGGATTGCGCTATGTACAGGGTGCAGGTCTCAGGATTGCGCTATGTACAGGGTGCAGGACTTAAGATTGCGCTACGTAAAGGGTGCAGGACTCAGGATTACACTACGTACAGGGTGCAGGACTTGGGATTGTGCTACATACAGGGTGCATGACTTAAGATTGCGCTACGTACAGGGTGCAGAACTCAGAATTGCATTATGTACAGGGGGCAGGGTACAGAAGTGTGCTGTAAACAGGGGCAGGGTTCAAAAACCCACAAAATACAGGGTGTAAGGCTTAAGAGTTCTCCATGTACAAAGTGAAACGTTAAGTACTGCATGTTACACAAAATAGTAGAGAGGACAGAGGGGCTGCTGCTGAAGAGCAGCTACAACTTACAGAAGGTGTGCAGTCTGGGCTATAGAAGGAGCTGCTGCTGGGATAGTAGATACTGCTGGGCAGTGGATATCTTTCCTGACCTCTTCCAATTGGTCGATGCTGCTGCTGGTCAGTCCTGTGATAGCTTTACTTGGTCAGGAGAGATAGGGCAGGTGGTGTCTGCAGCGCTGCTCGTCTGAGGCATTGTGACCCGAAGCGGCTTTGTTCTGTGTGTGGGGGTTAATATGACACTGAGCAGCCAATAGTCAAGGGCACCTGCGGGGCTCAGATTTGTTCCAGACAACTTTGTGTGCAGTGTGGCAGTGTGTGCAGAGATGAATGATGCGCCCCTGGTGTCTCCCTCTGGCAGGTGTTACCTGGGTTCGGGCCGAGTAAAATTAGGTAAGAGAGAGATAAGCACATTGGGATTTCTGGGCCAGAAATTAAAATAGAAAACGCTTCTTTTTATTATGAAAAGTGAAATTCTGGCAGAAATGTGAACTCAGCTTTTAATCTGCACACGATTAGATAATTGAAGGTAATATATACACACAATATATAGTTTAAAGATTCTCACCTCCTTTAGTAATGCAGTTAATATAATAACTGCACAGTGACACATTTGGCCATGTGCTACCAAAGATTAGTACTATGGTGCTGTCTGTGAGAGTGTCATGACAGTGCTGTTTTTTGTAGAGACCATGTTGTCACAATAATAATGCCTGCTACTATCAAAGCACACACTTGTGTGTGATCCTCATCCTGGGAAGAGCAATAACAAGCAAAAGCATGACTTAGTCCGGGAAGACAATTCTTTGTTTATCCTAGTTGAAGTAGATCAGAAGGTGCCATTGGAAGTGGGTTGTCGCATTGACTCTGAGGGATTTCTATTTTTACATAGGTGTAAATGCTGCTGTAATGGTAGCCATTTGCTCTGGTGAGTTTTGAATTCACTTGATGTTGGTGGCTGGACATCTGAGCACTTAAAGAAGTATCTTCATGTGTATTGGCGTTGGTGTGACAAGTGTATTCTTCGCCAATTATAAACACCGTGGGACTTATTCTTTGTTACTTTTGGACTTTTTGCTTTTTATTATTGCGCAATAAGTTTTTATGTTTTCTTATATTGGCGCTACACTGTTTTTTTTTTTTTTTTTTTTTTACCTTTGATTACCTAACAGTGACATTATAACTCTGTGAGGAACTAGGCATGGTCACCCAATACAGGCTGTATGAAGTAAACTATGGAGGGCTGCATACAAGATCAGTCACCCTGCAGAAGGAGAGAGAGCAGCATTATGGGCTTATTTACAGGTAGCTCCTGACAATGGCAATGTTTCTGTGACAGACTCACCCGGGACAGAGGCTATTGGAGGGGACTGAAAGCAAGCCTCTGATATCTGTATCCAGACTACAAGGAAGTGGTATACTGATGGATAGGGATGAGCTTCAAGTTCGAGTCCAACTCATGTTCGACTCGAACATTGGCTGTTCACAAGTTCGCCGAACAGCGAACAATTTGGGGTGTTCGCGGCAAATTCGAATGCCGCGGAACACCCTTTAAAAGTCTATGGGAGAAATCAAAAGTGCTAATTTTAAAGGCTTATATGCAAGTTGAAAAAAACCAAAGAGAACCCCCTATCGGGGCTTTAAAACAGCCAATGGAATACAATGGATGGTTACAGAATTGAATTTTATTGGTACAAAAAATATAGATAACGATAAAAGGAAGAATTCATAAAGGTAAATACTGACTGTTAGAGTCAGGACACGAACTGAGTATGGCATACATATACAGCAGACAGCAATTTGTAGTAAAAACCGATGTATGACACAATGTATACGAGGGCAGCCTATATTTCCCCAATTATGAGCGTTTTGAATAACAATAGATGCCTCTAATGAAGACAAAAGGCCATACAATGTATGTGGGACAATAATAATTATGTATAATCCTGACGCGTTTCGACCCTTCCCGGGTCTTCTTCAGAGGATGGCTGTCCACACTAAAGGAAAGGGGGTAACATATATCACATATCAAACATAACATCCAATTTCCGCAGTGCCAAAAACCATGCAGGCATGCCCGATAATGCGACTGAATAAATTATATAGTTACCTATCACAGAGATTGTGACACTACAGTGTCATTCTTGACATTTCCAAAACGTTTAAGATGAATACACCTGTTTCTTCACTCCTCCGTTTCCCCCGTATCGGACCAGTTCCCACCGGGGACGAGTGACGGACCAAATGAGCCTTACGAGGGGTCACGCTTACCAGCCCCCCATGTGTGGCAAAGGGGAGGGATGGGAGGGGGTAGGATGGGCAGTCCAGAACCGCACCCAGATAGGGTTCACGTTAATACTACAAATCAAAAATGGAAATGTTGGAGGGTCAGTTGGTTCATACCATATAGTTGGAAAGTTTCCCAACCGTGAAACTTAATATGCTTACTGTATTAAGAGTCCATGGATCTGCAGGAGGGCATTGCTAAAAAGTGAAGGAGATGGAGGAAAAAGGGGAAGGGAAGGAGGGAAGGGAGGGAGAGGAGAAAGGGGAGGAGGGGAAGGAAAAGAGGGGGAGGGGGGAGGGGGAAACAAAGGGGAAGGGAAGGGGGGGGCATGGGGAAAAGGGGGGACGGAAAGCAGGGGAAGGGAAAGGCATGTGAGGAGAAAGGTGAGAAGAACAAAGAAAAGGGTGAATGGAAGAAGTGTGGATGAAGTGCAATGAGACTGGAAAATAGCCAATGCCCTGCTGACATCCCCATGGTTTGTTGGTGCTTTTACCCCATCAACTTTTTGGTACATTGTGAGGTCGCATGGTGAATTATTGTCAGCAGGGCATTGGCTATTTTCCAGTCTCATTGCACTTCATCCACACTTCTTCCATTCACCCTTTTCTTTGTTCTTCTCACCTTTCTCCTCACATGCCTTTCCCTTCCCCTGCTTTCCGTCCCCCCTTTTCCCCATGCCCCCCCCTTCCCCTTTGTTTCCCCCTCCCCCCTCCCCCTCTTTTCCTTCCCCTCCTCCCCTTTCTCCTCTCCCTCCCTTCCCTCCTTCCCTTCCCCTTTTTCCTCCATCTCCTTCACTTTTTAGCAATGCCCTCCTGCAGATCCATGGACTCTTAATACAGTAAGCATATTAAGTTTCACGGTTGGGAAACTTTCCAACTATATGGTATGAACCAACTGACCCTCCAACATTTCCATTTTTGATTTGTAGTATTAACGTGAACCCTATCTGGGTGCGGTTCTGGACTGCCCATCCTACCCCCTCCCATCCCTCCCCTTTGCCACACATGGGGGGCTGGTAAGCGTGACCCCTCGTAAGGCTCATTTGGTCCGTCACTCGTCCCCGGTGGGAACTGGTCCGATACGGGGGAAACGGAGGAGTGAAGAAACAGGTGTATTCATCTTAAACGTTTTGGAAATGTCAAGAATGACACTGTAGTGTCACAATCTCTGTGATAGGTAACTATATAATTTATTCAGTCGCATTATCGGGCATGCCTGCATGGTTTTTGGCACTGCGGAAATTGGATGTTATGTTTGATATGTGATATATGATACCCCCTTTCCTTTAGTGTGGACAGCCATCCTCTGAAGAAGACCCGGGAAGGGTCGAAACGCGTCAGGATTATACATAATTATTATTGTCCCACATACATTGTATGGCCTTTTGTCTTCATTAGAGGCATCTATTGTTATTCAAAACGCTCATAATTGGGGAAATATAGGCTGCCCTCGTATACATTGTGTCATACATCGGTTTTTACTACAAATTGCTGTCTGCTGTATATGTATGCCATACTCAGTTCGTGTCCTGACTCTAACAGTCAGTATTTACCTTTATGAATTCTTCCTTTTATCGTTATCTATATTTTTTGTACCAATAAAATTCAATTCTGTAACCATCCATTGTATTCCATTGGCTGTTTTAAAGCCCCGATAGGGGGTTCTCTTTGGTTTTTTTCATGCACTGCATGGGGTGTGCAGCCCACTGGTCTACACTCATGGGAGTGCTTTTTACTGTTGCTTGATCTATTTTTGGGTGGTTAAACACCCTCCCCCGTTTTCCTGGCACTCGAGTTTAGACACGAACTGTGAACTGTTTTCCTTGGACGTTATCTATGATCCTGGTGTATGTCTTTTCCTTATTCTTTATTCTTTATGCTATTTGAGGATTTGTTTTTTGATTATTAACCCTTTGCAATTGTTGATTCAAGATGAGTAAATTCATGGGGGAGGATTGGGCTAACCTAATGACTCAGTACGAAAGTTCCTTCGAACAGGGCGATCAAAAAACCCTGTCCATCACATCGTTATTCCAAAAATTAACGAAGGTGCTGGAGAGAAAATCTGCCCTCTTTTGGCATGTGAAGAGTTTTAGCAGATACCTCAAGGAACAAATTAATCCCTTTGGACTACGTGTCCAAATTTTTCCAAATGTTGATCTAATAAGTGACGAATGTAAGGCCGAATGGGAGGCCAATCTCAAGTCGTGTTCCAGGGAGATGATGTTAATCTTGTCCAGGGAGTACGACAAACAGATTGCCCTCTTAGACTGCGTTATTGGTAAATTGGAACAAACATTGAGTCAATATGCCCAGCACCCCCTATTCGCTGAATCCCAAATTTGCCTGGAAGAAAATCTTTCAACTTTTAATAAAAATATTTTGCACAATAAGGAAACGCAATTTTGGAGGGACAAGCATGCCTTTCTAGAGGGGTATGCCTATAGATGGAAAAATCAAGGGGGTGCATCTAACAACCAACCACGTCGTGAATTTAAACATAAAACGAATACTCAAACTCCCAAAGCTCGGAAATCCTTGGATTCCGAACCTGAACGCAAGAATTTTTCCCAACGTAACCAAACGCGCAATAGAGCCCAGCAGAAAAGAGACCGGAGTTTTAGGAATTCCCCCGAACATGACCCAAAAAAACGGGCGATGGATACTGCTCCTGTACAAATTGATTCCCAAGGTGCCCAGCCCGATCAGACTGCAGATTGTGCTGCAGAAGCGGACAGGTCAACCTCTTTAGAATCAAACAGTAATATTCCACCCACACAGGAACCGTCAAGACTTTCCACCTCCGCCATTGGCCCAAACAAAGCAGCTCCACAAAAAACTTTAAACCCGTCTCGGGGACCTATGTCCCCACAAATCAACAAAATAGGCAAAGGTCTAGACCCCTTTGTGGTGCGAATACAACAAGCCACCTAAGTGTGGTTAATCTATCTTCCACCAATCTGTCACCCAGCGAAGTGCAACTCCTATCCAGTGGACTAACTTTTTGCCCTGAACAACAGTTTGACATATTCGAAACAGTTACTGATTTACAACTCTTTGCACGCAGGCTATTACTTAAATACCTGCATGCGAAGCATGACTCTGAAGGTGACGCTGTGGATGGTTCCCCCCTCAGTATGAGGGAATGTAGGGCCTTACGTGATCTAACTCTCCTTTATCAGGAAAACAACACAGTGGATCTCATAGATCAAATCGACCTGGACGCCTTGCTGCAGGAGGCTGACAAGTCGACCCGAAATCCCCTAACTATGTTCAAAAAGGCCTCTACTACCTTCCCCTCATCCAGCATTAATTCTAATGTAGCAATATTCTTAAGGCAAACAATTCGCGACATATGTAAAGTATCGCGAACCCAGTCCAAACCGGCCAACCTGTCTAATGAAGAAAATTTGGCCCTGCAACGCCTCACAAAAAACCCTGACATTGTGATAAAACCCTCTGATAAAGGGGGCAACGTAGTCGTCATGAATAATGACGACTACGTTTCAATGTGTCTTGACATACTAAGGAACAAAGAATGGTATAAAGTCATCTCAATTCTTAACATCAATCAATATAATACCATCTTTTACAATATGATTGACCGTGCATTCTATAGAGGAGAAATCACCAAAGACATCTATGAATATGTTAGAACGGTACATCCCAGGGTAGCTACCTTTTATAGTCTACCCAAGATACACAAAAATCCGACAAAACCCACAGGTCGCCCCATTGTCTCTGGCAATGGAGCTATCTCCGAAAATTTAAGCCGGGTCATAGATGCACACTTGCAACCTCTTGTTCTGTCCCTGCCCTCGTTCGTCAAAGACACTATACAATTTCTACAACTCATTCATGATCTCAGGATACCTAAAAATGCAATTCTGGTAACCATTGATGTTGAGGCGCTGTATAGCAGCATTCCCCACTCTAAGGGTCTGGATGCTGTACAAAGGGCCCTGCAACAGCATTCCCATTACGATTCAGCTTTGGCCAGATTTATCTTGACAGGATTACACTATATATTGCACTACAACCATTTCTGCTTTGATAACTCCCACTACCTCCAGGTGCAGGGTGTGGCTATGGGGACCTGTTGTGCCCCCCTCCTACGCCAACCTGTACCTGGGGGAGTGGGAGAAGTCCCTCCTGGACGACGAGGGCCTTGTCGAGTACACCAGCCATATCATCAAATGGCTGAGGTATATCGATGATGTCTTCGTCGTCTGGGAGGGACCTGAGACCAAACTACTTGAATTTTTTCGTAAAATTAATGTAAACGACCGCAACCTGAGGTTCACAATGACCCACAATTTCCACAGCGTCACCTTCCTTGATGTCTCCATCTCAGTCACTGGGGATGGACACCTCTCCAGCACTCTGTTTCGAAAAACGACCGCTGGGAATACGGTTCTTCACTCTGAGAGTTTTCATCCGATTCCACTGAAGAACTCGATTCCCTACGGACAGTACTTGCGCCTTCGGCGAAACTGTTCAAACGACACTTTGTTTAAAAAAGAAGCAGAGGGTCTACAAAATCGACTTCTAGCAAGAGGCTATAGTAGATCTTGCCTCAAAAAAGCCTATAACCAAGCCTTAGAGCAGTCGAGATCTCAGCTACTTTTTAAACCCAAACTCCCCCAAGGCTCTGAATGTAACCCTACCCGAATCATTATGCGGTATTCTCGACAACACCAGGTCATTAAAAAGATTATAGAGCGCCATTGGAACATCCTCACGGATGATCCAAAACTGCGTGGATTCGTTCATGAAAAACCATCCATAACGTACAAAAGAGCTATATCACTACGTGATAAGCTCGTTCGGAGTGAATACACCAATGCCAATATGAGATCGAAACAATGTCCTGCAGTGGGTTCTTTCCCCTGCGGGCTTTGCTCATATTGTTCACTCATCAAACAGGATAAAATCTTTATGTTGCCCAATGGTGACATTTTCACACCTACACAATTTGTGAATTGCCGCACCCGCGGAATTGTTTATCTGATGGAGTGTGAATGTGGTGCGTTTTACGTGGGGAAGACCAGGCAGGAATTTGGTAAGCGCATTTCCCAACATGTTTACAGCATGGAGGTGGGGAACCCATACCTCCCAATTGGAAGGCATATAATCAGCATACACAACTACAGTGTCCCCAGAGTCACTTTTGTGGCCCTTTACAAAATACAGATTCCCAAACGAGGTGGCGACTGGAACAAGTCTCTGCTGCAGAGAGAGCAGAGATGGATATTCCAGTTGCAGGCCACCTCCCCACCAGGCCTTAACGAGTCAATTTCATATGCCCCTTTTTTGCAGGGGTTCTCATCTGGGAAGACACAATAATGTTTGGAGGATAAAATCTTTATCTCCTATTCTTATTCTACATTACCGCTTGGATCCACATATTCTATTACCTTTTTTCCCCCTTCCCCCTCCCTCTCTCCCCCCCCCCCTCCCCCCCCTTCCCCTTCCCTCCTCCCTTCATCTATCCCCTCCTCCCTTCCTCCTTTTTCCCCTTTCTTCCCCCTTTTTTTTTTTTTTTTTTTTTTTTTTTTTTTTTATGCTGACCCAAGCGGACGTCCCCTACCATTATTCCACTCATTCTATGCTCCTAATCTTGCATATACTGCCTGGCTTTCCCCAGGTGTAGTCACCCACGTCACCACTCTTTTCCCTATCATAAATAGATGTATGATATGCATATGGCCGTTATAGGTCATATTATTAAAAGTCAACGGACCACACATGTCTAAACGCTCTCTCTTTTTGAAGAAAATCCAGTCCCAGAAATTCAGTTCTAAGTTCTTTACATAATAACATACAATGTTACGCAAATTTATCTATTGATTTATTTATTTTTTCTACATGTGAGGTAAATATGTACTTGTAAGCGGACGATGCCATTTTAAATGCCTAATTTTGTTTAAACTAATGTTGATATGTAACAAACAATGTATATGCTATGGTATGGTCAGCATATAGTTAATCCGCTCTGCATGGATCATGCATGTAGTGCCCAATGAACAAGTGATGCGGACTGTAAAAAATTAATATTATTATTGCTTTTACACCAGAGATTTTTGCCGAAATTGTAGCTAACTGCATGGCATGACGTTCACTGTCATCTCCCCTTTAGTGTCTGTCCTTCCTTCTGGGGGCGGTGTGTACCTATGTGCCTTCCTGGCAGGGTGAGAGAGGAGACGCTTGGGCCCGCGTCTCCATAATATGCCCACTAGGTGGCAGCACCATTGGTGGGCATCTCTTGCCCTGCCAGCGGCGTCCCGGATTCCTTCCGGATGCCGTGCTCACGCGCGCGCGTCTCAGTGCGCGTGCGCGTGACGTAGCGGCGCTTGCGCGGTTGCGACGGAGGTTACGGGGATGCCCGGAGGAGCAATCCTCTCCAGGACGCCGGGGGGGTCACGTGGAGCGCACAGCTGTGTTGCTCACCTCCCCCCCCCCCCATTGTTGGTGAGAGGCGGGGGGCGGGCAGGGGGGTGGGCGGACACACACCAGCACCTGACGGGAGTCAGTTATTTAACACTCCTCATAAATAGAGGAAACTTTAGAGGCACAGTATTGGACTCTCTTTGATGCAGAGACGCCAGGCACGGTGCTAATCTAGTCATCTAAGTGGTAAGTGTACTTGGAATGACGGCTATGTGTTCATACAAGCTGCTCAGCAATTCGTTTTTTCTTTTCTTTGTTGAAATCATTTATGATTTTGTCATGATCTCTTATTCTTAATCTAATTTTTGTAGAACAATGAAGGCATCCACTTTGCTATTCAGTTCAGCTTGACCGGGTAATTAGCCCCACCACCACCCTTGCACTTGTCACTCGGTTGCTGTTTTTTAGTGTTTTTCAGTGTTGGTCACTCCTATTTGTGTGTGTGTGTTTTTATCACCTGTCATCCTATTCCATCACCGCTGCACTCCTCCATCCATCCCACACACTATCACCTAGTATCCCACACTCACTTCCACGCTGTGTCTCCCATCCCCTCCTTTTCCGTCCATACCTGCACCTTTCCCTCATCCTCTCAATTTCCAGTCACTTGTCACTTCCCTGCCGTGCACCTCCGTATGGTCCCATCCCCCCCCTTTCCCCCCCCCCTCCCCCCCTCCCCCCTCCCCCCCCCCCCCCCTTTCCTGGGTGTTGTTGTTTTCCCACCTCCCCCCTCCCCTGACCCCACACCGCAGTCTCGGTTTGTCCTTCTCTTCCCCCGCTCACTCGTCCCATCCCCATGGTTTGTTGGTGCTTTTACCCCATCAACTTTTTGGTACATTGTGAGGTCGCATGGTGAATTATTGTCAGCAGGGCATTGGCTATTTTCCAGTCTCATTGCACTTCATCCACACTTCTTCCATTCACCCTTTTCTTTGTTCTTCTCACCTTTCTCCTCACATGCCTTTCCCTTCCCCTGCTTTCCGTCCCCCCTTTTCCCCATGCCCCCCCCTTCCCTTCCCCTTTGTTTCCCCCTCCCCCCTCCCCCTCTTTTCCTTCCCCTCCTCCCCTTTCTCCTCTCCCTCCCTTCCCTCCTTCCCTTCCCCTTTTTCCTCCATCTCCTTCACTTTTTAGCAATGCCCTCCTGCAGATCCATGGACTCTTAATACAGTAAGCATATTAAGTTTCACGGTTGGGAAACTTTCCAACTATATGGTATGAACCAACTGACCCTCCAACATTTCCATTTTTGATTTGTAGTATTAACGTGAACCCTATCTGGGTGCGGTTCTGGACTGCCCATCCTACCCCCTCCCATCCCTCCCCTTTGCCACACATGGGGGGCTGGTAAGCGTGACCCCTCGTAAGGCTCATTTGGTCCGTCACTCGTCCCCGGTGGGAACTGGTCCGATACGGGGGAAACGGAGGAGTGAAGAAACAGGTGTATTCATCTTAAACGTTTTGGAAATGTCAAGAATGACACTGTAGTGTCACAATCTCTGTGATAGGTAACTATATAATTTATTCAGTCGCATTATCGGGCATGCCTGCATGGTTTTTGGCACTGCGGAAATTGGATGTTATGTTTGATATGTGATATATGTTACCCCCTTTCCTTTAGTGTGGACAGCCATCCTCTGAAGAAGACCCGGGAAGGGTCGAAACGCGTCAGGATTATACATAATTATTATTGTCCCACATACATTGTATGGCCTTTTGTCTTCATTAGAGGCATCTATTGTTATTCAAAACGCTCATAATTGGGGAAATATAGGCTGCCCTCGTATACATTGTGTCATACATCGGTTTTTACTACAAATTGCTGTCTGCTGTATATGTATGCCATACTCAGTTCGTGTCCTGACTCTAACAGTCAGTATTTACCTTTATGAATTCTTCCTTTTATCGTTATCTATATTTTTTGTACCAATAAAATTCAATTCTGTAACCATCCATTGTATTCCATTGGCTGTTTTAAAGCCCCGATAGGGGGTTCTCTTTGGTTTTTTTCATGCACTGCATGGGGTGTGCAGCCCACTGGTCTACACTCATGGGAGTGCTTTTTACTGTTGCTTATATGCAAGTTATTGTCATAAAAAGTTTTTGGGGACCCGGGTCCTGCCCCAGGGGACATGGATCAATGCAAAAAAAAGTTTTAAAAATGGCGGTTTTTTCAGGAGCAGTGATTTTAATAATGCTTAAAGTCAAACAATAAAAGTGTAATACCCCTTTAAATTTCGTAGCTGGGGGGTGTCTATAGTATGCCTGTAAAGGGGTGCATGTTTCCCGTGTTTAGAACAGTCTGACAGCAAAATTACATTTTGAAGGAAAAAACCCATTTAAAACTACTCGCGGCTATTGCATTGCTGAAGAACCAGAAGAACCAGAAGATGAAGGAAGATAGAAGAAAGAAGAAGCATTTAAATAAAGGAATTGTCAAAAAATCTCTTGTCATTTTTAACATTTTTGACAGTTTTTTAGTGAAATGGTAGGGGTAAGTACCCCCTTACCATTTCACACAGGGGGGGCTGGGATCTGGGGGTCCCCTTGTTAAAGGGGGCTTCCAGATTCTGATAAGCCCCCCGCCCGCAGACCCCCACAACCACCGGCCAGGGTTGTGGGGATGAGGCCCTTGTCCTCATCAACATGGGGACAAGGTGTTTTGGGGGGCTACCCCAAAGCACCCTCCCTATGTTGAGGGCATGTGGCCTGGTACGGTTCAGAAGGGGGGGCGCACTCTCGTCCCCCCCTCTTTTCCTGCGGCCTGCCAGGTTGCGTGCTCGGATAAGGGTCTGGTATGGATTTTTGGGGGACCCCACGCCCTTTTTTTTTTTTTTGGCGCGGGGTTCCCCTTAAAATCCATACCAGAGTCAGGTCTGGTATGGAATTTAGGGGGAATCCCACGTCTTTTTTTTTTTAATTTTGGCCGGGGTTCCCCTTAATATCCATACCAGACCTGAAGGGCCTGGTATGGAATTTAGGGGGACTCCCACATCATTTTTTTTTTAATTTTTGGTTCGGGATTCCCCTGTGGGGAATTCCCATGTTGTTTTTATCAATGAACTTCTATGTGTATTGTCGGCAATGCAATTGTCAGGGGATGTTATACACAACATCCAATGCAGGTGATCAGATCGCTGGGCTGCACCAAGGAATCAGGGACAAACGGGTAAATGAATAAAAAGGTATGTTTATTGTTAATGATAAAGACACACGTGAAATCAAGACAGCAAACCAAAAACAAGTAAATGGTGAAAACACAGCAAACCCCCAAACACACCTAACTATCTATCTAACTAATATAATATACGAGCAAGGAAACAAACATGAAATCAAAAATAAGGCATGGGCAAAAGCGACAAGGGAACAGAAAACAGGAATAATGAAGCAGACCAAGGAGCAGGGAACAGGAAACAGGGCTCAAGGACAGGATACACAAACGGGGTCCAGGAACAAACAGGAACAGGCTGGAACAAGAGCAGGGACAAGGGCTAGCAGAGGAATTCTGAAGCACTGAGGCTAGTTCAGGGCGGCTTTATATAGTCCAGAAAAACCATGACAGGTGTGCTTGATGACAAGTCTGCAGTCCAGGCAGGGAGACCCCCGCTGGTGGCCACTGGAATTACACCCTCTTGGTGCTGAATGTAATAGTGCCACCAGCAAGAGAAACCGGAGATGACACCGTTCCTGACAGTTCCCCCTCCTAAAGCAGTGGCCTCCGGACACTCCATTCAGCCCTGGGTACGACAGTCCGAGTGGGTGCAGAAACACCTTAAAACTTTCCCTACTGAGTCTGCGGACTTCTTCGCACTTCCAAGGCAGAGGCATTTAGTTAATGGGGAACGTGCCATCAGAGTCTGAAAATAGGACACGCACCCCATCACCCGGGTCAGGAAGTTTGGATCCGGAGATGAAAATTAGCAGGGTAATGGGCAAGAAACCATTGGAGGCAGACCACACAGGAGCATTACATTCAGGCCAGGCGACAGACAGGATTGACACAGTGGCAAGATGGCCATCAGTCAGGAACAGTTTTAGCAGGCACCATGTCATCAGGCTGAGCAGAAAGCAGAGGTACATCACGCTGGGTAGTGGCACATCGGCATTGAGCTGGGCAGCAGGCAAAGGAACATCAAGCTGGGCAGCAGGCATGGGCATTCAAGCTGGGCAGCAGGCATGGGCACTTCAAGCTGGGCAGCAGGCATGGGCACTTCAAGCTGGGCAGCAGGCATGGGCACTTCAAGCTGGGCAGCAGGCTCATCAAGCTGGAGAGCAGGCTCTGGTACTTCCGGCTGAAACACTGGCACCGAGACATCAGGCTGGAAGGCAGACACTGAGACATCAGGCTGGAGGTCTGGCACCGAAACATCAGGCTGGAGGGCTGGCACCGAGACATCAGGCTGGAGGGCTGGCACCGAGACATCAGGCTGGAGGGCTGGCACCGAGACATCAGGCTGGCGGCTGGCACCGAGACATCAGGCTGGAGGGCTGGCACCGAGACATCAGGCTGGAGGGCTGGCACCGAGACATCAGGCTGGAGGGCTGGCACCGAGACATCAGGCTGGAGGGCTGGCACCGAGACATCAGGATGGAGGGCTGGCACCGAGACATCAGGATGGAGGGCAGGCACCGAGACATCAGGCTGGAGGGCAGGCACCGAGACATCAGGCTGGAGGGCAGGCACCGAGACATCAGACCAGGCAGCAGGTACTGGAACTTCAGACTGGGCAGTAGGCACATCAGGCAGAACAGCAGGTGCTGGCACAACAAGCTGAACAGCAAGCACATCGGACTGGATAGCAGGTACTGGAACTTCAAACCAGTCAGCCGGTACTGGAACTTCAGATTAGACAGTGGGCACAGGTGCTGGCACATCGGGCAGAACAGCAGGTACTGGCACAACAGGCTGAACAGCAGGTACATCGGACTGGATAGCAGGTACTGGAACTTCAAACCGGGCAGCTGGTACTGGAACTTCAGACTGGACAGTGGGCACAGGTGCTGGCACATGAGGCAGAACAGCAGGTGCAGTGGACTGAATAGCAGGTACTGGAACTTCAAACCGGGCAGCCGGTACTGGAACTTCAGACTGGACAGTGGGCACAGGTTCTGGCACATCAGGAGGAACAGCAGGTACTGGCACAACAGGCTGAACAGCAGGTACATCGGACTGGATAGGAGGTACTGGAACTTCAAACCGGGCAGCTGGTACTGGAACTTCAGACTGGACAGTGGACACAGGTGCTGGCACATCAGGCAGAACAGCAGGTACTGGCACAACAGCAGGCATCGGAACATCAGGCTGGGCGGCATACAGGAACACATCAGGCTGGAACAGATCAGCTGGTGGGGAGGCAGGATTGGATACTGGCATGATGGTATGGGTTGGAAAAAACTTCTGCTTCTTTTTGGTTTTAGCCACTGGGGATCTATAAGTGGGTACAGGGCTGTAGGTAGTGAATGCAGCTGGTAGAAGCGAAGAGTGAAAGGATGGCAAAACAGAGGGAGTAGGTTTTGAAGGGAGATTTAGTGGAGCTGATGGAGGCAGTTGAGAAGCAGCAGGGGAGTTAAAGGTAGGGTAGGTGCAACAGGCGGAAACAGGGTACTGGTATTTCATTGGTAGAAAGGTATATTCGGAGCTAACAGAAGCTGAATGCAACAAACTTGACCAGGCCTGTATTAATGATTGCACTGAATCAGGTTTGCACTTAGCTTGTCTGACCAGAGACTGCACTGATTCAATGCATTTTGCAAGCACCTGCTGAGGACAAGCTGAATATTGTTCAAAAAAAAATGCTGACTCATCCTCCAACAGCCAAACTAAAGATTCTACCTGAGCTGCACTAAAAGGGGGTGTATAGTCATCACCTGCCTCAGCGACATCAGACAGGGCCAACTCAGTACAAATCTTAATTAATGGTTGCACATCTTCAAACAAAAAACTGCCTTGATCAATAAAAACATGAGCTAGGCGGATGCCTTCTAACAATTGTTCCTTAGTGTATTCAGCCAATGTCTGATAACAAAAGTCTCTGTCCTCAGTTGCCAGGAGCGATAAATACAAAATACTTTCAAAATCCATCTTTCAACAATAGCTGGGACTCAGGCCCCAATTCCCAGGTGCAACCGTACTGATTGTATGGCTTCAGAATTCTGTCAGGGGATGTTATACACAACATCCAATGCAGGTGATCAGATCGCTGGGCTGCACCAAGGAATCAGGGACAAATGAGTAAATGAATAAAAAGGTATGTTTATTGTTAATGATAAAGACACACGTGAAATCAAGACAGCAAACCAAAAACAAGTAAATGGTGAAAACACAGCAAACCCCCAAACACACCTAACTATCTATCTAACTAATATAATACACGGGCAAGGAAACAAACATGAAATCAAAATTAAGGCATGGGCAAAAGCGACAAGGGAACAGAAAACAGGAATAATGAAGCAGACCAAGGAGCAGGGAACAGGAAACAGGGCTCAAGGACAGGATACACAAACGGGGTCCAGGAACAAACAGGAACAGGCTGGAACAAGAGCAGGGACAAGGGCTAGCAGAGGAATTCTGAAGCACTGAGGCTAGTTCAGGGCGGGTTTATATAGTCCAGCAAAACCATGACAGGTGTGCTTGATGACAAGTCTGCAGTCCAGGCAGGGAGACCCCCGCTGGTGGCCACTGGAATTACACCCTCTTGGTGCTGAATGTAATAGTGCCACCAGCAAGAGAAACCGGAGATGACACCGTTCCTGACAGCAATAGCCGCTGTCAGTTTTAAATGGGTTTTTTCCTTCGAAATGTCATTTTGCTGTCAGACTGTTCTAAACATGCGCCCCTTTACAGGCATACTATAGACACCCCCCAGCTGTGAAATTTAAAGGGATATTACACTTTTATTGTTTGACTTTAAGCATTATTAAAATCACTGCTCCTGAAAAAACGGCCATTTTTAAAACTTTTTTTTTGCATTGATCTATGTCCCCTGGGGCAGGACCCAGGTCCCCAAACACTTTTTATGACAGTAACTTGCCTATAAGCCTTTAAAATTAGCACGTGTCCCATAGACTTTAACGGTGTTTGCGTGTTCAAATGAACTTTTTTCCTGTTCGCATTTTCTGGTGCGAACCGAACAGGGGGGTGTTCGGCTCATCCCTACTGATGGAAGCACTCAAGCGGAGTGTGGGACGTTCCGTGACAGTTTCATATTAGTGTTACTGAACAGTTCTCTAAGAAATACACAAAGCACACCAGATTAAAGTATTAATAAATGGTGTATGATTCCTAGGAAATGGAGCACTGATTGCAAATCCATAGTGAAAAAGCACAGCCTAGCTGCTGAAGCTAATTAGTAATTGCAGGGGTCTAGCTAAGATTAAAAAAAAGCTACGTAGAACTGCCAGACTAATATACTGTATGTAACTTCCATATTGCCATGATTTAAAATAAAAGTTACATTTAATGTGTATTTAACAGTATGAAATATAAATGAATTGTGTCTATGTACATTTTTACATTTTTTTAATAAAATGTAATAAAATACAATTGATTTACGTATTGACTGAAAATATAGATCCTTTTGCTTTGGATTTAACATTCTAACAGCACTGGAAACCCATCATGGTAATGCAACTAAATATTATTTTACTCAGTCAACGTAATTCAAATAGAACACACATAGGTCTCAGGCACACTGGGCATTTAGCCCCGGTGCATGAAGCTCCGGCTTTTAGGAGCAGGTGGTAGGTATAGGTGCTGGCAGATTTAATCGATTAAAAGTCTGCGCTTAGGATTTTATTGGGGCTGCTGCCTTCCCTTAATTAATTCCTAATTAGGAGTTAATTGGATGTACCAGAAAGGAGACTGGGGAAATTGGCGCTGCCCTCCTCTAATACATTTGCCCAAATCTTATAAATAATGCATAGATATGTGAACCAAACCATAAAAGGGGGGGGTACTATTGTGAATGACTACCCTTATATATGTGCTAAAATTATATTAGCATAAAAATAATAATAATTAATATATTTCTTAAACGTAAACGTGTGACTTCCCCGTGTATCTAAATAAATAACAGAATGTGCAGTTTTAATTGAAAAGTGCTCCACCTCTATTACAGCATTCAAAAGGTGTCAATCAAATACCTCAAACTTAGGAGTTACCATTAGTCATGTGGGGATCTCCTCATATTCCCCATGACCACGGCAACAAAAGTGTACTGTGCAAAAAATGAACCAAGGTGCATTAGCTAATAATTACTAAATAACATATGGACTCAATACATAGGAGCAAAACCATAGAAGCATAAGTCCGAACTTAAATGATCATGTGAAAAGTCCAAAAAAGTGCATCGTGAAATAAAAACCAAACCAGGGAGAAAACTCTTATTACAGTCTTATTTAAAAAAGAGGATGTTTAGATGCGTCAGGATTAATAATGCATTCCCAGCTATCCAGGGGGTATTATTCGGTGACTTGTGTGCATACAGGAACTGGTGACTTCAGGTGCTCCCCCCCGTGCTCCCCCACTCACCAGATTCCGTCACCCTCAAAGGGGTATTAGGCAAGAGAGTGGGTGCCTCAGGATGGCTGCTGCTGTAAGGTGTCCCTCTCCCGTTCTGCTTATTCATTCATAGATCCTTCCTTCTGTGCTGGTGGTAAAGTATCCCTTATCTGGATCTGGATGTTATCACTAAATCCCGCCTCCGTGCTGTTTGAGACTTTTTCCTCATCGACATACAGCTGTCAAATGACCCAGCTCTTACCCAGCCTGTCTGCAGGGAAACATGAGCAGGAGGAGCTTCTAGCCCTCTGCTGCATAAAATAAATTGTTCAATGCTCACAATATACCGCAATGCCAATTTCCTCTGAAGAAATGCCGTCATACATTTCTGTTGCAACAGCTGGAGCTCTGCCTGAATGAGGATATCAGGGAACAGATATCCTACCCATACTCCTCTGCTCTATAACAAGTATTAGGTGAGAGAACCAACACAGGGACGAGTACAGACACGTGTACTAACACACACACTCCACCCACACCTTAGGTGCTGGCAGATGCTGTGGTTGGACAGGGCTGGGCAGTGCACCAAGCGGTTCATGTGTTTAGTGCAGTGTGCACCCAGGGATAAATGTCCATAAAAAAATAAATAAATAAAATACATTCTTTCTGGACATTCATTCCTGGGAACATACTGCAGTAAATTAGTACCAATTAGTGAACTGCCCAGCACAACCCAGTTGCAGTAGCTGTCAGTTTATCATAGATTTTGACAAGTTGCCAGCAGTAGGACTGAATAGTGTGCTAGTATCATTCACCCACACCTAAATACCAAAGCCTCATACACCAGGACTACGCAAACAATATGCATAGGCTAATTTTTCTGTCTGTCAAACCCCTGTGAGGAGGGATCAGGAGATTTTCTTACTGGTGCTGTATGTGTCTATGGATGTACATAGCCTCACTTGGGAGCATGCATGAGTGGGTTCCTCCTGTTTGCTAAAGAGGCACCCTAGGAGGAAGGAGCAGACAGCACCGGCAGGGGACTGCCAAAGAGGAGGTAAGAGACCACTCTGTGTAGTATTATTTATTATTTTATTTTCATTAAAAAAAACAAAACTTCAATTACACTTTCATTTACTGAAGTAGACGAAAACATGGAAAAACTTGGTGAGTACAGTGGAGCTATGCTCTCAATGTTATGCCCAGTCAAGAGAATTTGTAATAACAATAAGTGGATGAAACACTCACAATCCAGATGCTGTAACCCTGCTAAAATAAATTCAAGCAATGCTTTTATTTTATTAGGAAAGAACAATCCCTTCTATGTGAACATTGCAAGAATCTTAGCAAACATGAGACACATTTCTTAAACCAAAAAGACAAAATTTATGTGCCGCTCAGGTAGAGAGGTAAAGTCCAACTAGACCACTGTGAGTGCAGGCAGGGACAGGGAGCTCATCCTAGCTCCAAGCTGCAGCAATGTCAAAGGAAAAGGTGCATAAGCTGCATAAGCAGACCTATGTGCATGAAGTGAGATGAAGGCCAGCCTTAGCGCAGACTCCAGCCAGGCCACGCTCCCAACATGTTTCACCCCACCCCTTGAAGCTTAATCATGGGGATCCCCATGATTAAGCTCCAATGGGCAGAGCAAAACACATTGGGGGTGTGGCCTGGCTGGAGTCCGGGCTAAGGCTGCCATTCATCTCATGCACATGGGTCTGCTTCACAATCTGCAGCTTATGGCCGTGGCTCTTTAACCATGTAATCTGCTGTGTCCAATCACAGCCGGTCACATGTAAACCTGGAGATGCCGGTAATCGGCGCTCCTTGCCTCACACTGAACTCATAAGAGATCCATGGTGTGTCTGGTATGAATTTCAAGGTGGACCCTACTAAAAAAAATGTGTTCCCCCTTTGAATCTTAATTTAGATATTAAGGGGGAACCCCACACAACCGACATGACAATCCTTGTGATTTAATTTATCATACATGGTGATGACACCATTACATCTCCTGGAAAACCTCAACCCTTTGTTTTATTTTATTGTTTATGACATTTTTATAGAATAGACAGTATAGTAAGAAATAAGTAGGACATTTGAACATATAGGGATTATCACATGCACACAGGAATGTGAACTCTCAAATGCATGGTGTAGTTTAACAAATCAACTTTCTATCTTTCTTTCAGTTACACATATGTACTACACCATACCATACAGTACAACAGAATTAAAACTTCAAAGAAAGTAAAACCTTCAAAAAGAGAAAACATTAATCCCCATGATTAAGCTCCAATGGGCAGAGCAAAACACATTGGGGGTGTGGCCTGGCTGGAGTCCGGGCTAAGGCTGCCATTCATCTCATGCACATGGGTCTGCTTCACAATCTGCAGCTTATGGCCGTGGCTCTTTAACCATGTAATCTGCTGTGTCCAATCACAGCCGGTCACATGTAAACCTGGAGATGCCGGTAATCGGCGCTCCTTGCCTCACACTGAACTCATAAGAGATCCATGGTGTGTCTGGTATGAATTTCAAAGTGGACCCCACTAAAAAAAATGTGTTCCCCTTTGAATCTTAATTTAGATATTAAGGGGGAACCCCACACAACCGACATGACAATCCTTGTGATTTAATTTATCATACATGGTGATGACACCATTACATCCCCTAGAAAACCTCAACCCTTTGTTTTATTTTATTGTTTATGACATTTTTATAGAATAGACAGTATAGTAAGAAATAAGTAGGACATTTGAACATATAGGGATTATCACATGCACACAGGAATGTGAACTCTCAAATGCATGGTGTAGTTTAACAAATCAACTTTCTATCTTTCTTTCAGTTACACATATGCACTACACCATACCATACAGTACAACAGAATTGAAACTTCAAAGAAAGTAAAACCTTCAAAAAGAGAAAACATTGAAAAAAGAAAAAATAGCTCAGAGGGGGAAAGGGGAGACAGTCACAATGCTTACTGAACCATAGTGTGAGTGGTGTACTGAACTCTTAATTAAGGCACCAAATGGATCGGTCTCTGGAGAGAACTCAGATTCATCCTATGCCTTCCAGATCTTAAAGAACTTAGGTAATGAACCATCAATCAATGCAGTCAGGTGTTCCATCCTTCGTATATCTGTCACTGTAGCTAAACATTGTGGGAAGGTAGGGGGAGATGTGGACAACCAGGATCTAGGTATGACCCGCTTTACAGCCAATAAAATAAAGGACATAAGTCTCCCTAAGGCTTTAGGCATACCTGATAGAGGAATACCCAATAGGTAATGTATAGGGTTGAGCGGTATGGGGGTGTTCAGTAGGTTTTGCAGAAAATCCTGAATCTGGCTCCAAAAACAAACTAATAACGGGGCATTCCCAGAATACATGAAAATGAGTGCCTGTGGACACTTGGCATCTCCAGTATAGACTTGAGGCTTCTGGGTTTCGAGCATGCAAGATGTCAGGAGTTCTATACCAGAAAAGAATAATCTTAAATGCTGTTTCTTTCTGCACAACACAACGTCAGGTACTAGATGTGGATTCCCATATTTTCCCCCAATCCTCTAAAGAGATAGGTTGCTGTAAAATATGGGACCATTTTTTCATATATGTGTGGATGGACTCAGTTAGAGGGGGAGCGTCATGTAGAATTTTGTATATAGACAAAATTAGTTGAGGTTCATAAGGACCATTAGCACAAAGGAGTTCAAAAGTAGTGGGTTTCTCCAGAGACAGTGAGGGAGATTTTATAGAGAAGTAGTGTTTAAATTGCAAGTAGGAATACAAAAGTGTCTGAGGGACCTGGTATTTCACTTGGAGATCTGAAAAATACATAAATCTACATGTCACTGGATTCACAAGGTGGTGAAGCTGTAAAACCCCTGCCTGAGCCCAAGATAGCTTTTGTTCGTAGGATAAACTATCGGGAATATGTGGGTTGAAGGAAAAGGGAAAACCGTTCTGAGCATCTCTTCCATATGGATAACGTGAAAAACATTGGGCCTAGGCATATGGATCTCAATTGTGGCATATGTTTGCTCGAGGAAGGCCACAACATGTAGCATGAATGAACCGGGGTGGTAATCCCCATTTCAATTTTGACCCATCTATTTGGGGCCTTTCTAAATGTCCAAGATGTCAGTACCCGCAAAAGAGACACATAATAATATTTAATGAGGTCTGGAGTGGCCAGACCTCCCTTAGTTCTTAGAGCAAGGACCACTGAACTCACGATGCGATGGGAGTCATTATTCCATACAAAGCATCGGCACCTCCGTTGGAGAGCCTTTAGATGTGAAAAATCGGAATTGCCACTAGGAGCGTCTCAAATAAATAAAGAAGTTTGGGAAGTATCGACATCTTGAGAACATTAATTCTTCCAAGAAGCGACAAAGGGAGGATGCTCCATTTATTTAATAGTCAGGTAATTTCCATAAACATCAGAGGAAAATTGGCCTGACAGAGAGTAGAGTAAGAGGGGGTGACGTGGATGCCCAGATATTTAAGAGTATGAGCACACCAGTGTTATTTAAAATTATGTTGGAGGGAGGCGAGTTGCTCTGGGGGGACATTTATAGGTAGGGCTTCTGTTTTGGACAGATTCATTTTAAACCCTGAAAAGTCAAGGGCGACAAAGGGCAACCCTGTCTGTTACCATTACTTAGGGGGAAGGGCTACGACAGATGAGAGGACAGTTGCACTTGGGAAGAGAGATGCGAATATAGAGCCTTTAAAGTATTAATGAAAGAGCCCGAAAACCCATATCGGGATAGTACTGCGCACATGTATGGCCAGCTTAAGCGATCCAATGCTTTTTGAGCATCTAAGCTCAAAACTATGGCAGGGCGTTTTGTCTTAGTTAGGAGATCTATCAGATCTATTGTACATCTTGTGTTGTCTCCTGCGTGTCTAGTTGGAACAAAGCCCACCTGATCTTTATGTATTAGAGATGGCAGCAATAGTGAGAGTCTATTGGCTAGAGTTTTGGTAAATATTTTATAGTCTGAATTTAACAATGCTATGGGACGGTAGTTAACGGGTAGTGAGGGGTCTTTGCCTGATTTTGGTATAACAGTTATGTACGCATGTAAAAATTGGGTATGTGGGAGAATGCCTTTGAACAATAATGAGAATAGGGTCAGTAGGTGTGGGTCTAATGTTGGGAGAAAGGTTTTGTAGTAAAAGTAGGGGAGCCCATCAGGTCCCGGAGACTTATGGGACGGTAAAAGGTTGATCACTTTAGCATTTTCCTCGCCCGTAATAGGAGAAATTAACCACTTGAGCCCCGGACCATTATGCTGCCTAAGGACCAGAGGTCTTTTTCCAATTTGGCACTGCGTCGCTTTAACTGCTAATTGCTCGGTCATGCAATGCTGTACCCAAACGAAATTTGCGTCCTTTTCTTCCCACAAATAGAGCTTTCTTTTGATGGTATTTGATCACCTCTGCGGTTTTTATTTTTTGCGCTATAAACGGAAAAAGACCGAAAATTTTGAAAAAAAATGATATTTTCTACTTTTTGTTATAAAAAAAATCCAATAAACTAAATTTTAGTCATACATTTAGGCCAAAATGTATTCGGCCACATGTCTTTGGTAAAAAAAATGTCAATAAGTGTATATTTATTGGTTTGCGCAAAAGTTATAGCGTCTACAAACTAGGGTACATTTTCTGGAATTTACACAGCTTTTAGTTTATGACTGCCTATGTCATTTCTTGAGGTGCTAAAATGGCAGGGCAGTACAAAACCCCCCCAAATGACCCCATTTTGGAAAGTAGACACCCCAAGGAAATTGCTGAGAGGCATGTTGAACCCATTGAATATTTATTTTTTTTGTCCCAAGTGATTGAAAAATGACAAAAAAAAAAAAAAAAAAAATATTTACAAAAAGTCGTCACTAAATGATATATTGCTCACACAGGCCATGGGCCTATGTGGAATTGCACCCCAAAATACATTTAGCTGCTTCTCCTGAGTATGGGGATACCACATGTGTGGGACTTTTTGGGAGCCTAGCCGCGTACGGGGCCCCGAAAACCAATCACCGCCTTCAGGATTTCTAAGGGTGTAAATTTTTGCTTTCACTCTTCACTGCCTATCACAGTTTCGGAGGCCATGGAATGCCCAGGTGGCACAAAACCCCCCAAAATGACCCCATTTTGGAAAGTAGACACCCCAAGCTATTTGCTGAGAGGCATATTGAGTCCATGGAATATTTTATATTTTGACACAAGTTGCGGGAAAGTGACACTTTTTTTTTTTTTTTTTTTTTTTTCATAAAGTTGTCACTAAATGATATATTGCTCACACAGGCCATGGGCATATGTGGAATTGCACCCCAAAATACATTTAGCTGCTTCTCCTGAGTATGGGGATACCACATGTGTGGGACTTTTTGGGAGCCTAGCCGCGTACTGGACCCCAAAAACCAATCACTGCCTTCAGGATTTCTAAGGGTGAAAATTTTTGATTTCACTCTTTACTGCCTATCACAGTTTCGGAGGCCATGGAATGCCCAGGTGGCACAAAACCCCCCCAAATGACCCCATTTTGGAAAGTAGACACCCCAAGCTATTTGCTGAAAGGCATGGTGAGTATTTTGCAGCTCTCATTTGTTTTTGAAAATGAAGAAAGACAAGAAAAAACATTTTTTTTTTTCTTTTTTCAATTTTCAAAACTTTGTGACAAAAAGTGAGGTCTGCAAAATACTCACTATACCTCTCAGCAAATAGCTTGGGGTGTCTACTTTCCAAAATGGGGTCATTTGGGGGGGTTTTGTGCCACCTGGGCATTCCATGGCCTCCGAAACTGTGATAGGCAGTGAAGAGTGAAATCAAAAATTCACGCCCTTAGAAAGCCTGAAGGCGGTGCTTGGTTTTCGGGGTCCCGTACGCGGCTAGGCTCCCAAAAAGTCTCACACATGTGGTATCCCCGTACTCAGGAGAAGCAGCAGAATGTATTTTGGGGTGTAATTTCATATATTTCCATGGCATGTTTGAGCAATATATCATTTAGTGACAACTTTGTGCAAAAAAAAAAAAAAAAAAAAAAAATTTGTCTCTTTCCCGCAACTTGTGTCGCAATATAAAATATTCCATGGACTCGACATGCCTCTCAGCAAATAGCTTGGGGTGTCTACTTTCCAAAATGGGGTCATTTGGGGGGGTTTTGAACTGTCCTGGCATTTTATGCACAACATTTAGAAGCTTATGTCACACATCACCCACTCTTCTAACCACTTGAAGACAAAGCCCTTTCTGACACTTATTATTTACATGAAAAAGTTTTTTTTTTTTGCAAAAAAATTACTTTGAACCCCCAAACATTATATATTTTTTTAAAGCAAATGCCCTACAGATTAAAATGGTGGGTGTTTCATTTTTTTTTTTCACACAGTAATTGCGCAGCGATTTTTCAAACGCATTTTTTGGGGAAAAAACACACTTTTTTTAATTTTAATGCACTAAAACACGCTATATTGCCCAAATGTTTGATGAAATAAAAAAGATGATCTCAGGCCGAGTACATGGATACCAAACATGACATGCTTTAAAATTGCGCACAAACGTGCAGTGGCAACAAAATAAATACATGTTTAAAAGCCTTCAAAAGCCTTTACAGGTTACCACTTTAGATTTACAGAGGAGGTCTACTGGAAAAATTACTGCACTCGATCTGGCCTTCGCGGTGATACCTCACATGCATGGTGCAATTGCTGTTTACGTTTGACGACAGACCGCCGCTTGCGTTCGCCTTAGCGCGAGAGCAGGGGGCGACAGGGGTGTTTGTTTTTTTTTGTTTTTTTTTCTTTATTATTTTTTTGCTTTTTTAATCTTACTTTTAAACTGTTCCTTTCATATTTTTTTTTTTAATCATTTTTATTGTTATCTCGGGGAATGTAAATATCCCCTATGATAGCAATAGGTAGTGACAGGTACTCTTTTTTGAAAAAATTGTGGTCTATTAGACCCTAGATCTCTCCTCTGCCCTCAAAGCAAATGACCACACCAAGATCGGTGTGATAAAATGCTTCCCCAATTTCCCAATGGCGCTATTTACATCCGGCGAAATCTAAGTCATGAAATACTCGTAGCTTCCGGTTTCTTAGGCCATAGAGATGTTTGGAGCCACTCTGGTCTCTGATCAGCTCTATGGTCAGCTGGCTGAATCACCGGCTGCATTCTCAGGTTCCCTGTTGAGACAGGAGAGCCAGAGAAAAACACGGAAGACGGTGGGGGGGGGGGCATTCCCTCCCACGGCTTGTAAAAGCAGTCTAGAGGCTAATTAGCCGCTAGGATTGCTTTTACATGAAAGCCGACCGCTGGCTGAAAAGAATGATACCAAGATGATACCTAAACCTGCAGGCATCATTCTGGTATAACCACTCAAAGTCGTGAATGGCGTACCTGAAGACAAAAAAATGGTTAACAATGGTTAACAATAAAGCACAGTAAAGTGTAAATAATTACACACCTGAAAAACAAACATGATAAAACATAATAACAATAACAATAACAATCAATAACAATAACAATAACAATAAAACATTGCAGAATAGAATACAGTAAAAAAGAGCAGAACAATAGAGAGAGAGAATAGAGAGAGAGAGAACAATAAAACAACAACTATTTTTTTTTATTTCATATTTTTTTTTTTTTTACACTTTTTTTGTAACTAACTTTTATAACGGTAACCGGTTCCAGGTTCGGGTCTCTCAAAATGCGATGGCATCTTGGGAGACCCTGTGAAAGTGTGCCTAGTCTGTGCAATGCTGTACCCTACGCTAATACTCAACTAGTGAATGGTAGCGTTCAAAACATTCACCAATGCAAAGACCAGGATTGTCAGGACAGGAGGGACAATAATAGTGGGTGTCACGCCTATATCCTCGCTTGCTGCAGACACGACATCTTTTTTGGGGGGTTCGTTGGGTAGGGGTACTCGGGAGGACATAAAAATGCCTCTCATGCAGCCGACTGCATTTGGTTGGGGATGTGAATGGGGGAAGTACGGGCGCTGCAGAAGCGGTGGGTTCCCAATTAGGATTGGCGAATGCAGCAGGAAGGGCACTATGGGCACGACGGGCCTGTGTTTGTCTTTTTGGTGGCAGCGGGACACTACTTGTGCTTGCCACCTCACCAGCTTGAACTGCACTTATGGGACTCGCCACGTCACCAAGTGTTACTGCAGTGCTGGTTTGACTACGACCGGGGTGTACTAGGCCGCTGGCGCTTGCCAGTTCACCAAAACACTACCAAAAAACTGTTAGCGATCGCAGGGATCAGGCCTGACTCTGCGAACGCTGCAGTTATGCGTTTAGTGTTTTGTAAGTGACAGTGATCGATCGATACCGCACTTGGGTGGGCTGGGCTGGGCCGGGCGGAGGGGCAAAACGCAGGTGCTAGCAGGTATCTGGGCTGATCCCGCTAACACTGCGTTTTTGGGAACCCTAAACTGCTGGTGACGCTAGTATAGATCTGATCGGATCAGATATTGATGCGATCAGATACTATACCACTAAGGGAGGTGTACAGTGCGTGCGTGGGTGTTAGCGGTACTGGCGCTAATCTGACGCTGCCTGGGGCTGGTGCTTGCCAGTTCACCAAAACGCTACAAAAAAAACTGTTAGCGATCGCAGGGATCAGGCCTGACTCTGCGAACGCTGCAGTTATGCGTTTAGTGTTTTGTAAGTGTCAGTGATCGATCGATACTGCACTTGGGTGGGCTGGGCTGGGCCGGGCGGAGGGGCAAAACGCAGGTGCTAGCAGGTATCTGGGCTGATTCCGCTAACACTGCGTTTTTGGGAACCCTAAACTGCTGGGGACGCTAGTATAGATCTGATCGGATCAGATATTGATCCGTTCAGATACTATACCACTAAGGGAGGTGTATGGTGCGTGCGTGGGTGTTAGCGGTACTGGCGCTAACCTGACGCTGCCTGGGGCTGGTGCTTGCCAGTTCACCAAAATGCTACCAAAAAAACTGTTAGCGATCGCAGGGATCAGGCCTGACTCTGCGAACGCTGCAGTTATGCGTTTAGTGTTTTGTAAGTGACAGTGATCGATCGATACTGCACTTGGGTGGGCTGAGCTGGGCCGGGCGGAGGGACAAAACGCAGGTGCTAGCGGGTATCTGGGCTGATCCCGCTAACACTGCGTTTTTGGGAACCCTAAACTGCTGGGGACGCTAGTATAGATCTGATCGGATCAGATATTGATCCGATCAGATACTATACCACTAAGGGAGGCGTATGCTGCGTGCGTGGGTGTTAGCGGTACTGGCGCTAATTTGACGCTGCCTGGGGCGACGCATATCACCGCCGGGCGATCGGGGGGCTAAACCTTTATTCGGTAATAAACGGCGGGTGCCCTGACACTATAAAAAATAAACGAACTAACCAGCGTCAACCGTAACGGTTATACGGTGATCAGTGGTGAAAGGGTTAACTAGGGGGCAATCAAGGGGTTAAAACATTTATTAGGTAGTATATGGGGGTCCCTGACGCTATAAAACGCTGACGGCGAACCTAAATATTTACCTCACTAACTAGCGTCACCAGCGACACTAATACAGCGATCAGAAAAATGATCGCTTAGCGACACTGGTGACAGGGGGTGATCAAGGGGTTAAAACTTTATTAGGGGGGGTTAGGGGGGTACCCTAGACCTAAAGGGGGGTAATATACACTGTCCCAACACAGTAACTGTCACAAACTGACACTATGCAGTAATCAGAAAAAAAAAAACTGCTGGTGTCAGTTTGTGACAGGGGGGGGGGGTGATTGGGGGGGGATCGGGGGGCGATCGGGGGGGGGATCGGGGTGATTTGTGTGCCTGGCATGTTCTACTGTGTGTGTAGTGTTTGTGCACTCACATACTTGTCGTCTCTCCTCGGGCCGGAACGGAAAATACCGACCCGAGGGGAGATGACATCACTTCCTTTGCTGCTGTTTAGCATACAGCAGCAAAGGAGTGTTCTCATTGGCCGGCGGCGATCGCGAGGGGGGGGCCACGAACGGATGGTCTCCCCCTCATCACCGATCGCCGCTGGACAAACGACGACCGCCTCGGGCACCGGGGGGGGTCCGATCGGACCCCCCACCCGCGGAAGGCAAATCACGTACCCTGTACGTGATTTTGCCTGTCCGTGCCACTTTGCCGACGTACATCGGCGTGAGGCGGTCGTCAAGTGGTTAAGTTTAGAACGTTGTTCACAGGATATCTCGGGCAATTGTAGAGATTACATAAAGTAGTCAAATTTACCTTGTGTGAAATGGGAGGTAGTATCTGAGCTCAGACAATTATAAAAATCTTTATAGAAATCCCCAAACACCTTAGACATGGTATGAGGACAATAAGTGGGGGTACCATTCGACTGCATTAAGTGATCAGGTATAGATAGAAATACGTGGCCTGAGTCTATTCACTAGCATTTTGTGTGGTTTATTAGAGTACTCATAAAACTTTTGTCTACACCACAACAATTATTTAGAAAACTTATTTAAATCCAGGCACTTAATTTGATTCTGGAAAGAGACCACAACTCGTAGACATTCTACCTTGGGGGAATGGAGTAGGCTCGTCTCAGCAGCTCGTAGCTGAGAAGTGAGCTCAGCTTTCAGTTTGACAGCATCCCGTTTTAAACGAGAGCCCACCGAGATACACTCACCCCTGAAAAAAGCTTTATGAGCTTCCCACAAAGTAGAGACCTCTAACACTGAACCCTCATTTATTTGAAAAAATTCAAACAGTTTTTGTTGGAGAAGATTCTGAGATTCAGGATTTCTTAGCAGGCATTCATTGAGATGCCAATGACATGTTCTGGGCTTCAGGGCAGATAGAATTATATCTAGGTTAATAGGTGCATGATCCGACCAAGTGATAGGATTTATCTCCGAAGTGACTACATATGGCAATAAAGGCGCAGTCACAAAGAAGTGGTCTAACCTAGAGTATAATTTGTGAGGAGGGGAAAAGAATGTATATTGTTTGTGAGGAGGATGCTTTACTCTCCACATGTCATAAAGATTGTAAGAGTGAACCAATTTGCAAAAAGAGGTGGATAGCTTGTGAGCTTGGGACGGCGGTGTAGATTGAAATAAGGCAAATCGAGGGAGATGGGCGGAGCCTAGCAGAACAGACATGCATTGTTAGAGCTCCACACCGCTGAGGAGAGAAGAGAAGGACAAAGCGGCGCCTGCAGGCTCAAAAGGTATCCATTTGAACCTTTTTGCCCCAGGGAACAAACTGTGAAAGTTTGGGCAGGAAATATGGTACTGGGAGGAAACCGTGGCAGAAATAAAAATCACCTCACAAAGAGCTCACAGGCACTCACTGCAACTAAAGCAGCTCCAGTCACCTCACAAGATACAGCATCAGGGCGCTCTCACAGACAGAAAATGTCACAGCAAGACTCTCCATTTGAGTCAGATACAGAACAAATCCTCTCACAAACTTCTCCACAAGCCTCCTCAGCATCCCCAGTAATATTATTACAATTTGAAAAGATGCTTCATAAGGCTTTAAAACAAACCTCAGACCAAATAACAAAAAGCCTAACCAAAGAAATAAGAGAGCTGGGAAACCGCACCGCAGCCTTAGAAATAAAAATAGATGAAATTGAAATTACAACCCAAGAAAATATAACAGAATTGGAACAATTAAAAGAAGAGAATTTAATAATTCAAACTAAGCTCGAAGATTACGAAAATAGAGCCAGACGTTCAAACTTGCGCATAAGGGGAATACCTGAAACTGTGACAGACCTGCAATCTACTATTACTGCTCTACTACAAGAACTAAAGCCAGAAATCCCTGTTGAACGTTTAGAACTGGACAGAGTACACAGAGCCCTCACAGCCAAAAAGAAAGATGGACCCCCACGTGATATAATCACAAAATTTCATTATTACAGAACGAAAGAACAAATACTAATTGCTGCAAGAGAAAAAAAGGAACTTCATTTTCAAGGACACAATTATCAAATTTTTGCTGACCTATCCCTACTTACTATTACTAAAAGACGATCCATGAAACCCCAACTAATGGAACTGCAAAGCCACAACATTATGTATCAATGGGGCTTCCCCTTTTCAGTCAGATTTAACTACCAAGGTACAATTTACAGAAGCAGATCAGCAGATGAACTACAACAAACCCTTTTAAAATTAAATCTGACAGAACCCACAAGCAGCAACTCTCCCACACGCATAAGAATGGCATCATCTTCACCTTCAGGCAGCACCCAGAAAATTTCAGAACAAAATGGGAATCATCATTCTCACAAAAGAGGCCGTTATGCCACATCATCCATGGACCAAGAAGATTCAATGGACTGACATCCTAATTCCTGATATATCTTCATTTATTATACTAAGAGATGGTTCTCTATAAAAAAACTGTATTTATAACTGAATGTAACTGCATTCTGATAGTCACACACTGTGTGGGATCATGTTACATTCCAGTTATATTTCTTATTACTTCTGATTCATATAGCCTTAGAATATATAAGTGAAATAAGGAAATTCTTGTTCAGTTATATATTATCAGGTAATAACAATAGATTTATTACTTTTTAGGACAAATATGTTCAATAATCCAGAAGTAATGGAAGCTTTTTCTTTCTTTTCTTAAAACAAATATATTATTACCTAACTAGTTCCTAGAATTATGTTTTTGTTTATTCTAATCTGAAGCAATACAACCTCAATTTTATGAGTTAACATATCTAAACAGTTACATATGAATAAAATATGTAATTGTTTACTCTAAAAGGGTTAAAATCCCAAAATAATTCAAACTATCTTCATCAATACCAAAGTTATTAACAGTACCTTTCTAACTGAATTATTTAGCCTAGGGCAAGACTAACCATATACAACCACCCTGGAATAAATAATTTCAACAAAAACTATATTCTGCACTCCAATTAATGAAACATCATTTTGATGTCTTTTGACATAGCACTTCTCTCCTGTAAGCGGAAGATCCGTGTACCCCCATTAGCCCTCCTCATTCTCCCAACCATGTTATGTGGTAGTGTGACGAAGGCACTTATTCCCCTGAGAGAGATATTTATTCTCTTTCACGGGTAAATTGTGATTACTTGCAAAAAATAATTTATACAATGTATCATCTAATCTCATATGTTTTTTGTTTACTCTCTACTCCAGAATTCACTGGTTTCTTTTCTATCTTTTCATCTCTTCAGTCCACACAGGTTGATCTGCGCAGTCAGCTCTGCATAACAAAAAGTAAGTCAAAACTATTTGATCTGTTGCCATGGCACCACTGAATATACTTTCCCTGAATGTTCAGGGAATAAATGTCCCTCAAAAAAGGACCAAAGCCTTCTGTACTTTCCATAACAAGAAGGCTCACATAGTATGCCTCCAAGAAACACACTTCACCAAAGATTCTACTCCAAAATATATTTCTCCATTTTATCAACAAATTTACACGGCTTCTGCCTGTACCAAGCAAAGGGGAACTCTAATTGCATTTCACCGATCCACACCATTCACCTCATCAGAAATTAAAGACCCAGAAGGTAGATACCTGATACTCATGGATTATATAATGGATAAAGCAATCACGGTGATTTCCTACTACACTCCTAACAAACAACCTACACCATTCCTCTCACATATATTACAAGTGATTAATACACACAAAATAGGAACAGTGATAATGTGTGGGGATTCGAACCAGGTCCTCCTCCCATTTCTAGATAAATCACCTTTTACACCATCCAAAATAACCTCTAGATTACCTTTTTCTCAACTTCTTTCCAAATACAATCTGGTAGATTCGTGGAGAGAAATTAACCCAATGAAAAAGAAATTCACTTATTTCTCGCACCCTCATCAAACCTTCACCAGAATAGATCATATTTTTCTAACAATAGGAATGATACCAGAAATTATTGCATCAGATATAATTCCGATTCCGTGGTCTGACCATAATGCAGTATACACTACTATAGCCTCAGCCATACCAAAAGCGCAAGACCCAACGTCTTACTTATCGGACATAATGCTCAAACACCCACTACATCAGAGGGCCATTGAACAAGCTTTAAAGGAATACATATCAATTAATAATACAACAGACATCTCCCCAATAACACTGTGGGAAGCTCATAAGCCTGTCTTGCGTGGTACAATACAAAGACAAATGGCACTATTTAAACGGGAACGCAAAAATCTAGCAAAAAAACTAGAACTCAATTTTAATGCAGCCTACATATCATTCCAAGATAATCCATCTCAGAGTACAAAATCTCATCTGGAAAAATCTAGATTGGAATACGATCTATTTCTCAGTTGAGTCAGTTGATAAATCCCTCAAACGCTCCAAACACAATTTCTACATGAATACAAACAAACCAGGTACATATTTGGCTTGGGCATTAAATTCAACTAACAAATCTTTCAAACCAATATGTTTGAAATTATCAAAAAATGTTTATACTTGTAATCCAGGTAAAATAGTCCATAAATTTCACTCACATCTCGCAACTTTATACAAGACAAACAATGAATTTAATCCTACAGAGGCTGAATCCTTCTTCTCAAAAATAACCTTACCTGAGTTATCTCAGAATCAAAAAAGCAGTTTGGATGAGCCTATAACTATAGATGAAGTTGCTAACGCCATAAAAGACCTAAAACTTAACAAAAGACCAGGCCCAGACGGCTACTCGGCTTTATACTATAAAACATTCTCAGAAATACTCTCTCCCATTCTCACTGAAACTTTTAACAAACTTCTAGATGGACATTCTTTTCGGCAAGAAACACTAATGGCAATTGTTTGTATTATCCCAAAACCCCTTTCTAATGATACTTCCTGTGTGAATTTTCGGCCTCTCTCTTTTAAACCTTGATATTAAATTATTAGCAAAAATAGTAGCAAAACGCCTCAATAGCATTATAGGAAAATTAATACATAGAGATCAAGTAGGCTTCATGCCAAATAGACAGGCAGGCGATAATATACGCAGGGCAGTGTTATTGGCACATATTGCTAAAAAATGGAAAATCCCTTTATGTTTTCTATCTCTCGATATTAAGAGGGCATTTGACACAGTATCCTGGCAATATATGCAATATTCATTACAAAAATGGGGTTTTGGACCCCACTTTTTAACATGGATCAAAGCATTATATAATAAACCCAAAGCCTATATAAAATATGCTGGATACAAATCTGATGCCTTTAATATCGAAAGAGGTACCCGACAGGGTTGCCCATTATCTCCCTTATTATTTGCCCTTATACTCGAACCCATGGCCCAATACATCAGAACAAACCAAACTATAACTGGCATTGAAGTAGGAGGTATTACACACAAATTATGTATATTTGCAGACGATATATTAATTTTTCTAACATCACCACAGGTCTCTGGTCCTAACTTAATACCAGCTCTTGATGGATTTTCAGCCCTATCCGGCCTTATGATTAATCCTAAGAAATGCCTAGTGCTTAATATTTCACTCACAAACATGGAATTGATCCTGGCTAGAGCTGCACTCCCATTCACATGGGCAGAAAAATCAATCCCATATCTTGGAATTCATTTAACAGTATCTCATTCTGACTTATTCTCAACCAATTATCCTCCTGTATTAAGACAGATCACAAATCTAATAAAACAATGGTCGCAACTTCCTTTATCCTGGATAGGTAAGATTAATGCAATCAAAATGACTATTCTACCCAAATTTCTTTATCTATTCAGAGTCCTCCCTATTCCAATTCCTTCCTATTTTTTGAGAATAGTACAAAAAAGAGCAACTTCGTTTATATGGGGCTCTTCTAAACCATGTATACCTATACACACACTACATCTTCCCAAAAATAAAGGAGGCCTGGGATACCCTAATTTTACTAACTACTACAGAGCAGCACATTTGGCCAGTCTGTCCAAATACCATGCAAAACAGGAAATCCCATTATGGGTATTTATAGAGGCTTCAGAAAATGACCCTCTATTAATATCAAACTTATTATGGCTTGATCCTAAAGACCGCTTTAAAATTCATAATCCCATAACTAAACACTTCTTATCTCTCTGGGATAAACTAAAAACCAAATATCAGTTACAATCTCCACACAATCCTCTCCTTTCTTTTATCAGAAATCCGGCCTTTTATCCGGCATGGATCTATCCAAATTCTTTTAAAGCTTGGACAACATCAGGCATTCAGACACTAAATGACTTCATAGCATCTAAATCATTCCTTTCATTCCCATCGCTTAGAGAAAAATATGATCTACCAAACTCTGAGATATTTAGATATCTCCAAATCAAAAATTTCTATACACCATTCCTAAAGGGGGATACACCATTATCCCAATTATCCATTTTTGAATCAATCTGTACAAAAGATCCATTTGCTAAAGGTACAATTTCATCACTTTGTAATCAATTATATGGAGTAGCAAATCTTAATAGACCCTCTTACGTTCAGAGGTGGGAGGAGGACCTGGGACGAACTTTAGAAGACACGGACTGGTCTAACATATGACTCACATCTAAGTCATCTTCACCCAACATCTTAGCACTGGAGACAAATTATAAAGTCCTAACTCGCTGGTACCTTGTACCCGCTAGAGTGGCAAAATATTCACCTAATACCTCAGCTCTTTGTTTTCGAGGATGCCCAGAAATAGGCACACATTTACACATATGGTGGACATGCCCAGTAATCCAAACCTTCTGGAAGGAAGTCTTCGTGATTGCATCTAAAATATTTAAAAAAATAATACAACCAGATCCATATATTACTTAATCTAAAACCGGAATGGTTAACACTCTCTCAATTCAAACTTATGATCTAACTAATAACGGCTGCAAAACAAACAGTGTCCAAGGCATGGAAATCTCCTTCATTGGTACTAGCAGAAACAATTCACAGAATGAATAATACAATGTCCCATGCTAAGATGGTAGCCATCGATCAAAATCAAATTCCAAAATTTGAAAAACTTTGGCATCCTTGGATAAAACAACAGTTCCTGTCAAACTTCAATGACTCTGTCCTGTTGCCATGGTAACAGATTAAATGACTTACAGAGACACCCATTCTAAGGCTTCAAAGAGAACTAAAAAGAATAATAAACTGACGAGCGGGACAACCTCGTGGACCATACCTCTACCTTTCTACCCTTTTTCTTCTTTCTCTTTCCTTTTCTCCACCTTACGATTAAAGCTCATTATCAGAATTTATTTGACCTATATACACTCTACCTGTAAACAATTTGTATAGTAGGTATAAATCATTTAAATACCTACAAAAGTGACTAAGGAAATTATATATATCTTTAATGTAGGTTTACGTGAACCCAATGTTTAATATTTGAAATTTCATGATATTTACCTATATAAACCCTACTGTAAAACAATGAGCTTACTTTATAGATCCTTGCAAACTTACTTTATGTATCTTTATAATATTGTATACTCAATAAACTTCTTTTGACAAGGAAATAAGGCAAATCTATCTTTGGTCAAGGACATGCTCATATTAAAATTGCCTCCTATAACCTTAAAAGGCTGTGAAATAGATTGACGTTTTTCAAAAACTTTTGTGAGAAAACCAATCTGTCCTGAATTAGGGGGATATATGTTTGCCAGAGTAAAGGACGTATTCAGATGGGTACAATCCAGAAGCACAAATCGACTGTGGGGATCCAATATTGAAGAAAGTATTTGAATGGGGCTTGAGCGTTTAATTAAAACTGCTACGCCGGCCTTCCCGGAGGGGTCATACGCCACAAAAGTAGTGGGGAAGTGCTTGGAAGCAAACTTAAAGGAGCCCCCAGGTCAGAAATTAGTCTCCTGAACCATAATTACATCTGCTCCAGAGGCCTTTAATTCCTTCAAAGCTATCCATGTTTTTTGAATGGAATTCAAGGCCTTCACATTACATGAAAGTACTTTAAGAGCCATTATAAAACACAATGATAAGTTTCAATGTCAGCTCAGAAAATAGAAAGTTAGACACAAATCTACGGTGCATGAAACATAAAATACATTAAAGCTGGTTTGTTGAAATGATGCAAAAAAGGGTACATCGAGTAACCCAGAGGAGGCCAAAAAAAGGCCTGCTAAAAACGGTATTAAAAGATATAAAAAGAAATATACATAAAAAAACTAAAAAGTTAATAATAACATTGAGAGAAAAAAAAACATTGTAGAAGGCCTGAAGGAAAGGAAACATCTTTCCTTGAATATTGGGGAGGTGCATGGCTACCTGAAAGAACCAATGGTGGGGTCTCGTCTCCTCTAGGGAGCATGTAACCAGATCAAATAGGAATTAAGAAACTAACCAGAAAAAACATAGAGTATTTCAAGAAAGTGGAGGATCTCCTAGGTATAAATGAAAGACTCATGCACTGGAGTCCCAAACATAGACTAATCACATGTAGATTGTCTGTGAAAATGTAGAAGGATTTTCAGCTGCATTCAGTCGTCAGGTAGGGAATCTGGAAGGAGCAGCCTGTTGAGATGTTGTAGACGCTTTCTGCGATCTCCGATGTACCGGGGTCCAGATCTTGGCCGATGTCAGGAGCGACTTTGCAATCGTAATAGGAAGCTGAAGGTCCTCCTCAGGGATAAGGGGAAGGCCTAGGTTATGGATGAATGCCTCGCTTTCATGACAATCTTTTAGTGAGAACTGCACATCATCCTTAGAAGCAGATAAGTGGAAGGGGAAGCCCCTTGTTAGGAAACTTGGTGGTTTTGTAAATGGGTGGTGATAGGGCGTAGATTGCATCTCTTAGCTAGTGTAATGGGTGAGAGATCATTGAAGATTTGAATCTTGGCGCCCTTGAAGTCTATGCGAGACTTATTAAGGGTGGTGATAGTAAGCTTCTTTGCTTTAGTAGTAGTGAAAGTGAACGGTAACGTTCCTTGGGTTGGAGCCCTGAGGTGGTTTGGGAGCCAATGACCTGTGGGCTCTATCCGGGCGCCAATCTATATCTGGGATATGAAGTGCCAAGGTGACAAATAGAGCCAAAAGATAATGGCGAAACTCTTTATCGTTAATGAATTCTGGAACCCCATGAATCCTGAGATTTTGGTTCCTTTCCCTGTTTTCCAAATCTTCCTGCTGCAGTTGGAGTTGAGAAACTGTGTGTTTAACCACTTACGGACTGCCCGCCGTCGTTTTACGTCGCTACTTTGAAGAGGTTTGCTGTTTCTATGGCAGCAGCTAGCCGCCATAACCCTGGTATCCTCTTCTTCAGCAGACCCGCCGCGAGATCACTTTTATCGGTGGCAAGAAAAGGGCCCACCCCCCTTCCGCCGCTCTCTAGTGCCCACTGGAGGTGATCGTTTCCTGTCCCTGGCTTGGCATAGAGAAAAGTAGGGGGAATATGGCCCCCACCTGTCTCCATACCATTGCAGGGTGGAAGCGATGTCAAAATGTCACTTCCGCCTATAGCTCTTAAAGGGACTTTTTTTAATTATTGCATTTTAGTGTAAATATGAGATCTGAGGTCTTTTTGACCCCAGATCTCATATTTAAGAGGTTCTGTCATGCTTTTTTTATTACAAGGGATGTTTACATTCCTTGTAAAAAGGAATAAAAGTGATACTTTTTTAAAAAAGAACAGTGTAAAAAATTAAATAGAAGGTAAAATAAATAAGAAAAAAAAAATTAAACGTGCCCGTCCCACCAAGCTCACATGCAGAAGCGAACGCATAAATGAGCAGTGCCCGCATATGAAAATGGTGTTCAAACCACAGATGTGAGGTATCGCATGATAGGTAGAGTGAGAGCAATAATTCTAGCCCTAGACCTCCTCTGTAAGTCTAAACATGCAACCTGTAGAATTTTTTAAATGCCGCCTATGGGGATTTTTAAGGGTAAAAGTTTGATGCCATTCCACGAGCAGGCGCAATTTTGAAGCGTGACATGTTGGGTATCAATTTACTCGGCGTAACATTATCTTTCACAATATAAAAAAAAATTAAATTGGGCTAATGCCGCGTACACACGGTCGGACTTTACGTCAGACTTTGCCCGGCGGACTGGATTTCGTCGGACAATTCGATGTGTGTGGGCTCCAGCGGACTTTGTTTTCTCAAAAGTTGGACGGACTTAGATTTGAAACATGTTTTAAATCAATCCGGCGAAATCGAGTCCGGTCGAAAAGTCCGCTCGTCTGTATGCTAGTTCGACGGACAAAAAGCCACGCTAGGGCAGCTATTGGCTACTGGCTATGAACTTCCTTGTTTTAGTCCGGTCGTACGTCATCACGTACGAATTCAACGGACTTTGGTGGATTATGTGTAGGCAAGTCCGTTCATTCAGAAAGTCCGTCGTAAAGTCCGTCGAAAAGTCCGCCGGGCAAAGTCTGCCGTAAAGTCCGCTCGTGTGTACGTGGCATAACTTTACTGCTGTCTTATTTTTTAACTCAAAAAGTGTATTTTTTCCCAAAACAGTGCGCTCGTAAGACCGCTGTGCAAATACGGTGTGACAGAAAGTATTGCAACGACCGCCATTTTATTCTCTAGGGTGCTGGAAAAAAAATATAATGTAAGTTATTTTATAGCAGAAAAATATGTTTTTAACTTGTAAACACCAAATCTCAGAAAGAGGCTTGGTCCTTAAGTGGTTAAGGGCAGCGCTATCTTCTTCAAGAACATGTACTTATTTAACATGTTCATCAAATTTGCTTTCCAGGGTATCAGTACATTCACCAAGTTGACCAATCTCACCTCTAAGTTCCTGTGCAATTTTCCCAACCTCCTTAGTCACATTGTGAGTCAAATCCTGAAGCAGGGTTTGTAGCTTTATATCCAGTACAGCAACAGTCACCATCGCTGTAGAGTCTGTGGGCTAGGATTGCTGGGGCATGTGGTCCATCTGCGACAAACCTTCATCCATTAGAGGAGATTTAATGGGGTCTGGCAGATTCAACGGGATATTCAAGGCCGACAGATTTGACGGGATACTTGAGGCCGAGGATTGCGGCCTAAGGAGGTATTGCTCATGCTGATTAGGCCGGAACAGAGGCGGTGGAATAAAAAAACAATTATTGTTTTTCTGGTCACTGATTTTGCCCATGGAGTGCCAGGGCACTTCTGGCTGCGATTGGTCCTGCTCCAGGGGGGGTGGGTATCTGTGTAGCAGAGCAGGAGCCACAGATGAGGAGATGGGTTCTGGAGCTCAGCTCCCACATGCATGCGGCTTGTAAGATGGTGGACGTGTGAGAGCTGATTACATAAGCTGTTTATATAAGCTGTCCACTGTCAGAAAATGTAATTTGCTAGGAGTGAAGCAAATGTGGTGTAATTTGCTAGGAGTGAAGCAAATAAGCGTTCAACGGGTGGGAGGAAGGAATCCCAGTAGGGAAACCCTCTAGATATTGGACAATATTTAAGTCCGGTACCACATCCTATGTATAAGCACAAAAAAAAAACATAACTAGAAAATTTGGGACTTTATCAGCACCACAAGAAGTAAAGTAAAATATCAAAATTTTTATTTTTACAAATGTTAAAACAGTATGGTTATATTACAAATCTAGAATAGTACATATAATAATCTTATACAAATATGGCTACATAATATATCACATCATTCTTTACTCATCGTCCATGTCACAATTAGGTGATGGGTTGCTTGCTGTGACTTTGACGCATTTCACGGGTCAACAGTCTCCTTTATCAGAAAGACAAGCATAGTAAAGCTCTGAAATAAAAAAATGTATAGCAAACCCTACTATTAAATACAGATTTTATGATGTGGGCACATTGCTCATCATGAGACTGTAAGTGTATTTCATACCTGTATATAGATTACTCATAAAAAATAACAACAAAATTATATAACCAACAATTGTGACATCCTGGAAAGAATGGATCAAAAGCAGCTGACGAATGTCCAGTCAAACCATGGAGACAGACAATGAACTCAGATGTAAAAATGACTCCTCTATGCTGAAAGTGAGGAAGGGCTATACGTAATAGTAAGCAAATGGGGACATTTTAGCATTGGTAACATGGCTCATTTTCTTATGTCACAAAATTCAGTATTCAGAGGGTAAAAAAAAAAAAAAAAATATGGTCAGATCATGGAGTGAAGCAAGTGGACCAGACATGTGCTGGCATTCGGCAGATTTTCATCTTTGCGTGGGTCACTTGGCTTCATGATTGACATAGATCTACATCACTGGATGACATGATTGATTATGGATGTACATCATGAGACTATTTCTTAGTCAAGAGCTTTTCAGAAACTGTGTCTGCATGTCAAAAACAGTGTATTTACACAGTCATTTTTTTTAAAAATGAGTAGGGGTACCCCTACCCATTCACAAGGAAAAGGGGTATTTAGGCGCCCACTTATTGTTAAAGGGGTCTTCCAAATTCTGGTAAGACCATCTCCTGTCTCCACAACCACCAGGCCATGGTTGTGGGGAAGAGGCCCTTGTACCTTGCCAGGTCACTCCTGGCAAGGTACACCCCATGTTGAGGGATACATACCATTGTTTGGTATGCAGGGACTTTTTTGTTTACCTGGAATTAATTTGTAATTTTCCACTGCATTATGCATTAAGTGAATGGAGGTGACTAATTTCAAATGCTCCTCTCACAGGAGACAATGAGAGATGGGAATATTGTAAAATATTACATTAACTGTAAAGGAGGTTTTTAGTTTTTTTTTTTTTGTTTTTTTTTTAGCAGCCTATTGATTGCATTGATTATCAAACTAAATATTTCCAGCAAGCCCCTTAGTGAGAACTCAATCAGTAGATAGACTGCTCTCCAACAGAACTGACCATAGATGGATCAAAATTTGGCTGGTATATGTTGAACTGGCTGAATTTTGATCCATTTATTGCCAGCTTAATACAGTGAGGAGAATTGTTTTCAAACTTTTGCATAATTAGCCCTAAAACTCCCACATTGGGAACAGTCAAAAATAATTATTGTGCAAACTTGATCAAACAGGCACACTGGGTGCATTGTTTAAAAGGAGGATTAAAAAAAAACATTTGTTTATCTCCGGTTATTATGGAATACACACATATATGAGTACACAAACAATAAGCTTTCTGCATTCATTTTACAGAATAAAGTTGATCAATATAAAGCAAATGTCTTTTTTCAATTTCATATTGCGCTCCTAGTAGGATTATTTAAACTAGAACATGATGATACAACTATGTTTAAAATTACAGCAGAGAATTACCTTTTATATTTACTTTCCAAGAGTGCAAACAAGAAGATAATTTGTACTGAATGTTTTATTTTATTTTTACTTTTTAACAGGGTAGTGTCTGCATGCTTTCTCATACTGTTTATTTATTTAGGCTGTTTTGTCAAGTCAAAGAAGAAATTCTTCAAGTCGTTTTTTTAAACATAGAAAAGTAATTCAGAAAAATGTTGTAATACCCTTTACTAGCGCATAGAGATTTTTCTTAGCTTAAAATAAAATATGTGATTTATGTCTTAAATCTTAGATATTTTACCAATAATTGTTGGATTTTAAATGAAACCTCAACTGCTGAAATGTACTCAAAATAACAATACATTAATTTTTAAAGATAATTTTATGTTAATTTATTGTTCCTTTGATATCATTTTTGTTCTGAATCACGGTGATTGGACTCTTTTTTTCTTTCACTTTGTGTGAAGCTATATAAAATTAAGTCATTTGGACTGTTTTCTTCACTGATTTTTCACAGAATCATTTTTGTTATTGTTTCTTAGCCACTAAATCAATATCCCATTTATTATTCTATTTTTGCTGGGGTAAATTGAATTGTCACAATATTAATTGATGAAGGTTTATTATGAGATAGTAGAAGGGAATTTGGGACTTTAGATGAATCAATTGAATAGTGGAGGTAAAAATAAATATAAAATGTTTTATTAGTAACATAGATATGAAAACAATAGAATAATCATTTCATATACCATATATACTCGAGTATAAGTCAAATTTTTCATCACATTTTTTTGTGCTGAAAGTGCCCACCTCGACTTATACTTGAGTCAAGCACTTTTTTGCAGCAAAAAATTTCATTTTCCGAACCGACTTTGGGGCCCTGTATCTCAGGGCCACTTGGTGCTAGGAACCCCAAATTGGAACTGGTACCACAACATATCCAAAGATGAAGTTCCTAGCACTAAGTGGCCCCGAGATACGGGGCCCCAAAATCGGTTCGGAAAATGTCATTCTCTGCTGCAGAAACATGCTTGACATTTTCTGAACTGATATTTGGGACCCTGTATCTCGGGGCCACTTGGTGCTAGAAACCCCAGCTTTGGACATTTTATGGTGCTAGTTCCACTGGGTTTGCCAGCCACCAAATTTGGGGTTCCTAGCACTAAGTGGCCCCGAGATACGAGGCCCCAAATTCGGTCAACTGTGTCCATCTGCAGCAATGTCATTTCAGGACCCTTTGGGTTCAGAGACCCCAAATTTTGGCTGCAGCTAGGGGGCATCTAGGAACCCTTAACTACCAAGTTTGAAGTTCAGGGGACCTATGGCTGCAAATGGGCACAGTGAGGCATGCAAATGGGCACAGTGATGCTGCAAATGGGCATTGTTGACCCTCATTTCCACTTACAGTAGCTGTGCATTTCTCACCCTCGTCTTATACTCGGGTCAATAAGTTTTTCCCATTTTTTTTGTCCCATTTTTTTTGTAGAAAATTAGGGCCTCGACTTATACTCGGAACGACTTATACTCGAGTATATACGGTATATACATATAACATGCACAAGGCATGAACATGATGGATAAATTAGTACATACAAATCAACACATGATCATAACGAATACATGGTAATTGATGTAACCTTTTGTAAGGTTCATATATTGGGGACACTTACACACATTGTTCCTCTATACTTGTATTTATTAGTCGTGTACATGGTACTATTTACAGGCAACATTCCCAGCACTAAACTAGTGTCTTCACATGATTGTTTATGTCCATGTGTACAATGCATACTTGCTACCTGGTCAGAGTTGTGTGTTTTTGTGGTCTATTGGACACCTGGATGGTGCTGTGGTCTTTCTTTATTGCAGGAGCTGCGATGCGCCCAGTGGGTCCTCCGCCTCCTCCCCTTGCACTTGTAGTGTTCGGGAGATTCGGGAGGATGCCTCTTCACACGTCGGCACCATGCTCTTCACGCTGTGTGTGTGACAACACCGACATCTAGTGTAACACTCTTGTACATAGTACAAGTTCTAGTGTAACACTCTTGTATATATATATCCCTCATTTGGAGCGTGGGGTTCCCATACACTCCTGGGGTTCCCGTACACTAGCTATATTTGACTTGCTGGTGTTGCATTGATGCGGCATTGGGGTAAGTTTCTCTTGGTTTAGAATTTTATTTTGGTGGTTTAGTTTCTTAGCCCCATATTTTACTTTTTCTTTTTCTTCCTCCCCTCACTTAGAGCTTGCTTTTCATGACCTCAATACACACACATACTTAGGATCTGCCAACTGTCTTTTAGACACAGACTTATCAATTACTAATTATTTATAATCTAATACTGTTATAATTATACACATATTCAATATTTTGTTCCCAGATACCCCTGTTTGAGGAGTTACACATCATCATTATTTGCCATATGGAGATTATTCCTATACTTATGCACTTCCCAACACTGTTCGGTGTTGCATCCTTATACAATGCAACCTCAGCTCATGTGTTAATATGTATGTACTCATTTATCCATCAGGTTCATGCCTTGTGCACGTTTTATGTATATACATGAAATTATTCTTCTATTGTTTTTATATCTATGTTACTAATAAAAAATTTTATATTTATTTTTACCTCCACTATTCAATTGCTTCATCTAAAGTCCCAAATTCCCTTCTATTGTCAACTTAAACCAGGGATGGAAGCACTTAATTGTGCTTTAATCAAAGTCCCAAATCCCCCCCCAATTTCTAATATGAGATAGCACCATACCTTTTCTTATACATTTACCTTTGATATCATATTCTAGTTGTAGTGTGTGTGGATCGTTAGTACTTGTATATTGTGTATACTTGTGTATTGTGTGTGCATGTGCTCTGCGAGTGGACGTTGGTCTGTGAGTGCACATTGGTCTGCGAGTGCACGTGGGTCTGCGAGTGCACGTCGGTCTAAGAGTGCACATTGGTCTGTGAGTGCACGTGGGTCTGCGAGTGAACGTGGGTCTGCCAGTACCTGTGTATTGTCTTGTTTAGTACCTGTGTATTGTCTTGTTGAGTACCTGTGTATTGTATTGTTGAGCACCTGTGTATTGTCTTGTTGAGTACCTGTGTATTGTCTTGTTGAGTATTAGTGTTAGGAAGATAGTTGTTAGGTAATTTGGATGGGGTATAATCCCCAATCCTCAATGAATTAGTAGGTACGATGCCCAGCAGGTGTGGAGATGAGACTCGGTGCACATCCTGCGGCAAGTATGCGTTCCTTGATCATCTGATCAAGGGCAAATACTGTTGTGCAAAATGTAAGCACATTGTTTCCCTGAAAGCCCAGGTTCTGAATCTGGGGAAGCAACTGTCGGCACTGAGAAGAACCTCCATACTAAAGGAGAGCCGGGAACGTACCCAGCAGGTGCTGGCAGGGCACAGAGGCAGTTGGAGACAAAGTGGTGCAGGCACTAGAAAAGAATAGATGGGTGACAGTCAGAAAGGGTAGAGGGGGAAGTGCCAGGGAGGTCGATCCAGGGCTGGAGCATCCCATTAAGTGACATTGGTGAAAGCAGTCAGGGACCTGCACTGCTGGCGCTGAGGGACTCCCTTAGCTGCCAGGGGAAGAACTCCTCCAGTGAGAGTGGGGGGAAGCGAAGGGAAAGGAAAGACAGATTCTGGTGGTAGGGGACTCGATTTTTAGAAGGACAGAAAAGGCAATCTGTAACAAAGACCTGAAGCGCCAAACTGTATGTTGTCTACCGGGCGCTCGGGTTCGACACATCACGGCTCTGGTGGACAGATTACCGGGAGGGGCTGGGGAAGACCCGGCTGTCATGGTGCACGTTGGCACCAATGACAAAGTCAGAGCAAATGGAGTGTCCTAAAGAACGATTTTAGGGACTTAGGAGCTAAATTGAGGAAAGTGACCTCCAAGGTAGTATTCCCAGGAATACTACCGGTACATCGAGCCATACCAGAAAGGCAGAGGGAGATTAGGGAAGTAAACAAGTGGCTGAGGAGCTGTTGCAGTAAGGAGGGGGTTGGGTTCCTGGAGGACTGGGCTGACTTCTCAGTCGTCGGTCACCATTACTATAGAAGGGACGGACTACACCTAAATGAGGAGGAGGCAGATCAGCTGGGAGTAAAGATGGCCAAAAAGTTAGAGGTGTTTTTAAACTAGGCGATGGTCTAGAGATAGTCAGAGCGGAACATATTCCAGAGGGTAGTATTGGGGGCATTCATGGTAGGTTGACTAAAGCATATAAACCCAAGGTAAATATAGTAACAAGTCCTAATTGCAATCTTGGAACACACAATAAGACGATAGTATGCGACCGATCGAAACTACGTGGCACGTTCACCAATGCCAGGAGCCTGGTGGACAAGATGGGTGAACTAGAGATGCTGTTCTATGAGGAGGATTTGGATTTTGTGGGAATTTCAGAAACCTGTTTCAACAGCTCTCATGATTGGCTGGCAACCATTTAAGGGTATACCCTTTATCGCAGGGATAGAGAGGGTAAAAAAAGGGGAGGGGTATGCCTATATATCAAGGATAATACAATTGAATGTGAGAGATTACATCACTAAGGGAGCTAGGGAGGAGGTGGATTCCTTATGGGTAGAGCTCCAAAGGGATGAAGCTAAAGGGAAAATAATACTGGGAGTATGCTATAGGCCCCCTAACCTGAGGGAGGATGGGAAGACGGATCTCCTGTAATCAGGGGTTTTATGGAAAATTCTTATTGGGTGACCTTAGAATGGAATTTAGAAATCTTTTTTCCCACTCTATTTGTGGTGCGACAGGCTTTGCACCTGGTACAGTAATGAAACCCTGATCCATCCAAAAACGTAGAAGGTTTCCTAGGGGGATCAGGTACATTAGGAGCTATCATATTACTTAATCCTGGTGCTCGTCTGTAGATAAATTTAGGTTTGGGAGGGAGTAAATTCTGTAAATCTCTACCCTTGCACCAGGATTAAGGAATATGATAGCTCCTAATGTACCTGATCCCCCTAGGAAACCTTCTACCTTTTTGGACGGATCAGGGTTTCATTACTGTACCAGGTGCAAAGCCTGTCACACCACAAATAGAGTGGGAAAAAAGATTTCTAAAATCCATTCTAAGGTCAACCAACAAGAATTTTCCATAAAACCCCTGATTACATGTAATTTCTGTTATGTCACATATGTGTTGGAGTGCCCATGTTCAATCCAATATGTGGGGCGTACAACCCACAAATTGAGGGTTCGTATTAACGAGCATGTAGCTAATATTTCCAAAGGCTTTTTAAATCACAGCGTATCACGCCATTTCTGTATGGTCCATAATAGGGACCCCCGTCTTCTTACCTTTTACAATATAGACAAGATTACCTCCAATTGGAGAGGCACTGATCTTAAGAGGGCTGTTTCCCAAAATGAGAGCCAGTGGCTGTACCGTTTACAAACGATGCAGCCACAGGGTCTAAATATCGAACTGGATCTCAACTGTTTTTTGACCAAGGATTAGACCTTTGTCACACATTCCCCCTTCCTTTCTCTGAAGTATTGATTCAATTTGATTACAATTGCTATCTACTTTGGATGTTGTTCTTGGGTATACACCATAATGTAACTGTTAGATACTGTTTACACTTTCAACAATGTCATTATTTAAGAATTTTTATTTCTTTGGTTTTTTTGTTTTTTTATATTCATTCATTTATATCTATCACCTTTCAGGCAGCCTGGTGCTGATGGAATGTGCCATTTAAAATCTAGTTTTTATCAGTACTATTATATATGATTATTTCAGATTCACATCTTTTTGTACAAATTTAATACGGAAGTTCATCTTTGTTGTTGTTTTAAATATTGAAAGAGATGGTTGTATGGTGTTTTGTAAAAGGCACTGAGGCTGTGAAGCATTCAACCCCTCCCTTTATGCTAATCTCAGTACTATTTAAACCATCCTCATAGTGACCAAGTACGCTTCCTGAAGACGTGTTTAACGAAACGTACGTCGAGGCGGTACTTGGTCACGCAATTACATCACATCCGGCCTCCGTGGTTCGTCTGTCTGTTGTGGGTGGAACGCACGCCGCTGCCGCGATCAGCTGGGAACTTTTTTGCAGAGCAGTTTCCCCACCAAAGATACGCTTTCCAGCCTCAGTGCCGGGCGATGGCACCTTGTATGTGAGTAGCCCTTTGGCTATGTTTGTTTTTATCAATTTTTAAATAAATGGTGTTACACTATGTTTGGTTCCTCTCCATCTGTTTTATATGCGTGAGACCCTGTGATGTGCGGACAAGAGTCCGGTCCACCTTTCTCCATTGCAGCAAGCATTATCTTGCTAAAGCCTATTTGACCTTTTTTTCATTAAATTGGTCAACTCCATCTGGTAAGCTGACACCCGTTTCCATGAGCACATTGGTGATTCTCAGTGATGGTGAAGGGATTTTGCTGTTCACGTTTTGATATCAAGATTCAGACCAGGATTTCACCTCAATTATTTTTTCACCTTTGAGGGACTTTTTATTATTCATTGTATATTTGATTTATTTTTAATTATGTATATTTGAGCTATCATTATCGGTACCACTCTTCTGTGTTATGGTTGTGCAATTATCATTGTACACCATTATTTCTTATTGGTTTTAGTCCCAGCAATTTATTCATTTATGTTTGAATCACATAGGTAGGCTGGTTATTATAGATGGCACCTTGTATGTGAGTAGCCCTTTGGCTATGTTTGTTTTTATCAATTTTTAAATAAATGGTGTTACACTATGTTTGGTTCCTCTCCATCTGTTTTATATCCCATGCGTGAGACCCTGTGATGTGAGGACAAAAGTCCGGTCCACCTTTCTCTATTGCAGCAAGCATTATCTTGCTGAAGCCTATTTGACCTTTTTTTCATTAAATTGGTCAACTCCATCTGGTAAGCTGACACCCGTTTCCATGAGCACATTGGTGTTTCTCAGTGATGGTGAAGGGATTTTGCTGTTCGCGTTTTGATATCAAGATTCAGACCAGGATTTCACCTCAATTATTTTTTCACCTTTGATGGACTTTTTATTATTCATTGTATGTTTGATTTATTTTTAATTATGTATATTTGAGCTATCATTATCGGTACCACTCTTCTGTGTTATGGTTGTGCAATTATCATTGTACACCATTATTTCTTATTGGTTTTAGTCCAAGCAATTTATTCATTTATATTTGAATCACATAGGTAGGCTGGTTATTATAGACTAGGATTTATTATTTGTGGTCAACACTGGGTGTATATATACTCTTATTCAAAATATTTATTTTTTACACACATTTATTTAGCGCTCCCCTTATTTCCCCCCCTTTTCAGTATAAATCACACAAATAGGAAACATAAGGGGAATACAAAGACACTGAATTTCAAAAGAGCCAACTTCCCTAAACTACGAATCTTGCTAGAAGGCATAAATTGGGATAGAATGTTAGGAACAAAGGAGAGATGGGTTTGCTTTAAGAGCATATTAAATAAAGCCATTAGCCAATGCATCCCATTGGGTAATAAATTTAAAAGAGCGAATAAAAGTCCTGGATGGCTTAACACCAATGTAAAAATGCATATAAAATGAAAAAATACAAAGTTGAGGGATCATCATCAGAATTCAGACTTTATAAAGAATGCAACAAGAAATGTAAGGGTGCAATTAGGGCGGCTAAGATAGAACATGAAAGACATTGAGCAGAGGAAAGCAAAAAAATCCAAGAAATTCTCTAAGTATGTAAACAGTAAAAAAGGGGGGACAGACCATATTGGCCTCATAAGGAAAAAGGAAGGACATCTGGTTACAAAGGATGGGGAGATGTCAAAGGTATTGAATTTATTCTTCTCCTCAGTCTTCATGAGGGAATCTGGGGGCTTCACTAACCAAAACTACAGTGTTCATCCTCATGACACATCACAGGAAGCACCTCCATGGTTAACAGAGGACAGAATTAAAATTAGAATTGAGAAACTTAATATTAATAAATCACCGGGATCAGATGGCTTGCACCCGAGGGTACTTAGGAAACTCAGTCAAGAAATTGCCAGACCATTGTGCCTAATTTTAACTGACAGTCTACTGACTGGAATGGTACCAGCTGATTGGAGAAAACCCAATGTAGCACCAAGATTTAAAAAGGGCCCAAAATACATCCCTGGGAATTACAGACCAGTTAGCCTAACATCAAAAGTATGCAAGCTCTTGGAGGGGATGATAAGGGACTATATACAAGATTTTAGTAATGAGAACGGTATCATTAGCAGTAGGGATGAGCCGAACACCCCCCGGTTCGGTTCGCACCAGAACCCGCGAACGGACCGCAAGTTCGCACGAACGTTAGAACCCCATTGACGTCTATGGGACTCGAACGTTCGAAATCAAAAGTGCTCATTTTAAAGGCTAATTTGCATGGTATTGTCCTAAAAAGGGTTTGGGGACCCGGGTCCTACCCCAGGGGACATGTATCAATGCAAAAAAAACTTTTAAAAACGTCCGTTTTTTCGGGAGCAGTGATTTTAATGATGCTTAAAGTAAAAAAAAAAAAGTGAAATATTCCTTTAAATATCGTACCTGGGGGGTGTCTATAGTATGCCTGTAAAGTGACGCGTGTTTCCCATGTTTAGAACAGTCCCTGCACCAAATGTCATTTTTAAAGGAAAAAATCTCATTTAAAACTGCTTGCGGGTTTAATGTCATGTCGGGTCATGGCAATATGGATGAAAATCAGTGAGACAAACGGCATGGGTACCCCCCAGTCCATTACCAGGCCCTTTGGGTCTTGTATGGATATTAAGGGGAACCCCGCACCCAAATTAAAATAAGGAAAGGTCCCTATATACTCTGAACAGCAGTATTCAGGCGGTGCAAACAAGACAGGGACTGTAGGTTTGTTGTTAAGTAGAATCTGTTTGTAATTTTGAACATTTTTAATGTGTTTAGCTCCAGCCAAAAAATCTTTTCTAAGCTTTTTGGAAAACATAGGGAAGGGTTATCACCCCTGTGACATTTGTTTTGCGTCTTTCCTCCTCTTCAGAAGATTTCACCTCACTTTTTTGTCCCAATGAAAAATGTTTTTTGAAAATTTGGGTTTTTTTGTGGAACAAGGATTGGAAAGCATCAGTGGAAAGGAGAAATTGTTTTCCCATATTAACTCTTACAGGAGAGAATTTCCCTTCCTTAGGGGTAGATTTCATCTCACTTCCTGTTGTCTCCTTCCGTTTGCAAGTAGGAGTCGTTTGTAAGTTAGATGTTTGAAAGTAGGGTCCTGCCCTATATACTCAGCAGAAATTTGGGCCTTAGGTGTTGCTGTGGCCAAAACACTGTAAGCCCTCACAGGGCCCTGCTGTGAAATATTAGATCAAGAATTGTAATTACATGCCCCTGTTGAACAGGAGCTGAAAAATTAGGCCTTAGGCACTGGTGCTGGTGCCACAACACTGCAACCCCTCACAGACACTCTAGTTGAAACGCAGGAACAAGCCCTGCTGCAAAGTATTGCATCAAAAATTGTAATTACACGCCCCTGTTAGACAGGGGCTGAAAAATTGGGTCTTAGGCACTGGTGCTGGTGCCACAACACTGCAACCCCTCACAGACACTCTAGTTGGAATGCAGGAACGAGCCCTGCTGCAAAGTATTACATCAAAAATTGTAATTACACGCCCCTGTTAAACAGGGGCTGAAAAATTGTGCCTTAGGCACTGGTGGTGGCGCCCAGAACCAAAAATGTTCTTACAAGCTATCAGCGTGATGATTGAGGAGGAAGAGGATAATTACTCAGGGATAGTCACTCAGCATCAGCATAGGCAGTCTTTGAAGGGATCTTAGATTTCAAAAAAAATTATTCGGTTACATCTGCATCAGGTGCTTGGTAGCTGGTGGTGATCCAAGACTGATTCATTTTTATGAAGGTCAGCCGATCGACCGAGTCGGTGGACAGACGCACCCTGTGATCGGTTACCACGCCTCCAGCAGCACTGAATGTGCGTTCCGAAAGAACGCTGGATGCAGGACAGGCCAGTAGCTCAATTGCATACTGTGCAAGCTCTGGCCAGTGATCCATCCTCAAGACCCAGTAACCCAGAGGATTTTCGGTGGGAAAGGTGTCCAAGTCTGATCTTGCCCCTAGGTATTCCTGCACCATGTAAAACAGACGCTGGCGATGGTTGCTGGAACCGATCATACCTTGGGGCTGCGGACCAAAAAATTGTCTGAACGCATCGGTCAGACGGCCACCTTCTCCACCGCTCCTTCTTTGACTGACCGAAGCCTCAGCAACACGTTGTCCAGAAACAGGAGTTTGTAACCTCCCAGTCTCTGGGAACGCGTTGCACAGACCTTTCTGCAAGGCCTCCCGAAGATGTTTCATCCTCTGCTCCCTCTGCGATGGCAAGATAAGGTCCGCAACCTTACCCTTGTAACGTGGATCAAGGAGGGTTGCCAGCCAGTATTGGTCCTTCTCCTTGATACCACGAATACGAGGATCCTTACGCAGGCTTTGCAGGATCAGGGAGGCCATGCAGCGTAGGTTTGCTGAGGCATTCGGTCCGGAGTCCTCTGGGTCACTAAGGACAACAACGTCCGCAGCCACCTCCTCCCAGCCACGTACAAGTCCATGTGTTCCTTGGGACTGATCCCTTAAAGACTGCTGATGCTGAGTGCCAGGCTCCACCTCCATACTGACACAATCTTCCTCCTCCTCCTCCTCCTCCTCCTCGTCCTCTTCCTGTGTGATCGGCGGGCACGCAGGAACACTGTCTGGATAAAGGGGGCCTTGAGAGCTAAGGAAGTCCTCCTCTTCCTGCCTCTGTTCTGCCTCAAGTGCCCTGTCCATTATTCCACGCAGCGTGTGCTCCAACAGGTGGACAAGGGGGACAGTGTCACTGATGCATGCACTGTCAGTGCTCACCATCCTCGTGGCCTCCTCGAATGGTGACAGGACAGTGCATGCATCCCTGATCATGGCCCACTGGCGTGGGGAAAAAAAACCAAGGTCCCCTGACCCTGTCCTGGTGCCATAGTCGCACAGGTACTCATTGATGGCCCTCTGCTGCGTGTGCAGCCGCTGCAGCATGGCCAACGTCGAGTTCCACCTGGTGGGCATGTCACAGATTAGGCGGTTCTTGGGCAGGTTAAACTCCTTTTGGAGGTCCGTCAGCCGAGCACTGGCATTATATGACCGGCGGAAATGCACAGAGACTTTCCTGGCCTGCCTCAGGACATCCTGTAAGCCCGGGTACCTGCCCAAGAACCGCTGCACCACCAAGTTAAGGACGTGAGCCAAACAGGGCACATGGGTCAGTTGTCCCTGTCGGAGGGCAGAGAGGAGGTTGGTGCCATTGTCGCAAACCACCATTCCTGCCTTAAGTTGGCGTGGCGTCAACCACCTCTGAACCTGCCCCTGCAGAGCTGACAGAACCTCTGCCCCAGTGTGGCTCCTGTCCCCCAAGCACACCAGCTCAAGCACCGCATGGCATCTTTTGGCCTGCGTACTTGCGTAGCCCCTTGAACGCCTACGGAGCACCGCTGGTTCCGAGGAAGAGGCCATGGAGGAAGAAGAAGAGGAGGGGGTGGAGGAGAGAGGTGTGTCACAATCAGCATTTTGGAGGCGTGGTGGCGGAACAACCTCCAACACTACTGCACCTTGTCCTGCATCCTTCCCAGCTGCCAGCAGAGTCACCCAATGCGCCGTGAAACTTAAGTAACGTCCCTGTCCATGCCTGCTGGACCATGAGTCAGCGGTAATATGCACCTTACCGCTGACCGCCCTGTCCAGCGAGGCATGGACATTGCCTTCCACATGCCGGTAGAGAGTCGGAATCGCCTTCCGTGAGAAAAAGTGGCGTTTGGGTACCTGCCACTGAGGAACCGCACATTCCACAAACTCACAGAAGGGGGCAGAGTCTACCAACTGAAAAGGCAGCAGTTGAAGTGCTAGCAATTTTGCCAAGCTAGCATTCAACCGCTGGGCATGTGGATGGCTGGGAGCAAACTTCTTTCGGCGGTGCAGCAGCTGGGGCAGGGAAATTTGCCTGGTACAATCTGACGTCGGTGTACCAAAAGCAGATTGCCCACAAGTACTTGGCTGTGACACACCTAATTCTACACCTTCATTCCTCTCACTGCAGGTCTCAGAGAGGACTGAAGGTCTAGTGGGGTTGGAAATCTCAGCTGATGAGGAGCAAGGAGAGATCGTCTTTGTTCTTTGGTGTGGGTCTTTTAGATACGCTTGCCAACGAACTGCATGGCAGGTCAACATATGTCTGGTCAAGCATGTGGTACCCAAGCGGGAGATGTTTTGGCCACGCGAGATACGCTTGAGACATATGTTGCAAATAGCAGCGGTGCGATCTGATGCACTCGTCTCAAAAAAGGCCCACACCAAAGAACTTTTTGAATAACGCGCAGAGACTGCAGCGCCCTGCACATGTGGAGCTTTGGGGTGTGATGCAGTCAATGTGCTGCCCTTAGGCTGGCCCCTGGAGGGCATCCTGCCTAGTTGGTGATGTGCCACCTCCTCCTCCTCCTCCTCCTCCTCCTCCTCCTCTCTCCTATCAGGCACCCACGTTGAGTCAGTGACCTCATCATCCCCTCCCTCCTCATCACTGGAGCAAACCTGGCAGTATGCTGCAGCAGGGGGAGCATGACTGCCAGATTGCTGTCCTTCTTGGGCACCCCCTCTGTCCGTGCTCATGTTACTGCCTTCATTGAGCTCAGTATCATCATCAGAGCCTTCCAAACGCTGGGCATCCTCCTGGAGCATGTACCCAACACTGTGGTCAAACAGTTCGAGGGAATCCTCATGAGGACATGGTGGAGCTAGGGAAGGAGTCACTGATGACATTGAGCTGAGGGAAGAGGCCGCTGCTTTGCCAGACAAAGCACCCTGGGCATGGGTGAGAGAGGATGAGGAGGATGAGGACGGCTTGGTCATCCACTCGACCAAGTCTTCCGCATGTTGCGGCTCAACACGGCCAGCTGCCGAAAAAAAGGCCAAGCGTGTCCCATGGCCACGTGCTGATGAGGATGCACCGTCTCCACGACCAGCACTAGACACAGAGCCTGCTTGCCCTCTCTTATTGGCTTGTGACTGTCTGCCTCTCCTTCTTGGCCTTCCAGACATACTAATGGCCTGTAGCTGCACTAAGCTGGGATAGAACACCTGTAATTTTCTTCAGGTAGCTTTATATACTGTAACCAGACAAGCCTGCCTGTCAGTAGGAAGATAACACGAACGGATCTAGCTGAACACTGTGAGCAGGACGCACTGTACTAAATGTAAATAGTCTAGCTGCCTGACCGTGGTACTAATAGGATCAAAAAGAACACCTGTAATTTTCTTAAGGTAGCTTTATATACTGTAACCAGACAAGCCTGCCTGTCAGTAGGAAGATAACAGGAACGGATCTAGCTGAACACTGTGAGCAGGACGTACTGCACTAAATGTATATAGCAGGAACGGATCTAGCTGAACACTGTGAGCAGGACGCACTGCACTGAATGTAAATAGCAGGAACGGATCTAGCTGAACACTGTGAGCAGGACGCACTGCACTAAATGTAAATACCAGGAACGGATCTAGCTGAACACTGTGAGCAGGACGCACTGCACTGAATGTAAATAGCAAGAACGGATCTAGCTGAACACTGTGAGCAGGACGCACTGCACTGAATGTAAATAGTCTAGCTGCCTGACCGTGGTACTAATAGGATCAAAAAGAACACCTGTAATTTTCTTAAGGTAGCTTTATATACTGTAACCAGACAAGCCTGCCTGTCAGTAGGAAGATAACAGGAACGGATCTAGCTGAACACTGTGAGCAGGACACACTGTACTAAATGTAAATAGTCTAGCTGCCTGACCGTGGTACTAATAGGATCAAAAAGAACACCTGTAATTTTCTTCAGGTAGCTTTATATACTGTAACCAGACAAGCCTGCCTGTCAGTAGGAAGATAACAGGAACGGATCTAGCTGAACACTGTGAGCAGGACGTACTGCACTAAATGTATATAGCAGGAACGGATCTAGCTGAACACTGTGAGCAGGACGCACTGCACTGAATGTAAATAGCAGGAACGGATCTAGCTGAACACTGTGAGCAGGACGCACTGCACTAAATGTAAATACCAGGAACGGATCTAGCTGAACACTGTGAGCAGGACGCACTGCACTGAATGTAAATAGCAGGAACGGATCTAGCTGAACACTGTGAGCAGGACGCACTGCACTGAATGTAAATAGCAGGAACGGATCTAGCTGAACACTGTGAGCAGGACGCACTGCACTGAATGTAAACAGCAGGAACGGATGTAGCTGAACACTGTGAGCAGGACGCACTGCACTGAATGTAAATAGCAGGAACGGATCTAGCTGAACACTGTGAGCAGGACGCACTGCACTGAATGTAAATAGCAGGAACGGATCTAGCTGAACACTGTGAGCAGGACGCACTGCACTGAATGTAAATAGCAGGAACGGATCTAGCTGAACACTGTGAGCAGGACGCACTGCACTAAATGTAAATACCAGGAACGGATCTAGCTGAACACTGTGAGCAGGACGCACTGCACTGAATGTAAATAGCAGGAACGGATGTAGCTGAACACTGTGAGCAGGACGCACTGCACTAAATGTAAATACCAGGAACGGATCTAGCTGAACACTGTGAGCAGGACGCACTGCACTGAATGTAAATAGCAGGAACGGATCTAGCTGAACACTGTGAGCAGGACGCACTGCACTAAATGTAAATACCAGGAACGGATCTAGCTGAACACTGTGAGCAGGACGCACTGCACTGAATGTAAATAGCAGGAACGGATCTAGCTGAACACTGTGAGCAGGACGCACTGCACTGAATGTAAATAGTCTAGCTGCCTGACCGTGGTACTAATAGGATCAAAAAGAACACCTGTAATTTTCTTAAGGTAGCTTTATATACTGTAACCAGACAAGCCTGCCTGTCAGTAGGAAGATAACAGGAACGGATCTAGCTGAACACTGTGAGCAGGACACACTGTACTAAATGTAAATAGTCTAGCTGCCTGACCGTGGTACTAATAGGATCAAAAAGAACACCTGTAATTTTCTTAAGGTAGCTTTATATACTGTAACCAGACAAGCCTGCCTGTCAGTAGGAAGATAACAGGAACGGATCTAGCTGAACACTGTGAGCAGGACACACTGTACTAAATGTAAATAGTCTAGCTGCCTGACCGTGGTACTAATAGGATCAAAAAGAACACCTGTAATTTTCTTAAGGTAGCTTTATATACTGTAACCAGACAAGCCTGCCTGTCAGTAGGAAGATAACAGGAACGGATCTAGCTGAACACTGTGAGCAGGACACACTGTACTAAATGTAAATAGTCTAGCTGCCTGACCGTGGTACTAATAGGATCAAAAAGAACACCTGTAATTTTCTTCAGGTAGCTTTATATACTGTAACCAGACAAGCCTGCCTGTCAGTAGGAAGATAACAGGAACGGATCTAGCTGAACACTGTGAGCAGGACGTACTGCACTAAATGTATATAGCAGGAACGGATCTAGCTGAACACTGTGAGCAGGACGCACTGCACTGAATGTAAATAGCAGGAACGGATCTAGCTGAACACTGTGAGCAGGACGCACTGCACTAAATGTAAATACCAGGAACGGATCTAGCTGAACACTGTGAGCAGGACGCACTGCACTGAATGTAAATAGCAGGAACGGATCTAGCTGAACACTGTGAGCAGGACGCACTGCACTGAATGTAAATAGCAGGAACGGATCTAGCTGAACACTGTGAGCAGGACGCACTGCACTGAATGTAAACAGCAGGAACGGATGTAGCTGAACACTGTGAGCAGGACGCACTGCACTGAATGTAAATAGCAGGAACGGATCTAGCTGAACACTGTGAGCAGGACGCACTGCACTGAATGTAAATAGCAGGAACGGATGTAGCTGAACACTGTGAGCAGGACGCACTGCACTAAATGTAAATACCAGGAACGGATCTAGCTGAACACTGTGAGCAGGACGCACTGCACTGAATGTAAATAGCAGGAACGGATCTAGCTGAACACTGTGAGCAGGACGCACTGCACTAAATGTAAATACCAGGAACGGATCTAGCTGAACACTGTGAGCAGGACGCACTGCACTGAATGTAAATAGCAGGAACGGATCTAGCTGAACACTGTGAGCAGGACGCACTGCACTGAATGTAAATAGCAGGAACGGATCTAGCTGAACACTGTGAGCAGGACGCACTGCACTGAATGTAAATAGCAGGAACGGATCTAGCTGAACACTGTGAGCAGGACGCACTGCACTGAATGTAAATAGCAGGAACGGATCTAGCTGAACACTGTGAGCAGGACACACTGCACTAAATGTAAATAGTCTAGATAGAAGATAACAGGAACGGATCTAGCTAAACTGAATACAGTGTATATATATATATGCAACACCTGGGATGCATATATATACACAATACACTGTAAGTGCAGCTAACTGACTGACTGTTCTGCCTAATCTATCTAACTCAAATCAAATGACACTGTCTCTCTCTCTCTCTATCTCTCAGCACACCGGAACACACACTACACAGGGCCGCCGTGCAGGCGGCCTTATATAGTGTGGGGTGTGTACTAAATCCCCTGAGCCATAATTGGCCAAAGCCACCCTGGCTTTGGCCAATTACAGCTCTCTCTACTGACGGCGCTGTGATTGGCCAAGCATGCGGGTCATAGTGCATGCTTGGCCAATCATCAGCCAGCAATGCACTGCGATGCCGCAGTGAATTATGGGCCGTGACGCGCCACACGAATTTGGCGCGAACGGCCCATATCGTTCGCAATTCGGCGAACGACCGAACAGCCGATGTTCGAGTCGAACATGGGTTCGACTCGAACACGAAGCTCATCCCTAATTAGCAGTAATCGGCATTGATTCATGAAGAATCATTCTTGCCAAACCAATCTATTAACCTTCTATGAGGAGGTGAGTTGCCATGTAGATAAAAGGGAGGCCATAGAGGTGGTGTACCTGGATTTTGCAAAACCATTTGACACAGTGGCTACAAGGGCAAGTTCAGAGGGTGGTGATAAATGAGGGGTACTCAGATGGTCAGGGGTGGGTAGTGGGGTCCCCCAGGGTTCTGTGCTGGAACCATTCCTATTTAATTTGTTCATAAATGACCTGGAGCATGGGGTAAACAGTTCAATCCCTTGCGGATGATACTAAGCTAAGCAGGGCAATAACTTCTCCACAGGATGTGGAAACCTTCCAAAAAGATCTCAACAAATTAATGGGGTGGGCAACTATATGGAAAATGAGGTTTATTGTACAAAAATGTAAAATAATGCATTTGGGTGGCAACAATATGAATACGATCTATACACTGGGGGGAGAACCTCTGGGGGAATCTAGAATGGAAAAGGTCCTAGTAGATGATAGGCTCAGCAATGGCATGCAATGCCAAGCTACTGCTAACAAAGCAAACAGAATATTGGCATTCATTAAAAAGGGGATCAACTCCAGAGATAAAACGATAATTCTCCCACTCTACAAGACTCTGGTCTGGCCACACCTAGAGTATGCTGTTCAGTTCTGGGCACCAGTCCTCAGGAAGGATGTGCTGGAAGTGGAACGAGTACAAAGAAGTACAAAGAAGGACAACAGAGCTAATAAAGGGTCTGGAGGATATTAGTTATGAGGAAAGGTTGTGAGCACTGAACTTATTCTCTCTGGAGAAGAGACGCTTGAGAGGGGATATGATTTCAATTTACAAATACTGTGCTGGTGACCCCACAATAGGGATAAAACTTTTTTGTGGAAGAGAGTTTAACAAGACATGTGGCCACTCATTAAAATTAGAAGAAAAGAGGTTTAACATTAAACTACGTAGCGGGTTCTTTACTGTGAGAGTGGCAAGGATGTGGAATTCCCTTCCACAGGCGGTGGTATCAGCGGGGAGCATCAATAGACAAGCACCTGAATGACCACAACATACAGGGATATACAATGTAATACTAACATGTAATCACACACATAGGTTGGACTTGATGGACTTGTGTCTTTTTTCAACCTCACCTACTATGTAACTATGTAACTTTAACCCCTCTGATGCCTAAGTCTATTTCTGACATTTGTTGCTTCCAAGTTAAAATTCCTGTTTTTTGCTAGAAAATTAATTAGAACCCCCAAAAATTATATATATATTTTTAGCAGAGACCCTAGAGAATAAAATGGCGATTGTTGCAATATTTCACACAGTATTTGCGCAGTAGTCGTTCAAACGCAATTTTTTGGGGAAAAAAGACACATTCATGAATGAAAAAACCTAAACAGTAAAGTTAGCCAATTTTTTTTTGTATAATGTGAAAGATGATGTTACGCTGAGTAAATAGATACCTAACATGTCTTGATTTAAAATTGCGCACACTCGTGAATGGCGACAAACTACGGTACCTAAAAAAATCTCCTTAGTCTTAAAAATGTTTTAAAAATGTTTTATAGTTACTAAGTTAGAGTTACAGAGCAGGTATTTTGCTAGAATTATTGCTCTCACTCTGATGATTGCGGTGGTACCTCACATGTGTGATTTGAACACTGCTTACGTTTGCGGGTGCGACTTACGTATGCGTTTTCTTTGCTGCGCGAACATGCAGGGAAGGGGACGCTTACATTTTATTTATGTTTTTCTTATTTATTAGCTTTTTTTATTGTCCCTTTAAAAAAAATTCTGATCACTTTTATTGCTGTCACAAGGAATGTAAACATCCCCTGTGACAGTAATAGGTGGGGACATGTACTCTTTATGGAGGGATTAGGGGTCAATAAATATATATAATAAATACTGTCACTTTTTTAAAATCGGCTCCATTAGCACTATCGGATACCGGATCTAAACTGAGGGTCTAGGTGGCGGACAAGTCGGCTGGTGGCTTCCAGTGGGACGGGAGGCCCGGGAAGAGCAACGGAAGGCGGCGGGAGGGGAGACATCCCCTCCCTCTCCTTTGGGATAACAGCCGAGCATCTTTATATTTTTCTTATTTATTAGTTTTTTTTATTGTCCCTTTAAAAAAAAATTCTGATCACTTTTATTGCTGTCACAAGGAATGTAAACATCCCTTGTGAGCATCTTTATGTTTTTCTTATTTATTTTTTTTTTTTTATTGTCCCTTTAAAAAAGTTCTGATTACTTTTATTGCTGTCACAAGCAATGTACACATCCCTTGTGACAGTAATAGGTGGTGACATGTACTCTTTATGGAGGGATTGGGGGTCAATAAATATATATGATAAATACTGTCATTTTTTTAAAATCGGCTCTATTGGCACTATCGGATATTGGATCTAAGCTGAGGGTCTCAGCCTAGGCGGTGGACGCGTCAGCTGGTGGTTCGGGTCTCCCAGTGGGACGGGTGGTCTGGGAAGAGCGACGCTCCTTTGGGATAACAGCCGAGCATCTTTTAGCTGCATTGGTTGCTATCACTAAAAAGCCAACCGCTGGCTCTAAGAAACAGTAGGTTTAACCCCTTTAAGCCATGAATGCAAATTTACGTACAGTCGGGGTTAAGAAGCAAGTGGAGAAAAATGTCCTTGCTACCGAAACTACTGTATCTATATAGGGTACTCCTGATTGCAATCCCCCCTTACTACCACAGGACCATACAAAACTGAGTTTTTAAATACATTTGGGGCCCCACTAAACCTAGAGTGGCTAGGCCGGTTATACTCCGCCATAAGCTTAGTGGAGGTCTTGGTATACCCAACATTTTACATTACTACCACGCAGCCCGACTGGCCCAGTCTATTCTATATCATTCTAAGACTGAAACTCCGCTCTGGGTCAGCCTTGAGGCCATAGATCTCCACCCAATTACAGTAACCAATTTGCTATGGCTCCCCCCTGCAGCACGTAGCACTATAACCAACCCAATAACACAATGCACCCTCAAACTTTGGGATAGATTGAGAATCCCCTTTAAATTGATCTCTCCACACTCCCCACTTTTATCCTTTCTAGGCCATCCTTTGTTCTACCCAGTGTACACTGAACCAGCCTCATTCCAAGCCTGGGCCCATGCGGGTCTGACTCGTATATGTGACATAGTCAGTGGTAACGCTATAAAATCTTTTCCGGATATACAAGCGCAAGCACATCTTTCACCAAGAGAGTGCTTCCGTTACCTCCAAATTGCTCATTTTGTCAAAACGAATGTAAAATCTAGCTCTGGGCTGGATACCCTAACTGAGTTTGAGAATATGTGCGATTCGGACCCGCATGCACCAGGTATTATCTCTCGTCTTTATACCCATCTCACGTCGCCCCCCTCAAATCTCGCCACCTACGCACAGCAATGGTCTACAGACTTAAATATCGATCTAGAGACAGATGACTGGACGTCCATTTGGACTAACACGAAAAATTCATCCCAAAATGTTGTTGCCTCGGAAGCAAACTACAAGGTACTCATGCGATGGTACCTAGTCCCATCTAGAATCGCCAACTACCTACCTGAATATCCCCAGACTTGTTTCAGGGGATGCAAGGATAAAGGAACACACATTCACATCTGGTGGACATGTCCACTGGTGCAATGTTTCTGGGCAACAACATTCCAGATGGCTTCTACCCTCCACCAAGTTACTCTAGAATCTAACCCAACTATAGCTCTATTCAACCTTATACCGCAAGAATACACCAGAGCCCAACACCGTCTCCTCCTCCACCTATTTACAGCAGCCAAGCAAATGATCCCTAAGGCTTGGAAGACACCTGCACTTAGAATAACTGAAATGAAAAATAGGGTTACTCAGGCAATGATACATAGCAAAATTGAAGCAACAATTCTGTATAAAGTCCCACAACACTTCAGAACCTGGCAACCATGGATAGAACACTTCTTGCCCACTGATATGGACAAGAGCCTGCTAGAACCCTGAGTTAGCTCTAATAACCACTTATGATTTTTGAAACGACACCGGTGCCCGCGCGACCTGACCGTCCCACCACCCCTTCTCAGCTCTCCCTCACTTCTTAGTTTCTGTTCCCCTTTCCTCTACTTTCTTCTTTCTCCTTTCACTCCCCCCTTTACTTACTTCTGACAACTATTGGTGTTGTACTCTGTTTTTCTTTTTATTTATTGAGTTGGTCTCGGCTGTTTTCGTGCCCGACCCCATAATTATTATCCCCAGCAGTGCATTGTAACTAAATTAGGGACCTTGATTCCTCTTAATGTTAGCATGTTCAGCTTTACTGGACCCTGTATTACTTGACAGAGTATCTATTGTTTGTAAGCTTTCTTCTTTCTTATGTCATCGTTATTTTGATTTGTTAAGATGCACATTGTTTTATATGTACACAATACCTTGTACTGAAAAGCTTGTAACAGATGCTTGTTAATTACCAATATAAACTATTTGAACAGAAAGAAGCAAGTGGGGGATTTTAGACAACATGTACTCAAACACAATCCTCTGTTTTAGAAGCCACAGTGGTCATCCATGAGACCCGTCTGAAGACCATACACTCTACTCTGAAATCTTGCATGACCACCATGTACCTCAAAATAGAAGATGGGAAAAATAAGAGCAGGCACAACAATATTAAATTAGAGAGCATGCCTAAAGCCACCTCTGACAGAAATCTCTGGGAAATGGTAAGTGCTATCTTACGCACAAGACCAAGGTGAACCCCCTTTGGAGGACATTGAATTGGACAGAGTGCACCAGTTAAGTCCCCCATGCAGATCTGTTGTGGATCATCCATGAGATGTGCTATGCAGAGTGCACTTCTACATGGTACAAGAAGAAATAATGTGAAAGGCATGGTGTGCTGGCACAGTTGATTTTTATGGACTGTCAGTGTTACTATTTCCTGACCTTTCCAGATTGACCCTCTCCAAGAGACAGCAATTGGAGTTGGTTCATCAGTCTTAGGCAATGTATAAACAGGGGCACCCTTTTCACATTCAGATCCACAAAGATGGGAGATACATATTTAATTTCACACTCTCCAGATCATCTGTCAGACCTCTAAATTGTCCTTGACGTCTCACCCATTGCAATTCCGAACTATCTAGATCCATCAATAGATGCCAGTGATGCAACACCCTACCACAACAGCGTAGACCATTGTGCCCAAGACAAGCAACTAGAGCACAAAAGGAACCAGCACAGAACAGCAATAACCAGAACACAAACCAATGGATCTCAGAATTCTCAGTTTAAATACATTTTTTATTGTTTCTCAAATAGCAAAAAGAAGTTACAACATCGTGATACATTATATGATATTTTGCGATACTTAAAACATTTATTATTTTATCATCCCATCCCCTCCCTCCCAACCCACCTCTACCTGCCCTCCTCTACAACACTCAATTATTGAATATATATTTACTTCTATTTATTACAGAAGGGTCGTGTCAAGGAAAAAAAAAAGCAGAAAAGTAGAAACAAGGAAAAGAAAAAAAAAATTACCTAGGTCCTATGCAAAAAAGGGGTATGAGCAGGTGGATGGTAGGGAGCAAAGGCGAAACTTTCACACCCCATCTCATCCAACCAAGGCTTCCACATCCTCACTTCCCGTAATTACCACACCTGACAAATGTCACTTTCTCACTCCAAACTATTGAGTTGATGGTCTCAACCCAATTTCTCATTGTCGGGGGGGGGGGTCTGTGCCTGCCATTTCTGTGAAATAGGCACCTCAATACCACTTCAATGGAGCCGGCCGGGACTTTACATTCCTTCATACTCCCTAGCAGACATGTCTTGGCCACCAGTTCTAATGTGGTTCAAAAGATTTTATTTACCTTATCTATTATCTCCACCCAGTATCTAAATAGCTTCGGGCTATCACACCATGTGAATAAATCACCTGTCGCACCTAGGACACTTATCATCCTGTCTCCACCCAAGTTTGAACATTTTTTTAGGGGTATAGTAGACTCTATGTATTAGGAACAGGTGGGATACTTTCTGTGAAGGGGAAATTGAGACCAATGCCCCTTGTTTTAAAATCTTGTCCCACTCTTCCGTGGTCATTACCCCCACATCTCTCTCCCATCCCATTTTACTCCTAGAGGGTCCTATTCCACTTAATATTCTAGCTCCCAATCTGGTACATAACTCAGAAATTAGTCCTTTAGTTGTATCTGACTTGATTATTTTTAGGAGGGTGGGGGTCTGGGTCCATTCGATTCTTTGTGACCTAAACTGTGTTTGAATAGCGTGTCTTATCTGGAGATATTTATAAAAGGAGTTATTTGATATATTAAACTCCCATCTTAAATCTGAAAATGTTTTCATTATATTGCCCTCGTATAATTGGATTAGCCAATTAATACCCTGCCTCTCGCACTTCCTGGGCCTCTCTATGCCCCTTACTTCCATCAGGTTTTTATTATTCCATAGGGGAGTATATTCTGTCACCCCATTAAACCCCATTAATGCCTTTGTTACCTGTCATACTTTGTTAACTAGTTGGGCATCTATGGATGAATGAGTCCGCCTCCAATGCCTCCACTAGTATGTTATGTGGGGCCCCCGTTAGCATCATTCTGCCACTAGAGTTTCCACCTCCTGCATCTCCACAGCCTGCTAGATGTTGCAGCTGGGATGCCAAGAAATATGATCTTGGGTGCGGTACTGCCATACCCCCTTCATTAATCGGTAATTGCATAGTTTGCAGACTAATCCTAGACTGGCCCTTCTTCCAAATTAATTCCCTAAAAAGGGATTCTATTCTTTTAAGCCACTTGGCCTATCCAAACCGGGGAATTGTGAAACAGGTATAGTATCTGCAGTAACCATATCATCTGTATTAAATTGCAGCGCCCTGCTACAGATAGGGGGAGTCGGCTCCAGATATCTCCCTTTTGCTTTAATTTAAGTGATAATGGGGTTAGATTGTTATTAACATACTGGTTTGTAGGGATGAGCTTCGTTCCTGTTATTATCTTCCTACTGACAGGCAGGCTTGTGTTGTTACAGTATTTACATTGCTGGTGTTCTTCTGATCTTATTAGTACCACAGTCAGGCAGCTAGACAATATACAGTTAGTGTAGTGCATCCTCCTCACAGTGTTCAGCTAAAGCTACAAGTTAGTTTAGTGTGACCTCTGCACAGTGTTCAGCTAAAGCTACAAGTTAGTGTAGTGCGTCCTCCTCACAGTGTTCAGCTAAAGCAACAAGTTAGTGAAGTGCGTCCTTCTCACAGTGTTCAGCTAAAGCTACAACTTAGTGTAGTGTGACCTCTGCACAGTGTTCAGCTAAAGTTACAAGTTAGTGTAGGGCATCCTCTGAACAGTGTTCAGCTAAAGCTAAAAGTTAGTGTAGTGCGTCCTCCTCACAGTGTTCAGCTAAAGCTACAAGTTAGTGTAGTGCATCCTCCTCACAGTGTTCAGCTAAAGCTACAAGTTAGTGTAGTGCGACCTCTGCACAGTATTCAGCTAAAGCTACATGTTAGTGTAGTGCATCCTCTGAACAGTGTTCAGCTAAAGCTACAAGTTAGTGTAATACATCCTCCTCACAGTGTTTAGCTAAAGCTGCAAGTTAGTGTAGTGCGACCTCTGCACAGTGTTCAGCTAAAGCTACAAGTTAGTGTAGTGCGTCCTCTGAACAGTGTTCATCTAAAGCTACAAGTCAGTGTAGTGCACAGTGTTCAGCTAAAGCTACAAGTTAGTGTAGGGCATCCTCTGAACAGTGTTCAGCTAAAGCTAAAAGTTAGTGTAGTGCGTCCTCCTCACAGTGTTCAGCTAAAGCTACAAGTTAGTGTAGTGCATCCTCCTCACAGTGTTCAGCTAAAGCTACAAGTTAGTGTAGTGCGACCTCTGCACAGTATTCAGCTAAAGCTACATGTTAGTGTAGTGCATCCTCTGAACAGTGTTCAGCTAAAGCTACAAGTTAGTGTAATACATCCTCCTCACAGTGTTTAGCTAAAGCTGCAAGTTAGTGTAGTGCGACCTCTGCACAGTGTTCAGCTAAAGCTACAAGTTAGTGTAGTGCGTCCTCTGAACAGTGTTCATCTAAAGCTACAAGTCAGTGTAGTGCACAGTGTTCAGCTAAAGCTACAAGTTAGTGTAGTGCGTCCTCCTCATAGTGTTCAGCTAAAGCTACAAGTTAGTGTAGTGTGACCTCTGCACAGTGTTCAGCTAAAGCTACAAGTTAGTGTAGTGCGTCCTCTAAACAGTGTTCAGCTAAAGCTACAAGTTAGTGTAGTGTATCCTCTGAACAGTGTTCAACTAAAGTTACAAGTTAGTGTAATGCACAGTGTTCAGCTAAAGCTACAAGTTAGTGTAGTGCGTCCTCCTCACAGTGTTCAGCTAAAGCTACAAGTTAGTGTAGTGCGTCCTCCTCACAGTGTTTAGCTAAAGCAACAAGTTAGTGTAGTGCGTCCTCCTCACAGTGTTCAGCTAAAGCTACAAGTTAGTGTAGTGCGACCTCTGCACAGTGTTCAGCTAAAGCTACAAGTTAGTATAGTGCATCATCCTCACAGTGTTCAGCTAAAGCTACAAGTTAGTGTAGTGCATCCTCCTCACAGTGTTCTGCTAAAGCTACAAGTTAGTGTAGTGCGACCTCTGCACAGTGTTCAGCTAAAGCTACAAGTTAGTGCAGTGCATCCTCTGAACAGTGTTCAGCTAAAGCTATCTGTAGAAGGTTGGTGGTGTTTTCCTGATCCTATCACTACTGCAGGCAGCTACATTATTTACACGTTAGTCTAGTGCGACCTCTGCACAGTGTTCAGCTAAAGCTACCTGTAGAAGGTTGGTGGTGTTTTCCTGATCTTATCACTACCGCAGGCAGCTACATTATTTACACATTAGTGTAGTGTGACCTCTGCACAGTGTTCAGCTAAAGCTACAAGTTAGTGTAGTGCGACCTCTGCACAGTGTTCAACTAATGCTACAAGTTAGTGTAGTGCGTCCTCCTCACAGTGTTCAGCTAAACCTACAAGTTAGTGTAGTGCGTCCTCCTCACAGTGTTCAGCTAAAGCTACAAGTTAGTGTAGTGCGACCTCTGCACAGTGTTCAGCTAAAGCTAAAAGTTAGTGCAGTGCATCCTCTGAACAGTGTTCAGCTAAAGCTATCTGTAGAAGGTTGGTGGTGATTTCCTGATCCTATCACTACCGCAGGCAGCTACTTTATTTACACGTTAGTCTAGTGCGACCTCTGCCTCTGCACGGTGTTCAGCTAAAGCTATCTGTAGAAGGTTGGTGGTGTTTCCTGATCCTATCACTACCGCAGGCAGCTACATTATTTACACGTTAGTGTAGTACGACCTCTGCACAGTGTTCAGCTAAAGCTACCTGTAGAAGGTTGGTGGTGTTTTCCTGATCTTATCACTACCGCAGGCAGCTACATTATTTACACGTTAGTGTAGTGTGACCTCTGCACAGTGTTCAGCTAAAGCTACAAGTTAGTGTAGTGCGACCTCTGCACAGTGTTCAACTAATGCTACAAGTTAGTGTAGTGCGTCCTCCTCACAGTGTTCAGCTAAAGCTACAAGTTAGTGTAGTGCGACCTCTGCACAGTGTTCAGCTAAAGCTAAAAGTTAGTGCAGTGCATCCTCTGAACAGTGTTCAGCTAAAGCTATCTGTAGAAGGTTGGTGGTGTTTTCCTGACCCTATCACTACCGCAGGCAGCTACATTATTTAAACGTTAGTCTAGTGCGACCTCGGCCTCTGCACGGTGTTCAGCTAAAGCTATCTGTAGAAGGTTGGTGGTGTTTTCCTGATCCTATCACTACCGCAGGCAGCTACATTATTTACAAGTTAGTGTAGTGCGACCTCTGCACAGTGTTCAGCTAAAGCTACCTGTAGAAGGTTGGTGGTATTTTCCTGATCTTATCACTACTGCAGGCAGCTACATTATTTACACGTTAGTGTAGTGTGACCTCTGCACAGTGCTCAGCTAAAGCTACAAGTTAGTGTAGTGCGTCCTCCTCACAGTGTTCAGCTTAAGCTACAAGTAAGTGTAGTGCGTACTCCTCACAGTGTTCAGCTAAAGCTACAAGTTAGTGTAGTGCGTCCTCCTCACAGTGTTCAGCTAAAGCTACAAGTTAGTGTAGTGCGACCTCTGCACAGTGTTCAGCTAAAGCTACATGTTAGTATAGTGCATCCTCTGAACAGTGTTCAGCTAAAGCTACAAGATAGTGTAGTGCATCCTCTGAACAATGTTCAGCTAAAGCTACAAGTTAGTGTAGTGCGACCTCTGCACAGTGTTCAGCTAAAGCTACAAGTTAGTGTAGTGCACAGTGTTCAGCTAAAGCAACAAGTTAGTGTAGTGCGTCCTCCTCACAGTGTTCAGCTAAAGCTACAAGTTAGTGTAGTGCGACCTCTGCACAGTGTTCAGCTAAAGCTACAAGTTAGTGTAGTGCGTCCTCTGAACAGTGTTCATCTAAAGCTACAAGTTAGTGTAGTGCACAGTGTTCAGCTAAAGCAACAAGTTAGTGTAGTGCGTCCTCCTCACAGTGTTCAGCTAAAGCTACAAGTTAGTGTAGTGCGACCTCTGCACAGTGTTCAGCTAAAGCTACAAGTTAGTGTAGTGCGTCCTCTGAACAGTGTTCAGCTAAAGCTACAAGTTAGTGTAGTGCGTCCTCCTCACAGTGTTCGGCTAAAGCTACAAGTTAGTGTAGTGCGACCTCTGCACAGTGTTCAGCTAAAGCTACAAGTTAGTGCAGTGCATCCTCTGAACAGTGTTCAGCTAAAGCTATCTGTAGAAGGTTGGTGGTGTTTTCCTGATCCTATCACTACCGCAGGCAGCTACATTATTTACACGTTAGTCTAGTGCGACCTCTGCCTCTGCAGGTGTTCAGCTAAAACTATCTGTAGAAGGTTGGTGGTGTTTCCTGATCCTATCACTACCGCTGGCAGCTACATTATTTACACGTTAGTGTAGTGCGACCTCTGCACAGTGTTCAGCTAAAGCTACAAGTTAGTGTAGTGCGTCCTCCTCACAGTGTTCAGCTTAAGCTACAAGTAAGTGTAGTGCGTACTCCTCACAGTGTTCAGCTAAAGCTACAAGTTAGTGTAGTGCGTCCTCCTCACAGTGTTCAGCTAAAGCTACAAGTTAGTGTAGTGCGACCTCTGCACAGTGTTCAGCTAAAGCTACATGTTAGTATAGTGCATCCTCTGAACAGTGTTCAGCTAAAGCTACAAGATAGTGTAGTGCATCCTCTGAACAGTGTTCAGCTAAAGCTACAAGTTAGTGTAGTGCGACCTCTGCACAGTGTTCAGCTAAAGCTACAAGTTAGTGTAGTGCACAGTGTTCAGCTAAAGCAACAAGTTAGTGTAGTGCGTCCTCCTCACAGTGTTCAGCTAAAGCTACAAGTTAGTGTAGTGCGACCTCTGCACAGTGTTCAGCTAAAGCTACAAGTTAGTGTAGTGCGTCCTCTGAACAGTGTTCATCTAAAGCTACAAGTTAGTGTAGTGCACAGTGTTCAGCTAAAGCAACAAGTTAGTGTAGTGCGTCCTCCTCACAGTGTTCAGCTAAAGCTACAAGTTAGTGTAGTGCGACCTCTGCACAGTGTTCAGCTAAAGCTACAAGTTAGTGTAGTGCGTCCTCTGAACAGTGTTCAGCTAAAGCTACAAGTTAGTGTAGTGCGTCCTCCTCACAGTGTTCGGCTAAAGCTACAAGTTAGTGTAGTGCGACCTCTGCACAGTGTTCAGCTAAAGCTACAAGTTAGTGCAGTGCATCCTCTGAACAATGTTCAGCTAAAGCTATCTGTAGAAGGTTGGTGGTGTTTTCCTGATCCTATCACTACCGCAGGCAGCTACATTATTTACACGTTAGTCTAGTGCGACCTCTGCCTCTGCAGGTGTTCAGCTAAAGCTATCTGTAGAAGGTTGGTGGTGTTTCCTGATCCTATCACTACCGCTGGCAGCTACATTATTTACAAGTTAGTGTAGTGCATCCTCCTCACAGTGTATAGCTAAAGCTACAAGTTTGTGTAGTGTGACCTCTGCACAGTGTTCAGCTAAAGCTACAAGTTAGTGTAGTGCGTCCGCTGAACAGTGTTCAGCTAAAGCTACAAGTTAGTGTAATGCATCCTCTGAACAGTGTTCAGCTAAAGCTAAAAGTTAGTGTAGTGCACAGTGTTTAGCGAAAGCTACAAGTTAGTGTAGTGCGTCCTCCTCACAGTGTTCAGCTAAAGCTACAAGTTAGTGTAGTGCGTCCTCCTCACAGTGTTCAGCTAAAGCTACAAGTTAGTGTAGTGTGACCTCTGCACAGTGTTCAGCTAAAGCTACAAGTTAGTGTAGTGTGACCTATGCACAGTGTTCAGCTAAAGCTACAAGTTAGTGCAGTGCGTCCTCTGAACAGTGTTCAGCTAAAGCTATCTGTAGAAGGTTGCTCGTGTTTTCCTGATCCTATCACTACCACAGGCAGCTACATTATTTACACATTAGTCTAGTGTGACCTCTGCACAGTGTTCAGCTAAAGCAACCTGTAGAAGGTTGGTGGTGTTTTCCTGATCCTATCATTACCGCAGGCAGCTACATTATTTTAACGTTGGTGTAGTGCGTCCTCTTCACAGTGTTCAGCTAAAGCTACAAGTTAGTGTAGTGCGACCCCTGAACAGTATTCAGCTAAAGCTACAAGTTAATGTAGTGCGACCTCTGCACAGTGTTCAGCTAAAGCTACCTGTGGAAGGTTGGTGGTGTTTTCCTGATCCTATCACTACCGCAGCCAGCTACAATATTTACATGTTAGTTTAGTGCAACCTCTGCACAGTGATCAGCTAAAGCTATCTGTAGAAGGTTGCTCGTGTTTTCCTGATCCTATCACTACCGCAGGCAGCTACATTATTTACACGTTCGTGTAGTGAATCCTCTTCACAATGTTCAGCTAAAGCTATCTGTAGAAGGTTGGTGGTGTTTTCCTGATCCTATCACTACCGCAGGCAGCTAAATTATTTTAACGTTGGTGTAGTGCGTCCTCTGCACAGTGTCCATCTAAAGCTACAAGTTAGTCTAGTGCGACCTCTGCACAGTGTTCATCTTAAGCTACCTGTAGAAGATTGGTGGTGTTCTCATACTACAGGCAGTCAGTTGATTTTGCTAGCTGCAGTATCAAAATATATATATATATATATATATATATATATATATATATATATATATATATATATATATATATGCCAGCTTAGTGCAGCTACATCTCACTGCAGGCCATTAGTATGTCTGGAAGGCCAACAAGGAGAGGCAGACAGTCACAAGCCAATAAAAGAGGGCAAGCAGGCTCTGTGTCTAGAGGCAACAGTGCTGGTCATGGAGATGGTGCATCCTCATCAGCACGTGGCCGTGGGACACGCTTGGCCTTTTTTTCAGCAGCTGGCCGTGTTGAGCCGCAACATGCGGAAGACTTGGTCGAGTGGATGACCAAGTCGTCCTCATCCTCCTCATCCTCTCTCACCCATGCTCAGGGTGCTTTGTCTGGCAAAGCAGCGGCCTCTTCCGTCGGCTCAATGTCATCAGTGACTCCTTCCCTAGCCCCACCATGTCCTCCCGAGGAGTCCTTCGAACTGTTTGACCACAGTGTTGGGTACATGCTCCAGGAGGATGCCCAGCGTTTAGAAGGCTCTGATGATTATACTGAGCTAGATGAAGGCAGTAACGTGAGCACGGACAGAGGGGATGCCCAAGACGGACAGCAATCTGGCAATTATGCTCCCCCTGCTGCAGCATACTGCCAGGTTTGTTCCAGTGATGAGGAGGGAGGGGATGATGAGGTCACTGACTCAACGTGGGTGCATGATAGGAGAGAGGAGGAGGAGGCACATTTCCAACGAGGCAGGATGACTTCCAGGGGCCAGCCTAAGGGCAGCACACTGACTGCATCACACCGCAAAGCTCCGCATGTGCAGGGCGCTGCTGTCTCTGCACATTATTCCAAAAGTTCTTTGGTGTGGGCCTTTTTTGAGACGAGTGCATCAGATCGCACCACTGCTATTTGCAACATATGTCTCAAGCGTATCTCGCATGGCCAAAACATCTCCCGCTTGGGAACCACATGCTTGACCAGACATATGTTGACCTGCCATGCAGTTCGTTGGCAAGCGTATCTAAAAGACCCACACCAAACAACAAAGAGGACCTCTCCTTGCTCCTCATCAGCTGAGATCTCCAACCCCACTATACCTTCAGTCCTCTCTGAGACCTGCACTGAGAGAAATGAAGGTGTAGAATTAGGTGTGTCACATCCAAGTACTTGTGGGCAATCTGCTTTCGGTACACTGACGTCAGATTGTACCAGGCAAATTTCCCTGCCCCAGCTGCTGCACCGATGAAGAAGTTCGCTCTCAGCCATCCACATGCCCAGCGGTTGAATGCTAGCTTGGCAAAATTGCTAGCACTTCAACTGCTACCTTTTCAGTTGGTAGACTCTGCCTCCTTCTATGAGTTTGTGGAATGTGCGGTTCCTCAGTGGCAGGTACCCAAATGCCACTTTTTCTCACGGAAGGCGATTCCGGCTCTCTACCGGCATGTGGAAGGCAATGTCCATGCCTCGCTGGACAGGGCGGTCAGTGGTAAGGTGCATATTACCGCTGACTCATGGTCCAGCAGGCATGGACAGGGACATTACCTAGGTTTCACCGCACATTGGGTGACTCTGCTGGCAGCTGGGAAGGATGCAGGACAAGGTGCAGTAGTGTTGGAGGTTGTTCCGCTACCACGCCTCCAAAATGCCACTACTAATGAATCTGACACACCTCTCTCCTCCACCCCCTCCTCTTCTTCTTCCTCCATGGCCTCTTCCTGTGCTTTGTCCTCGGAACCAGCGGTGCACTGTAGGCATTCAAGGGGCTACGCAAGTACGCAGGACAAAAGATGCCATGCGGTGCTTGGGCTGGTGTGCTTGGGGGACAGGAGCCATACTGGGGCAGAGGTTCTGTCAGCTCTGCAGGGGCAGGTTCAGAGGTGGATGACACCATGCCAACTTAAGGCAGGAATGTTTTTTGCGACAATGGCACCAACTTCCTCTCCGCTCTCCGACAGGGACAAATGACCCATGTGCCCTGTTTGGCTCATGTCCTTAACTTGGTGGTGCAGCAGTTCTTGGGCAAGTACCCGGGCTTACAGGATGTCCTGAGGCAGACCAGGAAAGTCTGTGTGCATTTCCGCCGGTCATATAATGCCAGTGCTCAGCTGGCAGACCTGCAAAAGGAATTTAACCTGCCCAAGAACCGCCTAATCTGTGACATGCCCACCAGGTGGAACTCATCGTTGGCCATGCTGCAGCAGCTGCACACACAGCAGAGGGCCATCAATGAGTACCTGTGCGACTATGGCACCAGGACAGGGTCAGGGGAGCTTGTTTTTTTTCCCCATGCCAGTGGGCCATGATCAGGGATGCATGCACTGTCCTGTCACCATTTGAGGAGGCCACGAGGATGGTGAGCAGTGACAGTGCATGCATCAGTGACACTGTCCCCCTTGTCCACCTGTTGGAGCACACGCTGCGTGGAATAATGGACAGGGCACTTGAGGCAGAACAGAGGCAGGAAGAGGAGGACTTCCATAGCTCTCAAGGTCCCCTTTATCCAGACAGTGTTCCTGCGTGCCTGCTGATCACATAGGAAGAGGAGGAGGGGGAGGAGGAGGAGGAGGATTGTGTCAGTATGGAGGTGGAGCCTGGCACTCAGCATCAGCAGCAGTCTTTAAGGGATCATTTACAGCCCCAAGAAACACATGGACTTGTACGTGGCTGGGAGGAGGTGGCTGCGGATCATGTCGTCCTTAGTGACCCAGAGGACTCCGGACGGAATGCCTCAGAAAACCTACGCTGCATGGCCTCCCTGATCTTGCAAAGCCTGCGGAAGGATCCTCGTATTCATGGTATCAAGGAGAAGGAACAATACTGGCTGGCAACCCTCCTTGATTCACGTTACAAGGATAAGGTTGCAGACCTTATCTTGCCATCGCAGAGGGAGCAGAAGATGAAACATCTTCGGGAGGCCTTGCAGAAAGGTCTGTGCAATGCGTTTCCAGAGACTAGGAGGTTACAACCTCCTGTTTCTGGAAAACATGTTGCTGAGGCTTCGGTCAGTCAAAGAAGGAGCGGTGGAGAAGGTGGCCATCTGAACGATGCGTTCAGACAATTTTTTAGTCCGCAGCCCCAAGGTATGATCAGTAACAGCAACCATCGCCAGCGTCTGTTTTACATCGTGCAGGAATATCTAGGGGCAAGATCTGACTTGGACACCTTTCCCACCGAAAATCCTCTGGGTTACTGGGTCTTGAGGATGGATCACTGGCCAGAGCTTGCACAGTATGCAATTGAGCTACTGGCCTGTCCTGCATCCAGCGTTCTTTCGGAATGCACTTTCGGTGCTGCTGGAGGCTTTGTAACCGATCACAGGGTGCATCTGTCCACCGACTTGGTTGATCGACTGACCTTCATAAAAATGAAGCAGTCTTGGATCACCACCAGCTACCAAGCACCTGATGCTGATGTAACTGAATACATTTTTTTGAAATGTCAGATCCCTTCAAAGACTGCCTATGCTGATGCTGAGTGACTACCCTGTTATACTGAGTAATTAACCTCTTCCTCCTTAATGACCATGATGATAGCTTGTAAGAACATTTTTGATTCTGGGCGCCGGCAGTCCCGCCACCAGTGCCTAAGGCCCAATTTTTCAGCCCCTGTTTAATAGGGGCATGTAATTACAATTTTTCATGCAATTCTTTGCAGCAGGGCTAGTTCCTGCGCTCCAACTAGAGTATCTGTGAGGGGTTGCAGTGTTGTGGCACCAGTGCCTATGGCCCAATTTTTCAGCCTCTGTTTAACAGGGGCATGTAATTACAATTTTTGATGCAATTCTTTGCAGCAGGGCTAGTTCCTGCGCACCAACTAGAACATCTGTGAGGTGTTGCAGTGTTGTGGCACCACCACTACTACCAAAGGCCCAATTTTTCTGCCTCTGTTCAACAGGTGCATGTAATTATAATTCTTGATCTAATATTTCACAGCAGGGCCTGTTTCTGCGCCAACCAAGAGTATCTGTGAGGACTTACAGTGTTGTGGCACCAGCACCACCACCACCACCAAAGGCCCAATTTTTCTGCCCCTGTTCAACAGGTGCATGTAATTACCATTCTTGATCTAATATTTCACATCAGGGTCCTGTGAGGGCTTACAGTGTTGTGGCCACAACAACACCTAAGGCCCAAATTTCTGCTGAGTATATAGGGCAGGCCCCTACTTTCAAACATCCAACTTACAAATGACTCCTACTTGCAAACGGAAGGAGACAACAGGAAGTGAGATGAAATCTACACCTAGGAAGGGAAATTCTCTCCTGTAAGAGTTAATATGGGGAAAACTTTTCTCCTTTCCACTGATGCTTTATCACCAATCCTTGTTTCACAAAAAAACACAAATTTTCAAAAAACATTTGTCATTGGTACAAAAAGTGAGGTGAAATCTTCTAAAGAGGAGCACAGACAGCAAAACAAATGTCACAGGGGTGATAACCCTTCCCTAGGTTTTCCAAAAAGCTTAAAATAGATTTTTTGGCTAGAGCTAAACACGTTAAAAATGTATCAGCTCAAAATTACAAACAGATTCTACTTAACAACAAACCTACAGTCTCTGTCTTGTTTGCACCGCCTGTATAGTGCTGTTCAAAGTATATAGGGCCTGGGGGCCCCACACCTTTCCTTTTTTAATTTGGGTGCGGGGTTCCCCTTAATATCCATACAAGACCCAAAGGGCCTGGAAATGGACTTGGGGGTACCCATGCCGTTTGTCTCACTGATTTTCATCCATATTGCCAGGACCCGACATTACATTAAAGCCGCAAGCAGTTTTAAATGTCTTTTTCTCCTTTAAAAATTACATTTTGTGCAGGGACTGTTCTAAGCACGGGAAACACATGCCGCTTTACAGGCATACTATAGACACCCCCCAGGTACGATATTTAAAGGAATATTTCACTTTCTTTTTTTACTTTAAGCATCATTAAAATCAATGCTCCCGAAAAAACGGCCATTTTTAAAAACATTTTTTGCATTGATACATGTCCCCTGGGGCAGGACCCGGGTCCCCAAATCCTTTTAGGAAAATACCATGCAAATTAGCCTTTAAAATGAGCACTTTTGATTTCGAACGTTTGAGTCCCATGGACGTCAGTGGGGTTCTAACGTTCGTGCAAATTTTCGGTCCGTTCGCAGGTTCTGGTGCGAACCGAACCGGGGGGGTGTTTGGCTCATCCCTACTAGTTTGTATCACTCGTAATCCAAACACTCAGATATTTCGGCTCTGCCACTACTTTTAGGTGGGGGGATCCAGACGGTATCTGGCTGCCGAGTGGGTCAACCGGCAACAAGGCCAATTTCTCCCAATTGATAACCAAGCCATAAAATCGCCCAAACTCCCCAACCATTTGTATCACTGTGTTTATGGAAGTTTCAATGTCTCCAAGAAAAAATAGGACATCGTCCTCGTACAGTGCTAACCTGTCCTCCCCTGCCTGCCTTCGGAACCCCTGCATACCTGACATACCTGATCATAATTGCAAATGGTTCCATCGCGAGGGCGAACAGCAAGGTGGACAAAGCATAACCCTGTCTCATCCCTCTTTCCAACTGAAACAGCTCTGAATGTTCATTATTGATTTTTATTTTTCGCTCTTGGTTCGGTATATAATATTTTCACCCATTCAATAAAGAAGGGGCTAAACCCAAATCTCTCTAGCACTCTCAATAAGTAGTCCCATTCCAGGCTATCAAAGATCTTAGCGGTATCCAAGGCCAATACCGCCCTAGAGCCTTCATTGTCTGTTGGGATCTGCATGTTTAGAAAGACTCTTCTGATGTTAATACTAGTTGACCTCAGTCGAGTTACTAACACTTTGGCCAGAATTTTTACATCGGTACATAACAGTGATATTGGGCGGTAAGAGGATACATCCCATTGATCCTTCCCCTCCTTTTATATCACTGTAATGGTAGCTTCTGACATCAAGATGGGAAGTCTCCCATTATTTATTTATTTTTTTTTTATCCATAAAGATTTTATTTAGTGTTAAAAAAGCAAGTTACAGTTCACAATTCAAATCAAATGACACAGAAATGTAATTAACAAACAGGGTATGGAAGCCTAAGAAATGCTGGGTACATCCAATATAGGTTAAGATAATACAGTACTGGTAACACAACCAGATATGCAGAATATAATAGCTGTGGGGTGGAGGATCATTATTCATATTTCCCCTCCCCCCCTCCCCCCCCTGAGCAGTTAAGCCCAACCCAGGCCAGGAGATAGGTGATACGGTTGGCCCCAGTTCATGTCTCTGAGTGAAGTACCCTTGCAAGCATCTGTGTAGGACTATGTAAAGACACGGTTAGGAAGACCTGCTACCAAGTAGGAAGCCGAAGTTGGGAAGAAGGAAAATGGGGTATAGGGGAAGAAGGAGAGGGGAGGGCGAAAAGGGGTAGAATCAGGAGGATAAGGCAGGAAGGGAGAGAGGGACAACAAGGGAAGAGGAACAACAAACAAGTACACAAATAAAATAATGAGGAAGAAGGGATCAAGAATGAAGGGGAGAGTTTGAGAAGGCGCCCCAGAGCACTCCCCCTGGAAGGCCCACTTCCCCCCACATCCCCCCCACCGACGAGAGTCCACCGTTAGGTTTAAAGTTCACATATCTCTTTTTATAGTACATGTTGGCGATAGCGTTCAGTAGTCACATAGTGATTCCAGCACGCCCAGGTGAAAGAAAATTTATGTGTTCTTTCCTGTGAAATATGAATCAATTCTTCCATCTCTTTTATTTTAGAAATTCTCCTGTACCATTCTCCAATGGACAGGGTGTGCTTGGAATGCCAATGCACCGGGATACATAATCTGGCGGCATTCACCAAATGCATAGCCAGAGACTTATAGTATGTTTTTTTGGGTAAAGAGGTGTGATGTAGAAGAAATTGTGCGGGGGTGTAGTCCAGGGTATCTGTAGTGATGTGTGAAATGATTTCACTGACCTTCCTCCAGAAGGGTTGAATGCGTTCGCAGTCCCACCATATGTGGAGCATTGTCCCTTCCTGCTTGCCGCATCTCCAGCATGTGTTAGGGATAGAGGGGGAGAATTTGTGCAGCCGGGATGGGGTCCTATACCACCTCGTAGCAATTTTGTAGCCATTTTCTTGGACTGCAACATTTAGTGAGCATTTGTGTGCGTATTCATAGACAGTGTCTCACCCTTCTGTAGGGAGGGGTGTTTGAAAGTCTTTGTCCCAGGCCAGCTGTGAAGATGCCGAGTGAGAGGTTAATGCAGATGAAGATGAAAGGAGGGCGTATATTGAGGAGATTAAGTGCCTTTGTTGTGTTTTGTAGTAGCAAAGGGATTCAAAGGGAGTGAGTTGTTTGGTCCAACAAGATTGGTGTGGTTGGGACGAGAGAAAGTGGCGGATTTGTCGATACGACCAAAAGGGAAAAGAAGCAATCTTGGACGTGTTAACTAGTCTTTCATATGGGAGAGGGGATCCCTCTGAGAAAAAGTGGAGAGTTAAGACGTCATCATGTGGCCATTCGCGTATCAAATAGGAGCAGGAGTCACCTGGGGGAAAGTCTGGATTTTCTCTCAAGGAAGTTAGGGGACCAGGCAGCTAACCCCAATTTCATTGCTCCTCTAAAGGCCAGCAGGGAGGGGTAAATCAGGGGGTGTGATATTATCTTCTGTGACCAGGGTTTGTAAGACAGCCAGGGAAGTAAGTGTAGAGGCCCTGGTATCAGTGAATTTTCCAGGACTACCCAGATCTTTTTGATATTGTGGATGTTACTGTGGATGTTCCAGTCTACTATCCTAGTGAGGTGACACGCCAGGTAATATCTATATAAGTCTGGTAGGCCAATACCCCCGTTCTTTTTCTGCGTCGTTAGGCGGGAATATTTTATGCGGGGTGGAGAGTTTTTCCATATAAAGGTGGAACATGCTTTGCGATAAGCTGCAAAGAAGGCCGGGGGAAGGTGGATAGGGATGGTTTGCATAAGATAAAGTAATCTTGGCAAAATGATCATTTTAATTAATGCCGAACGGCCAAACCAGGAGACGTTCAAGCCCATCCACTCCTTAAAATGATTTTGAATTTTGCTGAGGGCTATGTGGAAATTAGACATATAGAGGTCTGACAGCCGCGCGGTAATTTTGATTCCCAAGTAAGTGATCGCTCCCTCTTCCCATCGAAAAGGAAAGGCATCTCGACAGTGGATTACCTCCTGGGCGGGAAGAGTCACATTCAAAGCATTAGATTTTGAGTGATTGATCTTGAGATTTGATAAAGTGCCAAAAAGCTCAAGATCTTTTAGTAGGTTGGGTAGTGAGATGCGGGGCGAGCTTAGGGACAGAAGAATATCGTCTGCGAAGGCTGCGACCTTAAATTCCCTTCTACCGACAGTCAGACCTCCAATGTCAGGGTTGGATCTTATTTTATTGAGGAGGGGCTCCAGCGTCAAAATATAAATTAGGGGGGATAAGGGGCAACCCTGGCGTGTCCCATTGCTGATGGGGAAGGCGTTTGACAGGTGGCCATTAACCTTTACTTTGGCAGAAGGATTAGAATACAGGGCTAGTACATGTGAGAGCATGCGGGGCGCCAGGCCAACAGCAACCAGCACCTCCCGCATATAATCCCAGGCCACCCTGTCAAACGCCTTCTCGGCATCGAGGGAGAGGAAGAACCCTTGTGACTTAGAAGATGTGAGCCAATGGTGGAGATTCAGGGTACGGATAGTGTTGTCCCTGGCTTTCCCATTATTTATTGCCCACCTCAGTGTCTTCAGCAATTCTGGGAGCAATATCTCACCATAACATTTATCAATTTCTATTGGGAGCCCGCCCGGGCCTGGTGACTTTTGGTTGGACGTCCCAGCCACCGCTCGCTGCAGTTCATCCAAAGTCACTGGTGCCTCTATGTCCATTCTGCCTTCTCTGTCAAAGTCGGAATTGTTATTCCCCAAAGAAAACCATCCATCTTTTCACTCCCAGCCCCTCTGTTGGATTTATACAAGGACTTATAATATTCACTTATGCCGCACACACACGACCGGTCTTTCCATCAGAATAAACTCTGAAGGACTTTCTGACGGAGTTCTGACAGAGTTCCACTGAAACGGTCTTGCCTACACACGATCACACCAAAGTCCGACCGTCTAGAAAGCGGTGATTAGGGATGGGCTTTATGTTTGGGTCGAACATGAGTTCGACTCAAACATTGGCTGTTTGCCCGTTTGCCGAACAGCGAACAATTTGGGGCGTTCGCATCAAATTCGAAAGCCGCAGAACACCCTTTAAAAGTCTATGGGAGAAATCAAAAGTGTTAATTTTAAAGGCTTATATGCATGTTATTGTCATAAAAAGTGTTTGGGGACCTGGGTCCTGCCCCAGGGGATATGTATCAATGCAAAAAAAGTTTTAAAAACAGCCATTTTTTCAGGAGCAGTGAATTTATTAATGCTTAAAGTGAAACAATAAAAGTGTAATATTCCTTTAAATTTCATACCTGGGGGCTGTCTATAGTATGCCGGTAAAGGGGCGCATGTTTCCCATGTTTAGAACAGTCTGACAGCAAAATGACATTTCTAAAGGAAAAAAAGTCATGTAAAACTACTATCGCTAGTGCCGGCTACAATGAATTGTTGGTCTGGCAATACACATAAAAGTTCATTGATAAAAACGCCATGGAATTTCCCCACAGGGGAACCCCGAACCAAATTTTAAAAAAAAATTTGTGGGGGTCCCCCTAAATTCCATACCAGGCCCTTCGGGTCTGGTATGGATATTAAGGGGAACCCTGCTCCAAAATGTAAAAAAATCCAAAATCCATACCAGACCTCCCAGGTCTGTATGGAATTTAAGGGGAACCCTGAGCCAAAATTTTAAAAAAATGGCGTGGGGTCCCCCCAAAAATCCATACCAGACCCTTATCCGAGCACGCAACCTGGCAGGCTGCAGGAAAAGAGGGGAGGACAAGAGAGCGCCCCCCCCTCCTAAACCATACCAGGCCACATGCCCTCAACATTGGGAGGGTGCTATTGGAAAGCCCCCAAAACACCTTGTCCCCATGTTGATGGGGAGAAGGGCCTCATCCCCACAACCCTTGCCTGGTGGTTGTGGGGTTCAGCGGGCAGGGGGCTTATCAGAATCTGGAAGCCCCCTTTAACAATGGGACCCCAAGATCCCGCCCCCCCGTGTGAATTGGTAATGGGGTACAAATGTACCCTTACCATTTCACAAAAAAAGTGTCAAAAAAGTTAAAAACACAAGAGACGGTTCTTCTTCTTCCATCTTCTTTCTTCTGATCTTCCTTCGGTGTTCTTCTTCCTCCATCTTCTTCTCCATCTTCTTCTTCCTCCACTCTTCTTGTCCAGCATCTTCCTCTGGCTTCTTCTCTGCTCCGTCCGCACGATCCGCCTCAGTGGGAGTCTTTCACCGTGTGACGCTTTGGTTCTTCTGACACTTCGTATATAATGGAGGGCAGGGCCACCCCTGCCACCTCCTCTGACACACGGGGACTTCACGGGGACTTCCCTGTGGCTTTCCTCGTGTTGTCAGAGGGGGGCGGGGTCACCTGTTTACATAACCGGGTTCGGCTCATCCCTAGCGGTGAAATACAACACGTATGACGGGAATAGAAAAAGGAAGTTCAATAGCGAGTAGCCAATAGTTGCCGTCTCGTACTTGCTTCAGAGCATGCATCATTTTTGGTCTGTCCGAACAGCATACAGACGAGCGGTTTTCCCGATAGGAACTGATTCTGTCGGAAAGATTTGAAATATGTTCTATTTCTAGGTCCGTCAGAATTTTCGAAAGAAAAAGTCAGATGAAGCCCACACACGATCGGAATGTCCGATGAAATGATTCCGTCTGACCTTTTCTGTCGGAAAGTCCAGTCGTGTGTACGAGGCATCAATGTGTGCATTATTTCTGTCGGGTCTGTAGAGATCTCTCCACTCATTGTCCTGACTGCCGAGACAGTGGAGGGGGGGTATTAGATCTAATCAAAAGGGACAGTATATGACCCACTCTCTCCTCTTCTCCAAAATGACACTGTCTCTGGAACATTCCTTTGTTCTCTATCCTCCTTGTAACGGCCATTTTATAAGCTTGCTGTTTATCCAGCCATTGCCTTTGCCTATCTGGAGTTGGATCTTCAACATATTGCCTCTCTGCCTGCATCATCACGTTCCTAATGTCCCTTTCCCATTTCCTAGATTTCCCCTTGATTCTTGCAACTTGTTGGATCAGAAGGCCTCTAAGATAGGCCTTCAAGGAGTCCCAAACCACTCCAGCCGACGCTGTGCCCACATTAATTTGGATAAATTCATTTAATCCAGTCATCAGTTCTAGCCAATAAGGACTGAGTTTCCATTCTCTTGGGTGGACTTTGTTCCCAATATTTATTGTAAGTACCAGTAGGGAGTGGTCCGAGACTCCTATTGGGCCATATTCTATGTTCTTTACCAACAGTGTTGCTTCTCTATTACCCAGGGCCATATTTATTCTGGAGAGGGTGTGGTAAGAACTAGAAAAGCAGGAGTATTGCCGTTCCTGCGGGTTGTGCATTCGCCATATGTCACTCAACCCCGTTTCCTTCAATAATTGGGATAGTCGACCCTCTCCTGTTGTATTGGGGCAATTCAGCGATGGAAATCTATCTAGGGCCTTATCTAAAACTTTGTTGAAGTCTCCTACCACTATTACTGGGATTCCTACTTTATCCGATGTAAACTCCAACAATTTATACACGACCTCAAGTTTAAATGGGGTGAATATAAATATTCGCCAGAACATATAGCCTGTTCTCAATCGAGCAGAACAAAAAAAATATACCAGCCCTGTTCATCGATACAACTCTCCCTGCAGGAGAACGCCACTCCTCTCCCAACCATTATGCTGACCCCCCTTGGATAGGAGGAATAAACAGAATGGTATTGGGATTGAAACTTCCGGTTACGGAGTTGTGGCACAGTAATGCTGATCAAATGCGTCTCCTGCAGGCACAGCAGTCCAGCCCCACTCCTTTCCAGTGCAGACCTCTTAGTTGGATCCCCTAGGCCTCGGACATTCCAAGAACTTTTACTGAATGTCTTAACCGGCATGGGAAAATATCAAAGTAAATAATAAAAAGAAAAAAAGAAAGAAAACAGGAAAAAAAAGCAGTCCAACAGTTCCACCCTCCTCCCTCCACCCTAAATACTTCCTCCAATCTGTGTCTCCCTCCCTTCTCCAATCTCCCACACTTCTCTCTATTTATGCCATCTGCCTTATTAATATTTGTGGTGTATACTTCTTACCCCCAGCCCTACCCATCCTACGCCTACCCCGCCTCAAACCACCACCCTCCCTCCCATACTTCCCCACCCCTGCCCAGCTGGGCCTACCCTAAGGGCTTCACCTGTGACCTTTCCATACCTCCCCCACCATTCTCTCCTCACATTCCAAACCAGTGACATTAGTAATTTCAGTGTAAAATATAACCAATGCGGGAGCCTCTCTTATGCCCATTCTTACATGCATCTATAACACCCAGTCAGAAAAAATGTGTCTCCCCTCCTTCCCTCCCCTCCTATCTATTTTAATTAAAAAACATTATTATAATAATCAGTGGTCATGTAGTAATACATTGATCAAACCAAAGCAACAAAAAAAAAAAGGAATAGTCTCCCACAGGAAAAAGGGTATTTGCAGGACTGAGGAAAAAAAAGGGGAGGGGGGACAGGAGCCAGCAGCCCCTTAAAGGAGAGCAAGAAAGATATTCCTCTCAGAACTACTCCCTTCCCCCGTTACATAAGCAAAACAACTCCATGCTCATTATATTCTACAGTCTTTCCTGTTTTCCTCCAACCACTTTGCCACATCGGCCAGTGAGCTGAAAAAAAAGGTCCACCCAGTGCTGTCACCCATAGGCGGGGTGGGTATAGCAAGTCCTATACATTTTGTATTTCTGCAAGGAACACTTAATTGGAATAAATTCAGCCCTGTGCTTCTGCAAATCTGGGGGAAAAACAGGGTAAATTGAGACTCTAACCCCATTGTACATAATGTTCCCCATTTCTCTCACTCGTTGAAGCAAAGTCACCTTATCGTTATAGTTGAGATGCTTTAATAATAATGGCCTAGTATAGCCTCCCACCTGCGGGGCTTTAAAGGGGACTCTGTAGGCTCTTTCAATCGTAAAGAGTGTTGAAAAGATAGCGGGCCCAAAAATTTCCCTAAACCACCCCTCCAGAAACACTATGGGGTTAGAGCCCTCACTCCACCCCGGGAGGCCTATCACTCTCACATTGTTTCTGCGAAGTTAGCATAATCACAGCACGATCTGAACATGTAATGTCATAGATGGAGGAGGAGAAAGCCCATTGAAGCATTCTATTTGTCAAAAAAAAATCTATTCTGGAATAAGAACAGTGTCTAGAAGAAAACAAGTATAGTCTCTCTACCCAACGTGTTGGCACCTCAATACAGCATGAAGAAAGTTCCCTAAGTAAGGACGATGGTGGTTGGTCACTGAGGTAGAGTTGAGGGAAGAATTCACTACCATGTTAAAGTCCCCACAGACGATTAAGTGGACAGATTTTACTGTGGCTATCTTCCATAGCAATTTCTTGACAAATTGCAATTGGTGAGAGTTCGGTGCTTAAGCGTTAACCAAAGTGTAGGGGATTGAGTTCAGAGAGCAAGGCAGGATGAGGTAAGTGCCATCTGGATCAATAATGCATTCTTTCAATTGGAATAAGACAGTGTTTCTGATTGCAATTAGAACTCCTTTTCTTTTGACATGAAAGGAACACATGTGGACAAACAGGGTGGGCGCATTTGGGTGTAGCCTCTAAATGAAAGTGGGTCTCCTGTATATTAAGCACATCAGCAGCATGAGAGCATGCTTCCTTTCACATAGAATGTCATTTAGCTGGGTCATTTAGCCCCTTCACATTAATCAATAAGAGATTGAGTTCTATGTTGTATGTTTATGAAGTAATTTGGTGTTGATCTCTATGTTAACCATAAGAGAGATGTAAGGGATAAAGCAGCCATGATGTATTTGGATATCAAAGGAAATTTTGTCAAGAGATAAGAGTTCACATATGTTGTCAAAAACTCAGAATAGACACAAACAAGCAACAAAATCAAGTTAGCTGGACCTGTAAATACTTCATGACAAGAGTAAATTCCCCCCGGAGCAGTTAGTTAAAATAAACAAAAAGCATAAAAAGGAGAGACCTTCAGGCTTCAGAGGTCTCAAGCAGACTGGGCTGCTAAACATACAGTAATTGGGTTCAAAATATTAGGTGCACTATCTTGCCCCACTTAGAATGCTAACGCATTATATTGAAAGGGGATGTAGTGTGCTAACCCCAATGAGTATCAGGTGAAATGTTTTGGGTGAACTATATGCCACTCCTGAGTTGATTTAGGTGGCAAGCGAGGATGGAGGTGGTTCTGGAATGATATCCTATTTTCGTAGCACATGGATTCTTTAAGAGAAACTTCATATGAGGTGGAACACCGATGAGTAATTGTCAACTTCACCACATATTTCCATTTGTACAGGATATTGTGATTGTTAAAGGCTTTTGTGTTGGAAATAAGATTCTTGCGTTGTTGGAGTGCAAATTGTGATAAATCCGGAAGCAGCTGAAGTTTGACCACTTGTTCTGGTAGTTGGTAAGGGCGATAGAAAGCTGCCAGAAGTTGTTCCTTTACTTGAAAAAAATGAACTTGCAGAATGACATCTCTAGGTACTTCTTCAGGCAGGAAAGATGGCTTAGGTACTCGATGTACTCAGTCGATAGTATGATCTGCCGTGGAGAGGGACAGTATCACCGCTGCAAAGAGGTTGCATACAAAATCTGGCAATTGGGAAGACTGAACTGATTCAGGAATACCACTAATTCTTAAGTTGTTTCTCCTGGACCTGTCCTCAAGGTCCACTAGTTTAATTTTAATTCACATGATCTCTTCATATTGGGCTGTATGAGCCTCTACTAGGGAGTTGTAATTAACTGTTTATCTATCATCGACTTTTCTATGTGGTGTACTCTGTCTCCTAATTCCTGCATCTCCAGTTTATGATGACATATACTGAGCAGGATTTCTGTTTCTAGGGATGCCCTCAGTGATAAATGCATGACTTTTAACATTGTATCAGACACAGGTTGGCCACTGGTGGGGAAAGCAGCAATGGGATCTGGGCTGTGTGAGGCATGAGGTTCTTCAGAATTAACACTTATATCTTCCTACATATCATTGTAGATTTCCTCCTGGGGATCTGTGGCTTGGACTTCACAGGACTTTGGAATGTTGGAGAAGAATGATCTGGAGTCAGAGTCTTCAGCTGCGAGTGCCTCAGGATTTGGAAAACACTGCGTATCTGCCTCTAGAGGTATGGCAGCAGCCTATGTGGTTGGGGCACCAGAAAGACACGTGGGAAATCCTGGGCAGTAAGAATGTCCACCTTAGATTTACCAGCTTCTTGCCAAGGGGGAAGTGCTTAGTTAGGTGGTTAAGGCCCTGGGTGTACCAACAGATAAAGCAGATATATAATATATTAATATACTCTCTGTGTGCCTTGGGATTTGGAAGAGAGGGCAGTTCAGAGGAAGTACAGGATATCGCCTCATGGTCAGGAGTGGGCGAGGAATTTCAAGCCATAGAAGAATACTGATACTCCTCATTTAACGACTTACCTGTTTAATGTCCACTCAGACTTATGACCAGCTCTCCTCACCTGAAGGATGCACTACACATCATTGTATTGCACAGCACAGTACAGAATTTTTGTTTGTGTTCTGTACTTATACAAATCAAAACAAAGTTTTGAGCTGGAGTTTTTTTTCAAAATACAGTACAGTAGTTAAAAATGCTTAAAATATTGATTACTTGTGACTCCTCGTTTAACAACCAATTTGTTGAATGACCTGGTCATTGGAACGAAACCTGGTCTTTAAGTGAGGATTACCTGTAAAGAAAAAACAAACAGCAAAAAGGTTACAAACAAAGGTAAAACTGTTGTATAAAAAAGGGCTCCAAAGGAATACATGAGCAATTGTGCTGCTGCACGGATTAGGGGAACAAACATATAGTGTCATGAAAAATACTGGACTTAACTGGGAAAACCTGAGTCGAGATTACAAGCTTCAAGATCTAAGATTTGGAGCCCATATGTGACTGCTTCTTGTGTGGGCATTTGTGGGAGAAAGTCGCCACTCCTGAGGAAGATTTGAAGGTGGATAAGAAGGCTCACGCTGGGGGGACCTTCCCGAAGAATATCCAATCTTCATAGTAGGCAAAGGTTATCATCAAGATTATTGACAGTGCTGGAGGAGCCATCACGATTGATAATCAGTGTTGCTGGGTATTTCAATGTGTAGGAAATATTGTGACTGCGTAAGGCTTTGATGATAGAGATCATATTTCTGTGTTGTTGTAGCGTGTGGGCCAAGAGATCAGGTAGTACTTGAAGAGTAGACGTTTGTTCTGGGAGCTGGTCTCTTTGGTGAAAGGCACCTAACAATATTTCCTTGACCTGAATAAAATAAACTCTCAGAAGGACATCCCACGGGATATCTGGAGGCAGGAACGCAAGTTTAGGGATCCTGTGGACCCGGTCAATAGTGTGATCTGAGGGGATTACTGCCTAAAATAAGTCTCGGACAAAGTGAGGTAGTGGAGAAGACTGTACCGACTCTGGGATACCATATATTTTTAAATTATTGTGCCTAGACCTGCCTTCAAGATTGGCAACTTTGGTTTTGAGCCAGGCAATTTCCTCACTATGTGCCTCATGCGCATCAATCATAGCGTTGAATGATGTAGTGTATGTGCCCATACTGTCTTACACGTGGCTCACCCTTTCGCCTAGTTCTTGAATGTCCACTACATATTTATGTAGACAGGACATCATATCAGCTTGTAAAGATAAGTGCAGAGAGAGCAGCATGTCCTTCAGCATAGTATCAGAGACTGGTTAGTCAGCAGTGGGAAATGAGGCAATGGGTTCCAGTTGCTGTGGCAGAGAGTGATTGGCGAGCTGGGGGGCACATACCTTCAAAAGTGGGTCCACACTGTTGGAAAATCCCTCCAAGTCCCTCCAAGGCCTGGACTTTGCCAGGCTTCGGGGGCTTGGTCTAGGGGGATCAGACCCTGCAGATGTATAACAGTATCTTGGCTGAGCAGCAGCAGCACTGGGACTCTTTGGGAAGGCAGCTTCTAGAGGTCCAGTGGTGTCTTATGTCACTATTTTGATGTAGTGCCCTGGACACTGTCGGGAAAAAAACTGAGAGTTTCTGTAGCAGAGGGGGATCTCTTAAGGATTGAGGCATCATGGTGGTGACAGGAAAGCGTAGAGGCTCAGGAGGATTGATGGAAGGCAGTTAAGGTATCATGCGGCCAGCATGGACGAGTGGCAGCCACACCCCCAGTATTATATATTTTTTGACATGTGAGGGAGTTCCTCTGTCCCCATTTTCCTCAATTTGATTCCTCCCACAGTTGGCACATTTTTGATAGTACACATGGGATTTGTTGACAAAAGCAGAACTTATCCACATATTTTGCTACATAGTAAGCGCAGGGCAATAACTTCATGATAAGATATAACAACTTTACAAGAAGGCCTAGATAAAATAGAGGTTGGGGCAACTAAATAACAGATGAGCTTTAATGTGGAGAACTGTAATGCACTTGGGAGCTAAAAAAATGAATGCAAGTAACTTGCTAGGCGGAGGACCTCTGGGGAAATTGAGGATGGAAAAGGAGGTCCTAGCAGATCACAAACTCAGCAATAGCATGCAATACCAAACTGCAGCAAGCAAGGCCAGCAGATTATTAGCATACATTAAAAAATGTTTACTTAAGAGATAAAACTATTATTCTACCACTTTAGAAAATTCTGCTTCAGCCACATCTGGAGTATGCTGTTCTGATCACCAATCCTCAGAGTCCAGAGAAGGGCAACAAAGCTAAAAAGGTGGCTGGAAGACATCAGTTATGAGGAATGACTGTAAACATTAAACTCATTCTCCATGAAGAAGAGATGCTTAAGCGGGAATATAATTGCTATATACAAATCTTTAAATGGTAATTTTTGCATTGGGAGGAAACTATTTAACTTAAGGTCTCTAAAGAGGACACAATCCACACAATGAGTTTGGATGAGAAACGGCTCAATCTTAAACTACGTAAGGAGTTCTTTAGTGTTAGAACTATAAGGCTGAAAAACACCCTTCTAAAGTTGGTGGTGTTTGTGGGAGTGTAGATAAATGTAAAAAAATGTTAGTTTTGTCTCTTAGCAAACACAATGTGCATGTATATTGAAAATGGTAGTGAAATACACACACTCAGGTTGACTGACTTTATTCAACCTTACCAACTATGCAGCTATATGTAATTATATTGTCTTTGCAGGGTTATATTAAAAATAAATCTAATATGAATATGATGAGGTCCAGAGATATGTGACCATCTCCTACATCAAGAGATACATAAAAGGCATACTGTACATAAAAGGAAATTATGTTTATCCTGTATTGCAAAATGTTATTAATGCAAGGTCCTCCTCCAGAAACACCTGGAGTAAGCAACATTTAAAATTTTTCAGTCAGAGGCTAATCATCCAGTGATAGGTCAGGCCTCAGAAGTTGAATGCTATTTTGCTGTTTTTTTCAAATATACTTACCTCTAATTAAGGCATAAGTTAATAACATTTCTTTATATTGTCTTTTACAGTAAAAAAAGTTGTAAACAAAATATTTAGTTATTCCTGGCTAGTAAATATACCCCACTGGGTCTGCTTTGGGCCAGGGATGGTCTTGGGCATGTTTGGGTTTCTAGTCCCAACCCACCTGTCCAATCCCGACAGGAAGCACACCGCTAATCACAGGCAGTGAGACATTCCCGATCTGTGCAGCTATGGACCGGGAAATGTCTCACTGCCTGTGATAGTGGTGTGCAGTGTCAGCTTCCTGGCGGGATTGGGCAGGTGGGTTTGGAATAGGATCCTGAACATGCCCAAGCCCTTTCCTACTTCAGACCTGCAGACATGTTACCTCATCACCTGCTTGTATTCTTTTCCAGCAATAATCTATTAACACAGACACAGAAACGTTATACCCCAGGTGGGAAACAACGTGTGGTTAGTTAATTACCACCAGCAGCCTGTTACAAACCTTCCACTACTACCCATTTACCTCATGATCTGCAAAATCCTATGCTGCAGATATACTCCATCCTCAACTGACAGGGGCTGTTTCTCACAATATGTACAGTATATATGATATATATATATATATATATATATATATATATATATATATATATATATATATATATATATATTGTATACAACGCTGTAAAATGTTTCATTCATGTAATATCCAATGCAGCTGAATGTTGCTGTATACAGTATCTCACAAAAATGAGTACACCCCTCACATTTTTGTAAATATTTTATTATATCTTTTCATGTGACAACACTGAAGAAATGACACTTTGCTACAATGTAAAGTAGTGAGTGTACAGCTTGTATAACAGTGTAAATTTGCTGTCCCCTCAAAATAACACAGCCAATATTGTCTAAACCACTGGCAACAAAAGTGAGTACACCCCTAAGTGAAAATGTCCAAATTGGGCCCAATGTGTCAATATTTTGTGTGGCCACCATTATTTTTCAGCACTGCCTTAACCCTCTTGGGCATGGAATTCACCAGAGCTTCACAGGTTGCCACTGGATTCCTCTTCCACTCCTCCATGACAACATCATGGAGCTGGTGGATGTTAGAGACCTTGCACTCCTCCGCCTTCCATTTGAGAATGCCCCACAGATGCTCAATCGGGTTTAGGCCTGGAGACATACTTGACCGGTCCATCACCTTTACCCTCAGCTTCTTTAGAAAGGCAGTGGTTGTCTTGGAGGTGTGTTTAGGGTCATTATCATGTTGGAATACTGCCCTGCGGCCCAGTCTCTGAAGGGAGGGGATCATGCTCTGCTTCAATATGTCACAGTACATGTTGGCATTCATGGTTCCCTCAATGAACTGTAGCACCCCAGTGATGGCAGCACTCATGCAGCCCCAGAACATGACACTCACACAACCATGCTTGACTGTAGGCAAGACACATGTGTCTTTGTACTCCTCACCTGGTTGCTGCCACACATGCTTGACACCATCTGAACCAAATAAGTTTATCTTGGTCTCATCAGACCACAGGACATGGTTCCAGTAATCCATGTCCTTAGTCTGCTTGTCTTCAGAAAATTGTTTGCTGGCTTTCTTGTGTATCATCATTAGAAGAGGCTTCCTTCTGGGATGAGAGCCATGCAGATCAATTTGATGCAGTGTGCGGCGTATGGTCTGAGCACTCACAGGCTGACCCCCCCACCCCTTCAACACCTGAAGCAATGCTGGCAGCACTCATACGTCTATTTCCCAAAGACAACCTTTGGATATGTCACTGAGCACGTGCACTCAACTTCTTTGGTTCACCATGGCGAGGCCTGTTCTGAGTGGAACCTGTCCTGGTAAACAGCTGTATGGTCTGTGCTGCAGCTCAGTTTCAGGGTCTTGGCACTCTTATTATAGCCTAGGCCATCTTTATGTAGAGCAACAATTCTTTTTTTTTTTTAGATCCTTAGAAAGTTCTTTGCCATGGGGTGCCATGTTGAACTTCCAGTAACCAGTGAGAGAGAGTGAGAGCGATAACACCAAATTTAACACACCTGTTCCCCATTCACACATGAGACATTGTAACACTAACGAGTCACATGAAACATGGGAGGTAAAATGGTTAATTGGGCCCAATTTGGACATTTTCACTTTGGGGTGCACTCACTTTTGTTGCCAGTGGTTTAGATATTAATGGCTGTGTGTTGAGTTATTTTGAGGGGACATCAAATTTACACTGTTATACAAGCTGTGCACTCATTACTTTACATTGTAGCAAAGTGTGATTTCTTCAGTGTTGTCACATGAAAAGATATAATAAAATATTTTAAAAATGTGAGGGGTGTACTCACTTTTGTGAGATATTGTATGTAATTTATTTACTTAACTTTCAATATTGAATTTTTTTTCTTGTAATACTTATTTGTGACACACATTCATAAAATTGTTTATTATTATTATTTTTTGAGTAAAAGTAGAAATAAGTGATATCCGTTTACTAGATATGTCCTTGTTCAGAGTGGTTTTTATTTGTCTTCTCATATCTGTCATTGGCTGCTACAGCTCTATGGGTACTCTACAGGCTTCAAAGGCGCCTTTGATCTGGTGAGAAGAGTCCAACGGTTACTGATATAAAGTGGATACTGAACACAGGTTACCAAGAAAGTTACATGGTCATTGTGGTCATTTTGAGCTGTCATAGCTCTGCAGAGTGAAAGGAAAGCACTTGTATTTTTTAGCTCAAGAGACATTTAAACTGTTATTGCCAGCATACATACCTCCTTCCTCATATATTGGGAAATAAATATAATTAAGTATCCACTTACCAAGTTGTAGGCTTTCTAAACTATAAACAGTGACATTTGTCATTATGCACTGCACAAAATATACACAATATAGGCTAAAATCTGCAATGAGTTATATGCAGCGTGTTTGAATTTAACAAGTAACCACTGTTTAGCAATTGCTCTTAAAATGTTTCTGTTACAATCCTGTTCATTTTTGTAACCTAAGACCGTTGTGTGTGTTTTACAGATCAATGAGACTGGCCCGCAACATTGTAAAGCTTATTTGCAGATTGTGAGTAAGCTTGCTTACAATTTTTAATTTTCAACACTTAATTTATTATCTATGTATTTTTTAGGATTAAAAATGACCATACTCTTGGATATACTGTACATTTTATTTGTTGTGGTTTAAATTAGACTATTTGCTTATCAGTTTATTACCCACCAGCAGTAACAGAATAGAGTTAGTGGTCACCTGTTGATAGGATATACAGTATATAGTATATATATATATATATATATATATATATATATATATATATATATATATATATATATATAGTGGGGATGGAAAGTATTCAGACCCCCTTAAATTTTTCACTCTTTGTTATATTGCAGCCATTTGCTAAAATCATTTAAGTTCATTTTTTTCCTCATTAATGTACACACAGCACCATATTGACAGAACAACACAGAATTGTTGACATTTTTGCAGATTTATTAAAAAAGAAAAACTGAAATATCACATGGTCCTAAGTATTCAGACCCTTTGCTGTGACACTCATATATTTAACTCAAGTGCTGTCCATTTCTTCTAATCATCCTTGAGATGGTTCTACACCTTCATTTAAGTCCAGCTGTGTTTGATTATACTGATTGGACTTGATTAGGAAAGCCACACACCTGTCTATATAAGACCTTACAGCTCACAGTGCATGTCAGAGCAAATGAGAATCATGAGGTCAAAGGAACTGCCTGAAGAGCTCAGAGACAGAATTGTGGCAAGGCACAGATCTGGCCAAGGTTACAAATAAATTTCTGCTGCACTTAAGGTTTCTAAGAGCACAGTGGCCTCCATAATCCTTAAATGGAAGACGTTTGGGATGACCAGAACCCTTCCTAGAGCTGGCCGTCCAGCCAAACTGAGCTATCGGGGGAGAAGAGCCTTGGTGAGAGAGGTAAAAAAGAACCCAAAGATCACTGTGGCTGAGCTCCAGAGATGCAGTCGGGAGATGGGAGAAAGTTGTAGAAAGTCAACCATCACTGCAGCCCTCCACCAGTCGGGGGGTTTATGGCAGAGTGGCCCAATGGAAGCCTCTCCTCAGTGCAAGACACATGAAAGCCCGCATGGAGTTTGCTAAAAAAACACCTGAAGGACTCCAAGATGGTGGGAAATAAGATTCTTTGGCCTGATGAGACCAAGATAGAACTTTTTGGCCTTAATTCTAAGCGATATGTGTGGAGAAAACAGGCACTGCTCATCATCTGTCCAATACAGTCCCAACAGTGAAGCATTGTGGTGGCAGCATCATGCTGTGGGGGTGTTTTTCAGCTACAGGGACAGGATGACTGGTTGCAATCAAGGGAAAGATAATTGCGGCCAAGTACAGAGATATCCTGGATGAAAACCTTCTCCAGAGTGCTCAGGACCTCAGACTGGGCTGAAGGTTTACCTTCCAACAAGACAATGACCCTAAGCACACATCTAAAATAACGAAGGAGTGGCTTCACAACAACTCCGTGACTGTTCTTGAATGGCCCAGCCAGAGCCTTGACTTAAACCCAATTGAGCATCTCTGGGGAGACCTAAAAATGGCTGTCCACCAACGTTTACCATCCAACCTGACAGAACTGGAGAGGATCTGCCAGGAGAAATGGAAGGGGATCCCCAAATCCAGGTGTGAAAAACTTGTTGCATCTTTCCCAAAAAACTCATGGCTGTATTAGATCAAAAGGGTGCTTCTACTAAATACTGAGCAAAGGGTCTGAATACTTAGGACCATATGAGATTTCAGTTTTTCTTTTTTTTAAAAATCTGCAAAAATGTCAACAAGTCTGTGTTTTTCTGTCAATATGGGGTGCTGTGTGTACATTAATGAGGAAAAAAAATAACTTAAATGATTTTAGCAAATGGCTGCAATATAACAAAGAGTGAAAAATTTAAGGGTGTCTGAATACTTTCCGTCCCCACTGTATATATATATATATCTAAAACACTAATAATGATATACAGAAACAACAGGAGCAATCTTTGTCATGGAAGTTAAAGCTGAGTCCCAGGAATTCAGACATCTTTTTAAAATCTGCTGGCAAGCTATGAATTAAACACAATGAGGTCCATGCTACCTTGTGAACTTAACTCTTTTATTTACATCTCGTATTTTTCATTCAGAGTTCCTGGAGTACATCTATCACTAAACTCCAAGGGCTCTAACAGGAGAGACAATGCTCACATATACAGCATCAGCTCTGCTCCCCTGTTCATTGATGAGGACAAGGTCCTCTTCCTTACAGCCCTGGCCTGGTGATTGTGGGGGGGACTAATTTGAATCTGGAAGCCCTCTTTAACAAGGGGGCTGCCAGATCCTACTCCCCCTAAGCGAATGAGTATGGGGTACATAGTACCCCTACTTATTTACAAAAAAAGAAAGACAAGTATAAAAAAAAACAACACAGGTTTGATATGTTCTTCATTAGGAAAAAAAAATGTCCCCTGATATAAATCCATCATAAATCACGATGTGCAGCGATATAGGTCCATATAAATCATGATGAACGATGGCCACAACCCTGCATGAAAAATAAAAAGACGCTTGTCGAACCTGACCACCCCTGTTGCTTGCCAGAGCAGAATGAAAGCTCTGCTTCTAACACCGCTAAAGTAAACAAAAGGACAGGGTCATCCACTTATGTCACTAGGTGACCCTGTCCCTTTTGTTTGCTTTAATGGCCTGGCAAGAGGGCCTGGTATGGATTGGGAGGTCCTTGCTTTGTTTTTTTTTGTTTTTTGGTGGGGAGGCTCTTTACTTTGCATTCTGAAAGGTTGAATCATGGTTTTTAGGATGCTGGTGGGTGCCAGTTCCTAACAACAATGCAAGAAAGAATGCTCGTGTGAAAGGGGCCTAAATGTAGTTATACTTTAATTAGAGGTCCAGCTTTGCATCCTTTATACATGTTAAATGTTAGAAAACGTTTGATAGTTTACATTTCTGTTAAAACTAAGTGTAAGTTTGTATACAACCTAAATGTATCAACTCTTAATTATTGCTCCACTGACCAGTCATGAAAGAATGTGTTATGTTTAACAAGTAGTAGAGCTGAAAACAATACAAAATAATCAATGATTTTGTAAGAGTGTAATTAAACATGTGTCACTGTGTATTTAATTACATAATGAAAAGTTATTCCAAAGACTTGGCATAAGCAATGCTTCCTGCTGAATGAATTAAACTAAATTATGAAGGCTTTCTTCTATGGATGCTAGACTATAATGCATACATTAATCAGAGTGTTAATCCAGTGCTACCTAATGCTGCCTTGGTAGTTGGTACAAATGGGTAGATTACCTACGAGTCTATTGATTAAATATTGAAGGAAAGGAAATGGGAAAAGTTTAGTTGTTAATCTGTCCCAAGTTCATTTAAATAGCATTTTTCTAGTTTTTTTTGTTTTTTTAACAGCTCTTCCATCTACTTCTCAGAAGCAAGTCATAGAGAAAAGAGAGCATAATTTGATGACACTTTACAAAATGCTTAGATCCTTCTGTATTTGTTCATCTCTATTTTCTTCTTTTCTTGTACTTTTTTCCTTGCACATTTTATGATATTTTTTTTACAATTTTTTTTTCAGAATTTATGCGTGCTTAATGCAGATTTTTACTGAAATAAATACTCACATACCTGTAAAATGTAATTAAAAATTACCAGGTTATCCAGAGATACAAGTCAGTTATGTTAGATGCAAACCTTCCCAGTAAACATTGATTTTGAACCTCCCTTTTCACTACTCAAACCTCTCATCCCACCAGTAAGGGAAAACATCATTCTAGAGAACAAATATGAAGTTGTGTGTATTAGGAGGAGGTCAGAGAGAACATGATTATTACAGAAAAAGTAGAGATTGAAATAAAATAACAGCTGTTTAAATACTGTATATGAATACTCACCAATAATTTTAAAGGGAAAGTATAGTGTGTTTGTATTTAGCACATATTTACTGGGACAATTAGCTAATTTGCTAATTCTAGCCATCTGTGTTTTAGTTTTAGATGGAAGAGTTGAAGAAAAGTTACAATTCAAGTTTTTGTCTTTAACCCCAATTTCCTTAATTTTTGACTCCTATGATGCCAATACAGGAAATGAGGATTGCCATCATTACTGGCACAGGACGACACAGACAGCAGTAAAAACATTCTAAATCTTTCTGATTTCTCTAAAATGTAGTTTTGTCATGAATGGGGCTGTCACAAATGTTTGGGATCAGAAACCCTAAATGCAGCCTGCACACTGGCTTTTCTGACTTACTCAAGTAGGCAACTACTGGGAACTAAAGACTGATACACAAATAAGAGTCCCTGAGGCACAGGGATCACAGCACAGTAGGGAGTACAGCCCAAACCATATTGAGTGCAAGAAACACACAGAGGCACTGGAAATGGACAAAGTGCAAAAAGACACACAAGAAGATTAGGAGTAATTAGCAATGCATGGAGACAAACAAGAATAAGTAGGAGCAATCAGAAGTGCATGGGAACAATGAAACATAGAAAAGTAACAGCAAAAATAGACCAAGTACTCCATCGAGTCTGCCCATTTTTTTATGTTTTTGTTAATTTTTTTGTCTGAGTATAGATCTATGTTTGTCTCAAGCATGTTTGAAGCCATTTACTGTTGACTGCTTCGCTACCTATGCTGAAAGTTTATTCCAAGCATCAACTATCCTTTCAGTAAAATATTACTTTCTAAAATTAGTTTGGAACTTTTCTCCAGTTAGTTTGAGGTCATGTCCCTGTGTTCTTGATTTTGGTTTCATATTGAAAAAACTACCCTCCTGAACCTTATTCACCACCCTGATGTATTTAAAGGTTTCAATCATGTCCCCTCTTTCCCTTCTTTCATCCAGACTGTACATAATATTTTTATTATTATATATTTATATATATATTATATATTTATATTATATATTTATTATACATATTATTATTTTTTTTCATTTTGGATAGAGCAAGAGAGGGTTATAATCCCTGTCAGATTTTGTTTCGCCATCTTGTCCCATTGCAAAGATTTCCCTTCACTTCCTGTCCCATAGCCTAACAGAAAGTTAGAGGAAATCCCTGCAAATTAAGGGAATTCCTTGGGTACCCCAAGGTTACCAGAACTAGTGTCCCCATTGGAAGATTTCCCTAAAATTGGGATTTTCTTCTACTTTCACTTTCAATGATAATGGTAAACACGACAAATAGAGAGGGTGAATCTCCTTAATGGGGGCACAGACAGCAATAAAAACTGACATGTGTTCTAATCCCTCTCCACTCTATCCAAAACTAGAAAAAAGTTTTGCCTTTAGTTAAACTTTAAGTTCCTGAAGTAACTCTCAATATGTTTTGTCCCCCAGACCTTTCACCATTTTTGTTACCCGTCTCTGGACTCATTCTATTTTATCAATATCTTTTTGTAAGTGAGGTCTCCAGAACTGGACACAGTATTCTAAATGAGGTCTCACTAAAGATCTACTGTATATACGGGTATAAGAACCTATTTCCTCCTAATGGTGATCCCTCTAATGATGCATCTTAGAATTCTATTTGCTTTTCCCACTGCCTGGCACACTGTTTGCTCATTTTGCAATCATCTGAAATAAGTACCCCCAAATCGTTATCCTCTTTCAACACTGTACCCCCAATGTTGTACTCTTTCAATGGATTATTTTCCCTAGGTGCATTTGTTTACATTTAGAAACATTGATTTGCAGTTTCCACTGCTTTGACCAATCTTCCAGCAATGCCAAATCATGTTCCATATTATAGACTCTTCCAGGGATATCGACCCCATTGCACACCTTTGTATCATCAGCAAAAAGACATACCTTGCCCAACAAACCTTTAGTTATATCACTTACATAGAGATTAAATAGAACAAGATCCAGTACAGAGCCTTGTGGTACACCACTGGTGACTGCTCTCTGTTCTGAGTGAACCCCATTTACAACCACACTCTGGTATCTATCCTTTAGCCAACTGCATATCCACTGAACCACCCAAGGGTTAGGTCCTAGCTTGTACAACTTTTGTATTAGATCATTTCACAGGAAACAGACTAAGAACACACAGGGAGACAATGAAGCTGACGGCAAGTGATGCTAACAAAAGGTAAGCTGAAACTCACAGGGGATCAAGGATGCACAGAAGGCTGAAAGCTAGCAAGGGCACACAAGGAAAAAAAAGGAACAAGCATAATAGAATTCTCAGAAGACACAACAAAGTGCAATGATATAGGCTAGAATACACAGAAAGTCACTGAGGGCAGCCTGGAAGACATTGAGAAAGCGGGAGGTACAAGGATCATACTGTGATGCACTGTGAGATGCTTGCCAACAGCAAGGCTCCATGATCACATGAGTTTAAAAAATGCTGCTTCTACAGGAGTTGTGTGTTCTGCCTGTAGAAGCAGCTCAATGTTATCCTATGTGTCCATGCACATTAGGACAACTACAGGCATATTTTGAGCTCAACATTTAAAGGCAGGAAAAAAATGATTCTGGTTTGCATTTCTGATTGGAGCTTACTGGCAGAAAAAATGTAAAACTCCTAAACACTTCTTTGTACAAAAAACTTTCTATATGAGCGTTTTTTTCTGCCAAGTGAACTGGAGTTTTTTAAGACCAGTGTGCATGGAGCCTTGTTAGGAACAATGAGAGCCTGGTACAGAAACACTGGAATCTTGGGGTAATTAGGAATATCTCAGAAATGCATTAACACTAGGAATCTTCTCGGAAAGTGAGGAGCACAAGGGATTATTGGGGGGGTCGATTGAAATTCACAGGGAGCAGGAACACTAGGAAGCATTGGAGAATTTTAGAATTGGAAACTGGAAACACTTGAGAACATTATAAAATCTCCTGGGAAATACAAAGTCACTGTGGGACCAGGTGCTAGGAAAACTAGTTTGGAATGCAAGGAACATTTTATGATGATGTGCAGAGTAGTTGAATTTGCTTGGCATTGTGAAATATTCAGTAAAATTGTTGACGGAAGTTTCCCCCTAGTTTGTTTGTTTAAACCGAAATAAATTATAAAAGTATTGCTTGAATATGAGATAGAATGCAATTTCTTATTGCAACAAAAGACCCTCTGGGGCTTATTTACGAAAGGCAAATCCTCTTTGCACTACAAGTGCAAACTACAAGTGCAAAGTGAGCTTGAAATTGCACTGAAAGTGCACTTGGAAGTGCAGTCGCTGTAAATCTGAGGGGTAGATCTGAAGTGAGGTGAAGCTCTGCTGATTTTATTATCCAATCATGTGCAAGCTAAACTGCTGTTTTTTTATTTTCCTTGCATGTCCCCCTCGGATCTACAGCGACTGCACATACAAGTGCACTTTCAGTGCAATTTCAAGTGCACTTTGCACTTGTAGTTTGCACTACAACAAAAATGTAATATTTTGCAACTTACCAATCCTTAGTTGTAGTGGCTGTATTAGTTTTATTGTTTTTGTCTTTTTCCTATAGTTCACTGCAAGTAACACATGTTCTGCCTTGGGGTGTCTGCATTCTGAATAAAGTAGTAAAGCAGATACCAGCATTCTCAATCTGGGGAATAAGTAGTCTTATGCCCTGTACACAGGGTCGAATTTTCCGATGGAAAATGTGCGATCGGAGCTTGTTGTCGGAAATTCTGACCGTGTGTGGGCTCCATCTGACTTTTTCCATCGGATTTTCCAACACACAAAGTTTGAGAGCAGGCTATAAAATTTTCCGACAACAAAATCCGATCATGTCAATTCTGACTGTGTGTGGACAATTCCGATGCACAAAGTGCCACGCATGCTCAGAAGAAATTCCGAGACGGAACTGCTCGGTCTGGTAAAATTAGCGTTCGCAATGGATATAGCACTTTCTTCCCGGTGCAATGTTTGAAATTGTTTAATACAGCGCACTCTCTTCTTCTTTATAATGCGAGAAGAATGACATTGTTTTGCTGCTCATATTCACACAGAGTTCTCACAAACTTCTTTCTTTATTATTTATCGTGATTTCATCACTATATTTTAATTTGTCACATCTGACTAAAAAATTTCAAACTTTTTTTTTTGGTTTGTATTTTTTTCAAGCCTGATCTTGTGTTTTATTTTTTTTTTTTTTTTTTTTTTTTAACTCCAGAATATTTTTGGGTGTGTTTTGTGTGTAAAGTTACCACAACACGATTATTATCTTGTATTATTTAATCTCAAGGAGGTTGCTTGGTGTTGGTGTCCCTTGTTAATTTCACATTGTATTTTTGAAATGTACCTGCCTCCTCACAAACAAACTGTCCTTTTTGAAGGAAAACACACATAGGCGAGTATATTAAATCAAATCACAATTTTATTAAGGGCTCATAACCAAAGAAAGAGGGAGGCAACGCTGGAGAAACAGCAGAAATTAGGGAAGCCTTTGGCCCCCAGGGCACACATCAATTATTTAACTGCAAAATTGGTGGCCTGAGGAGTCCATATATAAGGGCGTTCAATCTGGTCCAGACGTCCAAGAGATCATGAACAGCAGCAGATGACATGTATGTCCCCAGGTTGTGGTCATACAAGAGCCTGCATCTTTTCTCAGACCAGACTGAACCCAGGTCATCACTCTCTGGTCTTCCTTTCACGCTTCCTTCCATGCTGTGTCTGTGGTGGTGGAGTTGTGGCAGGAGGAGGAGGATGGTCCAACTCACACAGGTGGGTGTTGGGTGTGATTTCGCCCCTCACCCCCTTATTTAAGGTTTTATAAAGAATGTCCTCACACATGAGGCGTTGGCCCTCCTGCATGTCCTTCAGTTTTGTGGCAACCATGCAGGCAAAGGCTTCTTCGCGAGTTGGGAAGGCTCTCAGGGATGCAGAAGTCTCCTGAATCAGACTGAGTGCTAAATCCTGCACGTTACTCCCCTTCCTGGGTCTTTTGTTTGGAAGGCGGAGGGGAGGGACCTGCGATTCAGTCAGGCTCCTACTGGGCCCAGCCTTCTCCTGGCTGCCACTTAGCCCCGCCTCCTCCTGGCTGCCACTAACCCCCGCCTCCTCCTGGCTGCCACATTCCACAGCCTCCTCCTGTGTGCCACATTCCACAGCCTCCTCCTGGCTGAGGTCTTCCTGTGTATAAAAAAGGGACATAGTTTTAGTTTTTTCTTCATCAATCACACACAATTTTCATCTCATGACTGTTGCAAATTGAATGTTAAGTAATATACCAGACTATTATTCTGAGCCCAGCATTTTTCATTCTTGTCCCAATTATTTGTGCCCACTACTGTCTATTGATATGTAAAACACTTTATTAAATCACCAATTAGTGATCAATAATAACATCTAGTAAACATCATTTATTTATTGACCAGAAATCTGTAGAAGAATGCTATACCTGACTCCAGCTGGGCTCCTCCACTTCTTCCTGGCTGGAAGTCCCAGGTTGGACATCGGAAGCCTCAGCTGGGGTGGAAGATAGGGTGGAAGGAAGAGTGGAAGAAGGGTTGAGAGGGATTCCCTGACTCCAGTCTGGTCTGACAGAAATCGCAGTCTCTCATAGTACCACAGCCTGGGGACATAAATGTCATCTGCTGCAGCTCCGGATCTCTGGGAATCCATGACCTTCTTGCGCTCCCTAAGATAAGTGCTCCTCAGGCCACCAATTTTGGCTTTTAAATAGGGGATGGTTGCCGTGGGGACCACCGGCTTCACCAACTCCAGGAGTTTCTCCACTTCCTCTTTTGTTTATTATTGTATTGGGGGTGTTTGATATGCCATAGACAGGGCAGCTCCCTGTACTTGTCTATGAACAGGGGGAGGAAGTTGTGGTAATTGAAGCCATCCATTTTATCTGCAAGACACAACACAAGACAAACCCTAATTTCAAGACTCCTAATCTTGTCCCAATATAGGCCTCAATCTAGAATCAGTATAGGCCCAAGTTTAAATGTTACCTTCGTTATCACGATCAGCGCTTCCAAAACTCCTCCCTCCGCTCACAGATCGTACATACTACGCACTCGTGTTACACTTCATATACACTGCACATGTGTGAAACTCCGCCCGCCCCTGACGTTCTTTCTAGTCTATTCCCCGCCCCTTCTCGTTCGGCACAGTGGGGGAAGAGCACATGGTGGAGACACAGCAGGTGTGTGCTAATTACAACAACGAGGAGGAGGAAAGCCTGGAGCCAGAAATGCCCCGATCCTAGAAGAGACGATTTAAGGCCTCAAATATGTCCTTTGGGGAGATGTTGGTGATGGTGGACATCCTGAAGAGGACTGACTATGATGGGAAGTATGGGCCTTACCCCAACCCCAATGTCAGAAAGGCCAAGATCATGGCAAAAGTTGTGAAGAGTCTGCAGAAGAATTTTGGGGTACGACGATCGAAAGATCAACTCAGGAAGCAGTGGTCAGACCTCAAATTAAGGGAGCATGAGCAGTACAGAAGGATCAGGAGAGTGCTGCAAAAAAGTAAGTAGTTGTGATGTGTTCCTATTCTTTATTTTTTTAACATTCGTGCTGCTCCATGTGTTTTTCTTAACTGTTGTACAGTTTAAAATGGCAACTTTCATGTTCATGGGCACAATACTAGTTCATAGGAAACATTGTTCGTTCGGCATAGAAAACACAATGTTTTGGATATATGCATTTGAATACATTTTTGCTAGCCTACTTCTCGTCAAATAATTTTGTTGTCTAGATAGGTTGGTAACTAGAATGAAATGCAAACTAGATTCTGTGTAAGGAGAGGACACTCAGCAGCTGTTTACACATCTGGACGCTGGAGCACTAGTGTGGGACACCAGACCACCCTTTTTATTAGGGGGCCCACACAGGTGCTCCAGTGTATACTATAGGGACTCCATCTGTGAAGCTTGTACAAAACAGGTAAGTATTCAAGCTTGACAAAGGAAAAAAATATTTCTTCATCTTGCAACTCTGCCAAAAGAAACAATTGTACCCCACTTCCAAGCAATGACTCATATTCCTATTTCTGCCATCAAATATCTGTGTGCTAAGTATACCTATTTTTTTTACATAGGAGAGAAAAGACTCGGAGGACACCACTCATCCAAGGAGACCACAGACCCCCCACCTCATGAAGAAGTGGAAATCCCCCAAAGTCAACAGGAGGAGGAGGAGGGAGACATGGTGGAAATTGTCACCACAACAGGTGAGTGTTTGAAACCACAAACTCAGGTAAGAGATGGATGCCGGCATTTATTTATAATACATGGTGTGTTTTTGTTTCTATATTTTTAGGTGATCGTGATGTTGTGGATGAAGGACATTTCACCAGAGAGTGCCCAGATCCTGATCGGGGAGATCATGGGGTGTAATAGGGACTTGGAAAACATCCAGAAAAACATCAATGATGTTAAAAACAAAATGAAGAATATCGTTGATATTTTAGGGAGAGTTTAAAACCCCTTGAAATCCCTAATGTAGTTTGCATTTTTCCCCCAAAAAATTGTTGCACCTTTTTTTACATAGTGTTGAAAAGCCAAATTTTGAAAATGCACACAGTGTGTGCACGTGTGCTATCTGCCATCATGGGAGATCAATGTATGCGTTTTGTGGGTGCAACCCCTTCCTCAATAATAAAGTAGCAAAGAGGAAGGGCTTGCACTCACAAAACACATCCATTGATCCCCCATGATGGCAGCTATCACATGTTGACATTCGGCAATTTGTGTGCATCTTCAAAATTTGGCTTTTCCAGGGGTGACTTCACCCCATCTGAACACAATATCAAACACAGTTTATAAATACTCATGTCTGATATTGCCTTCAATTTATAACAAAGTTGAACTTTGTAAGTTCCAGATTTGTGTATTTCTTGTTGGTTTTAAACATGCCTGTTTTACCTTAAATGGACATTTCTACTTTTATTAATGTGACCCAAAAAATTGTTATACAACAAACATGTTGGTTTGTTTTAAAAACCTTTGATAAATGCACATGTGGTTGTGCTTGTATTAAAAAGATTGATAATCAAGAATGTGTGGATTCTTCTTTCAATGCTCCTAAAATTTTTTGGTGGTAAAATTGTTGGTTTCTGTAACAATGGGGGTTATTTCCTAAGGGCAAATCCACTTTGCAAAACAAGTGCAGTTTCAGTGCATTCTCAAGTGCACTTGTAGTGCAAAGTGTCTTTGCCTTTAGTAAATAACACCCAACAATGCTTTCTAATGTTACACAATCACGCCATTTTAAGGACTCCCCAAATTTATGTCAGGGTCAGCTAAAAGAAAGATAAGCAGCAAATGTCAGCAAATATTTTAGTAGTTAAAATTTGTTTTTTATTTAAAAAATGTCTCAGACATTGTCTGACCCCCCTACCCGCAAAGTATTCCATGTATCTTATACGGACCTCGCACTCAGGGGGGGCAAGCCAGGACGGCCAGCTTCAAGCGCCGTCAGAGTTGGTTCATTTACTTGAATTCCGGATTCAGGCCCAACTGAGCCAGCATAGTTCACAGAATTTCTCTGTAAAAAGTTGTGGAGAACACAGCACACCAGGATGATATGATTGAGTTTATACTCCGCCATATGTATGGGTGTAAGAAATAGGCGGAACCGGCTGGCCATGATTCCAAACATGTTCTCCACCACTCTTCTGGCTCTGGTCAGCTGGTAATTAAAAACCCTCTGGTCCAGGGTGAGGGTCCTCATAGGAAGTGGCAGCATAAGATGGTCCCCCAGCGCAAACGCTTCATCCGCAACGAAGACGAATAGGAGTCCTTCCACATTGTCTTCTGGAGGTGGCAAGTCCAAGCTGCCATTCTGGAGATGCCTGTAGAACTCAGTTTGGGCGATGACTCCACCATCCGACATCTGGCCATTCTTCCCCACGTCCACATACAGGAACTCTTAAGTAGCCGACACCACTGCCAACATCACAATACTATTGAACCCCTTGTAGTTGTAATAGTATGACCCTGAGTTGGGTGGTGGGACGATGTGGACGTGTTTCCCATCAATTGTCTCTCCGCAGTTAGGAAAGTCCCACCACTGGGCAAAGTGGGAGGCCACAGCCTACCATTCCTGTGGGTCGGAAGGAAACTGTGGAGTCAAACAAGAAAATAAAATTAATCATTTTGCACATAAACATGGAAAGCAGATTAGACACAAACATTCTTGGCCAACATCAGTATAACATTTATTTTAAGCAGTATTTAAAGACAAAGGTATAAGGTCCACTTATTAGATCCCCATCCCCCCTTCTCATGGGCCATTTTGTGAATTTTACGAGGGGGGAGAGATGTTTTGGACAGGTAGCCCTCTACACTTCATTGAGAGATGAATGCCTAAATAATGTGGATTACTTTGGCCAGCCCCCCCTTACTTACACTATTAGCAGCCCACTGGACAGGTAAGAAGTGTCATAATACAAAGATATAAATACACACTGTACACATTTTAGCAATTTTTTACATTCTGCTATTACCTATCAAGATAATAATATGATACAAAAACAAACAGTACCATTTGAAAGTATTCAGGTAGGCCCTTGCACTACATGCTTTGGGGAATTCATCCATAAATCTGACCACAAAAGAGGTGGTTAAAGAGTGTATGGGCTTGTCAAAGTCAGCAGATAGAGGATTGGTATCAGCTGAGTTAGCAGTTGGGGGGAGGGAGGGTTCCAAATGATTTGGGGGACCCAAAAAAAAACTTCTGGCACTCTGCCAGAATTTAAAGCACACATCACAATTTTTAACAATTTAGGGGTTTTTTAGGGTAAACCACTACTATGGAGCTGACAAAATACATTGTTAAGTGACTACACTAGGTAAATATAGAGGCAGGAGAGCATGCTGGGGAAGGCAAATATGTATGAAGGACAAAAATAAAAAATACATAAAAATCCAGCATGCATGAGGACAAAGGGGACATTCACAGCATATTACAATCATGGTAATTAGGGAATGAGGAAAGAAATACATTACATTAGTAAACATTAAATACAATAAAATGTTATGTTAAAGGATAAAAATCTTACCTTAATAAAGTCCTTCTGCAGGACCTGGATGATGGCAGAACAAATCTCCGGGATTATGATCCCCGGAGCCTGGGGGGAGATGCCTGTCGAGAACTTAAGGTCCTGCAGGCTTCTCCCCGTCGCCAAGTACCGCAGGGTGGTGACTAGCCTCTGCTCCGGAGTGATGGCTTGCCTCATGAAGGTATCCTGCCTGCTGATATAGGGGGTCAGCAAAGCCAACAAATGGTGAAATACGGGGTCCGTCATCTGGAGAAAGTTCCTGAAATCATCAGGATTATTCTCACGGATCTCACGGAGCAAAGGCATGTGACAGAACTGGTCATGCTGGAGCAACCAATTCTTGGTCCATGAACTCCTCCCCACCCTGTTCATGGACTGGACTTGTGTCAAGGTAAGGACCCCAACACCAAGCCCCCGCACAGCACGAACTCTACGAGGAGTACATATACGCAACATGGCTAGAAAAGGTCGGCTGCTCAGAACGAAGTAACAGAACGCACTGAAGAACAGCAAGGCCTGTGAAGAGCGACCTGAAAATCAGTAACGAACGAACACGAACACAATGACAAGTCAATTGTACTCGCTGCATGCACTGACGACCAGATACAAACCCACAAGCACAAACTGAACAGCAGAAAACGATCTGAAAGCCACGAGTCTGAAAAAGCGCGAGTCGTCTATCACCAAACTTTTACTAACACGAGATTAGCAAAAGGAGCCCAAAGGGTGCCGCGCTTGGTTCTGAAATGCCCTTTTATAGTCTTGTCGTACGTGGTGTACGTGACCGCGTTCTTGGCAATCGGAAATTCCGACAACTTTTTGCGACCGTGTGTATGCAAAACAAGTTTGAGCCAACATCCGTCGGAAAAAATCCATGGATTTTGTTGTCGGAATGTCCGATCAATGTCCGATCGTGTGTACGGGGCATTAAACTAGCAGACTTATGCCGCATACACACAACCGGTTTTGCCATCGGAATAAACTCCGAAGGATTTTCCGATGGAACTCCGATAGAATTCCATTCAAGCGGTCTTGCCTACACATGGTCAAACCAAAGTCTGATTAAAGTCTGACCGTCCAGAACGAGGTGACGTACAGCACATACGATGGGACTAGAAAAAGGAAGTTCAATACCCAGTGTGCCACCCTTTGGGCTGCTTCTGCTAATCTCCCGTTATGCCCTGTACACACGATCGGACATTGAACGGACATTCCGACAACAAAATCCATCAGATTTTTTCTGACGGATGTTGGCTCAAACTTGTCTTGCATACACACGGTCGCACAAAGTTGTCGGAAAATCCAATCGTTCTGAACGCGGTGACGTAAAATACGTAAGTCGAGACTATAAACGGGGCAATAGCCAATAGCTTTTATTCTGAGCATGCGTGGCACTTTGTGCATTGGATTTGTCTACACACAATCAGAATTTAAAGGATTGGATTTTGTTGTCGGAAAATTTTATATCCTGCTCTCAAACTTTGTGTGTCGGAAATTCTGACTGAAAAAGTCCGATGGAGCCCACACACAATCGGAATTTCTGACAACACAATCCGATCGCACTTTCCCTGTCGGAAAATCTGACCGTGTGTACAGGGCATTAGTAGAAGTTTGGTTAGAGACGATTTGCGCTTTTCAGACTCCAGCTTTTTCACATTGTTTTACTGCTGTTCAGTTTGTGCTTTTGGGTTTGTATCTGGTTTTCAGTGCGTGTAGTCAGTTCGTATCTGTTTTTCCAGTGCATTCTTGTCCGCTCGTTGCTGATTTTCAGTTCACTCTTCACAGGCCTTGCTGTTCTTCAGTGCATTCTATTAAGTTCCTTCTGACCAGCCGACCAATTTGAAACCATGGTGCGGGTATGTACTTGTCGTAAAGAGTTCGTGCTGTATGGGGGCTTGGTGTTGGGGTTCATACTTTGACCCAAGTCCAGTCCATGAACAGGGCGAGGAGGAGTTACTCTAGCGTGACCAATTCTCGCACTTGCCTCTGCTTCATGGGATCCAGGAGAATAATCCTGATGATTTCAGGAATCATCTCAGGATGACAGACCCCGTTTTTCACCGTCTGTTGGCTTTGCTGACCCCTTATATCAGCAGGCAGGATACATTCATGAGGCAAGCCATCAATCCAGACCAGAGGCTAGTCACCACCTTGTGGTACTTGGCGACTGGGAGAAGCCTGCAGGACCTCAAGTTATCAACAGGCATCTCCCCCCAGGCTCTGGGGATCATTATTCCAGAGACCTGTTCTGCCATCATTCAGGTCCTGCAGAAGGACTATATTAAGGTAAGTTTTCTCCTTCAACATCACATTATATATAGTTAATGTTTGTATTGTATTTATTTCATCATTCCCTAATTACCATGATTGGAATATGCTGTGAATGTCCCCTTTATCCTCATGCATGCTGGAAGCTTTTAATGCTCCTTTTTTGGCCTACATGCATATTTGCCTTCACCAACCTCCCCAGCATGCTATCCTGGGCCCATATACGCCTATAGCCTAGTCCCTTAACAATGTATATTGTCAACTCCATTGTACTTCTTTCCCTGAAACACCTGCTAAAATGTGTCCAAATGTTATGTGTCTCCTTAAATTCATTTATAACCCTCCCCCCCCCCAAAATGTGTCCAAATGTTATGTGTGTTCTTAAATTGATTTATAACCCTCCCCCTAAAATGTGTCCAAATGTTATGTGTGTCCTTAAATTCAGGCATAGTGCTCCCAAAGTCACCTCAAACCCTTCCCCCCATACAATTTTATCAATGGGCCATCAGAGGGGGTGAGGAATCAGATAAGTGGTCCTTATATTTTTGTCTTTAAATACTCCTTAAAATAAATGTTATACTGATGTTGTGCAAGAATGTTTTTTGTGTAATCAGCTTGCAATGTTATGTGCAAAAGTACTTTTTTACTTGTTTGACTCTGTAGTTTCCTTCAACGCCACAGGAATGGCAGACTGTGGCCTCCCATTTTGTTGACTGTTGGGACTTTCCCAACTGTGGAGGGGCTATAGATGGGAAGTACATCCACATTGTGCCACCACCCCATTTTGGGGTCTTACTATTATAACTATAAGGAGTTCAATAGTGTAGTGTAGGGATGAGCCGAACACTCCACGCTTTGGTTCGCACCAGAACCTGTGAACGGACTGAAAATTTGTGGCACCAATTTGTGTGAACTTTAGAACCCCACTGAAGTCTATGGGACGCGAACGTTCAAAATCAAACGTGCTAAATTAAGTGCTTAATTTTAAAGGCTAATTTGCATGATATTGTCCTAAAAAGGGTTTGGGGACCCGGGTCCTGCCCCAGGGGACATGTATCAATGCAAAAAAAAGTTTTAAAAACGTCCGTTTATTCGGGAGCAGTGATTTTAATGATGCCTAAAGTGAAAAAAAAGTGAAATATTCCTTTAAATATCGTACCTGGGGGTTGTCTATAGTATGCCTGTAAAGTGGCAGATGTTTCCCGTGCTTAGAAGAGTCCCTGCACAAAATGACATTTTTAAAGGAATAAAAGTCATTTAAAATTGCTTGTGGCTTTAATGTAATGTCGGGTCCCGGCAATATGGATAAAAATCAGTGAGACAAACGGCATAGGTACCCCCCCAGTCCATTACCAGGCCCTTTGGGTCTTGTATGGATATTAAGGGAAACCCCGCACCTCAATTAAAAAAAGGAAAGGCGTGGGGCCCCCAGGCCCTATATACTCTAAACAGCAGTATACAGGCGGTGCAAACAAGACAGGGACTGTAGGTTTGTTGTTAAGTAGAATCTGTTTGTAATTTTGAACTGGTACATTTTTAAAGTGTAGCTCCAGCCAAAAAATCTATATTAAGCTTTTTGGAAAACATAGGAAAGGGTTATCACACCTGTGACATTTGTTTTGCTGTCTGTGCACCTCTTCAGAAGATTTCACCTCACTTTCTGTCCCAATGACAAATGTTTTTGACAATCTGGGGTTTTTAGTAAAACAAGGATTGTTGATAAAGCATCAGTGGAGAGGAGACATGTTTTTCCCATATTAACTCTTACAGGAGAGAATTTCCCTTCCTAGGGGTAGATTTCATCTCACTTCCTGTTGTCTCCTTTCGTTTGCAAGTAGGAGTCATTTGTAAGTTGGATGTTTGAAAGTAGGGGCCTGCCTTATATACTCTGCAAAAATTGGGGCCTTAGGTGTTGGTGTTGCCACAACACTGTAAGTCCTCACAGTTACTCTTGGTGGGCGCAGAAACGGGCCCTGCTGTGAAATATTAGATCAAGAATTGTAATTACATGCCCCTGTTGAACAGGGTCAGAAAAATTGGGCCTTTGGTGATGGTGGTGCTGGTGCCACAAGGAGACAGGAGAGGAGACACGTTTTTCCCATATTAACTCTTACAGGAGAGAATTTCCCTTCCTAGGAGTAGATTTCATCCCACTTCCTGTTGTCTCCTTCTGTTTGCAAGTAGGAGTCGTATGTAAGTTGGATGTTTTAAAGTAGGGGCCTGCCTTATATACTCTTCAGAATTTGGGGTCCTAGGTGTTGGTGTTGCCAGAACACTGTAAGTCCTCACAGTTACTCTTGGTGGGCGCAGAAACAGGCCCTGCTGTGAAATATTAGATCAAGAATTGCAATTACATGCCTCTGTTGAACTGGGTCAGAAAAATTGGGCCTTAGGTCGTGGTGGTGCTGGTGCCTCCTGTAAGTCCTCACAGTTATTCTTGGTGGGAGCAGAGACGGGCCCTGCTGTGAAATATTAAATCAAGAATTGTAATTTCATGCAACTGTTGAACAGGGGCAGAAAAATTTGGCCTTTGGTGGTGATGGTGGTGTTGCCACAACACTGTAAGTCCTCACAGTTACTCTTGGTGGGCGCTGGAACAGACCCTGCTGTGAAATATTAGATCAAGAATTGTAATTACATGCACCTGTTGAACAGGGGCAGAAAAATTGGGCCTTTGGTGGTGGTGGTGGTGGTACTGGTGCCACAACACTGTAAGTCCTCACAGTTACTCTTGGTGGGCGCAGAAACGGGCCCTGCTGTGAAATATTAGATCAAGAATTGTAATTACATGTCCATGTTGAACAGGAGCAGAAAAATTGGGCCTTAGGCACTGGTGCCACAACACTGCAACCCCTTACAGATACTCTAGTTGGAGTGCAGGAATGAGCCCTCCTGCAAAACATTGCATCAAAAATTGTAATTACTCACACATGAGAGGGGCGTGACCGGATGCTGGAGTGAGAGGCGGTGTCGGCGGTCTCCCCCTGGCCTGACGCCTCCGTGACCATCCGCACCAGCCTGGCGGATTAAGCCCAGCTGGAAGCGCTCTCTCCTGCTGCAGAGCTCGGGGCTTGTCTGGCTGCCTGGCCCCCTTCAATCCTGCCTGTGCCCTGCCTATACCCGGAAAGCCGTCGCTGCTGCGCGGACAGCGGCGCCGGCGATCCCCTTCTTCGGAGCGGCGGGGAGAGTGCAGGACTCTGTTTGAGAGGGTTGCCGGGGTGACGGCTCAGACGCTGGTGGCGAGGACGGCGCTCATAGACAACAGAAGGAGCGACCAGTGGAACGTCCCTGCACTGCCTAGGTAGTCTGGCACTAAGGTACTGAGCACTTTTATTTTTTACCAGGCGGACTGTTTTTTTTTTTTTTTTTCTCCCTCTGGGGGCTGAATCACTGCCTGAAGCAGTGGGGTTGAAGTTTAGGCAGCCCAATTCATGATTAAAAAGTGGCTAACCCCTGTGGGAGAGAGGGTCACCCTGCTGGCTGGAGATGGAACGCATGGTCAAAACAAACGCTGATTTATGGCACAGAAAACAACGGTCTGATTAGGTCGAATTACCTGTCATGTCAGGCTGGGTGCTAGCCCTGTTAGTAATCAAATACTAGAAAGATATAACTAGGTCTGTGCTAATGTGCTAATGTTTGATCTGACAAAAGGAAGGGAAAGGTTAACTTGACGAGTTGTTAAAAAACCCCATAATTGCTCTCCTCTGGATTATATAAAAAGCTATGACTAGAAAAAAGGGAGAGGAGCTGCAGCAGCAGGAGAACACTAGCTCTCAAACTACTCGTACATCAAAAGAAAAGGGTAGCCAGGCAGCAGCAGCAGCGGCGGCCAAGCTGGAAAAATTTGCGCATCCCTCTACTTCATCACCATCTAAAAGCACCCCCCAGCAGCAGGAGAAATCTCATGTGGGGGGGTCTGGGGATAGGAAGAGTCTAGGAAAAGGGCCGACGGTACCACATACCACAAAAACCGCGAGCAGCAAAAGCTCTGCGGGTGAACCCCCAGGGATGGCAACTAGTAAAATCGCCGAGCAAAACATATCTTTAACAGAGGAACCTACACTGAAAGATGTCCTATGCGCTGTTAACTCCTGTAAAGCCTCCCTAAGTGATCTGTGCGACCAGCTGAAGGGGTTAAAGGAGGAGCTAATAACAGTAAGCCTAGAGCTTCAAAGGACTGTTATTAGAACAACTACACTAGAGGAGAGGATGAGCCAGGCCGAGGATGATCTGGCCCCACTGAAGCAAGAGCTTAAGGCAATGAAAACGCAGATTGACCTGTACAAAGTTAAGATGGAGGAAATGGAAAATAGGTCTCGCAGGAACAACGTGCGGGTGGTGGGCCTACCGGAGCGGTGTGAGGGCCCCCACCCCGAAGAGTTCATGGAGAAGTGGCTTAGGGAAATATTTGGGACGGAAACCTTCTCTCATCTTTTTTCCATTGAAAGAGCCCACAGAGTGCCAGCTAGGCCCCCGCCACCAGGAGGACATCCTAGATCAACAATTATGAAATTTTTTAACTACAGAGACAAGGTTACATTAATGCGCAGGGCCAGAGAGAAGGGCGACATTTTATACAACGGGGCAAAAATTCTATTCTTCCCCGATTACTCCCCAGATCTGCAGAAACGAAGAGCCGAGTTTAGAGACATTAAGCACAAATTACGGGACTATAAAATTGAATATGCCCTGTTGTACCCGGCACGCTTGCGCATCATTGCCTTAGGGGCCACTCATTTTTTTGACACAGTGACAGGGGCAACAAAATGGCTCGAAGATAACAAAACGACCCTGTAGAGCTAGGGGGTTATATAGGGCTGGTTGAACTAATATGCTTTATCCTATTGGATTTCTTTTTTCTTTCCTTTTTCCTTTTTTTTTCCTTTTGTTTACTTATTTATTTATTTTGCTGGTTTTTTTTTGTTTTTTTTCTCTGCACCATACAGCGGATGGCACGGGGAAGGGGGGGCAGGGGGAGGGGGCGTTGGATGAAAGCACGGATGAAGGATGTGGTTTCATTAGGTATATATGTTTTAAGTATTGTCTGGGCGTTTTGGAATTCGGTTGGGGGAGGGGGGGAGGGGGGGAGGAGTCTGGAAGTTTGTCACAAAGCACTTGGCCAGCATATGAGTGAGAAGTTTTTCTTTGAATGGCTGGGAGGGAGCAAAAAGGTCACAAGCACAACCCCTAGGGCTAGCCTAGTTAGGCAGGAGGGGGAGACACGAAAAGGGTGGGGAAAAGGGGGAGGGGCCAGATAGGAGTTGGGGGGAGGGAGGGGGGTAGGTTAAATAGAGAGCGGAGGGGAGGGGGGTTCATAATGAATTATGGGGTTAGATATCGGGGTGAACGAAAGGTACACATACTCAGGAGGAGAGGGCTCACAAAAATAAAGTACATTCGCACATATTGGTTATGTTTGCAACTAAATAACACTGGAGGAGGAGATGGAGCGGCCCCTGGATGCGGGGGCCCTCGCCCCCTCACCCTATTTTTCTTTTTCCTTTTTAATATAACCACAGCGATTATGGCAAGTTTTGCAGTCACAATAGCACAAATGAAGTGTCTTCACTCTTCGGGGGGCCAGTCATTTTTTTTTCCTTTTTTTCTCTTTTTTCCCTTTTGTTTTTTCTCTCATTTTATTTTTGTAGATGCCTTTTAAAACTTTAAAAATAGGTTCGTGGAATATTAGGGGTATGAGTGATCCTGCTAAGCGGGCAGCTGTGTTTTTGGTGATGGAAAACTATGGTGTTGAACTGGCTTGCCTGCAGGAAACCCACCTCACCAATGAGACTAAATCACATGTTCAGAGTAATAAATATCAAGAGCAATACCACTCGGTTCATACCTCTTATTCAAGAGGGGTGAGTATCTTGGTGAGGAGAGGTATCTCATTTTCCTGCAGGGAAGCCAGGATAGACACATTGGGAAGGTATGTCTTTCTGAGCTGTGTTGTGGAAAATAAGCCTTTGGTGATAGCAAATGTTTATATCCCTCCTCCGTTCAAAACAGAAATTATGTTGGATTTGTTGGAGTTTGTGGACGGCATGGCGGATATCCCTATAATAGCGGTGGGCGATTTCAATGCAGTGCTAGACAGCAGCATGGACCGATTTCCACCCGTGACCCGCGCGGAAAGAGTTCCAGAGGGGCGATTAGCCCAACTGCTTGCAGAGATTGGATGGTGCGATCTATGGAGATCTTATAATCCAAACATTCGGCAGTATTCCTGTTACTCCGGGTCATACTCTACTCTCTCGCGCATAGATATGGCAGTGGGTAACAGTGAAGCCTTGCGATCAACAGCAAACATAGAGTATAGACCGAGGGGAATATCGGACCATTCACCCCTGACCTTGACCCTAAATCTTAGCATCAGAACTAGCCAGAAGAGGTGGACAATAAACCCTCTATGGCTGGATCTGATCAGCAGTCCAGCAGAAATAGTCTCCAAGTTAAAAGAGTTTGTAACATTCAATTCAGGTACAGCACCAGTAGGAGTGGTGTGGGACACCCTAAAAGCTTACCTTAGGGGCCTACTACACCAGCAGGTAGCCATAGTAAAAAAAACATCAAGGGACTGGGAGGTGAGGGCTAGTAGGGAAGCCATGGAAACAGAAGCACAATATGTGTTAGATCCAACCCCAGAAAAACAGGAGACTTGGCTCAACAAACAACAAGAGTACAAAGAAGTTATCAATAGAAGAGTAGAGAACAAGAGACTTTTCCAGAGGCAAAATTATTTTGGGGAGGGAGAGAAAGTAGGCCGGATGCTCGCCCTCTTAACCAGGTCTAATTTATTCTCACCGGCCATCTCCTCAATTAAAACATCGGCTGGAAATATGACATCTGATCCGGTCGAGGTCTTAGAAACTTTCTCTGTATTTTACAGAGGCCTGTACAGGTCCCGCCAGGGCATGGACCAACGTGAGATGGACAGGTTCTTAGAGGGAGTAGACCTGCCCACACTCTCGGAGAGCGATAGAAGTGAGGTGGATTCCCCTCTGACCTTGGAGGAGCTACAAAAGACAGTAGCAGAGCTGTCAGGCCAGAAATGTCCGGGTCCGGACGGGCTGCCATTGGAGATCTATAGGAAATATGGGGAGATTCTGCTCCCGGAGCTCCTAAAAGTGCTAGAGCAGGCGACCAGGGACGGTAGTCTGCCCTTATCAATGTCAGAGGCCGATATAGTAGTGATCCCAAAGGAGGGGAAAGATCATTCGGAAGTTTCTTCATACAGACCGATTTCACTACTGTGCACAGACGTTAAAATCATAGCAAGGGTGCTGGCATCCAGACTAAACAAATGCATTGCCAAACTGGTGCACCTGGACCAATCGGGGTTTATCCCCGGTCGGTCCACTAGCACGAATATTAGAAGAGCTTACCTGAACCTACAGCTACCATCAGAAAATGTGGGATCCAGAGCCATATTGTCTTTGGATGCGGCCAAGGCCTTCGATAGCCTGGAGTGGGAATATCTATGGAGGGTGTTAGAGAAGTTTGGATTCAGCCCCGTATTTATCAGCTGGTTAAAAATCTTATATAACCATCCAAGGGCAAGGCTCAAGATAAATGGGGAATACTCGGAAAGCTTTCCCCTCGAAAGAGGGACAAGACAGGGATGCCCCCTGTCCCCTTTGTTGTTTGTCTTGGCAATGGAACCATTGGCGGGAGCAGTGAGATCATCAACGGAAATACAGGGATTTCACAGAAAAGGGAAAGAAGAGAGAATAGCGCTTTTTGCAGATGATGTCATTTTTTTTCTGGGGGACACGGCCTCCTCGTTGGAGAACGTGATGCATCTAGTAGAGGATTTTGGAAAGTTTTCGGGATTAGTCATCAACTGGGAGAATTCATCGCTCCTACCGGTAGACTCACTGACCAACCCCATTCCGATGTGTTTACCTCATCTGAAGGTCACGGGGAAAATGAAGTATCTTGGCGTTGTGCTGTCCAAGGACCCCAGTATGTTTATTAAGGACAACTTGATCCCCCTCTTACTAAAATTTAAGAGGAAGTGCGATATTTGGAGCAGACTCCCCCTGTCTGTGGCGGGTCAAGCCAACCTGATAAAAATGGTTTTGATGCCGCAGCTGCTGTACCTACTTCACAACTCCCCAGTTTGGATCGGAGAGAAGTGGTTCCAAAAGATCCAATCCCTTTTTAGGGAATTAATATGGAAAAAAGGGCAGGCTAGGATTGGCCTACAAAAATTGCAGCGCCCCGACACGGAGGGGGGACTGGGGGTCCCTCAACCATTTATTTATTATTTGGCAGCCCAGCTACAACAATTGGGTGGATGTGCCATGGAGGGAGGAGGAAACAACAACGTCAAAATCATACTTCAGGGGAACCCACATAGCTCACTAGTGGGAGCATTGGAGGCAGATTCGCTGCAAGGAGAAATCCCGACATTTAAAATGATCACCAGGGTTTGGCGGACAGCCAAGAAAATAATGGGGTATAAAGGAATATCAGAATACGCGCCATTATGAAATAATAAGCAACTGCACGAACTACTAACAGTAGATAGGAATAGGTTATGGGAAAGCTGCGGGGTAAGCCGTCTGATACAATTATATGAAGGGGACACTCTGAAATCCTTTGAGAACCTAAGACACGAGTACGGAATACCAAACCAGGTATTCTATAGTTACTTGCAGATCAGGCATGCTTTGAGTAAGCAGTTTAGTAGACAACCCCCAACATGGTGCAGGACCCCACTATTACAAACAATAATCAAATCAGAGACCACCAAGGGCTTAATCTCAGAGATATATGCCCAACTAACAAAGAGAGGAAACTCGAAGGCAGGCTCACCAGGGGGAAGGAGCAGATGGGTGGCCGATGTGGGGGAGATAACGGACGAGCAGTGGGAGAGGATTCTTGAGTTGGGATCAGAGGTGTCGGTTTCTCCCTCACAAAAAGCCTCACACTTGATGTTGTTGCATAGATCTTACTACACACCAAAAAGGCTGTTTATGTTCGGCCGCAGAACCAATGACGAGTGCCCTAGATGTAGAGGAACAGGTGACCTAATCCACATGGTCTGGAGATGCCCAAAACTAGCCAGATACTGGACTGAGATTATAAAGAAAATAAATGCCACGTTTGGAGTGAACTTAGAGCCCGACCCTAAAATTTGTGTGCTGGGCTACGTCAGTAGTGGATTGAGGGACAGGAGCACCGCCGTAGCAATAGCAAGATGTTTGTTCCAAGCTAGAAAACTAATAGCACAAGCATGGCAATCAAGCACGCCTCCAACCCCGGAAGTTTGGGTCGGAACAGTCAACTCCACAATATGGTGCGAAAGGACATTCTATACAAGGTTGGGTAATCATAACACGTTTATGAAACTATGGAACCCATGGGTCCAAGCAATGCCATGCCCCCTACCAGTCTTACTCTAGCGTTGAGGGCAATTGTCTTTTTACCAGGGCAGAGATGTTGTATTACAGCCTGGAGATCTGTAGCCAGGAGGGAGCGGGGGAGGGAGGAGAGAAAGAGAAAAATAATAACTAGATATAAGGTGTGCATCGGAATAACTAGGGTGGGTCAATGGGAGGTGGGGGGGGGGAATCACCAGATTAAATAAGAAATAAAACATAGCCACGTACTTAAACAGTAAAAGATTGTGTGGCCGGTTGTCCGGGATGTATTCAGTGGGTGTTTTTCTTTTCTTTCTTTTTTTTTTCTTGTATGATTCACTTTTGCCTAACTGCAATTACTCACATACTGAATGAATAAACTAAGAGAGAAGTTTGAAAGGCCACAATGATGTGACTAGGCAAGAGACAAATATGACCATCAATCTGAAAGATGTCTCTGGATCAAGGTAACTGAAGTGGCAAGAAAAAAAAAAAAAAAATTGTAATTACACGCCCCTGTTAAACAGGGGCTGAAAAATTGGGCCTTAGGCACTGGTGCTGGTGCTACAACACTGCAACCCCTCACAGATACTCTAGTTGGAGCGCAGGAACGAGCCCTGCTGCAAAGTATTGCATCAAAAATTGTAATTACACGCCCTTGTTAAACAGGGGTTGAAAAATTGGGCCTTAGGCACTGGTGCTGGTGCCACAACACTGCAACCCCTCACAAATACTCTAGTTGAGCGCAGCAACAAACCCTCCTTGCAAAATATTGCATCAAAAATTGTAATTACATGCCCCTGTTAAACAGGGGCTGAAAAATTGGGCCTTAGCCACTGGTGGCAGCGCCCAGAACCAAAAATATTCTTACAAGCTATCAGCATGATCATTAAGGAGGAATAGGATAGTCACTCAGCATAACAGGATAGTCACTCAGCATCAGCATAGGCAGTCTTGAAGGGATCTGACATTTCAAAAAAAATATTCGGTTACATCAGCATCAGGTGCTTGGTAGCTGGTGGTGATCCAAGACTGATTCATTTTTATGAAGGTCAGTCGATCGACCGAGTCGGTGGACAGGCGCACCATGTGATCGGTTACAAAGCCTCCAGCAGCACTGAATATGGGTTCCGAAAGAACGCTGGATGCAGGACAGGCCAGTAGCTCAATTGCATACTGTGTAAGCTCTGGCCAGTGATCCATCCTCAAGACCCAGTAACCCAGAGGATTTTCGGAGGGAAAGGTGTCCAAGTCAGATCTTGCCCCTAGGTATTCCTGCACCATGTAAAACAGACGCTGGCGATGGTTGCTGGAACTGATCATATCTTGGGGCTGCGGACTAAAAAATTGTCTGAACGCATCGGTCAGACAGCCACTTTCTCCACCGCTCCTTCTTCGACTGACCGAAACCTCAGCAACACTTTGTCCAGGAACAGGAGTTTGTAACCTCCCAGTCTCTAGGAACGCGTTGCACAGACCTTTCTGCAAGGACTCCCGAAGATGTTTCATCCTCTGCTCCCTCTGTGATGGTAAGATAAGGTCCGCAACCTTACCCTTGTCAAGGAGGGTTGCCAGCCAGTAACGATCCCTCTCCTTGATACCACGAATATGAGGATCCTTCCGCAGGCTTTGCAGGATCAGGGAGGCCATGCAGAGTAGGTTTGCTGAGGCATTCGGTCTGGAGTCCTCTCGGTCACTAAGGACGACATGATCCGCAGCCATCTCCTCCCAGCCATGTACAAGTTCATGGGTTTCTTGGGACTGTAAATGATGCCTTGAAGACTGCTGCTGATGCTGAGTGCCAGGCTCCGCCTCCATGCTTACACAATCCTCCTCCTCCTCGTCCTCTTCCTGTGTGATTGGCAGGCATGCAGGAACACTGTCTGGATAAAGGGGGCCTTGAGAGGTAAGGAAGTCTTCCTCTTCCTCCCTCTGTTCTGCCTCAAGTGCCCTGTCCATTATTCCATGCAGCGTGTGCTCCAATAGGTGGACAAGGGGGACAGTGTCACTGATGCATGCACTATCTCTGCTCACCATCCTCGTGGCCTCCTCAAATGGTGACAGGACAGTGCATGCATCCCTGATCATGGCCCACTGGCGTGGGGAAAAAAAACAAGCTCCCCTGACCCTGCGCTGGTGCCATAGTCGCACAGGGACTCATTGATGGCCCTCTGCTGCATGTGCAGCCACTGCAGCATATCCAACATTGAGTTCCACCTGGTGGGCATGTCACAGATTAGGCGGTTCTTGGGCAGGTTAAATTCCTTTTGAAGGTCAGCCAGCCGAGCACTGGCAATATATATGACCGGCGGACATGCACACAGACTTTCCTGGCCTGCCTCAGGTCATCCTATAAGCCCGGGTACCTACCCAAGAACCGCTGCACCACCAAGTTAAGGACGTGAGCCAAACAAGGCTCACGTCCTTAACCACCCCTTCTTTTTGACCCAGGAAATGTAAACATCTTTGCTTCAACAAACCTATTTTAGACCTGGACCGAAGATGATATACTATCTGTAATCCTTAAGAGCTTTTCTTTTCCTTTTTTAACTTTGACACATCATCTAGCAGACATGTGGACCACTTGTTATACACCCACAAATTTGATTCTGAGTGTCTTTATCAATTTCTCATAGGGTACCCACAAATGAATATGGCAGTTACTTACTCCAACAAGATCTCTGTGATTTATCAAGTCCACACTATCTATGTGTATTGTCACTATGTAAAATGACTATGTGTTCTATAATGTCTTCATTCCCCACTAGATGGCACCAGACCATTGACTAAGCTCCGTATATATGCATTCTTGGTCCCACACATACGTTTTTATACTTGGTTTTTGCTCTGCTCAGTTTTTCCTACCCAAGCATCTAACCTCACCAGCAGCTTCTCTATCATCACACTGATCAATGGCGGTGATGCGTGTGGGTGAGTGGATGGGCCTCTGTAGCCCGTTCTAACCCTAGCCTATCCCCGCTGGTTCCCAACATCATAGGTACACTGCGCTCCACCGACGTCAATGTCGGGGGGCGCGGCTATCCAATGACTGGCAAACTGTCAGGTTTTCACACAGGCGCAATGCCGTCTATCCCGTGTGCGCAGGCACCGGCGTTCGGCGCCTATACATAAAAACACGGGAAATGTCTGGTCCTTGTGAGCACTAACAGTGGGAAGGCACCCCATATTGGACCCGGACACTTCAAGGTAGGTCTCTACCAGGCGGAGATACATTCTTAGCCCCAAGCCTCTTCCTCCCCCTGGAAATTTATTTATTTATTTATTTTTTAAATGTTTTTGTATGGTCATATTTAGGTGACAGCCACTGTGGGACCGTCTGGGATATTTATCCGCCTGTCATGCAGCCTGTATTACACAGGCTCTAACGAATGTTTATCCCAATTTGGCTTATTTAACATACCTAGGTAAATATATTATTCTTTCATATTCTCAATATCTTTTGGATTTCTCCTTAGTACCTCACTATTTGTGACCATAGGAATTCCCCATGTGATGCTTGTCACTATAAACACCCGATTGGTGCTCTGATACATTTCTTTTTTCTACTCTGTTTACTTATGACTAGCCCTCTGGGTGACACCATTAGGCTATGCAGTTCCTTCCAGTGACTCTTCTCACATTCAATCTGAGAATTTCACATCAGTTGAAGGGCATCTCTTTCACAGCAATGTCAGGGCCCTATATCAGTGCCCTATCTGCACCACCTCATTATTTTTCTTACTCTTTTGCACTTTTTATTTGTTTTATATGTTCCACTCCTCTCTTTCTTTGGTTCGTCTTGTGTGGGAGTATTACAACCATTCAATGTATATACTTCTTCCATAGATATTGGTAACACAATATACATAAAGCTTCTTTATTATCTGGGTCTGGTGTCCATGAAACACGTCATTTGACCTTGGGGGTGCCTGAACACAAAGTCATCCCACTAGGTATGTGCCATCTGTAATCTGTATTTTTTTACCTATAACCTAGACAGTTTTTTTACATGCTCATTTTGGTTTCTTAGTAACCTGCTTATTATTTCTATTTTTTTCATATATGTCTAGTTAACCAATGCTTTTGCTCTTTCGGTCCTAGGATTTTTTCACTGCTCATAGTGTGATGTTCTTCTTCTGATGTGCCTCTTTGTATATTTCTAGAACCTATACACTTGTAAAAAACTTGCAACTCTCAAACCGCTGATGAAGGTATCAGAATACCGGAAACGCGTCTGGTATTGGGGTACATCATCCACATTATCATTTGTATATTTCTTGTTCCGATTTGTATGGAATGCATTTTTTGTTCTTTTGTATGTCATAGACGTCTCTACGTCTTTTTAAAGTATACTATTAAAATACATTTTTTATCTTAAGAGTTGGTGGTCTATTAAAGTCCCATTTCAAGGGGGGGCATTCTCTTCTGTGGTCTATTATGTGAGGGATGGGACCACCACACTCTATATTTGACATGATGGAAGCCTCTTTCTTGCAAACAAGGCACATGGGTCAGTTGTCCCTGTCAGTAGGCGGAGAGGAGGTTGGTGCCATTGTCGTAAACCACCATTCCTGGCTGAAGCTAGCGTGGCATCAACCACCTCTGAGCCTGCCCCTGCAGAGCTGACATAATCTCTGCCCCAGTGTGGCTCCTGTCCCCCAATCACACCATCTCAAGCACCACATGGCATCTTTTGGCCTGTGTACTTGCGTAGCCCCTTGAACGCCTACGGAGCACCGCTGGTTCCATGGACAAAGCACAGGAAGAGGCCATGGAGGAAGAAGAAGAGGAGGGGGTGGAGGAGAGAGGTGTATCAGAATCACCAGTAGTAGCATTTTGGAGGTGTGGTGGTGGAACAACCTCCAACAATACTGCACCTTGTCCAGCATCCTTCCCAGCTGCCAGAAGAGTCACCCAATGCGCAGTGAAAGATAGGTAACGTCCCTGCCCATGCCTGCTGGACCATGAGTCAGCGGTAATATGCACCTTACCGCTGACCGTCCTGTACAGCGAGGCCAAGACATTGCCTTCCACATGCCGGTAGAGAGCCGGAATCACCTTTCATGAGAAAAAGTGGCATTTGGGAACCTGCCACTGAGGAACCGCACATTCCACAAACTCAAGGAAAGGGGCAGAATCTACCAACTGAAAAGGCAGCAGTTGAAGTGCTAGCAATTTAGCCAAGCTAGCATTCAACTGCTGGGCATGTGGATGGCTGGGAGTGAACTTCTTTCAGCAGTTCAGCAGCTGGGGTAGGGAAATTTGCCTGGTACAATCTGACGTTGGTGTACCGATAGCAGATTGCCCACAAGTACTTGGCTGTGACACACCTAATTCTACACCTTCATTCCTCTCAGTGCAGGTCTCAGAGAGGACTGAAGGTATAGTGGGATTGGAGATCACAGCTGATGAGGAGTAAGGAGAGGTCCTCTTTGTTCTTTGGTGTGGGTACGCTTGCCAACGAACTGCATGGCAGGTCAACATATGTCTGGTCAAGCATGTGGTGCCCAAGAGGGTCATGTTTTGGCCACGCGAGATATGCTTGAGACATATGTTGCAAATAGCAGTGGTGGGATTTGAGGCACTCATCTCAAAAAAGGCCCATACCAAAGAACTCTTGGAATAACTCGCAGAGACAGCAGCGCCCTGCATATGTGGAGCTCTGCAGTGTGATGCAGTCGGTGTGCTGCCCTTAAGCTGGCCCCTGGAGGGCATCCAGCCTCATTGGTGATGTGCCTCCTCCTCCTCCTCTCTCCTTTCAGGCACCCATGTGGAGTCAGTGACCTCATCATCCCCTCCCTCCTCATCACTGGAGCAAAGCTGGCAGTATGCTGCAGCTGGGGGAACATGACTGCCAGATTGCTGTCCTTCTTGGGCACCCCCTCTGTCTGGGCTATTGTTACTGCCTTCCACTAGCTGAGTACCATCATCGGAGCCTTCAAAATGCTGGGCATTCTCCTGGAGCATGTACCCAACACTGTGGTCAAACAGTTCAGGGTACTCCTCAGGAGGACATGGTGGGGCTAGAGAAGGAGTGACTGATGCCATTGAGCCGAGGGAAGAGGCCACGTTGGCAGCTGCTTTGAAAGACAACGTACCCCGAGCCTGGGTGAGAGGGGATGAGAAGGATGAGGACGGCTTGGTCATCCACTCTACCAAGTCTTCCGCTTGTTGCGGCTCAACACGGCCAGCTGCCGAATAAAATGACAAGCGTGTCTCACAGCCATGTGCTGATGAGGATGCACCGTGTTCACGACCAGCACTGTTGCCTCTAGACACAGAGCCTGCTTACCCTCTTTTATTGGCTTGTGACTGTCTGCCTCTCCTTGTTGGCCTTCCAGACATACTAATGGCCTGCACTGCAGTGAGATGTAGCTGCACAAAAATGGGATGTATATATATACTGATTATACAGCATCTAGCAGAATGCCTGCCTGTGGTATTAATTAGGGATGCACCGAAATTTCGGCCACAGAAACATATCGTCCGAAAATGGCCCTTTTGGCAAAAAGCCGAAAGAGAATTCTTGCTAATACTGGCGCCGAAAATCGCGCATGTGCAGTAGAGGCGGCAGAACCAGCAGGTGACGTCACTCATTGTGTGGGCGGCGTGCATGTTCCTCGCGGTTAAGACGCTGCAACGCCGCACCCGTAAGCACGTTCCCTGCTGAGACGCTGGCACCTTCCCCGCGGATGCTCCTTATGCTTGTGAGACGCTGCTGGGACCTGAGAGACACTGCTGGGAAGCGAGAGACAGTACTGGGAAGCGAGGGACGGCTTCATAGAGGGCTCCGCATAGCATACTCAAGTACAAGAGTGGGCACTGTCACTCCTGGATTGCTACCATTACTATTCGCCGGTGAGCATTGCTGCTTTTGCCTTCTTAAACTGACAGAAACAAACTAGAAATTGTATTTCTTGATTATTTTAGTATAGTACTAGCATTGAGTCTGACTATTTAAAATGACGGTGTGTCTGCACTGCAGTACATCTGATCTGACTTGTAGCAAAAAAATATATATAATTGATTGATTAAATATGATTTGAAATGGAATGTAATGGATTGCAAATTACAAGCTATTTTTTTTTTAGCTATTCTGTAGTATACAGTATAACATTCATGCGCTTGCTGTTATTGAATGTGTCACTTTGACAGCGTAGTAAAAGTTATACAGTACTGACATGACAGCAAGCGCATTATTTTTTTAAACATGACAGTATGCAATAAATATATATTATATTTCATACATAATATATTAATAATTATGTTTATTGCGTACTGTCATGTTTAAAAAATTCATGTGTCGCATAACTTATAATACTACAGTGAGACAAACTGACAAATTTTATTCAATGACAACAAGGCGCATGAAGTATACTATGGAATAGCTCAAAAAAAAAATAGCTTGCAATTTGCAATCCATTTCAAATCAAATTTATTCAGTTCAATAATATTTTTTTGGTACAAGTCGGATGTACTGCAGTGCAGACATAACTACCTTGCATGCCAAGAGCAGCACCATAAAAAAAATTTAAAAAAAAGGATTGGTGTTAGTTTTTATTTTTTTTTTTAAAGCTGCCTCTTGGGGTTTAGCTTTTAAATTGATTTCGTCCTTTTTTCAGATTTCACTTCCACTATAAATAATTCTATGATATTATTCTACATTACCAGCAAAAGTGGACCATGTCTGCAGCGTGGAAATATTTTAAAGTTTCTGATAAAGACCCCAAATTTGCAATCTTTACTCTTTGCTCAACAGAAATTTCAAGAGGGGGTACAGTGCCAAAGAATTTTTCTAATTTTTCAACAACAGGTTTGATACACCACCTGAAAACACGTCATCCAGTTCAGCATTCTGATTACAAGAAAACAGTGCCACTTTCAAAAAGTGCCTCAGGCTTAACACCATCTGTGGCCACAGTGTTTGAAAAGGTTAAAAAATAAGCAAGTGACAATCCCAAAGCTCATGCCATTACAGCTAAAATTATGGAATTTGTTGCATTAGACGACCAGCCATTCTCTGTTGTGGAGGACATTGGTTTCCGTAGGCTTATGCATATTGAGCCGCATTACTCACTACCAAACAGACGCTACTTTGCAGATACCAGTCTACATGAATTGTTTGACTACCGACATCATAGCAATCAGTTTTACTACCGACATTTGGAGTTCAGATGTCAGTCCAACGTGCATGCTCAGCCTGACAGCGCAGTGGATAGATGACAAATTTCAATTGCAAAACATCCTACTTAACGCACGTGAGTTTGTTGGATCACATACTGCAGCAGCAATATCTGATGCTTTAAAAACCATCCTTGACACTTGGCACATTGAGAAGTCTAGAGTGCATCTGATTGTCCGAGATAATGCGCGGAACATGGCAAAGGCAATGGAGGACAGTGAACTTCAAAGCATACCGTGCATGGCACACATGCTACAATTGACTGTGAATGAAAGATTGCTGAGTCAGCGCACCATATCTGATATCGTATCAAAAGGAAGAAAAATTGTGGGTCACTTTAAGCATTCTCCGCTTGCTTATTCCAGATTACAAGCTTTGCAGATGCAGTTTGGAATGGCACCGAAACGACTGCAGCAAGATGTAGCCACTCATTGGAACAGCACCTACTATATGCTATATGAACAAAAGCCTGTTTTAGCTGCATAAATTGCAGATTTTGAGCTGCCAGCAACACTGAGTGCACATCAGTGTACGTTAGTTGAAAATAGTTTGTCTCTTCTATCTCCATTTGAACAGTTAACAAAAGAAATAAGCTCAACTAATGCTTCCATTGCTGAAGTGTTCCCCTTGATTGCTGCACTGAAGCGTCTGCTTGGAAAAGAGGTAGAAACAGACAATGGCTTAAAAATGGCTAAAACCACTCTACTGGAGGCCGTAACCAACTGGTTTCAAGACACTGAGTCCAACCCTCTGTACTGCATTGCAACAGTTCTAGATCCTTGATTTAAAGAGCATTACTTTAATTTGGAGAAACAGCAGCATGCACGGGAAATGATACTGGCACAAATGGAGGTGGTGGAAGCATCTAGTGAAGGAGTTTTGAGGTGTCGCACAGAGGAAAGTGAGAAACGGTCGCATACAAGTGAAGAGGAACACACTCCCTCCATATCTGATATGTTTGAAGAAATTTTACACAAATGCAACCCAATCCATAGCGGTGCCACAACAAGTGCAGCTACCCAACAGCTGGACATTTATTTAGCTGAACAGCCTATTGCCAGAAGCGACAATCCACTTGAGTACTGAAGCATTAACAAAGAATGTTTTCCCTTGCTTGCACAGATTGCATGCAGATATTTATCTGCCCCAAGCACCAGTACAGAGAGTGAGAGACTATTCAGTCTAGAATCTCATATTCTTGATGAGAAGAGAAACCGTCTCTCCTGTGAGAAATCTGAACAGGTTTTGTTCTTAAAGCAAAATCTGCCACTTTTACTGAAATAGATTTAAAAATCTGTAGCATAGACCAATTCATTTACCATGTTGAACATAGTAAATGAATTGGTATTGGACTGTGCTATTGGACAATTGGAACATACAACATAGTATGACTGACTACCTAGTATGTTCCAATTGTCTAGTTGTGCCATTTGTTGGTTGTTCATTGTAGTTCTTCTACAGTTTTTTGCACTTCAATTTAAGAGAGGACTCCAGCTTTTGAACTACTGTACCATAGTTTGTTGCTGTTGGACTAAAGTTAAACTATGACTCTTCCTAAGCTGTCAGCCCGCTGCATGTGCAAATGCAAAACTGTATGTTCTGTATCTGTGGCTATCTACATACTACAGTACTATACCGCACTGTGTTCTGGGTATGGGCAGTGACTTCCATAAACACAGACTAGTCTACATTGCTTGCTGTGATTGGCTGAGCACCACTGCTGTAGACTAGTCTGTGTTCCACTTCCAGGATGTCTCTGCCCATACCCGGGGCCAGAACACAGTGCGGTCTACTGTATGACTAGTATGTATTTAACCCGCAGCTACATACATACACTTTTATATCGCACATCCAGCCGCTGACACCTTTGGGAGAGAACTTGGGGGAAAAAACTACTAGTTCTCATTTAAGTTGAAAGAAAATAATGAAATAAAAATGTTATTATAGCATAGCAGATAGCACTGTACTATGTTATATATTTACAGAAACTGTGAAACAGAATAATGGCCTTCTATCATATTTCTGTTATGGTTAGTTGAGAGAGTTGTTCTTTAAAGTACTTACTTATACATAGTTTGTTGAAGTTCTGTTGTTGGGCCAAACTATGTCATTGTCTCTCGGCTCTCTCACCAAGCTGTCAGCCCGCTGCATGTGCAAAACTGTATGTTCTGTATCTGTGGTTGTCTACTCTACATACAGTACTATATACACTATACCGCACTGTGTTCTGGGTATGGACGGAGACTTCCATAAGCACAGACTAGTCTACCTTGCTTGCTGTGATTGGCTGGGCACCGCTGCTGTAGACTAGTCTGTGTTCCAGGATGTCTCCGCCCATACCCGGGGCCGGAACACAGTGCAGTCTACTGTATGACTATGTATGTAACCTGCAGCTACATACATACACTTATCGCACATCCAGCCACTGAAACCTTAGGGAGAGAGAACTGAATTACTAGTTCTGATGTAAGTTGGAAATTAACCACTTCAGCCCCGGAAGGAGTTACCCCCTTCCTGACCAGAGCACTTTTTACAATTTGGCACTGCGTCGCTTTAACTGCTAATTGCGCGGTCATGCAATGCTGTACCCAAACGAAATTTACGTCCTTTTCTTCCCACAAATAGAGCTTTCTTTTGATGTTATTTGATCACCTCTGCGGTTTTTATTTTTTGCGCTATAAATGGAAAAAGACCAAAAATTTTGAAAAAAAATGACATTTTCTACTTTTTGTTATAAAAAAAATCCAATAAACTCAATTTTAGTCATACATTTAGGCCAAAATGTATTCGGCCACATGTCTTTGGTAAAAAAAATGTCAATAAGCGTATATTTATTGGTTTGCGCAAAAGTTATAACGTCTACAAACTAGGGTACATTTTCTGAAATTTACACAGCTTTTAGTTTATGACTGCCTATGTAATTTCTTGAGGTGCTAAAATGTCAGGGCAGTACAACCCCCCCAAATGACTCCATTTTGGAAAGTAGACACCCCACGGAAATTGCTAAGAGGCATGTTGAGCCCATTGAATAATATTTTTTTTTGTCCCAAGTGATTGAATAATGACAACAAAAAAAATTACACTAAATGATATATTGCTCACACAGGCCATGGGAATATGTGGAATTGCACCCCAAAATACATTCAGCCGATTCTCCTGAGTACGGGGATACCACATGTGTGGGACTTTTTGGGAGCCGAGCCGCGTACGGGGCCCCAAAAACCAATCACCGCCTTCAGGATTTCTAAGGGTGTAAATTTTTTATTTCACTCCTCACTACCTATCACAGTTTTGAAGGCCATAAAATGCCCAGATGGCACAAAACCCCCCCAAATGACCCCATTTTGGAAAGTAGATACCCAAAGCTATTTGCTGAGAGACATGTTGAGTCCATGGAATATTTTATATTTTGACACAAGTTGCGGGAAAGTGACACTTTTTTTTTTTTTGCACAAAGTTGTCACTAAATGATATATTGCTCACATAGGCCATGGGCCTATGTGGAGTTGCACCCCAAAATACATTTAGCTGCTTCTCTTGAGTATGGGGATACCACATGTGTGGGACTTTTTGGGAGCCTAGCCGCGTACGGGGCCCCGAAAACCATAAAAACGCCTCTCATGCAGCCGACTGCATTTGGTTGGGGATGTGAATGGGGGAAGTACAGGTGCTGCAGAAGTGGTGGGTTCCCAATTAGGATTGGGCACTATGGGCACGACGGGCCTGTGTTCGTCTTCTTGGTGGCAGCGGGACATTACTTGTGCTTGCCAACTCGCCAGCTTGAACTGCATTTATGGGACTCGCCACATCACCAAGTGTTACTGCAGTGCTGGTTTGACTATGACCGTTGTGTACTAGGCCGCTGGTGCTTGCCTGTTCACCAAAACGCTACCAGAAAAACTGTTAGCGATCACAGGGATCAGGCCTGACTCTGCGAACGCTGCAGTTATGCATTTAGTGTTTTGTAAGTGACAGTGATCGATCGATACTGCACTTGGGTGGGCTGGGCTGGGCCTGGCGGAGGGGCAAAACGCAGGTGCTAGCAGGTATCTGGGCTGATCCCGCTAACACTGCATTTTTGGGAACCCTAAACTGCTGGGGAGGCTAGTATAGATCTGATCGGATCAGATATCGATCCGTTCAGATACTATACCACTAAGGGAGGTGTATGCTGCGTGCGTGGGTGTTAGCGGTACTGGTGCTAATCTGACGCTGCCTGGGGCGACGCATATCACCGCCGGGCGATCAGGGGGCTAAACCTTTATTAGGTCATAAATGGCGGGTGCCCTGACACTATAAAAATAAATGAACTAACCAGCGTCACCCGTAACGGTTATACGGTGATCAGTGGTGAAAGGGTTAACTAGGGGGCAATCAAGGGGTTAAAACATTTATTTGATAGTATATGGGGGTCCCTGACGCTGTAAACCGCTGACGACGAACATAAATATTTACCTCCCTAACTAGCGTCACCAGTGACACTAATACAGCGATCATAAAAATGATCGCTTAGTGACACTGGCGATGTGGGGTGATCAAGGGGTTAAAACTTTATTAGGGGAGGTTAGGGGGGTACCCTAGACCTAATGGGGCTAACACTAACTGCCCCACCACACTAACTGACACCAATGCAGTAATCAGAAAAAAAAACTGCTTGGTGTCAGTGTGACGGTGGGGAGGGGTGATTAGGGGGTGATTGGGGGGGATCGGGGATGTATTGTGTGCCTGGCATGTTCTACTGTGTGTGTGTGTGTTGTGCACTCACAGTCAAGTCTCTCCTCGGCGCCGGAACGGAAAATACAGAGCCGAGGAGAGATGTCATCATTTCCTTTGCTGCTGTTTAGCATAAAGCAGCAGAGGATGAAGCTGATTGGCTGGGAGCAATTGCGAGGGGGGGATGGTCTCCCCCTCACCTCTCATCGCTCCCAGACACAAGCCGACCGCCTCAGGCACCGGGGGGGTCCGATCGGACCCCCCGCCCGTGGGAGGCAGATCACGTACAGGTACGTGATTCTGCCTGCCCGTGCCATTCTTCCACAGTATATCTGCGTGAGGCGGTCGACAAGTGGTTAATAAAATATAAAAAAGTCAGTCTTTGGCATTTTTATATTATTATTATATTAATATTAAATAATAATTATTATTAATATTATATATTATTTTTTATTTTATTTTATTTATGCCTGTTTTATTTGGTATGGTGGTGCAATGTGCACTGACTGCAGTCTTATTTTATTTTATTTTTATCTTCTGTGTCCACTGTCCAATTTTATGTGGGTTACTTTTTATTAAATTACTTTTTGACATTACTGGATTGTAGTATTCTTTTCTTCAAAAAATTAATGATTAAGTTGAATATAAATAATATAATGAATATGAATGTAACACAATTTTGTATATCCAATAATTTTTTTGGGTAATAGATTAAAAAAAAGCCTATTTCGGTTTCGGTGCTGTTTTGGTATCGGTTTCGGTTTTCGGGATCAAGGAAGATTTGTTTTCTGTATCGGTTTCGGCCCAAAAAAATCCATTCGGTACATCCCTAGATAGGATCTGAAGAAGCACACCACCACTTGTCTTCAGGTAGCTATAGGTGCAACTGTGCAGAGTACACAGTACACTAACTGTAAATACTTCAAGCTGCCTGCCTGTGGTATTAATAGGATCAGAAGAAGAACACCGGCACTTGTCTTCAGGTAGCAATACTGTAGGTGCAACTGTGCAGGGTACACAGTACACTAACTGTAAATACTTCAAGAGCCTGCCTGTGCTATTAATAGGATCAGAAGAAGAACACAAGAACTTGTCTCCAGGTAGCTATACTGTAGGTGCAACTGTGCAGGGTACACAGTACACTAACTGTAAATATTTCAAGAGCCTGCCTGTGCTATCAATAGGATCATAATAAGCACACAATCACTTGTCTTCATGTAGCTATACTGTAGGTGCAACTGTGCATGGTACACAGTACACTAACTGCAAATACTTCAAGAGCCTGCCTGTGATATTAATAGGATCAGAAGAAGTACACAAGAACTTGTCTTCAGGTAGCTATACTGTAGGTGCAACTGTGCAGGGTACACAGTACACTAACTGTAAATACTTCAAGAGTCTGCCTGTGCTATTAATAGGATCAGAAGAAGAACACAAGCACTTGTCTTCAGGTGGCTATACTGTAGGTGCAACAGTGCAGGGTACACAGTACACTAACTGTAAATACTTCAAGAGCCTGCCTATGCTATTAATAGGATCAGGAGCAGCACACAAGCACTTGTCTTCAGGTAGCTATACTGTAGATGCAACTGTGCAGGGTCCAGGGGGAGGCCGTGCCCAGTGGCAGCCAGGAGGAGGCCGTGCCCAGTGGGAGCCAGGAGGAGGCCATGCCCAGTGGCAGCCAGGAGGTGGCTGGGCCCAGTAAGAGAGTCACCCAATCCCAGGTGCCTCCAGTCTGCCTTACCATCAAAAGGCCCAGAACGGGGACAATGATGAAGGAGGCAGCAGTGAGCCTCATTAGGAAAGCCAGTGATTTCCTCAGGAGCCCCCCCCCATGCTGAAGAGGCCTATGGCTGCTATCTAGCCAGCAGGTTGCTGGAATTGGAGAAGGGCCAATGCCTCCTCTGTAAGAGAATTTTTTTTGATGCCCTTCAGAAGGGGTTGAGGGGCCAGCTGACTGAGAAAAGCAACATATATGAGCAAGCCCATCCTCCTCCTCCTGCTCCTCCTCCTGCTACAAATCCACCACCAGAGCCACAGCCTCCAAGGAAGGCTGCAGGCAAGGCTGCAGGGAAGGGTGCAGGGAAGCATGGAGGGAAGGCTGCAGCGAAGAGAAGAAAGTGATGAACTGGCTTCAGTCTGGTCTGACAGAAGACGCAGGCTGGTGTAGTACCACAGCCTGGGGACAGATATGTCATCTGCTGCTGGTCCTGATCTCTGGGATTCCTGGACCAGATTGTGCTCCCTATTATATGGACTCCTCAAGCTTCCAATTTTTCCACAGACTTGATGTGTACCCTGGGGGCCAAAAGGCTTCGCAAACTCCAAAAGTTTCTCCAGAGTTGACTTCCTCTTTATTTTGTTACCCAGAATAAATGGATATTTTATTTTCTATAAATACTTTCCTATGTGTTTTTTGTCTTCAAAAAGGACAGTTTGTTTGTGAGTAGGAAGCTACATTTCAAAAATACAATGTCAGATTAACAAGGGACACCAACCTCCTTGAGGTTAATAAAAAATACAAGATAATAATGTTATTGTGGTAACTTGACACACAAAAAAAAAAACACATTTTATGGAGATCACTAGAAAATAATTTGTAAGTAATCGTAAAAGAAATCTTGATGTAATAAAAAATGATAAAAGATGAGTATAACAAATAATTGTAAACATTATTATAGAGATTGGGCTTTTAAAAAATAGAATATTATTCATGAGATGAGGATAAATAATGAAGAAATGAGTTTGTGAGAACTCTGTGTGAATATGAGCAGCAAAACAACTACATTCTTCTAGCATTATAAAGAAGAAAAGAATGCGCTGCATTAAAACATCACAGATTTAGCAGCATCAGGAATGTGCTAGCTCTAATATGAATGCTAGTTTTACCACACCAAGCGCTTTCGTCTCACACTTGCTTCAGAGAATGCGTTGTTTTTGGTCCGTCGGAACTGCATACAGATGAGCGGTTTTCACTATAGGAATTGGTTCCGTCAGAAATATTTAGAACATGTTCCATTTCTAGGTTCATCAGAATTTTCGAAAAAAAAAAGTCAGATGAGGCATACACACCATGAAAAGCTTCTGTCTGACTTTTTCTGTCGGACATTCCCCTTGTGTGTACATGGCTTTAGATGGAATTGAAGCTGAACTCCAGCTAAAACTTTATAAGCAGTTAAAGCATTTTTTTTTTTGCTTTTGGCATAAAGGTTTAACATAAATACAAAAAAAACTGATCATTGTAAGCACGGTTGAGACAAACTTAAATTGTTTGTCTCAACCCTCTAACTGCTACTTTGTATGGACAGCTCAGTCTGTTAAAGTAAGTTAAAAAAATAACAGATTGTTACCTTTAATTTCTCCAGGTGAAAATAAGCTAAAAAATCCCCCAAAAAAAGAAAATAAATGCAGCCACCACATCTACGTAATAGTTGGCTGCAATTTAGTACATTTTTGTTTTTGGGTTTAATACCACTTTAACCTTTATAAATGATAAGTGTGCTTTAAGATAAGGTGTACTTATTCTTTTTACCCCGTTCCTCCTAACTTAACCTAATGCATCCTCCTCCACAGATGCACACTTACCTTGATTTGATGGCTGCAATTTTGTTGTTTGTTTACATCCAGCACAGCAAGGCATCAAGGTCCTGATCAAGTCTTCACAATAAAGTTTTAAAGATTTCTGTGAGACTGCCTCTGATCTTTCCAGCCACAAAATGCAGCCCTATACAAGTCTAGGTGTGTCCAGGACTGTGAAGACCTGCACTGCTGGATGTTAACTGTTGCTGCTGGATATAAACAAACAGCAGAGCTGCCATCGAATTAGGGTAATGCATCTATAAAAGGAAAGGGTTGAAAAGGTTAGGTCAGGGGAAGGGACAAAAAGGATTAAACTCACTTAAAAAAAACATTTATTGTATATATATTTAGGGGCTACAAATCAAAATGCTTTGTGAATATATTTTATTTATAAATAGATTCCACTGACTTGTTTATTTCATAATCATTTTATTTGATATAATTTTTTTATTTTAGAACACTGACAATGGAACATGAAATGGTTCAGTTGCATTAACAGTGCCAATATTTTTCCATATGCTTTTTAAAACAATTAAGTTGTTGGAACAATATACAGTGGCATATTTCAAATTTATTCCTACTTCAGCTTTCTTGCCAAAGTAATGTAACAAATAAATTACAAATAAACCCCAAGTTATGTATTCCCACATTGTATAGAAACTCTGGCTTATATAAACCATCATTTCACAGATAAAGCTGCTGACCTTCTGTCTTTTATGTTGTATTCTATAACCCCCTTTTATTTTAAAGTAAAAGTTTAAGCAATATATAAGTCTTCTGAAAAAAACTGCTTCCACTGTCCTTCTACCTATGATAAATACTGTTTGTAAATGAGATGTGTGAAAATACTTTTTCTTGAATCTGCTTTGATCCTGTCTTATGATGCAGAAGCTTTGGCTCCCCTGTTCCAGAGAGCACTCAACGGAGCTGAATTGCCGGAGCTGTGACATCAGTGAATCCCAGATTTAATGGAATCAAACTACTATGTAATTAGAGGATGACCTGCAACTTATGGAAAAAAAAACACAATTACGTTTTTTGAAAACTAAGCTAAAACTTTAACTTTGGCATTATGTGTGTTTAACCTATCGTGAAGTCTGCAAATTGTTAACCTTAAGCTGAATAACATTGAAGTCAATCGGGGTAGGAGTAAATAATGAAAAACATTTCTGTCAATTTTCAAAGCTAATGATGTGATCATCAAAAAAGGGCATGGGGAGCTAGGCACTGCCATGGGTGACAAATACCAATGAAAAAAGTAGAAAAATTCTGTACTGCAAGGAGAGTGTCCATACTTTAATGAAACTTCAAAGACCACCTGCCAAAAACACCAGTCTATTAATTTACATGCTTTGGAGTTGTTTTTATTTCTTTTTTTTTTTTTCACAATATTTTATTGGTAAAGAAAAGTAGGTTTACAATGCTTTTGAACAGGGTGCCAGAAGCACCATTATCAATTACAATGAATGTTATAACAGTTATGTTCAGAACAAGCAAGCATAAGGCCATTTCAGAACCAAGCGTGGCACCCTTTGGGCTCCTTTTGCTAATCTCGTGTTAGTAAAAGTTTGGTGAGAGACGATTCACGCTTTTTCAGACTCGTGGTTTTCAGATCGTTTTCTGCTGTTCAGTTTGTGCTTTATGGGTTTGTATCAGCTCTTCAGTGCATGCAAGCAAGCTACGCGTGACTTTGTCATTGTGTTCTTGTTCGATCATTACTGTTTTTCAGGTCGCTCTTCACAGGCCTTGCTGTTCTTCAATGCGTTCTGTTACTTCGTTCTGAGCAGCCGACCGTTTTCTAGCCATGTTGCGTATACATACTCCTCGTAGAGTTCGTGCTGTGCGGGGGCTTGGTGTTGGGGTCCTGACCTTGACATAAGTCCAGTCCATGAACAGGGTGGGGAAGAGTTCATGGACCAAGAATTGGTTGCTTCAGCGTGACCAGTTCTGTCATATGCCTTTGCTCCGTGAGATCCGTGAGAATGATCCTGATGATTTCAGGAACTTTCTCCAACCCCCTTTCTCTGACCCCCTATATCAGCAGACAGGATACCTGCATGAAGCAAGCCATCACTCTGGAGCAGAGGCTCGTCACCACCCTGCGGTACTTGGCCACGGGGAGAAGCCTGCAGGACTTGAAGTTCTCGACAGGCATCTCCCCCCAGGCTCTGGGGATCATTATCCCAGAGACCTGTTCTGCCATCATACAGGTCCTGCAGAAGGAGTATATTAAGGTAAGATTTTTATCCTTTAATATCACATTTTATTGTATATAATGTTTGATAATGTATTGTATTTCTTTCCTCATTCCCTAATTACCATGATTGTAATATGCTGTGAATGTTCTCTTTGTTCTCATGCATGCTGGATTTATGTAATTATTTTTTGTTGTCCTTCATACATATTTGCCTTCACTTACCTCCCCAGCATGGTCTCCTGGCCCTATATTCACCTCATGTAGTCACTTAACAATGTATTTTATCAGCTCCATAGTAGTGCTTTACCCCAAACACCCCTAAAATGTTTTTAAATGTGATTGGTGCTTCAAATTCAGGCAGAGTGCCAGAGGCTTTTTTTGGGGGGTCCCCAAATCATTTTGAACCCTCCCTTCCCCCAACTGCTGATACCAATTCTCTATCTATCCTCAATCATCTATCTGCTGGCTTTGCCAAACCCATACACACTATACCCATCTCTTTTGTGGTCAGATTTATGGATGAATTCCCCAAAGCATGTAGTGCAAGGGCCTGCCTGTATACTTTCAAATGGTACTGTTTAAAGTTTGGGTATCCTATTATGATCTTGATAGGTAATAGCAGAATGTCCAAATGTGCTAAAATGTGTACAATGTGTATTTATATCTTTGTATTATGACACTTCTTATCTGTCCAGTGGGTTGCCAATAGTGTAACTAAGGGTCTGTTCAAAGTAATACACATTATATAGGCATTCATCTCTCAATGAAGTGGAGAGGGTTACCTGTCCAAGAGTCCCCCCCCTATAATGTTAGAAATGGCCCATGAGAGGGGGGGAGGGGGAATCTGATAGGTGTACCTTATACTTCGGTCTTAAAAAATTCCCATAAATAAATGGTATCTTGATGTTAGCTAAGACTGTTTGTGTCTAATCTGCTTTCCATGTTTATGTGCAAAAAGACTAATTTATTTTTGTTTTACTCCACAGTTTCCTTCCACGCCACAGGAATGGCAGACTGTGGCCTCCCACTTTGCCCAGGGGTGGGACTTTCCTAACTGCGGAGGGGCAATTGATGGGAAACATGTCCACATCATCCCATCACCCAACTCAGGGTCATACTATTATAATTATAAGGGGTTCAATAGTATTGTGATGTTGGCGGTGGTGTCGGCTACTTATGAATTTCTGTATGTGGACGTGGGGAAGAATGGCCGGATGTCCGAGTCATCGCCCAGACGGAGTTCTACAGGTGTCTCCAGAATGGCAGCTTGGACTTGCCACCTCCAGAAGACAATGTGGAAGGACTCCCATTTGTCTTTGTTGCGGATGAAGCTTTTGCGCTGGGGACCATCTTATGCGGCCATTCCCAATGAGGACCCTCACCCCGGACCAGAGGGTTTTTAATTACCGGCTGGCCAGATCCAGAGAAATGGTGGAGAACAAGTTTGGAATCATGGCCAGCCGGTTCCGCCTATTTCTTACACCCATACATATGGCGGAGTACAAACTGAATCACATTATCCTGGTGTGCTGTGTTCTACACAACTTTTTACGGCAACATTCTGCCAACTATGGTGGCTCAGTTGGGCCTGAGGCCGGGAATTAAAAATGAACCAACCCTGACGGCGCTTGAAAATGGCCGTCCTGGCTTGCCCCCTCTGAGTGCCCGTGATATCCGTCTAAGATACCTTGAATTCTTTGCGGGTAGGGGGGCTATCAATATGCCAGATAATGTGTATAACCTTTTTCAAATAAAAACAAAAAAAAATAAGCAAATCTTTGGTGACATTTACTGCTTGTGTTTGTTTTAGCTGACCCTGACAGAAATGTGGTGAGTCCTGGAAATGGCGTGATTGTGTAACCTTACAAAGCACTTTTGGGTGTTATTTACTAATGGGCAAAGACACTTTGCACTACAAGTGCACTTGAAACTGTACTTGTAGTGCAAAGTGGATTTGCCCTTAGGAAATAACACCCATTGTCACATAAAACAGCAATTAGAGCACCACAAAAGTGTTGTAGCTTTGAGACAATAATCCACACATTCTTGATTAACAAACTTTTTAATACCAGCACAATCACATGTGCATTTCAAAAAGGTTGTTAAAACAAACCAACATGTTTGTTGTATAACAATTTTTGAGGTCACATTAGAAAAAGAAATGTCCATTTAAGATAAAACAGGCATGTTTAAAACCAACAAGAAAGACACAAATCTTGAACTTACAAAGTTCACATTTGGTAGAACTTGAAGGCAATATCAGACATGAGTATTTACAAACTGTGTTTGATATTGCGTTCAGATGGGGTGAAGTCACCCCAGGTAAAGCCAAATTTTGAAGATGCACACAAATAGCCGAATGTCAACATGTGCTACCTGCCATCACGGGGGATCAAGGGACGTGTTTTGGGGGTGCAACCCCTTCCTCTCAGCTACTTTATTATTGAGGAAGGGGTTGCACAGCCAAAACATGTCCATAGATCTCCCGTGATGGCAGATAGCACATGTTGACACACCGTGTGCCTCTTCAAAATTTGGCTTTTCTACAATTTGACAAAAAATGTTAAAAAATTGTAGCACACAAAAAACAAAGGGATTTGGATGGGGTTTTAAACTCTCCCCAAAACATCAATGATGTTCTTATTTTTTTGAAGAACATCATTGATGTTTTTCTTGATGTTTTCCAAGTCCCTATTACATCCCACAATCTCCCCAATCAGGATCTGTGCACTTTCCGAGGTGAAAGGATCTTGATCCACAACATCATGATCACCTAAAAAGATAGTAACCAAAAAAAACAGGTATTATAAATATGCTGGCATCCATCTCTTACCTGAGCCTGTGGTCGCAGATACTCACCTGTTGTGGTGCCAATTTCCACCACGTCTTCCTCCTCCTGCTCTGTTTGTCTGGGGTGGATTTCCCCTTCTTCCAGAGGTGGGGGGGTCTCTGGCCTCCTAGGATGAGGGGTGTCCTCCGAGTCTTTTCTCCCCTATGTAAAAAAAAAGGTATACTTAGCACACAGATATTTGATGGCAGAACTATAAATATGAAACATTGTTTGGAAATGGGGTACAATTTTTTTGTGGCCAGAGTTCCAAGATGTAGCATTTTTCTTGTCCTTTGTCAAGCTTGAATACTTTACCTGTCTTGTACAAGCTTCACAGATGGAGACACCCCTATAGTATACACTGGAGCACCTGTGTGAAACCCCCTAATAAAAAGGGTGTTCTTGTGTCCCACACTATTGCTCCAGCGTCCAGATGTGAAAACTGCTGCTGAGTGTCCTCTCCTTACACAGAATCTAGTTTGCATTTCATTCTAGTTACAAACCCATCTACCCAACCAAATTAGTTTCAGACAAGTAGGCCCTAAAAAATGTGGCCAAATGCATATGGCCAAAACCATGGTGTTTTCTAGGCCAAACGAACAATGTTTGATACGAGCGAATAATGTGCCCATGAACATGAAAGTTGCCATTTTAAACTGGACAACAGTTAAGAAAAGCACATGGAGCAGCATGAACGTAATAAACATAAAAAGAATAGGAACACAGCACAACTACTTACTTTTTTGCAGCAATCTCCGGATCTCTCTGTACTGCTCGTGCTCTCTTAATTTCAGAGAAGAAACAAAAAAGAGAAAGGCGCCTCTGGGTGTAGACTTAAAACAGTTTAATCATAAAGTAGTAACAGTCAAACTCACATTTATGAGGTCATCAGAAGGCATGTAAATGTGAGCAATCCATGCCTTTTGATGACAGCTACTATTTTATGATTAAACTTTTTTAAGTCTACACCCAGAGGCGCCTTTCTCTTTTTTGTTTCTTCTCAGGATTTTGAATCTGGTTTCAGTTCTCAGTGAAGGCAGCCCTATTTGTGAACTTATCATCCTGTTCCTCTGGAGCCCTGGACCTTTCCTTGTACTATTATGACTGTGATACAGACGCTACAATAGAATATATACATATATATTCTCCACATGTTTTTTTTCCTATATATATATATCACATTTACTAGTTTCTAAGTATTTGTATACATACTGCTACAGCCACATTAGTGGTATTGTCATTTAGAGATATCCCTTTCTCTCTTTCCCTAATCATTTATGAATATATATATACCCTTTTTTTGGAAATATAGGGGGTGGTCGTTTTTTGTTTTATTTGTTGTCTTATTGCCATCTCCAGTGTTTGCACCTATACTTGCATACTCTCTTAATTTCAGGTCCGACCACCGCTTCCTGAGCTGATCTTTTGATCGTCGTACCCCGGTGCAGACTCTTGACCACTTTCGCCATGATCTTGGCCTTTCTGACATTGGGGTTGGGGTAAGGTCCATACTTTCCATCATAGTCGGCCCTCTTCATTATGTCGACCATCTCCAACATCTCCCCAAAGGACATATTTGATGCCTTAAATCGTCTCCTTCTGGATTGGGACGTTTCAGGCTTCGGGCTTTCCTCCTCCTCTTTGGTGTAATTATCAGACACCTGCTCTGACTCCGCCATGTGCTCTTCCCCACTGTGCTGAACGAGAAGGGGCGGGGAATAGACTAGAAAGAACGTCAGGGGTGGGCGGAGTTTCACGCATGCGCAGTGTCTATTAAGCGTAACACGCGTGCGTAGTGCTACGATCTGTGAGCGGAGGAAGGAGTAATGGAGGCACCGATCGTGATAGCGAAGGTAACATTTAACATTGGGCCTATACTGCTTCTAGATTGAGGCCTGTATTTGCACAAGTTTAGAAGACTTTAGGCTGACATTAGGGTTTGTCTTGTGTTGTGTCTTGCAGTTAAAATTGATATCTTGAAAGATAAGGACTTTATGCCAATCTTCATTGATATGTTCAGGGAGCTGCCTTGTCTGTGGCAGATAAACCACCCTGATTATAAGAACCAAACAAAGAGGAAGACAGCGCTGGATAATTTGTTGTAATTTGTGAAGATGGTGATCCCCACGGCAGACATGCCCTATTTGAAGATCCTAATTGGTGGCCTGAGGAGCACTTATCTAAGGGAGCACAAGAAGATCCAGGATTCCCAGAGATCAGGAGCAGCAGATGACTTTATGTCCCCAGGCTGTGGTACTATGACAGGCTGCATTTTCTGGCAGGTCAGACTGAACCCAGGCCAGCACGCTCCAGTCTTCCTTCCACGCTTCCTTCCCCCCCAGCTGAGGCTTCTGACGCCCAACCTGGGCCTTCCAGGCAGCAACATGTGGAGGAGCCCAGCTTTAGCCAGGTATAGCATTCCTCTAAATATTTCTGGTTGTCCAATCAATGATGTTAACTAGATGTTAGTTTGGAGTACTAATTTCTGATTGAGATTGATGAAGCAAAAACTAAAACCATGTCCCTTTTTCATACACAGGGAAGTCTCAGCCAGGAGGTGGCTGGGCCTGCCTGATATCCAGGTACCTCCCCTACACCTGCAAAGACAAAGTGCCATAAAGAGGAGTAACCTGGAGGAGGCTGCCATAGGCCTCTTTTGGAAGGCTACAGAGGCCCTGAGAACCCCCCAACTGTGGAGGAGGACTTTGCTGGCATAACTGCCTGCAAAATGATGCAGATGGAGGAGGGCCAACGACTCCTATGTGAGTTCCTAATTTTGGAAGATCTCAATAGGGATTTGAGGGGCCAAATAACATGTGCTACCCACATTTGTGACCTCACCCATGGTCCTCCTCCTCCTCCTCCAGGTCCTACTCCTCCTCCTCCTCCAGGTCCTACTCCTTCTCCTGCCACATCTCCAACACCAGAGCCACAGCCGGGAAGGAAGCGTGGAAGGAAGACCAGAGAGTGATGACCTGGGTTCAGTCTGCTCTGGCAAAATATGCAGCCAGAGCAGCCTCTTGTAGTACCACAGCCTGGGGACACAGATGTCATCTGCTGCTTTCCGGATCTCTGGGGCTTCTGGACCAGACTGTACTCCCTTACATATTGACTCCTCAGGCCACCAATTTTGCTGAAAAAGAATTGATGTGTGCCCTGGGGGCCCAAAGGCTTTGCCAATTTATGATGTTTATCCAGCGTTGCCTCCCTCTTTGTTTGGTTCTGAACAATAAAGGAATTTTTGTTTCAATTATACTCACCTATGTGTGTTTTCCTTCAAAAAGGACAGTTTGTTTGTGAGGAGGCAGGTACATTTCAAAAATACAATGTGAAATTAACAAGAGATACCAACACCAAACAATCTCCTTGAGATTAAATAATACAAGATATCAATGGTGTTGTGGTAACTTGACACACAAAACACACACAAAACTATTATGGAGTAAAACACAAAAAAAAATAAAAACACAGCCTTGAAAAAAATACAAACCCCAAAAAAAGACAAAAACAGCCTTGAAAAAAATTTTTTATTTACCCACTTCAGCACCGGGCCATAGACAAATGACGTCCACAGATGGGATCTCCCATCCTGGGTGGACGTCATATGATGGCCTGGAATTCCTGGCCGTCTAGGGGGCGCACGCGCACGCCCGCCGCGTTGCTCGGGATCCGGTGCGTGTGCACGGCAGCCGCGATGTCCGCCGGGCACCCGCGATTGCCCGTTAACCGGGCCGGACCGTGGATCTGTGTGTGTAAACACACAGATCCATGTCCTGTCAGTAGTGAGGAGAGCGATCTGTGTTCCCAGTACAGCGGAACACTGATCGGTCTCCTCCCCTTGTACGTCCCCGCCCCCTACAGTTAGAAACACTCCCTTAGGAAACATAATTAACCCCTTGTGTCCCCCTAGTGGTTAACCCCTTCCCTACCTGTCACATTTACACAGTAATCAATGCAATTTTATAGCATTGATCGCTGTATAAATGTGAATGGTCCCAAAAATGTGTCAAAAGTGTCCAATGTGTCCGCCATAATGTCGCAGTCACGAAAAAAAATCCCGATCGCTGCTATTACTAGTAAAAAAAAATAATAATTTTTTTTTTTTAAATGCCATAAATCTATCCCGTATTTTGTAGATGCTATAACTTTTGCGCAAACCAATTATTGTGTTTTTTTCAAAATTGTCGCTCTTCCTTTGTTTATAGCGCAAACAATAAAAACCGCAGAAGTGATCAAATACCACCAAAATAAAGCTCTATTTGTGGGGAAAAAAGGACATCAATTTTTTTTGGGTACAACTTCGCACGACTGCGCAATTGTCGTTTAAAGTGTGACAGCGCTGAAAACTAAAAATTGGCCTGGGAAGGAAGGGGGTGAAAATGCCCTGTATTGAACCGGTTAAAAATAACCAAAAAGAAATTTGGTCATATGTAACAAATCAAAATATATTGAGGGAATCCCGAAAAAGAATAAAGAAAGAAGTTTGTGAGAAGTATGTGTGAATATGAGCAGCAAAACTACTTCATTCTTCTCACATTATAAAGATGAACAGTGTGCGCTGTATTAAACTATTTAAAACATTGCAGCATGACGAAAGTGCTGTATCCATTCCGAACGCTCATTTTACCAGACCGAGCTGTTCCGTCTCGGAATTTCTTCTGAGCATGCGTGGCACTTTGTGTGTCGGAACTGGTCACACACAGTCGGAATTGACGCGATTTGATTTTGTTGTCGAAAAATTTTATAGCCTGCTCTCAAACTTTGTGTGTCGGAAAATCCGATGGAAAATGTCCAATGGAGCCCACACACGGTCGGAATGTCCGACAACACGCTCCGCTTGCACATTTTCCGTCGGAAAATCCAACCATGTGTACGGGGCATTAGAGAGAGGAGAAAGGAAAAAAAAAAGGGGAAAGAAGGAAAAAGGGGGTGGATAAGGGGAGGGAAATGAGGAGAGAGAGAGAGAGAGAGAGAAAAAAGAAAGAAGGGGAGTGGGGTGGGGTTGGGTGGGGGGAGGGGGTATAGTTTACCTCCCAGTCTCTGCTAACATCCCCTAAAAGTAGATGCAAGATGGATAGAATAGCCTAGTCTGAAAGTTTTGGATATGTAATTTGATATCTCGAGAAGGGTCCTCCCTCACTCTTCCCTTGTTGGAGTTGCTTTTAAGCTGAATATGGTGTTATTGAACAGTTTGATTCTCACGGACAGTGTTAGAGACCCTGTATTCTGGCAGCACATGTGTAATTGTAATGCAATTTATTGCTCGGTTTAAGTACAGCAGCAGCCCACAATCGCCCCAACCTACAACTTGAAAAAAGGCTATATAGTTGTGGCTGTGACACCAGATTTTTTTATTTAGTGGTAACAGGCCTGAATTATACAGTAGAAGTAACAGATCTAAACGTTATAGGAAACTTTACTGTTATGAATAAATAAAGCTAAAGTCCTTAACTTAATACAAATTATCCAAGGGCAAAATAGCTTAATGGCAAAGTATGTGAGCTTGGTTTTTCACAGCACAGCATTGCATTTTCTTAAAAGTTTAATAAAAGAGAATGCACAAAAACAGTTCAAAACCACAAACATCTGCTAAGGTTTTAAAAAAAAAAACATTTATTTTTGTTTTCTTCATTTAGTTTTCCTTCTCAAGGGCTCATGCACTATGTTTCTTCTCCTCCTCCTCCTCCTCCTCCTCAGGGCCCAGGGTTTCCACTTTTTCTGTACAGCTCATGCAACTTTATTCTCCTCCTCTTCTCATAATAACCATTTTTTTTTATTCTGCTCATGCGCCCCTTTTCTCTTACTTTTCCTCCTCTTCTTCAAAGGAACAAAGCAGTCACTTGCCTTTTTAGTGCTTCTCATGCACTATTTTCCAGTTTGTCCTCTATCTCCTCATATCTCTGCTGAGGTTTACAAAAAAAAATTCTGTTTTCTTTATTTCCTTTTCTACATCTTCCTCCTCCTCAAGGGTTCAGAGTTGGCACTTGCCTCTTGCCTTTCTAGCAGTGCTTATGTGCCCCTTTTCTACTCCTCCTCTTTAGCTCCCACCATATCCCCACCACTTAGCCATGAGAAATCAGTTTTTTGCTGATATCCTCAGGTCCAGTCCACTGGCCTCTGCAGTGCTGCTGTGTAAGTGGAAGAAAAATATTTTCCAAAATCACCCCCGTGCCCAACATCTTGTCAGCTTTGCAAACTATCCTGTTTACTCTTTTTTGGCCTGTGCTACACCTCAGTGCCATATACACATCTGCCAACATTTTGCCCAGAAAGCCATATGTCAGCCACTATTATTTTTTCACAGAAGGCCATGCATGTGACCATCCATTCTGCTAGCATGTGGAATGTCATGAGGCAACAGAAGACAGAGGAGGGATGTGAAGAGTTAGGCTGCTGGAAATTAGAGGGTGGATGAATTTTTGGATGCACTTTAATAACTAGGAATGAGCCAAACTGCCCTGGGTTCAGTTCAAGCAGGGTTTTGTGGACTTCAATGAAGTTTGGATGCTGAACTCAAACTTCATTGAAATCAATGAGAGCTGAATCTTTTAAATCTAATGCCCAAAATCTGGACTAATAGGCAAGGGGTTGTCAAAAACAGTGTGATGGTGGGCAGTGCCCTGGGGAACATGTACCAGCGCAAGACAAAAATAAAATTCAATTTGGCCAAGAGCAGTTATTTTTTAAAGCACTGACATTTACAAAGGCAAATGACATTTCAATTAAGACTCCTATTAAAAAAAGGCCCACAGACAATGTCAAAGGTTTTTTAACATTCGGGGGACCTTTGGAGGGGTCTGTGCGCATTTTTTTTTAAAGATGTAATGCAATTTGCTTGCAATTTAAGCTGCGTAATTTTCTTCTTTATAGATGTCACTTTTGTGGTAGCACTTTAAACACAAGCATAAAAAAACTGAGCAACCCCCCCCCCCCTACAATGCATACTAGACCTCTTGTACCTCACACACAAAAAAATGTGTGAGGTCCCCTAAGAAATTCATAATTCAAATTCATCCATTAGGGCCCATTGTGTTTTAAACGGGATCCTCTTGCAAAAAAATAAAATAGAAAAGTATGATATAAAAAAGTGTGAGGTTCCTGTGAAAATCCATACCAAACCCTTAATCCGAGCATACAGTATGGCTGGCTAGAAAAGGAGGGGGATGAGTGATAGGCACTCCCACTCCTGAACTATACCAGTTCACATGCCCTCAACATGGAAGGTTACCTTTTCCAGCTAGACCTATTGCTTATGATAAGTACAAATGATTCTTCCCCACAACCCTGGCTGATGGTTGTGGGCAACTGTGGGAGGGGGATTATTGAAATTTTGAAGCCCCCTTTAAAAATAAAGTGTCCTTAGATACTGCCCCTCTTATGTTAATGAGTAAGGGGTACATAGTACCACTACTTACAAAAAAATTGAACCTAGAAATAAAAACACCTAAACATTGGACAAATCATCTATTACAAAAATAAAAATCCCACAAAACTCATGGATCATTAAGCTTACCACTGGCCGACCCTGTGCACAAGATCAATCCTAACAAGAAAAACTTGCTGCTCAAGGTGAGATTAGATGCCTGATGATCTAGACAGGTGCCCACCCTGGCTCGCCTCCACATGCAGTCAATAATAGAAGAAATGGCCGCACTCCGTACTGGATCAAAATTCTTTTTTATTCAGAACATCCCAAGTGTTGACAAAAGACATAAAGCTGGTAGATGCATTTCACACACTCCAAGTGCGCTTAATAATTACCTAAAAGATCACAAAGACATCTAGTTGTTCTGCCAACATACTGGACATGGCATATATCGCAAGTCAGTAAATTGACAACATAACTAGTGTTACAATTGACATCCCGTTATACCGCACCTGAAGTTTACCTTGAAATGCAGCCATGTAGCTGACTTAGTAGTCTTTTTGTTAAAGAAACTAGGGGACAAGGTACGACTCAAAGTAGGGGCTCTGTGGGACACTATGTTAATTACCCCCATAAAATGTTGGCACAGGCTTTATCTGCATATAGAACAGGAACATTTTTATTAAGTATGTCTCTGATTTCTTTAAATTAATTGCTATATGGAGTAGAAAGAGTCATTCTATCCAAATAACGATCCCTAACCCGCATCTTTCTCCTAATAAGATCTCTCCGGTTTTTATTCCTGGCAATAGTCAGAGCCCGATCAATCATCCACCTCGGATATACTCTCTCCAAGAACCGTTGGAACAGGGATGCTGCCTCACGTTCGAAGTCCAGGTCATCCCTACAAATTCTTCTCACTCGTATAAACTGTCCCACAGGTATACCCTTAATAGTATGCTTGTGATGTCCAGATTGGGCTAACAAAAAGGAATTCCCTGACAGAGGCTTTCTATATAGAGTCGTGCTAATTCTCATGTTAGTTCCCTTGAGGAGTACATATAGAAAATGTATTTCATCATTGTGAGCTTCACCAGTAAAAGTGAGATTATTATTGTTACAATTAAGGTACTCCAAAAAGGGAATGAGTCTAGATTGTCCTATCCTCCATAATAAACAGGAGGTCATCTATAAATCTCAAATATAACTTAATGGAAGACCTAAAGGGGTTCTCCCCTCCAAATATGCGGGACCGCTCTCACCAACCCATGTACAGGTTGGCTAATGAGGGCGAAAATTTGGCCCCCATCACAACCCTGCAGCTTTGGAGGTAGAACACACCATCAAAAGATCAATCCCAACAGTACTGCTTGCCTAATGACAACTCCCTGAGCTGTTATTAGCTATATATAAATTTGGGTAGGGATGGTGGTGACAGCATTGACCAAATATTCCCATGGCCATGTTTGGTCAATGTAATTGTCCAAATTTGGCCAGTGATCATATTTGGACATTGATGTCACTTCTATTCTCGTCCCTTGCTTACGTGGCTGGGGATTCTCGGCCATGTAAGCAAAGTGCCAGTGCAGCGCCCGCTACTTTATCAGGAACCTCTAACAGCAGGAAGCTGTCATGTATAGCAGTGGGGCAGCTTCCACAGAACAGGGGGCTGAATGGGAAAAAGTTTGTCTGAACCCTCATACAGCCAAAGTTCAGTCCTAGGTTTAGGCTGAACCAATGGCTTATCCCTACTTATCGCTCCAAGTTATAATCTAAAAAATTTAAGTGAAAGGACCCCATTTCAAATAAAAAGTAGCTCAGGTGCCAATAATTGAAAACAAAAACAAAAGAAAAGAGAGCGCACAGCTGCCCTAGTGTAATACAGCTTTATTAGAGTAATGTAAAAACACTTTAATCAATGCACTCACATCTGTTAAAGATAATCAGCAGCATGTAAAATAACCCCTGGCATCTCTCCTCATTCACTACTGATAATTCCCATCAGGGGAGACAACCGCAACTTTTTGGGAAAGCTGCCTAGATCCTGACAGCCCATCCAGATCCCTTTTATCTTTACTGATAAATATCTGGAGACGGTTTCTAAATGTATCTCATATTGCAATTCCAAAACATATGGTATTCAATTTACACATGTGGTGGATGCAAACTCTCTCGTGTTTCTGGATCTGGTGTTAACTTGGGACCAGGAAGATAAGATCATCTCCAAGACCCAGTTTAAAGAGATGTCAGGCAATTCCTACTTACATAAACTTAGCTGCCATCAACCTAGGTGGAAGGACAATATCTCTTACAGCCAATTTTGTAGGCTGCAGAGGAATTGCACCAATACGTCAGATTATCCAGCACAAGCCGAGTTATTAACCCAAAAATTCCTTTAGAAAGAGTACCACAGCGAGCATATACAGAAAGCAGTTGACCATTACCATCCTTGGTTTAATACAGGTACACAAAGCAGACAGCAGGTCAGATTTAGGGATACATTTTTTATTACCTGATTTAATGGCCAGCATTGGGCCATCAAGAGAGCCATCCAAAAACATTGTTCTATCTTTAAACAAGACATTGCTCTAAGTGGGGTACTTCCGGATAAGCCTCAAGTTTTCAGGAGAGCCAACAATGTCAAAAGCATTGCTGCCCCGCGTCCTCCCAAACATAGACAGCAGAAGATTAAAGACATGCCCACTTTCCTTAACTTGACGGGCTCCTCCAAATGTAAGTTGAGCAAATGTAAGGCCTGTCAATTCATGTTTCATGGCAAAATACTTTTATCAGTAAAGATAGCCATACTTTCCAGATAAAGCAATTCAAAAGCGGCAACACACAGTTTGTGGTAAATGGGCTAAGGTGTCCCTGTGGGTTCCTCTATGTGGGCAGGATGGTATGCATAGGAGATTTGGTGAACACTGACGCTTTGTTGAACAAGAACACGATAAGCATAGTGTCCTCCGCCACTTCTTTCAGGTACATGGAGGTAGCACACAGGGGTTAGAGCTTTTTGGTATAGGGCTATAGCAATGACTGTCTCTGAGGGTGAAAGGTTCTCCAGACTATGCATGCGTGAAACCCTCTGCGTATTCACCCTTAACACAATGTCACCTGTTTAAATGAGGAGTTAGAAATTAATACTCTGATATGAGAACATTCTGTTACTTTCTTGTTCTTTTTTTTCTTTTTTCGTATTCAATTCCTGGTCCTTAGACCTGAGTAATGGATTAATAGTACAATTGGTCATGTATGCAAGTTTGCTCAATAATAAGTATATAAATGCACAAACCCGAATAGGCATGAAGTTTGGTTATTCTGAGGTTTTGGTTATAACTCATGCCTTGTTGTAAAACAAAGACTCTATCATGGCGTGAGGTGGACCATTGTCAGTGCCATTACTCTTTAGAACTAGAATGTAAATCATAGTATTTTTATATGTCCATATTACACACAGATTTATTATGCATTTAATAATGTATTAATTTTCATAGCGAAAGTGTTACCAGCAGGCACATATATATATACACATTTCCTCTTTAAGATCTGGGTGTAGCACGAGCAGACAGGAATAGTATAGAACACGCCAAGGTCTGTAACAGAAATAAACATAGCACACACGGCAGGCAGGAACAGGAAGCCAAACACACAAAGGTTTATCAGCAGGGCTGGCCTGCAGTGCAAAGGTTAATATAGAGTTCTCTGATAGGAGCTGGGGTGGAGCCATGCTAGAGGAGAGTTAATAAAAGCAGTCAGGTGAAAGACAGCTGGTCTTTGGAGATGAACACATGGAGACAGGTAAGCTGATAAACAAACTCTATTGCATAGCCATGACAGTACCCCCCTCTTATGAGGCCTCCCCCTTCCCCGCCTGGGACCAGGTTTAGAGGGGAACTTCAAATGAAACTTCCTCAACAGACGCCTTGATCCAAGACCTCTCCTCAGGACCAAACCCCTTCCAATGCACGAGGTACTGGAAAATGCCTCTACAGAGCCGGGAGTCCAAAATTTGGCTAACCTCGTACTCCTGATTATCCTCAGAGACCGGCGCTGTGGTAGAGAGAGGACGAGAGAACTTATTGAGGACTAAAGGCTTCAGAAGGGCATAATGGAAGGAGTTAGAGATATTGAGGCTTTTGGGAATCTGAAGCTTGAAACAAACCGGATTCAGTTTAGAAGTTATGGTGTACGGACCAATGAATCTTGGGGCAAATTTAAGAGAAGGAACCCGGAGTTTGATGTTCCTGGTGGAGAGCCAGACTTTGTCTCCTGGCTAAAGAGAAGGGAGCTTACGCCTGCGGCGGTCAGCAAAACTCTTGAAATTGTTGGCAGCTTTCTGGAGGGAATCATGAACGTCAGCCCACATGGAATTGAATGATTCCTGAACAGTAGCCAAGGCTGGAATGTCGGAAGAACAGGTCATAGGAAGAGGGAGTTGAGGATGTCATTCATAAACAGTGATAAAGGGTGTTTTCTGAGAACTGACGTTGACATGATTATTGTGGGAGAACTCTGCCCACGGAAGTAGTGATGCCCAATCATTGTGATAAGCCGAGACCTTTCCGGGATCCATGCGAAGACCCAAACTAGAAACAAAACATCCCAGAAACAGGACCTCAGGACATTCAAAGGAACATTTTTCCAGCTTGGCATAGAGATTATCCTCTCTAAGGCGCTGAAGAACGGTGCGGACATGGTTTCTGTGAGCAAGCAGGTTTTCAGAAAAGATGAGAATGTCATCAAGATAGATGACAACAAACTGTTACAGTAGATCCCTGAAAATTTCATTGACAAAGTTCTGAAACACAGCTGGAGCATTACACAAACCCAAAGGCATAACCAGGTATTCATAATTTCCTTGTCCCTAGTGTTAAACGCAGTCTTCCATTCGTCACCTTTCCATATTCTAATGAGATTGCATGCACCTCTGAGATCCAACTTGGTGAAAATGGAAGCCCCCTTCAACCTGTCGAATAGCTCAGATATTAGAGGTAAGGGGTATCGGTTTTTGATGGTCACTGCATTTAACCCTCGATAGTCGATGCAGGGTCTGAGGGTACCATCCTTTTTAGCAATGAAAAAGAACCCTGCTCCTGCAGGCGACGAGGATTTCCGGATGAAACCTCTCTCCAAATTCTCGGCGACATACTCAGACATGGCCTGGATCTCTGGAATGGACAGAGGGTAGGTACGACCCCTGGGCAGAGTTGCTCCAGGGACAAGGTCAATGGCACAGTCAAAAGATCTGTGGGGAGGAAGCACCTCAGCAGACTTCTTACAGAACACATCCCGGTAATCGCTGTATGCCATGGGAAGATCAGAAGATATGGATGTGGTAGCAATGGGAAGTCTCTCCTTGGGGACAACCTTGAGAAGACAGGACGAGAAACACGAAGGACCCCATGCCAGGATCTGCCCAGAGACCCAGTCCACATGTGGAGAGTGGAGCTGTAGCCAAGGAAGGCCCAATACAATGGGGGTAGAGGCCTTGGGTAGAATGAGGAAGGAAATCCACTCCTGGTGGAGTATCCCTACCGACATCCTAATAGGTAGCATCTGGAAATGTATAGGACCCCCTGGGAGCACAGTGCCATCAATTGCAGGGACTACCAGTAGCGAGGGGACTATCAGTGTAGCGAGGGGGGAAAGATTAGGCTTCATAGAAGAAACAGTTCTCCAGTCCATAAAATTGCCGGCAGCCCCAGAGTCCAGATATGCTAGGATCGATTGGGGAGAAGGGCCTACATGGAGGAACACTGGAAGAAGAAGATGAGAAGGTGATGTTTCTGGGTCCAATACTCCACCTTCCAAATGTATTAGACCCGAGCGTTTCCCGAACGAAGCGAGCAGGAGTCACGAAAATGACCCTTGCCCCCACAATAAAGACACAAGCCTAGAGTTCTGTGTCTAGCACGTTCTTTGGGGGTTAGTCTGGTCCAGCCCAGCTGCATAGGTTCCTCAGCAGGCAAAGGATGCTCCACAGAGCGATGGGGGAAGAGTTCTGGCTGACTAGGACCTAGGGGGTGCTGGCGTTTTTTTTCTAGGGACCCCTCCTGGAAACGAATGTCAATTAGATTGTACAAGGAAATTACATCGTCCAGACCGGCAGGGATGGCTCTTCCTGCCAATTCGTCCTTCACTCGGTCAGAAAGGCCATGTAAAAAGGTAGCGACCAGGGCCTCATTGTTCCAGCTCAATTCAGCTGTGAGGATACGGAACTGAAGCGCATATTGTCCCATTGAACAAGATTCTTGGCGAAGGTGTAAAAGGCCACTAGCCACTGAAGAAACCCGAGCTGGCTCCTCGAAGATATTACGAAAAAGCTTCAACAAGTCATGCTTCTCCCTCAGGGGGGCAACCCAAGCTAAAGCTTCACCAGAGAGGAGGGAAATGATATAGGCTACATTAGCCCGATCAGACAGAAAGTTTAGAGGCTGGAGCTCAAAATGAATGGTGCATTGGCTGAGGAAGCCCCTGTAGGCCTTGGAGTACCCAGAGAAACGGGATGGAGCTGGCAGTAAATATGAATGTGTGGCTGCGACTGGTGCGATAAGTGCAGCTGCTGATTGTACTTGAGGCTGCAGGTTTGGGTTTTCCAAGGAGGCCTGGAGCTGCTCGAAGTGGGAAGCCTGATCCTTAAGGAATCGCATCACCTGGGTCTGATTAGATTCCTGGGTCTCGAATCTGCGAACTATGCCCTACAATGGATCGGCTGCAGGAAGCGGCACGTCAGCCGGGTCCATGGCTGATCAAACTGTCAGGTCACCTTGAGGCTAGGTGACAGATGCACACCGTTGGGATCAGGAGTGCACCGCAAGGCAGTGGACCCTACGGCTGACTGCTGCGGATGGGAGTCCGGGTATAAGGAAGGCAGGGCCGCTGGAACACCAACATGGATCCCACCAGGGTTAGAGCGTAGGATTCCCTGGGGCGCGGAGTCTAAGAGCCAGCATGTGTTCACCAGAGCCTCTAGTGGTGAGGATGGACTGGGCTGCAACTGGCTCCAGGTCGTGACCCCCAGGGTCCCCAAGGTCACATTCACAGTAGGCAACAGAAGGATAGGGATAGTAAAGGAATAAGCCAAGGTCAGGGCCACAAGCAGACAAAGACAACAGAGTACACACCAAGGTTCAGGGTCACAGGCAAACAGGGATAGTCGGGGACACACCAAAAGGTCAAGGTCACGAGCAGACAGGAATAGTATAGAACACGCCAAGGTCGGTAACAGAAATAAACGTAGCACACATGGCAGGCAGGAACAGGAAGCCAAACACACAAAGGTTGATCAGCAGGGCTGACCTGCAGTGCAGAGGTTAATATAGAGTTCTCTGATAGGAGCTGGGGTGGAGCCATGCTAGAGGAGAGTTAATAAAAGCAGTCAGGTGAGAGACAGCTGGTCTTTGGAGATGAACACATGGAGACAGGTAAGCTGACAAACAAACTCTATTGCATAACCATGACACATTTACTATGGCCTTCGGGCATTCAAGGTCTAATATCCCTTGGCGTCTAAATCCATTCTGGTTGGATCTATTTCCTGAGGAGGAAGTCCTGCTGGACCACCTGGGATGTTTATCAATTATGAATGAAGTATCAGCACCTACTAGAATAGTATGGGATGCTCTCAAGGCCTACTTGAGAGGACTTTTGATTAAACAAGTGAGTAGCATTAAAACATCCTCACATAGAGAGCTCGAACAGATTAAGGGGGAGGCGCTAGTGGCTGAGGCCAGATTTATTCTAAATTCCAGTTTAGGAAATAAAATAGCCTGTGAAACTTTGCAGACTAAGCTTTGCTTGCTGCTGGTAGATAGGGCCCAAAACAAACAATTCTTCCAGAAACGGCTGACCTGAGCTGAAGGGGAGGCAGCAGGCAAAATATTGGCTAAGGTCATTTGCACGCAATCAGGAATTACATCTGTAACGACATTGAGGGATCAGGGTGGGTGGGTGTGTACCACCACAGGAAATATCTTGTCTATCTTCTCTTCCTTTTATCAAGATCTATATACAGTACATCATTACACCTCTGTTGAGTTGACAGCTTACCTTGACAGGATTATTCTCCCAAGAGTATCACAGGAAGATCAGGAGATGCTTAATGCCCCCTTGACTCAATTGGGAGTAAAAGATACAGTGGCTAACTTTGCGAATAATTAAGCACCAGGGGCAGATGGTATTCAAATTGAAGTTTATAAAAAGATGGTGAATTGCTGTTACCTACCCTACTTAAAACGTATAATTCAGCTTTGGTGGAAGGGCGTCTCCCGGACTCAATGTCTGAAGCCGCGATTATGGTTATCCTGAAAAAAGGATATCTCCTTATTATCAACAGATGTGAATATACTAGCCAAGGTTTTAGCCAATAGATTGACATAGATGCCCACAACTTCTAATTGCTTCCTCTTTAAATATCTGGGAGTTACCATGACTGCATCCCCTCTGTCATATGTAGCGGATAATATTGCTCCATTATTGACAAGATTGCAACTTCAAAGTAGGGTTTGGTGTAAACTTCCCCTTTCAGTAATAAGCTGCATAAATTTAATTAAGATCTGGATGCCACAACTTTTATATTTTTTACATAATTACCCAGTTTGGATCCTTCTGAAGAACTTATAGAAATTTGATTTGGGGAAATAAGATCCCCCCGTATCAAACTAGATATCCTACAATATTCTAAGGAGGCTGGGGGGTTAGTGGCTCCAAACCCGAGAATTTATTTTCATGCTGCTCAATTGCAGCATCTAGTACAGTGGGTATTGAAGGCCTCAACTGCTCCTTCATTTCGCTTAGTATCTTTTGGTTTCCAAGGATGCCAGCCGCTATTAGCCCTGGAGGGAGCATCGAGGTGCTCGTCCTTTTCTAATATACCCACCCTGGTACTTATATATAAGGTGTGGGAATCTGTTTAAAGGATACTGGGGGTTTCCTCCCTAGCTAAATATACCCCTATTTGGGACAATGAAGGGCTGTCTGAGATATTGACCATCCAGGGCTTTCAGCAATGGGAACGAGTGGGGATTCTTACCCTCTCTAAACTTTATGAGAGGGGTATACTTAAATTTTTTGATCAGTTGGTAAGGAGATCTTCTTTGAACCCTAGATGGTTCTATCAATGTTTGCAGCTGTGACATGGCTTATATGCCAAGTTTTCTTCTTCTCCTGTTTTGTTTTCCCCGGTCCCAGTTTTGAAAAGAGTGGTTCAGGCAACCGCTACTAAAGGCCTAATATCCACTATGTATAAGTCTTTATTACAGTGTACTTCTAATAAATTTAATTGTCTATCTAGAGGGAAATGGGAGCGCGATATTGGCTCTATCTGACTATGTCTAGGATAAGATTCTTCGGGCTCTTCCCCTTATATCTCTTTCACCCTCATTTAGATTAACACAATTTTATATATTGCATAGAGCGTATAGGACCCCACAATTTTTGTTTAATATTGGCTTAACAACTGACTCGGCTTGCTCCAGATGTAGCAATCTGCGGTCATTGATACATTTACTATGGTGATGCCCGAAACTTCAGCGGTATTGGGCAGAGGTTGTGGGTACACCTAATGGGCTTTTAGATGTGAATGTTTCAGTGGATCCTTTAATATGTCTACTGGGCTATCTTGATAGCTCAGTGCTTAAACCACAAAGGTGGTTTACTATTGCACGAGTGCTCTTTGTGGCTAGGAGACAAATTGCCATTAGGTGGACCTCCCCTCACCCTCAGACTATATCTGATTGGATATTTGATCTGAATAGATCCATCTCCTTTGAGAGGCATGTTTTCTTTATGAGGAATTTAGAGGTTTGATACTATTTGGAAGCCGGGGCTTGACCATATGGCCTATGGGACTGAGTTAGGAGTTACCTTTACCAGAATATAGATGTACGGAAAAAGAAAAGCAGTTTTTATTTATAGGTTAAAAGGATTGTGTATTGACTTGACAGTGGAAGGAGTGGAAAATGGGTGGGTTAAAATTGCCCCCCCCTTTTTTTGGGGCTATGTGTATGTTTTTTGTGTTTTGATTTCAATGTTATGTTTGTGTATATATTGTTGTGGTATAGAAAAATAAATAAAGATAAAATCTGATTTAAAAAAAAAGCCGCATTACACTAGGGCAGAAGTGAGCTCTTTTTTCTTTTGTTTTTGTCTAGAAATGTTCCTGACACCCAGTGGAATATTTGAGAGTTGCAGCATCCTGTTGGTTTAAGACCTGTCATCTTTGTAGCACTACAATCACCAGCCAGCCAGAGGAAATTTCTTTTGATCTGCACACCAGCTAGTTTGGTTTCTTTAGGAATTGTGTCAATAATTGAAGAGATAGCTATCAATTAGATAAAATGGGTATGCACATCTGTGCACATAGGTACAGACAAGAAAATACACCCCCCTCTGACATCACAGACTGGTGCATGCTGGGCATGTGATGTCACAAGGGGCTGGGGCCACCGGGTGATGTGACCAGGTGGCTCCGCCATTACCTATATAAGAAATGTCAAAGCGCAGAGCAGGCATTTGGCAGGAGGCCTCCCAAGAGGCGGGAGTGTTTTTTTATTTTTTGGGTTGGCGGGCGGCGTGATTGACGATGGATTTACATTGAGGGACACTATTTTTTTTATTTTTTATTTTTCAAAAAGGAATTGTCAAAAACTTGTCTCTTATGTTTATTACATTTTGACACTTTTTTGGTGAATGGGTAGGGATACTATGTATCCGATACTCATTCACATAGGGTGGCATAACCTGGGGGCCCTCTTGTTAAAGGGGCTTCCAGATTCCAATAAGCCCCTGCCCGTAGATGCCCACAACCACCAGCCATGGTTGTGGGGATAAGGCCCTTGTCCCCATCAACTTGGGGACAAGATGCTTTGGGGTGGGGAGGCAGGCCCTGCCCCCGTCCCAAAGCACCAACCCCCCATGTTGAGGGCATGTGACCTGGTGTGGTTCAGATGGGGGGCACTTGCTCATCCCCACTTTCCTGACCTGCCAGGCTGCATGTTTGAATAAGGGTCTGGTATCGATTTTGGGGGGACCCCACACTTTTTTTTACATTTTGGTGTGTGGTTCCCCTCTAAAACCATACCAGGCTGGCAATTGTAACCACGAGTCATTTTAAATGGGATTTTACTCTTTTTTTTTCTTTAGAAATGTCAGTTTTGCTGCAGCATGTTTTATACATGCAACAGATGTGCCACTTTACAAACACTATATTTAAAGGAATTTTTAATGTTTAACGTTGCACTTTAAGCATAATTAAAATCACTGCTCCTGAAAAAATTATTGTTTAAAACAAAATGATTCATTCAAGTCCCTCAGGGCAGTACCTAGACCCCCATACCCCTTTTATGGCCAATTACTTGAATATAAGCCTTCAAAATGGGTGCTTTTGAATTTTCCTGTTTGGCTCTCATAGACTTCAATGGGGTTCGCTGTTCGGGTTAGAATTTTTCCCCTGTTCGGGAGTTCTGCTGCGAATCGAACAGAGTTGTCCACCCCCAATTTACCAGCTGGTGATACTGATATAAAATTCCTTCTTTTGGCAATTTGTGTTAATGGGTGACAAGTATTTTAAACACTTTTATGTTAAGGTAAAGGTAACTTGTATTATTTTCTGTCAGTCTATGTCTGTCTGTCTGTCTATTTATATCTTCAATTTATCTGTCTTTTTATTTGTCTAACCTGTCTGCCCTTCTATCTAAGATAACTAACAAAACAGTCATCTGCTCTATAAATATTAATAGGGAGTCATCACAAATATTTCAAGCTTTCTCACAGTGACAAAAAATTGCATATGTATGTATGAGATAACTGGTGAAACCAGACTGCAGTGTCAAGTAATTCATAGATCAGTGCCAGATATAAACCACAATCTTAAGGGTGATTATTATTTTTTGAAGTTGTGTGGTAAATATACTGTCTTTTGACATTCAGAATGCTGGAAAATCTCTAAATTTGATTAATCAGTGCAAAAGATAATACACAAAATTTTAAGAATGTATTTCATATGATTAATATAGTGCTTTTGTGTACAAAAAAAATACTTATTAATGTTCTCTTTATTATTCAGAGCAACTTCATTTGCAGAAGTCAGACTGAGAATACTTGGTAGTTATAGAGTGATTATTTGTAATGTGCTCATTTTACTAAAATTAAAAACATAAATTCAATAAGTCTGCAAGTTTAAGTACTATGGTAGAGAGAACCTTATTAGACCATTCTTTTATGATTTATTTGTAAAACTGACTAGAGTAGAATCTACTGCCATAGTTCCACCAAATGGATAATTGCTAAGTGCTAAATGATCTATGTGGTTGTGTTTAATTATTCTTCAGGTGCTTTTACTCTGAATTGCTTTCCTTTCATAATTTTAAAATAATGCATCCTATTATCAATTTGAAATTTCTGTTTATCTTTAAATGTACAGTACAGAATATGTTGGTGAAGAGTCTCTTTAACATAATGTTTCAATTGTCAAAACTACTGTACACAATTGCCCTCGATTTTTACCCACTTGCAGCTTGTTACTGTCAGAGAAAAATGTCACATGAAATATCATTGCCCTTGCAAAGATAAAAAAAAAATACACTTGAATTTTTCATATATACATTTTACAATTTTTGTATGTTGCACTATTTCTTGCTGATCGAAGGTTGATGTTTCATACAAAAAATAGAACAAGAATTTGGAAACACCTCTATGTTAAAAGTAGCAGTATAAAGTTAAGCATGTTACCAATTCACAGGTATTAAAGCCTAACTCCAAGTAGATATAAAATAAACAAACTAAAGTAGTTCTGTATCCTTAACTACATCATTAAATGTAGTTTAATAGAAATTAGATAATTGCAAGTACCTGCATTTAACTTGATATCAGTCTTTTACATTCTCTGTACAGAAACTCTAACACTGGGGGAGGGTGAGGCAGCACAAAGAGTTAAGGCCTATTCACACCAGAATCACACAGGAACAATCTCCCCGTTCCTGTGCGATGCCTGTGTGTTTCTTTGTAACGCAATTTGGCAGTCCATTCATTTGTATTGGCTGCTAATTGAGATTTCAATAGAATGTAATGCCGCAAGTGCATATTGAAATTGTTTCTTATTATGGTCAGAAAAGAACAGGCTATGGAAGAGAAGAAACCCTTTGGTTTGGAGACTTGGTTGGTTCTGGTGCAATGGTTTAATAAGAAGTATAAAAAAAAAAGAGAAATAACACAAAAGAAGGAGAAAAGGTGCTGCTCACCCCTGATGCTAAAAAGGAAAAGGAAAAGGAATCCCCCAAGGTGGGGTTTTTAGGCAGCAAGATATAAATATCGAGTCAAAATATGTATAAAATTGGAAAAAGTTTTTTTTACAAAAAAATCACATGTCATGAAATTAAGATATGAGCTCCAGTAGGAAGTGTTTAAACCTTGTTTAAAATTGACATACACTATACAGACATTTTTCCATAATAACATCTGAAAAAATGTCAACAATATGAAAAATAAATCTGATGCGTTTCAACCCAAATACTAGGGGTCTTCTTCAGAGGTTCAGTCTGTTGAGAAATATATAGTATAAATACACATGTAACATGACATTTGCATATGACAAAAATAATCCACAGCATATATATCTAATGTAATTACCCAACAGTGTATGTCCAGTTGGAGGAAAGAGGAGCTTCCTACATATAGGTCCCTTTAACCACTTCCCGCCCACGGGCGTCATATGACGTCCTGGGCTTTGAGCGGGTATATCTGAATGATGCCTGTAGTTACAGACATCATTCTGATATTGCCGGTTTCAGCCGGCGAATCTCTACACCATAGGAATGATCATAGCGGCCGTTCCGCCGCTTGATCGTTCCTATGGGAGGCGAGAGGGGACGTCCCCCCCCTCCCGCCGCCCTCCGGTGCTTGTTCCGACTCACCGTTACGATCGGGGAGGCGGAGAGCGGATCCGCCGGCGCCGGATGTAGATCATAGAGATTTCCGGCGGACCAGATGGTCGCCGGAGTCTCTATGATCATCGGAGGCCGGGCGCGATGTTATGACGTCACGCCCGGCTTCTCCATTCAAAAAAAACGGCGCCGCTTCGGCTAGGAAGCGGCGATCGTTTTATTTTTTTTTTTTATTTCAGGTTTCCCAGCCTAGTGGTGAGATATGGGGTCTTATTGACCCCATATCTCACTATTAAGAGGACCTGTCATGTTATATTCCTATTACAAGGGATGTTTACATTCCTTGTAATAGGAATAAAAGTGATCAAAAAATTTTTTTTTTCAAAAAAGTGTAAAAAAAAAAAATATATATATAATTATCAATAAAAAAAAAAAATATTTTTAAAGCGCCGCTGTCCCCGTGTGCTCGCACGCAGAAGCGAACGCATACGTAAGTCCCGCCCACATATGAAAACGGTGTTCAAACCATACATGTGAGGTATCGCGGCGAACGTTGGAGCGAGAGCAATAATTTTGTCACTAGACCTCCTCTGTAACTCAAAACATGTAACCAGTAAAAAAATTTCAAGCGTCGCCTATGGGGATTTTTAAGTACCGAACATTGGCGCCATTCTACGAGCGTGTGCAATTTTGAAGCGGGACATGTTAGGTATCTATTTACTCGGCATAACTTCATCTTTCACAATATGCAAAAACATTGGGCTAACTTTACTGTTTTTTTTTTTTTTAACACAAAACTGTTTTTTTCCCCAAAAAAACGCGTTCGAAAAATTCCTGCGCAAATACCATGTGAGATAAAAAGTTGTAACAACCGCCATTGTATTCTCTAGGCTTTTTGCTAAAAAAACATATATAATGTTTGGGGGTTCTATGTAATTTTCTAGCAAAAAAATTATGATTTTTACAGGAAGAGAGAAATGTCAAAATTGGCCCGGTAAGGAAG